>JAIUJO010000026.1:2553951-3176451 GCA_023846275.1 Vanilla planifolia | reverse complement strand
TTCCCCTTTAACATCTTCTCCTTCTTCCACTTGTTCTTTTTATTCTTCTTCCTCATCATCTTCTTCTCCCTCTTCCCCTTCTTTCTTAACTTCCTCTTATTCTATTTGTTCTTCTTCTTCTTCTTCCTTTTCCTCTTCTTCTTCTTCTTCTTCTTCTTCTTCTTCTACTTCTTCTTTCTAATCTTCTTCTTCTTCTTCTTCTTCTTCTTCTTTTCTTCTTCTTTTCTTCTTGTTTTTTTCTTCATCTCCATTTTCTTTTTCTTCTTCTTCTTTTTCTTCTTCTCCTTCCTCTTCTTCTTCATTCTTTTCTTTTGCTTCTTTTTCTCCTTCTCATTTTCTTATTCTTCTTCTTTCTCTTCTTCTTCTTCTTCTTCTTCTTCTTCTTATTCTTTTTCTTCTACTTTTACTTCTTCTTTTCTTCTTCTTCTTGTTCATCTTCTTCTTCCTCTTCTTCTATTTCTTCTTCTTTATCCTTTTCTCCTTTTTCTTCTTCTTCTTCTTCTTCCTCTTCTTCTTCTCCTTCTCCATCTCCTTCTCCTTGTCCTTTTCCTTCTCTTTCTTATTTTACTTCTATCTCCTTCTCCTTAACCTTCTCCTTCTCTTTCTCATTCATGTTCTCCTTTTCCTGCTTCACCAAGTCCTTCTTCTCCTTCTCCTTCTTCTTCCTTTTTCTTCTCCTTCTTCGTCTTTTCTCCTTCTTTTTCCACTACTTCATCTTCTACTTCTTTTCTTCTTCTTTTTGTTCTTCTTCTTCCTCTTCTTCTTCTTCTTCTTTTTTTTTATTTTTTCCTCTTCTTTTTCCCCTTCTTCTTTTTTTCCTCTTCTTCTCCTTCATCTTTTTCTTCTACTTCTTCTTCTTCTTCTTCATTCTTTTCTCCTTTTTCTTCTTCTTCTTCTTTGTCTTCATCTTTTTCTTTTTCTTATTCTTATTCTTCTTGTTCCTCTTCCTCTTCTTCTTCTTCTTAGTTTTCCTCTTCTTCTCCCACTTGTTCTTCTTCGTCTTCTATTTCTTATTCTTACACTTCTTCATCTTCCTCTTATTTTTCTTCTTCTTCTTCTTCTCCTTTTTCTTCCTCTTCTTCTTCTTTTTCTCCTTCTCCTTCTCCTTCTTCTTTTTCTTCTTCATCTTCTTCTTCTACCACTTCTCCTTCTTCTTCTTCTTCTTCTTAATCTTCTTCTTCTTCTCGTTCTTCTTTATAATCCTTAATCCTTATTTCCTAATCCCTAATCTATAATGCCTAATCCATCCCTCTCTAAACCGTAATCTCTAATCCCCAAACCCTAATCTCTAATCCATAATTTCTAATCCTTAATCCCAAATCTATAACCTCTAATCTCGAATGCCTAAACCCTAATCCTTAATAAAAAATCTATAATCAATAAAACCTATTTCTTAATACCTAATCCCTAATCTCTAATCATGAAACTTTAATCCTTAATCTATAGTCCTCAATCCTTAATCCTAATTGTAATTGATTAATCTCTTGTCCCTAATCCTTAATCTCTAATTCCTAATCCTAAATCTCAAATCCCTAGTCACTAATCTCTAATCCTTAATCCCTAATCTCAATTACCTAATTTGTAATCCCTATTCCTTAATACCTAACTAACAATCCTTAGTAATTAATCGGTTAATTAATAATCCCAAATCCCTAATCCATAGTACTTATTTCTTGATCCTTATTCATTAATCCCTTATTCTTAATCTCTAAACCGTAATCCTTAATTACTAATCCATAATATTTAATCTCTAATCTCTAATCTCGAATCAATTAATCCCAAATCCCTAATCTTTAATCTCTGACACCTAAACCCTAATCCCTTATACCTCTTTTCTTCCCCTTCTTCTTTTTCTTTCTCTTCTTCTTTCTCTTCTTCTTCTTCTTCTTCTTTCTTATCTTCTCATCTTTCACATCTTCTTCTTCCTCATCTTTCACATCTTCTTCTTGTTGTTCTTCTTCTTCCTCCTCTTCCTCTCCTCCTTCTTCTTCATCTTCCACTTCTTCTCCTTCTTCTTCTTCTTCTTCTTCCTCTTCTTATTTTTCTTCTTATTCCTCTTCTCATTCTTCTTTGTCTTCTTCTTCTTCTTCTTCTTCTTCTTCTTCTTTTACTACTTGTCCCTCTTCTTCTTCTTCTTCTTTATCTTTTCTTCTTCTTCTTCTTTTTCCACTTTTTCATCTTCTCCTTTTTCCTCTTCTTCTACCTCTTCTTCTTCTACTCCGTCTTCTACTTCTTCCTTTTCTTCTTTTCTTCTTATTCCTCTTCTCATTCTAATTCGTCTTCTCCTTCTTCTTCTTCTTCTTCTACTTCTTCTTCTGTTACTTCTTCCTCTTTTTCTTCTTCTTCTTTATCTTTTCTTCTTCTTCTTCTTTTTCTACTTTTTCGTCTTTTCCTTTCTCCTCTTCTTCTATCTCTTCTTCTTCTTCTTCTTCTCATTCTTCTTCCCTTCCTCCTTCTTCTTCTCCCTCTTCTTCTTCTACTTCTGATTCACGTTCCACTATTTCTTTTTCTTTTTTGTCTTCAACAACTTCTTCTACCTCTTATTCTTATTCTTCTTCTTTCTCTTCTTCTTCTTCATCTCTCTAATCCCTAACCCATGATCGCTAATCCCTAATCCATCTCTTCTTCCTCTTCCTTTTCTTCTTCTTTCTCTTCCCTTTCCTCTTCATTTTCCTTTACTTCTTTTTCTTCTTCTTCTTCCAGCTCTTCTTGTTTTTCTTCTTCATCTTCTTTTTCCTCTTCTTCTTCTTCTTCTTCATCCTCCTCTTCTTCTTTTTGTCTCTTTCTTCTTCTTCTTCTTCTTCTTCTTCTCCTCCTCCTCCTTTCTCTTCTTCAGCATCGCATTCTTGTTCTTCTTTTCTCCTTTTTTTCTTATTGTTCTTCTTCCTCTTCTTCTTCCTCTTCTTCTTCTTCTTCTATTTCTTCTTCTTATTATTCTTCTTCCTTTTGTTATACTTTTTCTTCTTCTTCTTATCCTCCTTCTCCTTCCTCTTCTCCTTCTTCTGTTTATCTTTCTTCTAATCCTTCTCCTTCACCTTGTACTTCTCCATCTCCTTCTAATTGACCTTCACTTTCTCCTTCTCTTTCTCTTTCTTCCTTTCCTTCTTCTCCTTCTCCTACTTCTCCTTATTCTTCTTCTTCTTCACTTTCTTTTTCTTCAAGTTCTTCAAAATCTTTAATCCATATTCCTTAATCCCTACTCCTTAATTCATCCCTCCCTAATCTTTAATCCCTAATCCCTAATCTATAATGCTTAATCCATCCCTTTTTTATCTTTAATCAACCCTTAATCCATAATTCCTAAAGCTTAATCCCTAATCTCTAATCCTTAATCTCTATTCCCTAAACCCAAATCCCTAATACCTAAACATTAGCCTCAATTCTTAATCTCTAATCCTTAATACCTAATCACTAATATCTAATCCATAATCCTTATTCCTTAATCTATAATTGCTAATCTTAATTATAATCACTTAATCTTTAATCTCTAATCTTGAATTCTAAATCCCTGGTAACTAATCTTTAATCCTAAATTCTTAATCTTGATTTTTCTAATCCATAATCCCCAACCCTTAATATCTAATTCATAATCCTTAGTAATTAATCACTTAATCCTTAATCCCTAATGCCTAATCATTAATTATTAATCCTTTATTCCTTAATCCCAAATCCTGATTACTTATTCATTAATCCCTATTCTATATCCCTTTATCCATAATCCTTAGACCCTAATCCTTAATTATTAATCTATAATCCATAATCCCTAATCTATAATTCCTAATCCTTAATCCCTAACACCTTACCTATTATCCTTAACCCCTAATCCTTAATCCTTAATCCATCTCTTCTTTCCCTTCTTCTTCTTCCTCTTATTCTTCTTCCTCTTTTTTTTTCTTCTTCCTCTTCCTCCTCTTCTTCTTCCTTATAATCTTCTTCTTCGTTCTCTTCTTCCTCATCTTCTGCTTCTTCTTCTTGTTCTTCCTATTCTTCTTCTTCTTCCTCTTCTTCATCTTCTTGTTCTTCATCATCTTCCTCTTCTTCTTCTTCTTCATCATCTTCTACTTCTTTGTCTTCTTGTATCTTCTTTTTCTTCCTCTTCTTCTAGTTTTTCTTTTTCTCCATCTTCTTTTTTTTTGTTCTTCTTCTTCCTCTTCTTCTTCCTCTTCTTCTTCTTTTCTTCTTCTTCTTCTTCTCCTTCTTTTATCACTTCTTTTTTTTCTTCTTCTTCTACTTCATCATCTTCTTCTTCTTCTTTCTTCTTCTTCTTCTCCTTGTCTTTCTTCTTCCTTTTCTTCTTCTCTTTGTCTTTCTCCTTCTCCTTCTCCTTCCTCTACTTCTTTTTCTACTTCTCCATAATCCTTAATCCTTTATCTCAATCATAATCACTTAATGTCTAATCCCTAACCCCTAATCTCTAACATCTATTCCTAATTTTGAAATCCCAAATCACTAAGCCCTAATGCTTAATCCCCAAACCTTAATCCTTAATTCCTTTTTCTTAATCCATAATCCTTAATCTTAAATCCTTAACCTTTAATAAATAATCACTTAATCTTTAATCCTTAATCCCAAATCCCTAATCATAACTCTCTTCATCCATAGTTCTTAATTCATAATCCTTAATCTCTAATCCTTTTCACTTATTTCGTAATCAATGCTCTTGAATTTTTGTAATCCTTAATACCTAAATCATAATCCCTAATTACTAATCCATAATTCTTAATCTCTAATCTCTTATCCCTAATCCCTAATAACTAATCTTTAATACTTATTCCTAATTTTGAAATCCCAAATCACTATTCCTTAAATCTTAATACTTAACCTTTTCCTTAATTCCATTATCTTAATCCATAATCCTTAATCCTATACCCTTAACCTTTAATAATTAATCCCTTAATCCTTAATCCTAAATCCGTAATCATTAATCCCTTCATCCCTATTCCTAATTAATAATCCATAATCCATAATCCTTTTCACTTATTCCTTAATCCATACTCTTGAATTTGTAATCGTTAATCCATAAATCTTAATCCTTAATTACTATCCATAATCCCTAATCTCTAACCCTTAATACCTAATATCAAATCCTTCCCTCTTTAATCTCTAATACTTAATAACTACTCTCTAATCCTCATTTCCTCCCTCCCTAATCAATAATCCGTATTCCAAAATTCATAATCCCTTCTTTCTTAATCAATAATCCCAAGTCCTTAATCCTAATTATAATTACTTAATCTGTAATCTTAATCACTAATCTCTTCTTGAATTCTTAATAACTAATCCCTAGTCTCTTCTTCCTCTTCTTTTTCTTCTTCTTCCTCTTCTTCTTCCTCTTCTTCTTCTACTTCCTCTTCTTCTTCTTCCTCTTCTTCTACTTCTTCTTTTTCATCTCCTTCTTCTACTTCTTCTTCTTCTTCTTCCCTTTCTTTTTTTTCTCCTTCGTCTTCTTTTCTTGTTCTTCTTCTTTCTCTTCTTCTTCCTCTTCTACCTCTTTCTCTTCTTCTTCTTCCCCTTCTTCTTCCTCTTCTTATTCTACTTCCTCTTCTTCTTCTTCGACTTCTTTTTCTTCTCCTTCTACTTCCTCTTCTTCCTCTTCTTCTTCTTCCCTTTCTTTTTTTTCTCCTTCTTCTTTTCTTGTTCTTCTTCTTCCTCTTCTTCTTCCTCATCTAACTCTTAATCACTAATCTCTAATCCCTATTACCTAATCACTAATCATTAATCCCTAATTCTTAATCCATCCTTAATCCATAATCTCTAATCCTTAATTCATAATCTCTAATCCTTAATCTCTATATCCTAAACCCTAATCTCTAATACCTAATCCCTAACCCTTAATCTATTATCCATAATCTTGAATCCTTAATTTCTAAACTCTAAACCCTAATCCCTAACCCTAATCCCTAATACCTCATCCCTAATCTCTAATCTATATTTCGTATTCCCTAATCCATATTCTCTAATCAATTATCCTTAATTCTAAATCCCTAATCCTTAAGGCCTAATGCCTTATCCTTAATCCTTAACCTTAATCCTAATAACTTAATCTCTAATCTTTAATTCTTATTCTCTAGTATATAATCCTGAATCCTTATTCCATAATCACTAATCTTTAATCTTTAATCTTTAATCCCTAATTTTTATTCCCTAACCTATAATCCTAAATCCTAAAACCTAATCTCCAATCCTTAAAGTTTAATCCCTTTATCCTTAATTATTAATCACTAAACTCTAATCATTTATCCCTTCATTCGTAATCCTTAACCTTAATCTGTAATCCCTAATCATCAATCCCTTATTAATAATCCTTAATCCCTAATTTTCAATCCATAATCCATAATCTGTAATTCCTAACCCTTAATCCCTAACACTTAAATCACATATCCCTTTATTCTTAATCCTTAATCCCTAATCTTATCCCCTAATCCTTTTTTCTTCCTCTTATTCTACTTCTTCCTTCTTCTTTCTCCCACTTCTTCTACCTCCCCTTCTTCTTAATCCTAATCCCTACTTCCTAATCAATAATCCTTAATTCTTAAACTCTAATCCCTAATTGTTAATCCATAATCTTTAATCTTTAATCATTAATCTTTAATCCCTAATTCCAAATTTATAATGCCTAATATCTAATCTCTCTCACCCTAATCTCTAATCCATAATCCTTAATACCTGATCTCTAATTCCCAATCCTTCCCTCCATATACATAATCCATATTCCCTAATCCCTAATACCAAATCTCATCCTCTTTAGTTCCTAAACCCTAACTCCTAATCCCTAGTTTCTAAATCTTAATCTCTAATTATTAACTCCTAAATCGCTAATTCTTAATTCCAAATACCTCCCTCGTTAATCTTTAATCCATATTCTACGATGTCTAATCCCGAATCCTTCACTCCATAATACCTAATCCCCTATTCTTCATTCCTAATCCTTAACCCCTGATCCCTTATCTGTCCCTTTTCCCTCTTCTTCTTCTACTTTGACTACTACTACTTCTTCTTCTTCTTCTTCCTCTTCTTCTTCTTCTTTCTCTTCTTCCTTATCTTCCTCTTCTTCTTCTTCTTCTCCTTCTTCCTTTTCCACTTCTTCTTCTTCTTCCACTTCTTTTTTTCTTATTCCTCTTCTTCTTCTTCTACTTCTCTTCTTCCTCTTAATCTTTTTCCTCTTCTTCATCTTCTTCTTCTTATTCTTTTTCTTATTCTTGTTCTTGTTCTTCTTCTCCTCCTCTTCCTCCTTTTTCTTCAGCTTCTTCTTCCACTTTTATTTCTTCTTTTTCTTCTTCTACTTCTTCTTTTATTTCTTTTTCTACTTGTTATTCTCATTCTTCTTCTTCATCTTCTTCTTCCTCACTTCTTTTTGTTCTTCTTCTTTTTCTTCTTCATTTCCTCTTCTTCTTCATGAACTTCACCTTATTCTTCTTTTTCTTCTTCTTACTCCTTTCTTACTCACTCTTCTTCTTCTTCCTCTTCTTTTGCTACAACTTCTTTTCTCCCACCTCTTCTTCCTTTTCTCCTTCTTTTTCTTCTCCTTCTTCTTCGTCTTCTTCCTCACTTTCTTCATCTTCTTCTTCCTCCTCTTCTTCTTCGTCTTCTTCTTCTTCTTTTTCTTCAATATCTTCTTCTTCTTCTTCTTCTTCTTCTTCTTCTTCCTCCTCGTCTTCTTATTCTTCTCCTCCTCCTCCTTCTTCTTCTTTTACTTCTTCCTCTTCAACTTCTTCTTGTTCTCCTTCTTCTTCATAATCCTTGATCCATATTCCCTAACCCTTACTCCTTAATCCCTATGTCCCTAATCTCTTATCCATAAATTTGTAATCCCTAATCACTAATCCCTAAGATTTATTCCCTACTCCCTAATTACTTCTCCTTCTTATTCTTCTTGTCCTTCTTCTTCTTCTTCTTCTTCTTCTTCTTCTTCTTCTACTTTTGCTTGTTCTTCTTCTTCTTCTTCTTCTTCTACTTGTGCTTTTCTTCTTCTTCTTCTTCTACTTCTACTTCTTTTTTTTGTTTCTTCTTTTTTTGTTCTTTTTCTTCCACTTCTTCTTCCTCTTCTTCTTCTTCATCTTCTTCTTGTTCTTGTTCTTCTTCTTCTTCTTCTTCTCATTCATCTTCTCCTCCTTGTCCTCCTTGTCTTACTCCTTCTCCTTCTCCTTCTTATTCTCCTTCTCCTTCTCCATCACCTTTTCCATCTCCTTCTCCTTTTCCTTCTCCTTCTCCTCCTCCACCTTCTTCTTCTTCTTCTTCTTCTTCTTCTTCTTTCTTCTTTCCTATTTCTTCTTTCTTCATCCTTCTTTCTTCCTACTTCTTCCTTCCACTTTCCTTCTTCCTTCTTTCTTTCTTCCTCTTTCTTCGTTCTTCTTTCTTCCTTCTTCTTTATTTTTTCTCTTCTACTTTGTCTTCTTTTTCTTCTTCTTTTTCCTATTCTTGTTCCTCTACTTCTTCTTCCTTCTAACTCCTTCCTTCTTCTTTCTTCTTCCTTATTCCTTCTCCATGTTCCTCAATCCCTAATTCTTAATCCTTAATCCCTAATCCATCCTTAATTCCTTATCCTTAACCCATAATTTCTAATCCCTATTCCCTAATCACTAAACCCTAACCCTAACACCTAATTCCTAATCCTTAATCCCTAATCTATAATCTATAATCTTTAATCTCTAATATGTAATCCTTAATCCCAAATATTTATTCCATAATCTCTAAACCTTAATCCATAATACCTAATTATTAATCCTTAATCCTCAATCTATAATTTATAATCCTTAATTCCTAATCTTAATCATGATCCTTAATCTACAATACTTAATCCTGAATCTCAAATACTTACTCACTTATCTCGAATCCCTAACTCTTATTCCTTAATATATAGTCCCTAATCTGAAATCCTTAATCTTGAATAATTAATCCCTTAATCTTTAATCCTTAATTCCTAATCATGAATCATTAATTCCTTCATCTCAAATCTTTAGTGTCTGATACTTAATTCTTAATCCTTAATTCTTATTACTTATTCCATAATGCTTACTCATTAATCCATAATTCTTAATTTATGAACGCTAGTCTCTAATCCATAATCCCAAATATTTAATACCAAATCCCTCCCATCCTAAAATCTAATAACTAATACTTAATATTTCTCTAATCCTCAATCTCTATCTCCTTAATCTGTAATTCGTATTCCCTAATCCCTAATCACATCCTCCTTAATCTATAATCCATAATCTAACCCCAAATACCTAATCCAACTTTTCATCCTCTTCTTCGTCTTCATCTTCCTCTTCTTCATCCTGTTCTTCTTCTTCTTCTTCCTTATTTTCTTTTTCTTCTTCCTCTTCTTCTTTATCTTCCTCTTCCTCTTCTTCTTTTACTTCTTCCTCCTTTTCTTCTTCTTCTCCATCATCCCCTTCTTCTTCTTCTTCTTGCTTTTCTTACTCATCTTCTTCTTCTTCTTCTTCTTCCTCCTCTTCCTCCTCTTCAACCTTCTCTTCTTTTTCTTTTTCTCCTTCTTTTCTTGTTCTTCTTCTTCCTCTTCTTCCTCCTCTTCTTCTTCTTCTTCTTCTATTTCTTCTTCTTTTTATTCTTCTTCTTCTATTTCTTCTTCTTCTTATTCTTATTCTTTTTTTCTTCTCCTTCTCCTTTTCCTTGTTTTTCTCCCTCTCGTTCACCTCTTCATTCTCCTTCTTTGTCTCCTACTTCTCTCCTTCTCTTTCTCCTTCTCCATTTCCTTCATTTTCCTCTTCTCCTTCTATTTCTCCTTCACCTTCTACGCCTCCTCCTTGTTGTCCTTCTCCTTTTCCTTCTTCTTCTTTTCCTTCTTCTTCCTTCTTTCTTCTTTTTTCATTCTTCTTTCTACTTTCTTCTTTCTTCTTTCTACTTTCCTTCTTCCTCCTTCCTTCTTCCTTCTTCCTTCCTTCTTCCTTGTTCATTCTTCCTTCTTTTTTATTCTTTCTCTTTATCTTCTGCTTCTCCTTCTTCTTCTACTTCTTCTTCTTCATCTTCTTCTTCTTCCTCCTCCTCTTCTTTGTCTTTCTCTTCTTCTTCTTCTTCTTCTTCTACATCTTCTTTTCTTCTTCTTCTTCTTCCTCATCATCATCATCATCATCATCTTCTTTTTCTTCTTCTTCTTCTTATTCTTTTATTTCTTTTTATTCTTCTTCTACTACTTTCTCTTCTTCTTCTTTTTCTTCTTCTTCTTTTACTTCTCCTTCTCATTCTCCTTCTTCATCTCTTTCACCTACCTCTTATCCTTCTTCTTCTCCTTCTTCTTCACCTTGTCCTACACCTTCTACTCATCCTCCATCTCCTTTTCCTTCTCCATCTTCTTCATCCACTTCTTCTTTTTCCTTCTTTCTTGTTTCTTCATTCTTCTCTCTACTTTCTCCTTTCTTCTTTATTCTTCTTTTTTTCTCCTTCCTTCTTCCTTCCACCTTCCTTCTTCCTTCTTCCTTCCTTCTTCTTCTTTATCTTTATTCTTTCTCTTCTTCTTCCTATTCATCTTCTTCTCTTTCCTTTTTTTCCACTTCTTCTTGCTCCTCTTCTTCTTCTTCTTCTTTCTTCCTTATTCTTTCTTCCTTCATCTTCTTCTTCTATCTTTCTTCTTCCTTCTTTCGTCTCTCTAATCCCTAATCACTAATCCTTAATTCTTAATCTATCCTTAATCTTTAATCCATAGCCTCTAATCGCAAAAAGTAATCCCTAAATACCAATCCTTCATCCTTAATAACTAATCCCAAATCTATAATCAATAATACCTAATCTTTAGTCCCTAATATCTAATCCTTAATTACCGATCCTTAAACCCTAATCATATTTTTAATCAGAATCCTAATCCCTTAATCTTTAATCTCTAATCCCTTATCTCTAATCCAAAGTCTTGCATCCCTAATCTCTAAACTCTAATCCTTTGTCCTTTATCCATAATCCTTGGCACCCAATCCCCACCTCCTTTATCCTTCATCCCTAATCCCTAACCCCTAACCCCTAATCACTAATCCCTAATTCATCTCTTCTCGCTCTTCTTCTTCTTCTTCATCATCATCTACTTCTTTCTGCTCCTCTTCTTCTTCCTCTTCCTCATCTTCCTCTTATTCATCTTTCTCATCTTCTTCTTTTCTTCATCCTCTTCTTCTTTTTCTTGTTCTTTTTCTACTTCATCATCATCATCTTCTTCTTCTTCTTAATCTTCTTCTTCTGCTTCTTCTTCTTCTTCTTCTTCTTCTTCTTCTTTTTCTTTTTCTTTTTCTTCTTTTACCTCTTCTTCTTCTTAGTCCTCTTCATCTTTTTCTTCTTCTTCTTCTTCTTCTTTTGCATCATCTTCTTCTACTACTACTTCTTCTTCTTCTTCTTCCCCTTCTTCTTCTTCATTTTCTACTTTTTCTTCTTTTCTTGTTCTTCTTCATCTTCTTCTTCTTCCTCTTCTTGTTCTTGTTCTTGTTCATGTTCTTGTTCTTCCAATACTACTTCTTCTCCTACAAGTTCTTCATGTTCTTGTTCTTGTTGTTGTTCTTCTACTTCTGCTTCTCCTACTCCTCCTTCTTCTCTTTTTTTTCTCCCTTTCCTTCTCCTTTTCTTTCTTCCTTTCCATCTCCTTTTCCTTTTCCTTATCCTTCTCCATCTTTTTTACCTTCTCCATCACCTTCTCCTTCTCGCTCTCCTTCTCCTTCTCCTTCTCCCACTCCTTCTCCATGTTCTCCTTCTCCTTTTTCATCTTCTTCTTCTTCTTCTTCTTCTTCTTTCTACTTTCTTCTTTCTTCTTTCTACTTTCTTTATTTTTCTTTCTTCTTCTTTATTCCTTCTTGCTTCTTCCTTCTTCCTCCCTTCTTCCTTCTTCTTTCTTCATTCTTTGTTCTTCTTTCTTCTATCCTCTTTCCTCTTTATTCATACTCTTCTTCTTCTTTTCTTCCTCTTCTTCTTCTTCTCCTTCTTCTTCTCCTCCTTCTTCTTCCTTTTCTTTTTCTTCTTCTTCTTCCTCTTCTTCTTCTTCTACTTCTACTCCTCCTTATTATTATTATTATTTCTATCATTATCATTCTTTTTCTTCTTATTTTTCTTATTCATCCTCTCCCACTTTTTCTTCTTCTCCTTTATCTTCTTCCTCTTCTTCTTCTTGTTGTTCTTCTTCTATTCCTTCTGCTTCTTCCTCTTCTTTTTTTGTTTCTTCCACTTCTTCCTCATTCTCTTCTTCTTCTTCTATTTATTCTTCTTCCTCTTGTTCTACTTCCTCTTCTTCTTTATGTTCGTCCTATTCTTCTTTTTCTTTTTCTTCTTCCTCTTCTTCCACTTCTTCCTCTTCCTATTCTTTTACATCTTCTTCCTGTTCTTCTTCTTCTTTTTTGCTTCTCTTCATCTAACTCTTCTTCTTCTTCTTCTTCATCATCTTCTTCTTTTTTTTCTTCCCCGCCCTCTTCTCCTAGTTCCCCTTCTTCTTCTTCTTCTTCAACTCCTTCTGTTTCGTCTTCTTCTTCCTCTTCTTCTTCTTCTTCTTTCTCTTTTTCATCATCTTCCTCTTCCTCTACTACTTCTTCATCTTCTTCTTCCTCCTCCTCCTCTTCCTTCTCTTTTTCTTCTTCTTCATCTCCTTCTTGTACTTCTTCTTCCTCCACCTTTTTCTTGTCTCCCTCTTTTTGTTCTTCTCCTTCCACCTCTTCATCTTCCTCTTTTTTTTCATCTCCTTCCTCTTTTAATTGTACTTCCTCTTCTTCTTCTCCTTCTTCTTCTTCTTCTCCTTCTTTTTCTTTTTCTTCTTCTTTTCTTCTTCTTCTAAGTGATCTTCTTCTTCTTCTTCTTCCTTTTCTTTTTCTTCTTCTTCTTATTCTTCTTCTTTTTCTTCTTCTTCTTTAGATTCTTCTACTTATTTTTCTTCTTCTTCTTTTTCTTTATCATCTTCCTTTTCTTATTCCTCTTCCACTTCAATTAACCCATCATCCTCTTCTTTTTCTTCTACTTCAACACCTTCTTTGTCTTCTTCTTCCACTTCTTCCTCTTCTTCTTCTTCTTGCATTTCTTCTACTCCTTCCTTTTCTTCTTAAACTTGTTCTTCTTCTTCTTCTCCCTCATCTTTATCTTTTTCTTCTTCTTCTTCCTCTTCTTCTTCTTCTTCTTCTTCTTCTTTTTCTTCTTCCGCTTCTTCTTTTTCTTCTTCTTTTTCTTCTTCCTCTTCTTCTTCTTCTTCATCTTATTCCTCTTCTTATTCTTCTTCTTCTTCTTCCACATCCACCTCCTCCACCTTCTTCTCGTCCTCTATCTCCTTTTCCTTATCCTTCTTCTTCTTCTTCCTTCTTTCTTTATTATTCTTTCATCTCTATACTTTCTTCTTTCTTCTTTATTCTTTCTTCTTCTTTCTTCCTTCTTCCTTCTTCCATCGTCCTTCCTTCTTCCTTCTTCCTTCTTCTTCTCCAGTTTCTTCTTTTTCCTCTTCTTCTTCCTCCTATTCTTCTTCTTCTTTCTACCTTATTTTTTTATTTTGTTTATCTTCTCCCAAATCCTTAATTTCTTATCTTTAATCTCTAATCTTTCCTTAGTCTTTAATCCCTAATCTTTTTTCCCTAGCCTTTAATTACAAAACTCAACTCCCTAAACCTGAATGCTTCATTCCTAATAACTAATCCATAATCAATAATCAATAATTCATAATATTTAATCCCTAATACCTAATCCTTAATTGCTAATCCATAAACCTTAATCAATTTTCTAATCTTAATTAAAATCCCTTAATCTTAAATCAATATTCCTTTATTCCTAATCCTAAATTCTACATCCCTAATCTTCGATCCCTGCCTCCTTAATCCATAATCAATAATCCCTAATCCCTAACCCCTAATCAGTAATCAATAATCCATCTCTTCTACCTTTTCTTCTTCTTCTTCTTCATCTACTTCTTCTTCTTCTTCTTCTTCTTCTTCCTCTTCTTCTTCTTCTTCCTCCTGCTCCTCATCTTCTTCTTCTTCTTCATCCTCTTCTTCCTAGTCTTCATTTCCTCTTCTTCTTGTTCATGTCCTTCTTCTTCTTCATCTTCTTCTTCTACTTCCTCTTCTTCATCTTCTTCTTCTTCTTATTATTCTTCTTTTTCTACTTCTTCTTCTTCTTCTTCTTTTGCTACTTCTACTTCTTCTTCATCTCCTTTTTTTTTTCTTCTTCTTCTTCTTCAACTTCTTCTTCTTCCTCTTCTTCTTCTTCCCTTCATATCCTTCTTCTTCTTCTTCTCCTTTTTCTTCTTTTCTTGTTCTTCTTCACCCTTTTCTTCTTCTTCTTCTTCTTCTTCTTCCTCTCCTTCTCCTTCTTCTTCTCCATCTCTTTCTCCTTGTATTTCTTCCTCTACTTCTCCTTCTCCTTGTTCTTCTCCATCTTCATCCCCTTCTACTTCCCTTTCTCCTTCTCCTTATCCTTCTCTCACTCTTTCTCCTTGTCCACCTTCTTTTCCTTCTCCTTCTTCTTCTTCTTCTTCTTCTTTTTCTTTGATCTTTGTTCTTTCTTCTTTCTCTTTTCTTTATTCTTCTTCCTTCTTCTTTCTTCCCTGTAGCTTCTTCCTTGCTCGATAATTTTTCCCTTTCTTTCTTCGTTCTTCTTTCTTCTTTCTTTCTTCGTCTTTTTTCTTTCTTCTTTACTCTTCCTCATCTTCTTCTTGTCCTTCTTCTTCTCCTTCTTCCTCCTCTTCTTTCTTCTTCCTCTTCTTCTTTTTCTTCTACTTCTCCTTCTTCTTTTTTGTTATTATTATTATTACTATTATTATTATTATTCCTCCTCTTCTTCTTGTTCTTTTTCTTGTTTTCCTACTTGTTCTTCCTCTTTTTCTATTTCTTGCCCTTCTTCCTTATCCTCTTCTTCTACTTCTTATTGTTCCTCTTCTTCTTCTTGTACTTCTTAATCATCATCATCATCTTCTTCTTCCTATTTTTCCACTTCTTCCATTTCTTATTCTTCCTCTTCTTCTGCATATTTTTCTGCTACTTTCTACTCCTTTTGATCTACTTCCTCTTCTTCTTCCTCCTATCCCTCTTCTTTCCTCTTCCTCTCCTCTATATTTTTCTTCTTCCCCTTCTTTCTCTTCTTCTTCTTCTACTTCTTCTTCTTCTTCTTTGTCAACTTCGTTTTCTTCTTGTTCTTCTTCTTCTTCTTTCTCTTTTTTATTCATCTTCATCTTCTTCTTCTGCTTCTTGTTCTTCTTCTTCCTCTTCCTCTTCTTCTTTTTCTTCCTCCTCTTCTTCTTCTTCTACTTCTTCTTCCTCCTCTTCTCCTCTTCTTCTTCTTCTACTTCTTCTCCCTCCGTCTCTGCTCTTCTTCTACTTCTACTTCTTCTTCTTCTACTATTATTACTACTTCTTCTTCCTCCTCTTTCTATTCTACCACTTCTTCTTCTTCTCCTTCCATTTATTCATCTTCCTATTTTTTTCTCCTCCTTCCCCTTCGTATTCTACTTCCTCTTCTTCTTCCCCTTCTTCTTCTTCTTCTTCTTCTTCTAATTGAACTTTCTCATCTTCTTCTTTCGCTTCTATTTCTTCTTCTTTTTACTCTTCTTCTTTCTTTTCTTCATCTTCTTCCTATTCTTCTTCCACTTCTTCTTCTTCTTCTTCGTCTTCTTCCACTTCTTCTTCTCCTTCATCCTTATCTTCTTCATCTTCTTCTTCCTTATCTTCCTTATGTTCCTCTTCTTCTTCTTCTTCTTCTTCTTCTTCTTCTTCTTCTTCCTCTTCTTTCTTCATTTTTTTCTTCTTCCTCTTCTTCTTCATCATCTTATTCTTCTTCTTCTTCTTCTTTGCCTTTCTCCTCCTCTCCTTCTTCGTCTTCTTCTTCTAATAATACTACTTTTTTTTCCTCTTTTCCTTCTTCCTCTTCTTCTTCTTCTTCTTCTACTACTACTTCTTCTTCTTCATCACCCTCTTTCTCTTCTCCCTCTTCTTCTCCTTCCTTTCCTTCTTGTTCTCCTTCCTCTTCTTCATCTTCCTCTACTTCTTCTTCATCTTCCTCTAGTTCTTCTTCTCCTTCCTTTTCCTCTTCTTCTTCTTCCCCTTCTTCTTCTTCTTTTTCTCCTTCTTCTACTTCTTCTTCTTCTTTTTCTAATTGTTCATCAACTTCTTCTTCTTCTTCTTCATCTCCTTCCTCTTCTTTTTCCACTTCTTCTACTTCTTTCTTTTTTTCTTCTCCATTTTCCTTGTCGTCTTCATCATGTTCTTCTTCCTCTTCTTCATCTTCTTCCCATTCCACTTCTGATTCTTCTTCTCCTTCTTCTTCTTCTTCTTTTTCTTCTTCTTCTTCTTTTTCCTCGTCTCCTTCATCCTCTTCTACTTCTTCTTCATCTTATCTTATTTTTCCTCTTCTTCTTCTTCTTCTTCTTCCTCTTCTAATTGTAGTTCCTCTTCTTCTTCCCCATCTTCTTCTTCTTCTTCTTCTTATGCTTTTTCTTTTTCTCCTTCTTTTTTTCTTCTTTTCTTCTTCTTCTAAGTGATCTTCTCCTTCTTCTTCTTCCTTTTCTTTTTCTTCTTCTTTTTATTCTTCTTCTTTTTCTTCTTCTTCTTTAGTTTCTTCTACATCTTATTATTCTTCTTCTTCTTCCTTTTCTTTTTCATCTTCCATTTCTTCATCTTCTTCCACTTCAATTAACCCTTCATCCTCTTCATTTTCTTCAACTTCATCACCTTCTTCGCCTTCTTCTTCCACTTCTTCTTCTTCTTCTTGCATTTCTTCTACTCCTTCCTTATCTTCTTCATCTGCTTCTTCTTCTTCTTCCTCATCTTTATCTTTTTCTTCTTCTTCTTCCTCTTCTTGTTCTTCTTCTTCTTTTTCTTCTTCCTCTTCTTCTTCTTCTTCTTATTCCTTTTCTTATTATTCTTCTTCTTCTTCCGCATCCTCCACCTCCTCCACCTTCTCCTCATCCTCTGTCTCCTTTTCCTTCTCCTTCTTCTTCTTCTTCTTCTTCCTTCTTTCTTCATTATTCTTTCTTCTCTATACTTTCTTCTTTCTTCTTTATTCTTTCTTCTTCTTTCTTCCTTCTTCCTTCGTCCTTCGTCCTTTCTTCTTCCTTCTTCCTTCTTCCTTCTTTCTTCTTCTATCTTCTTTATCCTTTCCCTTCTTCTTTCGCTTCTTCTTCTCCACTTTCTTCTTTTTCCTCTTCTTCTTCCTCCTCTTCTTCTTCTTCTTTCTTCCTTATTTTTTCTTTCGTTTATCTTCTCCCAAACCCTTAATTTCTTATCTTTAATCTCTAATCTATCCTTAATCTTTAATCCCTAATCTTTTTTCCCTAGCCTCTAATTACAAAACTCTACTCCCTAAACCCTATTGCTTCATCCCTAATAACTAATCCGTAATCTATAATCAATAATTCATAATCTTTAATCCCTAATACCTAATCCTTAATCATTAATCCATAAACCTTAATCCCTTTTCCAATCCTAATCCCAATCCCTTAATCTTAAATACTTATTCCTTTATCCCTAATCCTAAATTCTACATCCCTAATCTTCGATCCCTACCTCCTTAATCCATAATCAACAATCCCTAATCCCTAACCACTAATCAGTAATCAATAATCCATCTCTTCAACCTTTTCTTCTTCTTCTTCATCTACTTCTTCCTCTTCTTCTTCTTCTTCCTCTTCTTCTTCTTCTTCTTCCTCCTCTTCTTCTTCTTCTTCTTCATCCTCTTCTTCCTCATCTTCATTTGGTTTTCTTCTTTTTCTTCATCATCTTCTTCTTCTACTTCCTCTTCTTCATCTTCTTATTATTATTCTTCTTCTTCTTCTTCTTCTTCTTCTTTTGCTTCTTCTTCTTCGTCTTCTTCTTCTTCTTTTGTTCTTCTTCTTCTTCTTCTTCAACTTCTTCAGCTTCCTCTTCTTATTCTTCCCTTCTTCTCCATCTTCTTCTTCTCCCTTTTCTTCTTTTCTTGTTCTTCTTCACCCTCTTGTTCTTCCTCTTCTTCTTTTTCTTCTTCTTCTTCTTCCTCTCCTTCTCCTTCTTCTTCTCCATGTCTTTCTCCTTGTATTTCGTCCTCTACTTTTCCTTCTTCTTTTTCTCCTTCTTCTTTTTCTCGTTCTTCATCCCCTTCTTCTTCCCCTTCTCCTTCTCCTTCTCCTTCTCTCAGTCTTTCTCCATGTCCACCTTCTTCTCCTTCTCCTTCTTCTTCTTCTTCTTCTTCTTCTTCTTCTTCTTCTTCTTTTTCTTCATCTTCTGCTTCTTATTCTTGTTCTTCTTCCTCTTCTCTTTCTACTTTTTCATCTTCAACTTCTTCTTTTTCTACAAGTTTTTTTTCCTTTTCTTCCACCTCTTGTCCTTCTTCTTCATCTTTTTATTCTTCCTCCACTTCATCACCATGCTCTTACTTCTTCTACTTTCTCTACTTCTTCTTCTTCCTCTTTATCTTCTTCTTCTTCTTCTTCTTCTTCTTCTTCTTCTTCTTATTTTCCTTCTTCTTCTTCTTCTTCTTCTTTCTCTTTTCTTTATTCTTCTTCCTTCTTCTTTCTTTCTTCTTGCTTCTTCCTTGCTCAGTCATTTTTCCCTTTTCTTTCTTCATTCTTCTTTCTTCTTTCTTTCTTTAACTTTTTTCTTTCTTCTTTACTCTTCCTCTTTTTCTTCTTCTTCTTCTCGTTCTTCCTCCTCTTCTTTCTTCCTCCTCTTCTTCTTCTTCTTCTACTTCTCTTTCGACTTTTTGTTATTATTATTATTGTTATTCCTCCGCTTCTTCTTGTTCTTTTTCTCATTTTCCTAATTGTTCTTCCTCTTCTTCTATTTCTTGCTCTTCTTCCTCATCCTTTTCTTCTACTTCTTCATATTCTTCCTCTTCTTCTTCTTCTTCTTCTTCTTCTACTTCCTCATCATCATCATCTTCTTCTTCTTCCTATTTTTTCATTTCTTCCTTTTCTTATTCTTCATTTTCTTCTGCATATTTTCTACTTCTTTCTACTCGTTTTGATCTACTTCCTCTTCTTCTTCCTCCTATCCCTCTTCTTCCTCTTCTTCTCCTCCCTATTGTTCTTCTTCCCCTTCTTCCTCCTCTTCTTCTTTCACTTCTTCTTCTTCTTCCTTCTTCTTCCTCTTCCTCTTCTTCTTTTTCTTCTTCCTCTTCTTCTTCTTCTATTGCTTCTTCTTCCTCCTCCTCCTCTTCTCCTCTTCTTCTTCTTCTACTTCTTCTTTTTCCTCCTCCTCTGCTCCTCTTCTACTTCTTCTTCTTCTTCTTCTTCTACTACTACTACTTCTTCCTCCTCCTCCTCTTTCAATTCTACCACTTCTTCTTCTTCTTCTCTTTATTCATCTTCCTATTTTTTTCTTCTCTTTCCCCTTCGTACACTACTTCCTCTTCTTCTTCCCCTTCTTCTTCTTCTTCTTCTTCTTCTTCTAAATCAACTTTCTCATCTTCTTCTTCCACTTCTATTTCTTCTTCTTTTTACTCCTCTTCTTCCTCTTCTTGATCTTCTTCCTATTCTTCTTCCACTTCTTCTTCTCCTTCATCCTTATCTTCTTCATTTTCTTCTTCCTCTTCTTCCTTATGTTCCTCTTGTTCTTCTTCTTCTTCATTTTTTTCTTCTTCCTCTTCTTCTTCATCATCTTATTCTTCTTTTTTTTTTCTTCTTCTTCTTCTTCTTCACCTTCCTCCTCCTCCTCCTCTCCTTCTTCAACTTCTTCTACTAACACTACTTTTTTTTCCTCTTTTCCCTCTTCCTCTTCTTCTTCTTCTACTACTACTACTACTACTACTTCTTCTTCTTCTTTCCCCTATTTCTCTTCTCCCTCTTCTTCTCCTTCCCTTTCATCTTTTTCTCCTTCCTCTTCTTCATCTCCCTCTGCTTCTTCTTCTCCTTCCTCTTCCTCTTATTCTTCCCCTTCTTCTTCCTCTTTTTCTCCTTCTTCTACTTGTTCTTCTTCTTCTTCTAATTGTTCTTCAACTTCTTCTTCTTCTTCTTCTTCATCTCTTTCCTCTTCTTTTTCCACTTCTTCTTCTTTCTCTTTTTCTTCTCCATTTTCCTCGTCAACTTCATCATGTTCTTCTTTCTCTTCTTCATCTTCTTCTTATTCCACTTCTAATTCTTCTTCTGCTTCTTCTTCTTCTTCTTCTTTTTCTTCTTCTTCTTCTTTTTCCTCGTCTCCTTCATCCTCTTCTACTTCTTTTTCTTCGTTTTTTCTTTTTTTTCCTCTTCTTCTTCTTCTCCTTCTTCTTCCTCTTCTCCTTCTTCTTCCTCTTCTTTGCCTTCTTCTTCTTCTTATTCTTCTAGTTCTTCTTCTTCTTCTTCCTCTTCTATTTTTATTTCTACTTTTTTCTCTTCTTCTTATTCTTCCTCAAGTTTTACTCTTTCCTCTTCTTCTTCTACTTCGTCCATATCTTCTTCCTCTTCTGCTTTTCCTTCTTCTCCTTCCTCTTCTTCTACTTCCTCTTCTTCTTCTTCTTCTCCTTCCTTCTCTTAATCATGTTCCCCCTCTTCTTCTTCTTCTTCTCCTTTCACTTCTTTTTCTTCAACATCTTCTTCTTCTAGTTAATGTCCTCCTCCTTCTTCTCCTACTTCCTCTTCTTCTTCCACTTCTTCTTCTTCTTCTTCTTCCTCTTCTTCTTCTGCATTTTCCTGTTCTTCTTTTTCTTCTAATTTTTCTTCTCCTTCATCAACTTCTTCCTCCTACTCTTCTTCTTTCTCATTTTCTTTTTCTTCTTCTTCTTCTTCTTATTCTTATTCTTATTCTTCTTCTTTTTTTTCTTCACTTCTATTTCTTCTTCTTCCTCCTCCTCTTCTTCTCCTTCTTCTTCCTTTTTTTCTCCTTCTATTCTTCTTCTTCTTTTCCTTCTTATTTTTCCTCCTCTACTTCTTGTCCTTCTTCTTTCCTTTCTACTTCTTCTTCTTATTCCTCTTTTTATTCTTCTTCTGCTTCTGTTTCTTCCTTTCTCCTTCTTTTTCTCATTCTTTTTCTTCTTTTTCTTCTTCTTCTTTTTCCTCCTCTACTTCTTCCTTTATTCTACTTCTCTTATTTCTACTTATTATTATTCTTCTTCTTCACCTTCTTTTTCTTCTTCTTCTTCTTCTTCTTTCCCATTTTCTTCTTCTTCTTCTTTTCTTCCTCTCATTCATCCTCTTCTACTCCAACTTTTTCTTCATGTTTCTCTTCTTCTTCTACTACTAGTACTTCTTCATCTTCTTCTTAATCTTCATCTTCTTCTACCTAATCCCTAACCCCTAATCACTGATCCTTAATCCATCACTTCTTCCTCTTTTTCTTCTTCTTCTTCCTCCTCTTGTTCTACATCTACTTCTTCCTCTTCTTCCTTATTTTCCTCTTCTTCTTTTTCTTCTTTTTCTTCCTTTTCTTCTTCTTCTTCTTCTTCTTCTTCCACTTCTTTTTCTTCTTCTTCTTCTTCTTCTTCTTCTTCTTCCTCTTCTTCTTCTTTTCTTCTTCTTTTTGTTCTTTTTTATCTTCTTCTTCGATTTCTTCTTCTCCTTCATCTTCTTCTCTTTCCCCTTCTTATTCACTCCTTTCTTCTACTTTTTTTTCTCCTTGTTCTTCTTTTCTTATTCTTCTTCTTCCTTTTTTGCTTCGTCTTCTTCTTCTTCTACTTCTTCTTCTTCTTCTTTTCCTTCTTCCATAACTTCTTTTTCTTCTTCTTCTTCATCATCTTCTTCTGCAACTATTTCTTCTTCAACTACTTCTTTTTCTTCTTCTTCTTTTTCTTCTACTTTTCGTTCTCGTTCCCCTTCTCCTTCTCCTTCTGTTTCTACTTCTCTATCTCCTTCTCTTTCTCCTTCTCCATCTCCTCCTTCTCCTTCTCCATCTCCTTCTCCTTCACCTTCTCGTTGTCTTACTCCTCCTTCTCGACATCCTACTTCTCCTTCTCCTTCTTCTTCTTCATTTTCTTTTTCTACTTCATCATCTTCTTCTCCTTCTTCTCCCTCTTCTTCTTTCACCTCTTCTTTTCTTTTATTGTTCTTCTTCTTTTTCTTCTTCCTTTTTTTTTCTTCTTCATCTTCTTATTTTTCCCCTACTTTTTCTTCTTGTTCTTCTTCTTCTTCTTCTTCTTTGTCTCTATCTTTTTCTTCCCCTTCTCCTTCTACTTCTTCTTCTTCTCCTTCATCATCATCTCCTTTTCTTCTTGTTCTTGTTATTATTATTCATCGTGTTCCTCTTTTTTTTCCTCTTCTACTTGTTTTTCCTCTTCTTCTTCCTCTTGTTCTTCTTCCACTTTTATTTTTTTTCTTCTTCTTCTTCTTCTTCTTCTTCTTCCTCTTCTTCTTCTTCTTTTCCTTTTTCTTCTTCTTCTTCTTCTTCTCCTTCTTCTTCTTCTTCATCTTCTTCTTCTCTTTCTCCTTCTTCTTCTTCTTCTTCTTCTTCTTCTTCTTCTCTTTCTTCTTCCTCTATTTCTTCTTCTTTTTTCTCTTATTCTTCTTCATCTTCTACCTCTTCGTCATCTTCTTCTTCATCTATTTCTTCTTCATCTTCTTCTTCTACTTTTTCTTCTTCTTCTTCTTCTTCTTCTTGTTCTCCTTTTCCTTCTCCATCTCCTTCTCCTTCTTCTTCTAGTTTTCTATCTCCTTCTCGATATCCTTCTCCTGCTCGTTCTCCTTCTTGTTCTCCATCTCCTTCTGCTCCTTCTCCACGTCCTCCTTCTCCATCTCCTTCTTCTTCTTCCTTTTCTTCTTCTTCTTCGTCTTTTACACCTTCTTCTCCCTCTTCTTCTAAAACCTCTTCTCTTCTTCTATTTGTTGTTCTTCTTCTTCTACAACTTCTTCTTTTTCTTCTTCTTGTTCTAATTTTTCCTCTTCTTTTTCCTCTTCTTCTTCTTCTTCTTGTTCTCCATCTTTTTCTTCTCCTTTTTTTTCTTCTTCTTCTCCTTCATCTTCTTCTCTTTTTTCTTCTTCTTCTTCTGGTTCTTCTTCTTCTTAATCTTATTCTTATTCTACTTGTTCCTCTTCTTCTTCCTCCTCTATGTTCTTCCTTTTTTGTTTCTTTTTCTTCCTCTTCTTCTTCTTCTTCTTCCTCTTCTTCTACTTCTTCCTCTTATTCTTCTTCGTCTTCTCTTGTTCGGTCTTCTTCTTCTTCTTCTTCCCCTTCTCCTCCTCCTTCTTCTTCTTTTTTTTCTTGTTTTTTTCTTCGTCTTCTTCTTCTTCTACTTCTTCTTCATCTTCAACATCTTCTTCTTCTTCTTCATCCTCATCATCTTGTTCTTCTTCTTATTCTTCTTTTTCATCTTCTTCTTCTTGTCGTTCTCCTTCATAGTCTTTAATCATTATTCCCTTATCGCAAATCTATAATGCCGAATCCATCCCTTCCTAATCCCTAATTCCTAATCCTCGAACCCTATATTCCATCCTCAATCCATAATTTTAAATCCTTAGTTCTTAATCCATAATCCCTAAACCCTAATTCCAAATACTTAATCCTTAATCTTTAATCCCTAAGCTATAATCCATAATCACTAATCCTTAATCCCTAATCCTTAATCTCTAATTCTTAATCCTTAATCCTGAAAATATAATCTCTAATCCTTAATCGTAATATTAATAGCTGAATCTTCTCCCTAATCCCTAAACTCTAATTCCAAATCCTAAATCTCGAATCCCTAATCATTAATCTCTAATCCATAATTCCAAATCTCAATAATCTAATTTTTTATCCCTAATTCTTAATACCCAACAAAAATTGTTAGTAATTAATCCCATAATCCATAATTTCTAATCCCTAATCCTTCAATATTAATCACTTAATCCTTAATCCATAATCACTATTACTTATTCCGTAATCCCTACTCCTTAATCCCTTATCCTTAATCTTTAAACCCTAATCCTTAATTGCTAATCCATAATCTTTAATTCGTAATCCTTAATCCCTAATTCTTAATCCTCAATCCCTAACACTTAATCCCTAATCCCTAACACCTAATCCCTAATCCCTAATCCCTAATCCATCTTTTCTTCCTCTACTTCTTCTTCCTCTTCCTCTTCTTCTTCTTTTACTTTCTTATCTTTTTCTTCTTTTTTTCATTTCCCTTAACATCCTCTTCTTCTTCTTTCTTTTTCTTCTTCTTCCTTTTCTTCTTCTACTTCTTCTTTTACTTCTTCTTCTTCTTCCACTTCTTCTTTTTCTTCTTATTCCTCTTTACATTCTTCTTCATGTTCTTCTTCTTCTTCTTCTTCTTCTTCTTCTTCTACTTTGTCTTTTCCCTTGTTTTCTTCTTCTTCTTCTTCCTCTTCCAATTCTTCTCCTTCTTCCCCTTCTTCTTCTACATCTTCTTCTTCTTCTTCCTCAACTTATTATTATTGTTATTATTATTGTTCTTCTTCTTCTCCTTAATACTTAACCCCTAATCACTGATCCCTAATCCTTCTTTTCTTCCTCTTCATCTTCTTCTTCTTTTTCTTTTTCTTTTTCTTCTTCTTCTTCCTCCTTATCTTCTTCTTCCTCTTCTTCCACATCTTCCCCTTCTTCTTTTTGTTCTTGTTCTTCTTCTTCCTCTTCTTCTTCTTCTTCTTCTTCTTCTTCCTCTTCTTACAATTCTTCTTCTTTTCTTCATCTTCCTCATCTTCTTTGTTTTCTCCTTCTACTTCTTCTTCTTCTTTTACTTTATCTTCACCTTCTACTTCTTCTTGATACCTTTCTTCTACTTCCTTTTCTCATTCTTCTTTTATTCCTTTTCTTGTTTCTTCTTCTTCTTCTTCTTCTTCTTCCTCTTCTTCTTCTTCTTCTTGTTCTTCATTTTCTTCTTCTTCGATTTCTTCTGCTTCTTCTTCTTCTTCTTCTTCTTCTTCTACTTCTTCTTCTTCCTCTTCTCCTTCTTCTTCTACTTCTTCTTCTTCAACTACTACTACTACTACTTCTTCTTCATCTTCTTCTTCCTCCTCTTATTCTTGTTCTTCTTCTTCTTTTTATTCTTCTTGTCTTTCTTCTTCTTCTTCTCCCTCTTTTTCTTGTTCTATTTCATCTTCCTCTTTTTCTTCTACTTCTTCTTTTTCTTCTTCTTCAACTTCTTCTTCCTATTATTATTATTATTATTGTTATTATTCTTCTTCATCTTCATCTATTTCTTCTTCATCTTCATCTTCTTCTTCTTCTTCTACTTCTCATTCTCCTTCTTTTTCTCCATCTCCTTCTCCTTCTCCTTCAACTTCTCTGTCTCATCCTTATCCCTCTCCCTCTCGTTCACCTTCTCCTTCTCCTTCTTCTTCTTCTCCATGTTTTCCTTCTCCTTCTTCTTCTTCTTCCTTTTCTTCTTTTTCTACTTAATCTTTTTCTCCTTCTGCTTCTTCTTCATCTTTGTCCTCTTCTCTTCTTCTTTTTATTCTTCTTCTTCTTCTTCATCATCTATGTTTTCCTATTCTTCTTCTTCTTGTTCTTCTTCTTCTACGTCTCCTTCATCTTCTTCTTCTTCTACTTCTTCTTCTTCTTATTCTTCTCCTTCATCCTCTTCTCCATTTTCTTCTTCTTCTTCATTTTCTTCTTCTTCTTCTTCTTCTTCTTCTTCTTCTTCTATTTCTTCTTCTTCTTCTTATTCTTCTTGTTCCTCTTCTTCTTCTTCTTCTTTCTCCTATTTTTCTTTCTCTTCTATTTCTTGTAGTTCATCTTCTTCTTCTTTTTCTTCCTCCGCTTTGTCTTCTTCTTGTTCGTCTTTTAGCTACTTCTTCTCTTTCTCTTTCATCTTCTTCTTCTTGTACTGTTTCTTTGCCTTCTTCTTCTTCTTCTACTTCTACATCTTCTTCTTCTTCTTCTTCTCCTTCTTCTTCATCTTCTTCTTCTTCTCATACTTCTTTGTATCCTTAATCCATATTTCCTAATCCTTAATCTATAATTCCTAATCCATCGCTCCCTAATTTGTAATCCTTAATCCCAAAACCCTAATCCCTAATCTATCTGTAATCCATAATTCTTAATTCTTAATTCTTAATCTCTAATCCATAACCTCTAATCTCTAAATCTTAATCTCTAATGCTTAATCCCTAATCCTTAAATCATAATCTTTAAATCGTAATCTTTAATCCTTAACCTCTAATTGCTAATCTCTAATCCTTAATCCTTAATTATTAATCTATGATCTCTAATCCTTAATGCTTATTATAATTGCTTAATCTCTTATCCCTAATCCTTAATCTCAAATTCCTAATCTTGAAACCCAAAACCCTAATCCTTAATCTTTAATCCTTAATCACTAATCTCAATTACCTCATTTGTAAACCCTAATCCTTAATAATTAACCTACAGTCCTTAGTAATATATCTTTAATGCCTACTACTTATTCATTAATCCCTGCTCTTTAATCACTTATTCTTAATCTCTAAATCCTAATCTTTAATTGCTAATCCATAATCTCTAATTCTTAATCTTTGAGCCCTAACCCATAATCCTGAATCCCTAACACCTAATCCTTAATTCCAAACCCTTAATCCCTAATCCATCTTTTCTTCCTCTTCTTCTTCTTCTACATCTTCTACATCCTCTTCTTCTTCTTCTTTCTCATCTTTTTCTTCTACTTCTCCCTAATCTTTCCCTTCTTCTTCTTGTTCTCTTCTTCTTCTTCCTCTTCTTCTTTAGCATCTTCTTCATCTTCCTCTTCTTCTTCTTCTTCGTCATCTTCTTCTTCTTCTTCTTCTTTCTCTTCGACTTCTTATTCTTCTTATTCCTCTTCTTATTCATTTTCATCTTCTTCTTCTTCTTCTTCTTCGTCTTCCTCCTCTTCTTTTAGCTGTTCTCCTCCTTCTTCTACTTCTTTTTCTTCTTCTACTTCTTTTTCTTCTTCAACTTCTTCTTTTTATTATTCTTATTAATCTTATTCTTCTCCTTACACCTTAACCCCCAATCGCTAATCCCTAATCCATCTCTTCTTCCTCTTCGTCTTCTTCTTCTTCTTTTTGTTGTTATTGTTGTTGTTCTTCTAGTTCTTCTTCTTCTTCTTCTTCTTCTTCTTCTTCTTATTCTTCTTCTGCTTATGCTTTTTTTCTTGTTGTTCTTCTTTTTCTTCTTCTTCAGCTTCTTTTTCTTCTTCTTCTACTTCTTCTTCTTCCCTTTCTTCTCCTTCTTTTTCTCTTTCTTCTACTTTTCTTGTTCTTTTTCTTCCTCTTCTCCTTCTTCTTCTTCTTCTATTTCTTCTTCTCCTTCTTCTTCTTCTTCAACTATTTCTTTGACTTCTTCTTTTTCTTCTTCTTCTTCTTCTTCTTCTCCTCTTCCTCCTGCTTCTTATTCTCCTTCTCCTTCTCCTTCTCCTTATCATTCCACTTCTCTCTCTCATTCTCCTTATTGTTTTCCTTCTCCTTCTCATTCTCATTCTCCATCTCCTTCTCGTTATTCTTCAAGTCCTCCTTCTCCTTCACCTTCTCTTCCCTATTTTTCTTCTTCTTCTTCTTCTTTTTTGTGCTTTTCTCCTTCTTCTTCCTCTTCTTGTTCTATTTCTTCTTTTCTTCTTCTTGTCCTTCTTCTTCTTCTTCTTCTTCTTTTTTCTCTTCTTCTTCTTCTTCTTCTACATTTTCGTCATCTTTTTCATCTTATTATTATGATTATTATTATTATTATTCTCCTTCATCATCTTCTTCTTCTCCTTGATCCTCTTCTCCTTTTTCTTCTTCTTCTTCTTCCTCTTCTTCTTCCACTTTTTCTTCTTCTTCTTTGATTTCTTATTCTTGTTCTTCTTTTTCTTATTCTTATTTTTATTATTATTATTCTTCTTCTTCATCCTCTACTTCTTGTTCTCATTCTTTTCGTAATCCACAATCCTTATTCCCTAATCCCTAATCTATAATGCCTAATTCATGCCTCCATAATCCTTAATCCCTAATCCTCAAATCTTAATCCCTAATCTCTAATCCTTAATCCTTAATCTTTGATCCCTAATCCTTATTCGTATTTATATTTGCCTAATATTTGTAATTAATCTTTAATCACTAATTCCTACTCCTGAATCTTGAATCCTCAATCACTAATCTCTAATCATTAATCCCTAATCTGAATACCTAATTTGTAGTCCCTAATCTTTAATACCTAATGTATAATCCTAAGTAATTAATCCCTTAATATATAACCCTTATTCTCCAATCCCTAATCATTAATCCCTAATCCTTCATCCCTAATCCCTATTACTTATTCATTAATCCCGACTCCTTAATCTGTTACCCTAAACCTTTAAACCCTAATCATTAATTACTATTCCATAATCTTTAATCCCTAATCCTGAAAGACTA
Source organism: Vanilla planifolia (assembly GCA_023846275.1). Taxonomy (NCBI): domain Eukaryota; kingdom Viridiplantae; phylum Streptophyta; class Magnoliopsida; order Asparagales; family Orchidaceae; genus Vanilla; species Vanilla planifolia. The sequence continues at coordinate 3,148,334 of JAIUJO010000026.1, read as the reverse complement.
ACATCAAACCCCTAAACTCTAACCTCTAATTCTTAATGCTTAACACATCTTTTCTTCCCCTTCTTCATCTTCATCTTTCATTATTTCTTCTTCTTCTTCTTTCTTCTTTCTCATCATCTTCTTCTTCTTATTCTTATTCTTGTACTTCTTCTTCCCTTTCTTGTTTTTCTACTTCTTTATCTTCTTCTTCTTCTTCTTCCACTTCTTCTTCCTCTTCTTCTTCTTTTTAGTCCTCTACTTATTCTTTTTCTTTTACTCCTTCTACTTCTTCTTCTTCCACTTCTTCTTCTTCTTCTTTACCTTCTCTTCTTCTTCTTCTTCTTCTTCTTCTTTTTCCTCTTCTACTTTTGCCTCTACTTCTACTTGTTCCTCTTCTACTTCTTCTTCTTCTTCTTCGTTGTCTACTTCTTCTTTTTTTTTTCTTCTTCTTCTTCCTATCCTTGCTCTTCTTCTTCTATTTTTCTTCCTCTTCTTCTTCCACTTCTTCTTCTTCTTCTTTTTCTTCATTCACTTCTTTATCCTCTTCTTCTACTTCATCTCCCTAATCCCTAACCCCTAATCACTAATTCCTTATCCATCTCTCCTTCCTCTTCCTTTTTGTCTTCCTCTACTTCTTCTTCTTCTTCTTCCTCCCCCTACTCTTCTTCTTCTTTTTCTTCTTCTTCTTCTTCTTCTTCTTTTTCCTCTTCTTATTATTCTTCACCTTCCTCTTCTTTTCTTCGTCTTCTTCTTCTCGTTCTTCTTCTTCTTCTTCTTCTTCTTCTTCTTCTCCTTCCTCTTCTTCTTTATCACTTTCTTCTTCTTCTACTTCTTCTTCTTCTTCTTCTTCACCTTTGTTTCCACCTTCTCCTTCCTCTTCTCCTTCTCCTTCTTCTTATCTTTCTCCTTCTCCTTTTTCATCTCCATCTCCTTCACCTTCTACTTCTCCATCTCCTTCTAATTTTCCTTCCTCTTCTCGTTCTCTTTTTTCTTCTCCTCCATCTCCTTGTCCTCCTACATCTCCTTCTTTTTCTTCTTGTTCTTCTTCTTCTTCATGTTTTTCTATGTAATCCTTAATCATTAATCCCTAATCCCTACTCCTTAAATTGTCCCTCCCTAATCTCTAATCCTTAATACATAATCTATGATGCTTAATCCATTCATCCATATTCTCCATTCCCTAATCCCTAATCAACCCTTCATCTATATTTCTTAATCCTTAATCCCTAATATCTGATCTATAATCTCTAATCCCTAAACCTTAATCCCCAATACCTAATCCTTAACCCTTAATCCCTAATCTATAATCCATAATCTCTAATGCTTAATCTTTAAACCCTAATACCTATTCCCTAACCCTTAATCCCAAAACTGTAATTACTAATCCTAATTATAATCGCTTAAACTCTAGTAAATAATCGTTAATCTCTAATCCATACTCCTAAATCCCAAATCCCAAATAGCTAATCTCAAATCCTTAACTCCTAAACTTTATTTCCTAATCCATAATCTATAATCCTTAATAGCTAATCTACAATCCTTAATAATTAATCACATAATCCTTAATCTATAATCTCTAATCCTTAATCATTAATCTATTAATCCTTAACCTCTAATATCTAATTCTTAATCTATAATCTCTATTACTTATTCCTTAATGCATACTCTTTAATCCCTTATCTATAACCTCTAAACCTTAATCCTCAATTACAAACACATAATTTCTAATCCCTAATCCTTAATCCCAAATTCGTAATCCTCAATCACTAACATATAATCTTTAATCCTTAACACTTAATCCCTAATCCATCTATTCTTCCTCCTCTTCTTCTTCTTCCTCATCATCTTCATCATCTTCTTCTTCTTTTTCTTCCTCTTCTAGTTCTTTTTCTTCCTCATCCCCTTCTTCACCTTCTTTCTCTTCCTCCTTATCTTCCTGTTCTTCTTGTTCTTCTTGTTGTACTTCCTTTTCCTCTTCTTCATCATCATCATCATCTTCTTCTTCTTCTTCTTCTTCTTCTTCTCCTTATTCTTTCTCTTCTTGTTCTTCCCCTTCTTCTTCTTCTTTTTCTCCTTCTTCTTCTTTTCTTGTTCTTCTTCTTCCTATTATTCTTCCTCTCCTTCTTCTTCTTCTTGTTTTCTTCTTTTTCTCCTTCTTCTTTCCTTATTTCTTCTTCTTCTCCTTTGTCTTTTTCTTCTTCTTCTTCTCCTTCTCCTTCTCCTTCTCCTTCTCCTTCTTCTTCTCCTTCTCCTTCTCCTTCTTTTGCATCTCATTCTACTTCTTGATAATCCTTAATCCTTAATCCTTAATCACATTCAAAATTCCTTAATCTCTAATCCTTAATCCCTAATGTCTAATACCTAATCCTAATTTCGAAATCCCTAATCACTAATCTCTTATCCCTAATCTTTAAACCATAATCTCTAATCCCTTTTTCCTAATCTGTAATTCCTAATCCTAAATCTGTAATCTTTAATAATTAATCCTTAATTCATAATCCTTAATCCCTAATCATTAATCCCTCATTGCTAATCCCTAATCCTTAGTCCCTAATCTATAATTCTTAATCGCTCATCTTTTCCACTTATTCTCTAATCCCTATTCCTTAATTTGTAATCCTTAATCCCTATATCCTAATCCTGAATGCTAATCCATAATCCCTAATCTCTAAACCCTAATGCCTAAAACAGAATCCCTCCCTCTCTAATCTCTAATACTTAGTACATAATCTTTATTCCCCAATCCCTTCCTCTCTAATCCATAATCTGTATTCCAAAATCTTTAATCCTTCTCTCCTTAATCTTTAGTCCCTAATCCTAACTATATTTTCTTAACTTGTGATCCTAATCCCTAATCTCTAATCTCTAATCTTGAATCTTGAATCCTTAATAACTAATCTCTAATCCTTAATCCCATCACTAATCTTAAATTAATAATCCCAAATCTGTCTCTTCTTCCTCTTCTTCTTCTTCCTGTTCTTCTTCCACTCTTCTTCTTCTTCTTTTTCTTCTTCTTCTGCTTCCTCAACTTCTTCTTCATGTTCTTCTTTCCCTTCTACCTTACCTTCTTCTTCTTCTTCTTCCTCCTCCTCTTCTTCCTCTTCTTCCTCTTCTTTTTCTTTCTCTTCTTCTTCTTCCCCTTCATCTTTTTCTCCTTCTTCTTTTCTTATTCTTCTTCCTCTTTTTGATCTTCTTCTTCTTCTTCTTCTTCCTCTCCTTCTTCATCTTGTTCCTCTCCTTCTTCTTCTTCTTCTTCTTCTTCTTTTTCTCCTTCTCTTCCTCTTCTCCTTCTCCTTCTCCTTATCTTTCTCCTAGTCTTTCCCCTTCTCATTCTCTTTTTCCTCTTCCTTCTCCTTCTCTATCTCCATCTCCTTTTACTTCTCCTTCTCCTTCTCCTTCTTCGTCTGCTTCGTCTCCTTTTCCTTTTTTTTCTTCTTTTTCTTCTATTACTATTACTTCTTTCTTCTTTCTTCTTACTTCTTTATTTATTCTTCTTCCTTCTTCCTTCCACCTTCTTACGTCTTTTCTGTTCCTTCTTTTGTCTTTTTTTTCTCTTCTTTGTTCTTTATTGTTCTTTTTCTTCTTTATTTTATTCTTCTTCTTCTTCCTTCTCTTCTTCTTCTGCCTCTTCTTCATCTTTTTTCTTCTTTCTTCCTTCTTCCACCTGATTTGTTTTTTCTTCTTCTTCTTCCTTCTTGCTTCACCAATTTTCTTAATCCTTAATCCACCATTAATCCCTAATCCCTAATCTCTATTATCAAATCTCTAAACTTTAAAACCCAATATCTAATACCTAATTCCTAATCTCTAACCTATAATATATAATATCTAATCCCTAGTCTCTAATCCTTAATCCCTTATCCATTATCACTAATCCCTAATCTATATTCCCTTATCTCTAATCCCAAATCCAAATCCATTTATTTCTAATCCCTATTCCTTAATTTCTAATTCCTAATCCTAAATCTTAAATCCCTAGTCATTAATTTTTAATCGCTAATCGCTAATCTCTAATCCCAAATCTTTAATACCTAATCACTAATGCCTAATTCCTAATCCTATCCTCTCTAATCCCTAATCCCTAATCCCTAACACCTAATCTCGAATCCCTAATCTTTACCTCCCTTATCCATAATCTATATTCCAGAATTACTAAACTTTATTCTCAAATCCTTAATCTCTAATCGTAATTATAATTGCTTATTCTCTAATACCTAATTCTTAATCTCTAATCTCTAATCTTGAATCCTAAATCCTTAATCATTAAACTCAAATAATTAATCCATATTCTCTATTCCCTAATCTATAATCCTTAATCCTAAACCTTTAATCTACAATCCTTAGTAATTAATCCTATAATCTTGAGAACTTAATAGTTAATCCTTAATCATTAATCACTTCACCCCTAATCCTAAATCCTTAATCCCAAATCCCTATTACATATTTCTTAATTCTTATTCCATAATTGCTAATCCATAATCCTTAATCCATGATCCCTAAACCCTAATCTCCAATGCTTAATCCTTAACACCAAATCCATAATCCCTTATTCCTTAATCCTTAATTCTTAATCCCTGACTCCTAATCCCTAATCCCTAATCCATCTATTCATCCTTTTTTCTTCTACTTCTTCCTTTTCTTCACCTTCTTCCTTATCTTCAACTCCTTCTTCGTCCTCTTATTCCTTATCTTTCTCTTCTTTTTCTTGCTCTTCTACTCCTCCTTCCCCTTCTTCTATTTCTTCTTCTTCTACTACTTCTACTTCCTCTTCTTCTTCTTCTTTTTCCTCTACTTTTTCTTCTTCCTCTTCTTCTTCTTATTCTTGTTCTTGTTCTTCTTCTCCTCCTCCTCCTCCATCTCCTTCATCTTCTCCTTCCCCTTCTTCTCATCTTTCTCCCTTTCCTTCTCCTTACCCTTCTCCTTCTCCATGTTCTTCTCCTTCTCCTTCTCCTTCTCCTTCTTCTTCTTTTGGTTCTTCTTCTTCCTCTTCTTCTTTCTTCTTTTTTCTTTCTTCTTTCTTCTTCCTTCTTTCTTTTTCCTTCCAGTTTCCTTCTTCCTTCCTCTTTCTTCCCACTTCTTTCTTCTTTATTCCTTTTTCTTTCTTCTTTATTTTTTTCTCTTCTTCTTCCTTTTCCTCTTCTTCTTCTACTTTTTTCTCTTTTTTAACTCCTCCTCTTCTTCTTCCTTCTTCTAGTTCTTCTTCCTTGTCTTCTACCCCTAATCCCTAATCCCAACTCGTTAATCGATAATCCTTAATCTGAAAAACCTTAGTCTCTAATTGTGAATCCATAATCTTTAATCTCTAATTGCTAATTTCTAATCTATAATGCCTAATACCTAATCTGTCTCTTCTCCATCCTCTTCTTCTATTTTTTCTTCTTCTTCTTCATCTTCATTTTCTTCTTGTTCTTTATCTTCGTCATCTTCTTTCTCCTTTTCTTCCAGATCTTCGTCTTCTTCTTCTTCCTCCACCTCTGCTTCTTCTTCTTCTCCCACTTCTTCTTCTTCTTCTTCTTCTTCTTCTTTGTCTTGTTCTTCTTCTATGTATCTTCTTCTTCCTCTTCCTCTTTTTTCTTCCTTTTGTTCCTCTTCTTCTTCTTCTTCTTTTTCCTCTTCTTCTTAAGTTTCATCTTTTTTTCTTCCTTTTCTTTCTCTTTTTCTTCTTCTTCTTCCTCTTCCTTTTCTTTTTCCTCTTGTTCTTTCTCTACTTGATCTTCTTCTTCTTCTTGCCTTCTTCTCCTTCTTCTTCATCCTATTCTATTTCTTCTTCTTCTCCTCCTCCTCCTTCTCCTTCTTCTTCTTCTTCTTTTTCTTCTTTTTCTTCTTCTATTTGTTCTTCTTCATCTTCCTTTTCCTCTTCTTCTTCTTCCTATTCTTCTTCATTTTTTTCTTCCTCTCTTCTTCATGTTCTTTGCCTTTTTCTTCTTCATCTTCCTCTTCTTCTCCTTCTTCTTCTTCCTACTCTTGTTCTTCTTCTTCTTCCAGATCTTCTTATTGTTTTTCTTCTTCTTCATCCTCTCCTTCTTCTTCTTCTACATCTCTTCTTCTTCTCTTCTTCTTTTTCCACTTCTTTTTCTTCCTTTCCTCCTTCATATTCTTCTTCTTCCTCTTCTTCCACATTTTCTTCCTCTTTTTCTTCCTCTACTTGTTCTTTTTCTTCTTCTTCTTCTTCTCTTTCTTATTCTTCTTCTCCTTCTTCTTCTTCTTCCTCTTCTATTTCTTCTATTCTTCTTGTTCTTATTATTCTTCCTCTTCTCCTCCTCCACTTTCATCTTCTTCTTCTTTTATTTCTTCTTCTTCTTCTTCTTTCATCTTTTTCTTCCTCTCTTCTTCTTGTTCTTCTTCATTTCCTTCTTTATTTTCCTCTTCTTCTTCTTCTTCTTCTTCTTTTCCCTCTACATCATCTTCTTCTTCTTCTTTTTCTTCTTCTTCTACTTCAAGTTCTTCACCTTTTTCTTCTTCTTCTTCATCTTCTTCCCCTTCTTCTTTTTCTTCTTCTTCTTCTTTCACCTCTCTTTCTTTTCCTTCTTCTTCTTCTTATTTTCTTCTCTTCCACATTTTCTTCTTCTTCTTCTTCTTCCTCTTCTTCTTCATCTTCCTATACTTCTTCTACTTCTTCCTCTTATTATTCTTCACCTTTTTCTTCTTCTTCTTCTTCTTCTTCTTCTTCTCCTTCTCCTTATTCTCCTTCTTCTTGTTCCTCCTCCTCTTCTTCTTCTTTTCCTTCTTCTCTTTAATCCTTAATCCTTATTCCTTTTTGCCTACTCTTTAATCCCTCCCTCCTTAATCTCTTATCCCTAATCCATCCTTAATCAATAATCCCTAATCATTAATCCTAAATCTCTAATCCCTTATGTCGAATTCCTAATCTCTAATCTCTAAACCATAATCCCTAATGTCTAACCTTTAATCCTTAACCCCTATTATATAATCCATGATCTAAAATCATTAATTTCTAATCCCTAATCCCTAATCTTTAAACCTTAAATCCTAGTCCTTAACACTTTAACCCTAATCTTTAATCCATAATCCTAAATCCCTAATCACTAATCTCTAATCCTTTATCCCTAATCTCTATTATATAATCTATAATCCCAAATCCAAAATCTCTAATCTTTAATCCTTTGTACATAATCCCTTAGTTGTAATCCTTAATCCCCAATCATTAATCTCTTCATCCCTAATGGTTATACCTAATCCTCAAGCCTTAATCCTTTATCTCTATCACTTAGCCTTAATCTTTACTACTTAATACCTAAGATTTAATCATTAAACATCAATCAATAATCCCTAACTGATAATCCTTAATCCCTAATTTTTAATCTCTAATCTATTATATTTAATCCTTAATCCCTAACACCTAATCCTATGCCCCTTCCTCCTTAATCCCTAATCCCAAATCCCTAACCCCTAATCCTTAATCCTTAATTCATCTAATCGTCCTTTTCTTCTTCTTCTTCTTCTTCTTCTTCTTTCTTCTTCTTCTTCCTCTTCTCCTTTTTCTTCTTCTTTTTTCTCTTCTTCTTCTTCTTCTTCCTCATCATCTTCTTCTTCCTCATCTTCCTTCTATTACTCTTCTTCTTCTTCTTCTACATCCTCTTCTCCTTCTTCTTCTTCTTCTTTTTCTTCTTCTTCTTCTTCTTCTTCTTCTTCTTCTTTTTCTTCTTATTCTTCTTCTTCCACTTCTTCCTCTTCTTTCTCCATCCCTTCTTCTAGTTCCTGTTCTTTTTCTCAATTTTCTACTTTTCTTGTAATTTTTCTTCCTCTTCTACTTCTTCCTCATCTTCTTGATCTTACTCTTCTTCTTCTTCTTCTTCCTTTTATTCTTCCTCTTCTTCTTCTTCTTCTTCTATTTCTTCTTCTTCTTTTTCTTCTTTTCTTCCTCTTCTTCTTCTTCCTTTTGTTCTTCTTCTTCTTCTTCTTCTACTCCTTCTCTTTCTTCATCTTCTTGTTTTTCTCATTCTCCTTCTCTTTCTTCTTTTCCTTCTCCATCTCCATCTCCTCCTTCTCCTTCTCCTTCTCCTCATTCTCTATGTTTTTCTCCTTCTTCTCCTTCTTCTTCTTGTTCTTCTTTCTCTCCTTCTTTCTTCTTTCTTCTTTCTCCCTCTTTCTTCCTTCTTCCTTCTTCCTTCTACCTTCCATCTTCCATCTCCTATCTTTGTTCTTCCTTCTTCTTTCAACTTTATTCTTTCTTGTTTCTTCTTTTTTCTTCCTCTTTTTCTTCTTCTACTTCTTTTTCCTCTTCTTCTTTCTCTTCTTTTAATTCCATCTTCCTTCTTCCATTTCTTCTTCCTTAACCCTTAATCCCTACTTCATAATCTAAAATCCTTAATCTTTAAAACTTAATCCATAATTATTAATCCATAATTTCTAATTTGTATCCCCTATTCCCTAAACGATAATGCCTATTAATTAATCCCTCCCTCCCTAATATCTAATTTATAATCTCTAATACCTAACCTCTAATCCCTATTCCCTCCCTCCCCATCTAGCAAACTATAGTCCCTAATCACTAATCTCTAATTCCCCCTCCTTAATCCTAATCCCTAATCCTTAACCCATAATCCATAATCCCTAAATCTTAATCCCTAATTGCTAACTCTCAAAACCCAAATCCTTAATCCCTCCCTCCCAAATCTTTAATTCATATTCCCTGATACCTAATCCCTAATCCTTCATTCATTCATCTCTAATCCCTAATCCCTAATCCCTTACCACAGCTCCATAATCATTCTCTTCTTCCTCTTCTTCTTCTTCTTCTACTTCTTCTTCTTCCTCCTCTTCTTCTTCTTCTTCCTCTTGTCCTTCTTCTTCCTTATCTTCATCTTCTTCTTCTTCCTTTGCTTCCTCATCTTCTTCTTCTTCTTCTTCTTACTCGTCCTCTTTTTCTTCTTCTTCTTCCACTTCTTCTTTTTCTTCTTCTTTGTCTTCTTCTTCTTTTTTTTCTTTTTCTTTTTCTTCTATGACTCTACTCTTCCTCTTCTTCTTTTTCCTCTTCTTATTTTCATTCTTCTTCTCTTCATCTTCTTCTTCTTCCTCTTCTTCTTCTTCTTTTCTTCTTCTATGTCTCTACTTCTTCCTCTTCTTCTTTTCTCTCTTCTGCTTCTTCTACTTCTTTTTCTTCATCTTCTTCTTCTTCTTCTTCTTCTTTCACTTCTTCTTCCACTACTTGTTCTTCTCCTTTTTCTTCTTCTCCACTTTCTTCTTCCTCTTCTATTTCTTCTTCCTCTTCTTCTTCTTCTTCTTCTTCTTCTACTTCTCTTTCTTGTCCTTCTTCTTCTTCTTATACTATTTCTTCTTCTTCCTCCTCTTCGTCTTCTTCTTCTTCTTCATCTTTTTCTTTCTCTCTTCTTCTTCTTCTTCTTCCTCTTCTTCTTCTACATCTTCCTCTTCTTCATCTTCTTCCCCTTTTCTAATTTTTCCTCAGCATCTTCCTCAACTTCTTCTTCTTCATCTTCGTCTTCTTCTTCTTTAACTTCTTCACCTTCTTCTTCTTCTTCTTCCTCTAACTCTTCTCCTTCTCATCATCTTCTTCTTCTTCTTCTTTGTCTTCTTCTTCTTCTTCCTCTTCTTCTCGTTCTTCCTCTTCCTTATTTTCTTCTTCTTCTTCTTCTTCTCCTTCTTCTCCTTAATGTTCTGACTCTTCTTCTTCTCAGTCTTCTTCTTCTTCATCTTCTTCTTCTTCCTCATCTTCTTCTTCTTGTTCTTCTTCTTCTTTTCCTTCTTCTCCCACCACTTCTTCTTCTTTTGGTTCTTCTTCTTCTACTTCTTCCTCTTCTTCTTCGTCTTCCTCTTTTTCTTCTTCTTCTTCATCATCTCCTTTTTCTTCTTCTTCTTCTTCTTCTTCTCCTTGTTGCTCTTCATGTTCCTCCTTCTCTTCTTCTCCTACTCCTTATTCTTCATAATTCTTAATCCCTATTCCCTAATCCCTACTGCTTAATCCCTCCCTCCCAAATCTCTTATCCCTAAATTTGTAATCCCTAATCCATGCCACCCTAATCACTAATCCCTAACATCTATTCCTTAATCCGTAACCCCTAATCCCTAATTCCTGATCCATCTTTAATCCATAATCCCTAATCTCTAATCCTTAATCTCTAAACCTTAATCTCTAATCCCTAATACATAATCTTAAGTCCTTAATTTCGAATCCCTGATCTTTAAACCCTAATTGGTACTACCTGATCACTAACCTCTAATGCTTATTTTATATTCGAAATTCCTTAATCTGTAATCTCTAATCCCTTATCCCTAATCCATAATCTTAATCTTAATCACTTAATCCATAATCCATAACTCTAATCTATAATCTTGAATCCAAAATCCATAATCACAAATCTCTAATCCTTAATCGTTATTCCCTATTCTCTATCCGTAATCCCAAATACTAAACCAATCCATTATAATTAATCCCTTAATTCTTAATATTTAATCCTTAATCCCTAATCCTAAACCCTAATCCATAATCCCTAATCGTTAATCCCTTATCCCTATTATATATTTCTTAATCCCTATTCCTTAATCTGTAATCGTTAATCATGATACCTTAATCCCAAATCCCTTGCTAATAATCCTTAATTCGTAATTTTTTCCCTAATCCATAATCCTTAAAACCTAATCCCATGTCCATTCACTCTTAATCCTTAATCACTAATTCTTAACCCCTAATCCTTTTCTTCTTTTTTCTTTTTCTTCTTTCTTCTTTCTTCTTTCTTCTTCCACATCATCTTGCCCTCTTTTCCTCTTCTCCTTTTCTTCTTCTTCTTCTTCTTCTTCTTCTTCTTTTTCTTCTTCTTCTTCTTCTTCTTCTTCTTCTTCCACTTTTTCTTCCTCTTCTTCTTCATCTTGCTCTTCTTCTTCTTCTTCTACTTCTTCTTCTTCTTATTCTTCTTCTTCTTCATCAACTTCTTCTTCTTCTTCTTCTTCTTCCTCATTTTCTTCCTCTTCTTCTTCATCTTGCTCTTCTTCTTCTTCTTCTACTTCTTCTTCTTCTTCATCAACTTCTTCTTCTTCTTCTTCTTCTTCTTCTTCTACTCCTTCTTATTCTACCTCTTCTTCTTCTCCTCCTTCTTGTTTGTAATCCTTAATCCTTATTCCCTTATCCTTCTCGTTAATCCCTCTCTTTGTAGTCTCTTATCCTTAAATTTGTAATCCCTAATGACTGATCCCTCATCCCTATTCCTTAATCCCTATTCATTTATCCCTAATACCTAATCCCTAATCCCTAATCCCTAATCCAGCCTTAATAGATAATCCTTAATCCTTAATCCATAATCTCTAATCCTTAATCTCTAATTTCTCATCTCTAATTCGTAAGTTGTAATCCTTATAACTAATCTATAATCCATAATCCATAATCTATAATCTATAATCCATAATCTATAATCCATAATCCTAAATCTTTAATTTTTAATCCCTAATCTTTAATTCTAATCCTTAATCCTTAAACTCTAATCCCTAATATCTAATCCCTGATCTGTAATCCACAAAAATGAATCCCAAATCCCTAATCATTAATATCTAATCCTTTATCCCTAATCTCTATTCCCTATTCGGTAACCCCAAATCCTAAATCCTTAGTAAGTACTCCCTTAGTCCTTAATCTCTAATCCCTAATCCATAATCGTTAATCCTATAATTTCAAATCTGTATGCCTAATCCTTAATCCTTTTTTCCTATTACTTATTCCCTAACTCTTACTCCTTAATCCCTAGTCCTTAATCATTAAACCCTAATTCTTAATCCATAACTGATAATCTCTAATCCTTACTTTTTAATCTCTAATATGTAATCCTTAATTGTTAATCCTTAATCCTTAATCACTAATAGCTAATCCTATATCCCTTTTATTTAATCCCTAATCACTAATACATCTCTTCTTCCACTTCTTCCTCTTCCTCTTCTTCTTTCTCTTCTTCTTCTTCTTTCTCTTCTTCTTCTTCTTCCTCATCTTGCTCATCTAACTCTTCTTCTTCTTGTTGTTGTTTTGCTTCTTTTTCTTCTTCTTTGTCATCATCATCAACCTCTTCTTCTTCTTCTTCTTCTTCCTCTTCTTCATCTTCTTGTTCTTCTTTTACTTCTTCCTCCATTTCTTCCCCTTCTTCTTTTTCTCCATTTTTTGTCTTTTCTTGTAATTCTTCTTCCTTTTCTTCTACTTCTTCCTCATCTTCCTCATCATACTCTTCTTCTTCTTCTTCTTCTTCTTCTTCTTCTTCTTCTTTTCTTTTTCTACTTCTTTTTCTTCTTCTTTTTTTTCATCTTTTATTTCTTCTTCTTTTTCTTCTTCTTCTTCTGCTCTTTCTTCGTCTCTTTCTCCTTGTCTTTCTTGTTCTCTTTCCCCTTCATCTTCTCCTTCCCCTTCCTCTTCACCTTCTCCTTCTCCATCTCCTTCCCCTTCTTCTCCTTCTCCTCCTCCTCCTCCTTCTCTACGTCCTCCTTCTCCTTCTTCATCTTCTTCTTCTTCATCTTCTTCTTCTTTCTTCTTTCTTCTTTCTTCTTCCTTCTTCCTTCTTTCTTCTTCCTTCCACCATCCTTCTTTCTTCTTCATTCTTCTTTCCTCCTTCTTCCTTCTTTTTTATTCTTTCTTATTTTTTCTTTATTCTTCTTGTTCTTCTTCTACTATTTTTCCTCTTCTTCTTCCTTCTTCCACTTCTTCTTTCTTCTCTTCTTCTTTAATCCCTAATGCTTAATTCTTAAACTATAATCCTTAATCCATAAACTCTAATCGCTAATTGGTACTCCATAACCTCTACTTTTTAATCCCTAGTCCTTAAAATATAATTCCTAATAACAAATCCCTCCTTCCCTAATCCCTACTCCATAATCCCTAATACTTAATCTCTAAAATCCTCAATCTTTCCCACCATATCCCGTAATCTACAGTGCCTAATCCTAATCTTTAATTCCTCGCTCCTTAATCCCTAATCCTAAATCCCTAACCATAATTCTTATTCCTTAAATCTTAATCCCTAATTGCTAACTCTCAAATCCTGATTCACTAATCCCTCCCTCCCAAATCATTAATTCGTAGTCTCTGACACCTAATCCTTAATCCATAATCCCTATTTCTTCTTCTTATTGTTATTCTTCTTCCATATCTTCGTCTTCTTCGTCTTCCTTTTTCTCCTCATCTTGCTCTTCTTCTTCTTTTTCTTCTAAATCTTCCTCATCTTCTTCTTATACTTCTTCTTCTTCATCTTTCTCTTCTTCTTCTTCTTCTTTTTCTTCCTCTTCTTCTTTATCCTCTTCTTCTTCTTCTTCTTCTTCTTCTTCTTCTTCTTCTTCTTTTTCCTCTTCTTATTCCTCTACTTCTTTTTCTTCTTCTTCTTCTTCTTCTTCTTCTTCTTCGTCTTCTCCATCTTCCTTGTCTATTTCTTCAACTTCTTCTTCTTCACCTCCTCCTCCTCCTCCTTCTTCTTCTTCCTCTTCAAGTTCTTCTTCTTCTTCATCTCTTTCTTCCTATCTTCTTCTTCTTCTTCTTCTTTTTCTTCTTCATCTTCATCTACTACATCTTTTCCTCATCATTTTCCTCTTCTTCTTTTTCTTTTTCTTCAACTTCTTCACCTTCTTCTTATGCTTCTTCCTCTTACTCTTCTCCTCTCATTCTTTTTCTTCTTCTTCTTCTTCTTCTTCTCTTTCTTTGTCTTCTTCTTATTCTTCCTCTTCTTTATTCTTCTTCTTCTTCTACTTACTTTTCTCACTCATCTCCTTCTCAACCTTCTTCTTCTTCTTCTTCCTCATCTTCCTCTTCTTCTTCTTCTTTTTCTTCTTCACCTTCCTCTTTTATTTCTTTTTCTTCTTCTTCTTCTTCTTGTTCTTCTTCTTCCTCCTTCCCTTCTTCTCCTTCTCCTTCTTCTTTGTAATCCTTAACCCTAATTCCCTAATCCACACTCTTTGATCCCTTCCTTCCTAATCTCTTATCCAAAAATTTGTAATCCCTAATCCATTCTTTCCTAATCACTAATCCCTAATTTCTATTCCCTATTCCTTTAACCCTAATCCTTAATTCCTAATCCATCTTTAATCCATAATCCCTAATCCTTCATCCCTGATCTCTAATTCTTAATCTCTAAATCCTAAACCCCAATCTCCAATTCTTAATCCCTAATCCCTAATATATAATCCATAATCCAGAATCCATACATTCAAATCCCTAATCCTTAAAGTCTCATGACTAATACCTCATTTTTAACCTTTAATTCCTAATCTATGTTCCATATTCTTTAATCTGTAATCTCTAATCCCTTGTCTCTAATCCTTAATTCTGAATCCTTAATCCTTAATCCCTTATCCCTAATCCCTAATCCCTAATTTTAATTCTAATCACTTAATCCATAATCCTTAATCTCTAATCCATAATCTTGAATTCCAAAACTATAATCACAAATCTCTAATCCTTAATCTCTATTCTCAAATCCATAATCCCAAATCCTAAAATCCTAATTACCAATCCTTAAAAATTAATCCCTTAATCTTTAATCCTCAATCTCTAATCCTTAATCATTGATTCCTTCATGCCTAATTCTTACCCTAATCCATAATCCGTAGTCCCCTATCCCTATTACTTATTTCTTAATCTATACTCCCTAATCCTTAATCCTCAATCTTGAAACATTAATCCCTAATCCCTTACTCATAATCCTTAATCCTTAATTTTTAATCCCAAATCCATAATTCTTAACACCTAATCCCATATCCCATCATTCTTAATCCTTAATTACTAATTCTTAACCCTTAAGCCTTAATCCATAATCTTTTGTTCTTGTTTTTCTTTTACTTCTTTCTTTTTTCTTTTTTCTAGATCTTCTTCCTCCTCTTCTTCCTTAATCTATAATCCCTAAACCCTATCCCTAGTTGTTAATCCATAATGTCTAATCTTTAATCTCTAATCTATAATCTATAATGCTTAATATATAATCTTTACATCATTAATACATAATCTACAATCGCTAAATCCTTATCTCTAATCCCTCCCTCCATAATCCATAATCCTTAATCTCTCTCCTTAATCCTTAAACAGTAATCACTTGTTTCTAATCCCTAATCCCTAAACCTTAATCCCTATTTGTTAACACACAAATCCCTAATTCATAGTCCCTAATCTCTCTCATTAATCTTCAATCCATATTCCCTGACACCTAATCTCTAATCCCTTATTCCATAATCCCTAATCTTTAATCCCTAATTCTTAATCCATAACCCTTGATCCTTAATCTATTTATTTTTTTACTTCTTTTACTACTTCTTCTTCCTCTTTTTTTTTCTTTTTCTCTTCCTCTTCTTCTTCTTCCTTATCTTCATCTTGTTCTTCTTCAACTTCTTCCTCCACTTCCTCTTCTTCTTCTTCTTCTTCTTCTTCCTCTACCTCTCCTTCTTGTTTGTCATTATCATCTTCTTCTTCTTCATCACCATCTTTTTCTTCCTCTCTTCTTTTTATTCTTCATCTTCTTTATCTTCAAATTTTTCTTCTTCTTCATCTTTCTTTTCTTCTTTTCCTCTTCATCCTAGTCTTCTTCTTCTTTTTCAACTTTTCACCTTCTTCTTCTTCTCCTTCTTATTCTTCTTCTTCTTCTTCTTCTTCATCTTTCTCCTCTTCTTCTTTTTCTTCTTCTTCTTCTTCTTCCTCTTCTTTTTCTTTTTCTTCTTCTTCTTCTTCTTCTTCTTCTTCTCCTTCTCCTTCAACATTTTCTTCTTCTTTTTCTTTCTCTTCCTCTTCTTCTTCCTCTTCCTCTTCTTCTTCTACTTCTTATTTTTCTTCTTCTTCATCATCAACTTCATCTTTTTCTTCTTGTTCTTCTTCTCCTTGTTCTTCTTCTAATTCTTCTTCCTCTTCTTGTCCTTCTCCTTTTTCATTGTAATCCTTAAACCTTATTCATTTATCCATACTCTTTAATCCGTCCCTTCCTAGTTTGTTGTCCCTAAATTTGTAATCCCTAATCACTAATAGCATATTACTATTCCTTAGTCCCTAATTCCTAATCATTAATCCCTAATCCATCCTTAATCGATAATCCTTAATCAGTAATCCTTAATCTCTAATCCCTAATGTCTAATCTCTACTATCTAATAGCTAAACTATAATCCCTAATACATATTTTGTAGGCCTTAACCTTTAATCTATAATCCATAATCCATAATCATGAATCCTTCATTTTTAATCCCTAATCCTTAATCTCTGATCCTTAATCCTTAAATGTTAATCCCTAATATCTGATCCCTAATCTCTAATCCATAATCTTGAATCCTAAATCCTTAATCACTAATCTTTAATCCTTTATCCCTAATCTCTATTACCTAATTCATAGTCTAAAATCCTTAATCCCTAAACCCTAATCCTAATTGTTAGACCATAATCTCTAATTTTTGTCCTTAATCCCTAATCTATAATGCCTAATATCTAATCCCTCTATCCTTAATCCCTAATATCAAATTTCTATTCAATAATCCCTCCTTTCTTAATCCATAATCCATATTCCTTAATCCATAATCTCTCCCTCTTTAATCATTAATCCCTAATCCTTAACTTTCAATAGCTAATCACTAAACCATAATCCCTAATTGCTAACTCTCAAACCCCTAATTTCTAATCCCTAATCCCTACCCTATTAATCTTCAATCCATATTCCCTCACACTTAATCTCTAATCCTTAATTCCGTAATCCCTAATATTTAATCCCTAATTCTTCATCTCTAACCCCTGATCTGTAATCTATTTGTTTTTTCTTCTTCTTACACTTCTTCTTCTTCTTCTTCTTTCTTTTCATCTTCTTCTTCTTCTTACATATAGCACTTCAATAATCAATATTGTGCCTCTTCATAGGAAATAAGCTTTAGGACATAGTTCAAACATCTCAATCCCTCTTATAAGAAACTAGGTGCAAGTAAGAATCTGATTTAATGTTATTCTCCATAGGAAAATTTTTACCCAAGTTTGCATTTGCACATTCCAAACCAACGAGATCTCCTTCCTTTATGGACTATGGCTTGAACACATGTTGTTGCATATAATAAGTCCAACACCTTATCCTCACTTAATGTGAAGCATAACATGCCCATTTCATTCAATTTAGCCTAAGAAGAATACAAAATAAAAATACCAAATTATGTAGGAATATATTTTGAAACATTTTTTTATCTCAAACTCCATACTCCTTAAGTAGCTCTACTACAAATGTTCGTTTCTCCACAACAATGTTAAGATAGGTTGGTCAAGTCGTAATAGAAAGGATGAAAAGCCAATTATCCAACAAAAAGGGAACCAAATTACCACAACATTCCACAAAATCGTACTATTTGTAGCATAAAGGGTTGCAATATCGAGTAATATGTATGCGATGCACCATGAGGAAAATGGAAAGTATTATTTTACATATAGTATTTGTACATAAAGGATTAAAAACATAAATTGTGTTGCAAGCATAACTCGCCTATAGTGTTTTGGAATCAAAGTTGACTGTCTGGTTACAAACTATGAACTTTGAGTCCCACTCTATCCTTATATAGAGTTACCATTTCCTAGTAGGAATAATGTGTTATGCTATTGTAATTTGAACTACTACACAAGCAATGTTGAATAACTCCTTGAACTCTACAATATTGTAGAAAAAACTTAATGTGCGAGCTATGTTATAAGTAGGAATAGTAGAAAACACTAAGTTAATCATTACAACATGGCACACCCAGGTGACCTTATCATCCATCTCGACACACAATTTTCAGCATGATTAAAATTGAAATTGAAGTCATGTTTTCCGAAGTTTTATTAGTGTAATTGGTATGCTTGGATATTTCAATTAAGTGTCATATTGTACATGCAATTTTCTTACAATAATCATCATGCACTTGTACAAGGTCACCTTGCTAAATAACACTCTTGATTTGTTCAGATTTGCCACCTGACCTGAGCGATTTGCATGCTAATCAATAATTTCCTCGTTGTAGCACACGTCATAGATGTATAAATCATGACATCATCAAAATATAGGTGTTAAGAAATCATAGGGAAAGATAGGTCAATCATAAAGCAAATCAAGATAACATGATTAAGCTAGTACTGAATAAGTCATAAGAGATACTTTGACATAATAGTAAAGTGGTCTAGTGAGCAAAAACATCCTTGTCTATAACCCTTACTGGTATTGATCCATGGTAGATGGATATCATTAAACAAAATCCCAAACCATGATGTAGTGAAATAGGCCTTAACACCATCATAGCAAACACTATGGAACCACAGATGCTTAAGCATATCCATTACAAATTTCTAATTTATGTTGTCATAAGCCTCATTCATATTGAATTTTAGCTTAACAAAAGCTTCTTTGGAAGTAGATTGGTGTAACTGGGTTGTCATTTCATAATCCAAAAGAATATTATAAGATATACTATGCTCTAGCTCAAAATCAACTTTCTTCTAAGCAGTGATCTCAAGATGCTGCACCATTGGTATAACTATTAAACTTTTGATCACTACTTTGTAAGATATGTTATAGAGGCTTATGACCCTAAAGTCCTCAGCTTTTGATGTTCTTTGAGATTTAAGGATGTGTATGACAAGTGTGTTTTTCCAAACTTTTGACATAAAGCTATTTTTTAATAATTGCATCATTATTGTAATAATGTTCACTATGTCTTCATTTTATAACCATGCACAAACTCAAATGAGATGACATCCATGTCAAGTGATTTAGTATTTATTTTGAGAGATTGAACAGATGGTGAGATGGGTGATCATGACAAATAAATAAAGCAGAGGTGAGCTCCACCATGCGATCATGAAAATGCACCATCAAATGTTGTTGAGTGCTCCAAGTTTTGGATACAGATAGGCATAAGGGATTTAATCCAATGTTCTAGGGAGAGAAATGTATTTGGAACTTCATAATCATTCAGGTGGGACTTTATAATTATTTATACTAGTTTGATCAAGCTTATATGTTTAATAAGTTTGAATGTTACCCGGCTTGACCCAAAGTTTTACCACATCTGATTTATGAATCCATAGTCAACCAGAATGTGCTCATTATGATTTTTTTCTTACTTTTCTTAACCCAAGGCTTGCTAGAGCCCACCATATTCAAGAAGCTTTGCACTTGGGTACCAGCTGAGATGTGACAAAAATATATTTATATTTTTAATAATGAAAACTTTAGTAAAACTAATTATTTTTGTTTAATCAAAGTTTAGCAAACAAAATAACATGGATTTTAAGAAGGATAGAACTTAACCAAAAAAGGGTCATAGGATTCAAAAATGGAATCCTGTTTATTTGCTAAAATAATGAGATGATTAAACAATTTGATGCTCAAATATGATTTCAAATTGATAGAAAGTGATAGTTCCTTAAAATCAATAAGCTAAAATTCTATTTCACATAAAAGAAGACTTATCAAAGATTGGTGTGCTTGTCTATAGTTTTTAGAACTTGTCAAACACTCCAATGTTCTTCGAAGACTGTTAATTCATTATCTTTAAAGGTGCGAGATTGTTCATTAAAAATTATACCTGTTCATACTAAACAAACCAATTAGAATAAAATATTAAAATATTTAATGCCTCACTCATCAAATACAAAGGTGACCTAACAATATCTCTCTTTTGTTTTTGACAAGACATAAATATTTAGATAAAAATAATAATAGATAAAAGCACATATCTAAGAAATATAAGAGATATTAAAAATAAAATATATATTCTCCCCTTTACTTCATTCTTGCCTTACTACATTCACCCGCTCACTTATCAAAACAAGAACTATTCTTTTCCTTTGTCACCATAAAAAAGCTATAATTTATACAATTTCTATTACACCTAATTATTGTCTTATGAATTGAAATTCTTTGATTGGAAGGGACTTAGTAAATATGTTGGTCAATTATTGTTTGGTAGGAACATATTGAAATTCTACTGTGCCTTTAGCTACTTGATCTCTAATAAAATGGTTTCTTACATTTATGTTCTTGGTCTTATAATTTTGAACATGATTCTTTGCAAGGGCCATGACACTATTATTATTTATTTGAATAGAAATATGTGAGAGATATAAACCATAATAATAAATTTGTTGACTTCACCATGATATTTGGGCAACACAACCTCTTGCTACTACTTGCCCTACTTCTATGGTTGATAGGTCTATCTAATTTTG
This sequence comes from Vanilla planifolia, assembly GCA_023846275.1. Taxonomy (NCBI): domain Eukaryota; kingdom Viridiplantae; phylum Streptophyta; class Magnoliopsida; order Asparagales; family Orchidaceae; genus Vanilla; species Vanilla planifolia. The sequence goes on along the minus strand of JAIUJO010000026.1, from coordinate 3,128,209 downwards.
CTTCTTAATTGACTATGAAATATGATAATTTCTTAGGATTTGAACCAATAAAGTTTGAATCTACGTAACCTATAAGATCACATGAAAAAGTATGTCTAAAGCACCATAAACCCAAGTTTATTATACCTTTTAAAATTTTGAAGACTGATTTAAGTACCTTGAGATGGCTTCCTTTAAGATTTAATTAGAGTCTAGTAGATAAGACAACACTAAATGCGATATCTAGTCTATGGAATCTTTTTATTTTTTATTTCCATAACCAAATTTCTTAAATAATTTATTTAAATAATTAGTTTGAGAAATAAAAATCTTATCTTTTAATTACATAATTTGTATTATTAAGAAAAAGTTGATCTCAGCAATCATACTCATCTTAAACAAGCTCATCATTAAGTCATTAAAATACTTATCATTTGTACTTCCAAAAATTATGTCATTAACATAAACTTGCAAAAGAAACAAAACATTTTTTTAAAGGTTTTAGAAATAATATGTTATCCACCTTTACTTTCCTAAAATCGCTATTAACTAGATAATTGCTCAATCTATGATACCATGTATTAGGAGCATACTTAAGGTTGTAAAGTGCCTTAAATTTGTATACATAATCACCATTGCATGGGTCTCAAAATTGGGGGATTATTATACATACACATATTCTTCTATTATCCCTTCTAAAAATTCACTTTTTACATCTATTTGAAGTAATCTAAAATTTTTATGACATGAACATGCTAAGAGAACTCTAATGACCTCTAATCTTACTACAGATACAAATGACTCCTCAAAATGTAGACCTTTAACTAGGTTATAACACTTAGCAAGAAGTCCAACTTGGCTTCTAATGAACACTACTTTTTTATTTAATGTATTTTTGAATACCCATTTGGTTCCAACTACTTATTTATCACTAGGTCTAAAAAATAATTTTTAGACCTTGTTTCTCAAATTGTTTTAATTCTTCATTCATGACCTGAACCCAATAGTCATCATTTGGTGCATCTTCTATAGATATTTGTTGTATGAATGATATAAATGAAGTATGATCAATTTCTTAGAAACTCTAGTGCTAACTCTTTTATTAACATCTCTTATTATTAATACCTTTGGATGTGAATCTTGATACTTCTAATCTTTTGGTAATTGGTGGCTAATCACTTCTCCCTTTTATGTACTTTTGATTTCTTAATCCTTTTTCAAGTCCAAGTTTTTTAAGAACATTATCTCTTTCTCAAACTTTTTATAATTTGTTTTGAATAGACTCATCAAATATTACATGAATTAATTCCTCTTCCTTTTTAGTATTTATGTTGTAAAGTCTATAAGATTTTTTAATTGAAGATTATCCTAAGAAAATTAATACACTTACATTTTCATAAAACTTGCTCAAGTTATTTCTTACATTATTAAGAATGGTACATTTGCACCGAAAACTATGAATGTAGATAACATTTAGCCTCTAATTTTTAAATAATTCATAGAGTTTTCTTAAGTATTTTCCTTAAGTTAATTCTATTTTTTATATCAGAAGTCATATTAATTTCCCTTGCTCAAAAGTATTTTGATGGATTGTATTTAGTCTATGTTGTTCTACCCACGTCTACTAAGGTTCTAGTCTCTCTTTCCACAATCCCATTTTGTTGAGGTTTATAAGGACATGTAAATTGATTCCTTATTTTCTAACCTTTACAATAATCATAGAAATCCTCATTCTTAAATTCACCAAAATTATTACATAGAGTACAAATTAAGTTGAGATTTCTTCACTTTTTATCTCTTTTATCAAACTTAAAAAAATTCTAAACGTCTCACTTTTACTCCTAAAAATTACAACATAAATGTATTTTGAAAAATTACTAAGAATCACAAATCCATATTTCTTTCCACCTAAACTCAAATGTTGTAAGAGCCTAAAAAGGTTTTTAATAAATTGTCTAAAGGCCTATTAGTGGTTAATTTATTTTTTTGGTTAAAAGAAAGATATAACTTGCTTTCCTTTTTTGTAGGACTCACATTTTTCAACTATTAATGTTTGGTTTAGGAAGAGCTGTAACTTCATCTAGCTTACTTAATTTTTTTAGTGTAAAATAACCAACATGACCTAGTCTTCTATACCATAAATTGTTCTCATTGAAGGTATAACAAGGCATTCCATTCCACTAGCTTCTAGTTGATCAAATTTAATCTCATAAGTGTCACCTTTTCTTTTGCAAACTAGTAATACTTGATTATATTTAATATTTTGCAAAATTGAGTATCAAAATTAATAAAATAATAATTACATATAATTAACTAAGACAAACTAAATTAAATTCTAATCAATCAACTAAGACAACATTTGAAAGCATAAAATTAAACATACCTATATTACCAATTCAAATTATCTTTTTCTTAGAGTTGTCTCTTAATGTTACCCATCTACTTGGTCCACATTCTATTGGCACAAACTTTGATCATTCTGAAGTCATGTCTCGTACATCCATTATCCAACAGGCAAGAGCTAGATCTTAATTTTTTCTCAATATATGGCTACATAAAATGTAAACTTTTGAATTAGTAATCATAACATATGACATTTATTTTCTTAGTTTGTATGCTTTCTTATGCACAAAATTCTAAGTATATTATTTCTAACTTATGAATATTTTTAATGCATTGTATCTCCACACCACGATTATGGTGACTTCTTGTATTAATTTTCTTTTCTCCAACCAATGGAACCCAAGCAAGGTTGTGCTGAGCATTAATATTCACTATGGGAGCATTCGTAATATTATTTTTAATTACCCAATTGAAAAAAGGTTTGGAAACAGAAATGTTTTTCCTAATTTTATAATCCTTGATTGTATGTGCTTGTTTATAATAATAAAAAAATGTAATATTTGAAATGTTTTATATATATTCAAAAGGAGGCATACTCTTATGTTTAGAAAAGTGAACATCATCTGAGGCATTATAAAATTTTCCATGTTCAAGGAAGTAAACTGTTTTAAACTTGTAATTTCCTCTATCAAGAAAGTATTCTCAATAATCATGAAATTTTTTTCATCATAAGCTTGAAACATTTCTTTTTTTTCACATCTTCTTTCATAAAAAAATGTAGATGGTCAATCTTTTCTTCATAAAAATTCTTTTCATTTTTTTATGTGCACACATTAGTAAAGTTAAAGCACTAATAACTTCTATGTAATTATTTTCAAAAACATCACAAGGCCAAGAGCTTATCTCATTCTCTTCTTTTCACAAGATGTGCTTGAATCATCATTTACCATGAAACTTAACATCTCTTCCGTCTATCTATTGGAAGTAATGGAGAGAATATTTTGAAGCACTCCAATAGATTTAAGGGCTTTCTTCTTCCATTAACAACACTACATTCTTTCATGCACCTCCCTAAATTCCATCACCAGTGTTCATAAAAGCTCATGCCACAAATATAATCCTAAAATCTAAAATGTTCACTGAGGGAGCTATTAGACTTAGAAGTATGATGAACTAGGCTCTAAACAAAACTTCCAATCGTGATGGGGATAAGTGCATTATGCTACCATTGTTTTTTCTTTTTTTGTATTCTTTCAAAATTTAGTTTCAGTCATCGATCGCCACTCCTCACTATGTACTAAGAGGATTATGAATTCTAGGTCCTTTTTAAAATTTCTTAGAACCAAAACAAAAATTTTAGATGCTCAAACTATCCTCCTAGCAAGTTACCAACATTGTCTAGCACCATCCTTTCCCTTCCTTCAGCCACCAATGTCATTGACGCACATCACCTTTCGTATCTATTATGCCATTTCCCACATCCATGGCATGCACCCATAATGTTCGTATGTCTTCATAAGTCTATTCCTTTGGATTCCTTGATAAAGAAATGATTGAATCCTACATCATACTTTCTTTAAAATAGTTAATACATAAAATTAGTAGGATGACCAGTTCAAATAGTGTTGTAAGGCATAATTCCCAGTTCTAAATAAAACAATACAAAATGCATGATAAGTGACAAAGTTTACAATAATTTTTCCTTGGCACTATTTGGGGGATAGTTTAAAAGACTACATATGCAAAACATATGGAATAACATTATAGTTGGAACTTCTATTTGCTTTAGACAAAAGCAACTAGTTCATTACTGTAATAGGTAAAGTAGAGTCTATTTCAAATAGTACTACTTGTACTTTAAGAAGTAGCATTCTAAAGTATTCAGTTGCTTCAAGAATGGAAATATTGGCCATTGCAAAAGATCAATCTGAAACCCAAGTTTTTCTTACAATAGTAATAGGACTACTCATGTCATCTCAAATAATAATACCAATTTCAATAACGAGATCATCTTACAGAGCTACATAAAATTTTTTTCGAACCCAACTCGTTAGAGGAGTCTAATAAGAAGTAACAAATAGCCCATCAAGGCTGCTGGAGCTCCCATGGGATGAAGTCGAAGTGTTGAAAAAAGTGATAGTAGCAATTGCAACAATTTGAATATTTCTTTGGAGTATAAATTGAGTTGAGAACCTTATCTACACCTTCTTATAAATTCTAGTTAATCCAAAGGTGAAATAATGCCAAAGTAGCAAAATTAAGTATATAAGAAGTAGTAGCCACCCACACATTCATAGACATCTAGTTAAGAAGCTCAATTAATGAAGAAAAATTCTTATCGTTTAACTTGTTGAGCTTGAAATTATCATTAACTATAAACTGTTTTTTATTTGGTTTAACTATAAACAAATTCAAGCTCTATTGTGTGACCCTTACATCACTTTTATTTGGATAAATTATACTGCTTCAATTTATTTATTTTAGTTTTAATATATATTTGCATATTTTAAAAAAATAACTTTTGTTTACATCGCCTGTTTAATTTTGGAATTCACAATAATTCTAAATAAGTTCTGACCAAGACTAAACAAATGTGATTGGACTCATCTTAATGGGCTCAATCAAATTAAACATTTAATTTAATACTGTAAAATATTGTATTTGCTTAGATGTTTGACATGTTTGAAGAGATATTTAGATTCATATCTAATTTAAAGATAGAGGCCAAGTAGTTGATCCTCATAGTAACTTGAAATACAATATTCCCATAAAATTTATATTATTTCTCAAATGTTTTTATTCAATTAGGTTGTATCACTATATAACTCTAACTCTCTAGTCATTTTATCTTTACCATTCTTAGATTTATAAATATTATATTACTTCAATTTATCTTATTTTTAGTTTTACTATATATTTGCTCAATATTATAATAATAATTTTTTGTTATTTATGGTCGTTAGAATTTTTAAATTATAGTATTTTCAAATGAGGTTAGAATGAGTAGAAACAAATGTTGGTCAAATAAACTTATTAATTCTATCCAATTAAACATTCAATTTCAAATTTTTAAATATTTCATTTTCTAATGAATTGGTTGAATTACTTAAAGTCTTCATTTTTTCGTGATTTGATGATAATCATCTTATATAAGATCTTGTTAGTATTTTGGAATGCAACTATTACATAAAACTTATCTCGTTTCACACATTTTTTCTTTTTTTTGCTATGTTACTTTTTAACTCTAAATATCATCTCAATTGTCTTATAAATTACTTTGATTTGTTTACATTACATTACTTTAATTTATCTTATTTAATTTTTATTATAGATTTTGTTAATATACAAATAACATTTTATTTAATGTTTAGATGTACTTACTTTGGAAATTCTTGGTCATTCCAAAAGTGGTACGATCAAGAAAAGTAAAATGTCATTGGCTTCATCTAGATGAGCTTTAGCAAATTAAATATTTTTGGATATCTATAATTTTTCTACTTTACTATTGTTCTGGCACACTTTAATAGATATTTGAATTTGCTCCTTATTTTGCCTTTGAGGCTATTACACTCAATCTACTTAATACCTTGTAGTATAACTCTCTCGTATGATTTATCTCAACTGCACAAATGTTTTAATCAAATTTACTTATATTACTACATGAGTTTAACTCTTATCTCATGTGACGTTTCATTTTGATTTTTAATATTACATCTTTTCTACTTATCTCATTTTAGTTTTATTATATACTAATTTTGTACAATTTTTTTTTATTTATGCATATTTACTATGTTATTTAATAGTTACACTAATTAGGTTTTGATCAAGATGAAACAAACATAATTTAACTCAACTTGGTTAGTTATATCCAATTAAATTTTACTTTTTAAAAATTCAAATATTTTTTTAGGGATTTGTCAAACTTTAATAGACATTAAACCTCATTTAATGATTGATGATGTTATACTCAATCTTGTTAGAATACTAGGATTCATCTTTCTATTACAACTTATCTCATTTCATTAAAATTTTTCATTTGCATTTAGTTGTATTACAATGTAATAATAAATCTCCTCACAGGTGACCTTTATAAGACATTGATTTGGCTATATTTAATAGCTTCAATTATCATATTTTAGTTTTATTATATATTTACTTTATACAAAGAAAACAAATTATTTATGCTTTGTTTTTTTATCAATTCATAATAATTCCGAACGAGGTCAAATAGATATGAAACAAACATAATTGAACTCATCTCATTAAGCTTATTTAAATTAAATATTTATTTTGCTCTTTTCAATATTTTATTAATTATTTTTTCCATGTTTAATAAAACATTAAATTGTACCTAGTTTGATGATAAAAAATGTCACACTCCATGTTATTAGTAAATAAGAAAGAAAACATCCATAAAATTTATCTTATTTTCTCAAACTTTTAGCTTTATTTTTGCTATATTAATCTTAAACTTTATTTCCAATATGGTGTACCTTTACATCGCAATGATTTTGTCATATTATATATATTTAATTTATCTCATTTTCTTTGAACTTTCCTACCTTGGTAATTTGTAGTAATTATGAAAAGATTTAATGAGGCAAAACAAACATCATTGGATTATTCTCGATGAGCTCTATCCAAAAATTATTCTTTTTTAAAATTTAAGATAATGCTTTGTAGGTTCTGGCATGTTTACATGACATTTACATTCATACCTAATTTGGTGATCAATATTATTGAACACGATTTATATAGAGCCTTGGAATGTAACTTTGTCCGATAATTGGTCTCATTTGTTCAATATTTTCACTTTAAATAAGTAACATTGCCATGGAACTGCTAATCTCCTCATTTTGACCTTTAGATTACCTTTATTTTATTATATTAAATTTTGTTCATTTTATCTCATTTCAAATTTTATATATACTAACTTAACATTAAAATAACAACAAATTTTTATTTATGCTTGTTTACTTTTGATGTTTAAAGTAATTCTACACGATATTCAATCAAGTCGAAACAAACTAGGTTGGCCATTTCTTGACGAGCTCTATCTAACTAAATGTTAATTCTTTATATTTCTTATTATTCTATTTCATTAGAGTTTAGGTTTGCTTTATGAGACATTTTGATTCAAACCTAGCTTGATGAGTAAGAATGTTACATTGGATCTCCTTGTAAATTGGAATGCAACTTTGTTATACAATCACATTAGTTAAAATTGTTCACTTTAATTTGGTTATATAATTATGATTGTCTAATTATCCTCTCATGTGACATTTACATCATTTTGATTATATTATATTACAATACTTTAATTTATCTCAATTCAACTTTGACATATATTTACTAAATATTTTTAAAATAAATTTTTATTATTTATGATTATTCACTATGGTAATTTGTTGTTATACGTAATGAGGTTTGATCAAGATGACTCTTGGTCGTTAGACAAATCTCAAAAAGTTCTAAACAATAAAATATTTATTTATATTTTTATATATTTTATTTTCTTGGGTTTTTAAGATGTTTTGAGAAGCATTTTTACTTGTACTTAATTGATGATCAAAGTTATTTCACTTTATCTCCTTAGTATTTTGGAAGACAATTTTTTGATATAATTTTTGTCATTTCTGCAAAATGCTTGCCATTTTTTATATATTACTATAGGATTCTAATTCCCCTCTCACATCACTTTTGTACCACTTTGACATTTTTATATTATGTTGTTTTATGTGTCAATTCAACTTTCAAATAAAGCTACATAACATTAAAAAAAATAGTTTATTTTTCTTTAGGCTCATTCACATTGCTATTTTTCATCAATCTCAAGTGGGATGTAATCAAAAGGAAAAAAATGTCATTGGACTAGTCTTGATAACCTTTATCTTATTAATTTTTTAAATATTTTTTAATATTTTATTTTCTTAAACTTTTTCATACTTTAAGAAGATTTTTAATTAATACCTGATTCGGTGATCGATGATACTATACTCTATCCCTCAGTATCATGGAATACAGCTTTCTGTTAAAATTTATCTTATGCATTCAAATTGTTTGGAGCTTTGGCATGGTATAACATATATTTTGATTAGTATTTGATTTGATGTTTCAAGATATTATATTCGATTTCCTCATAGTCTTGTAATTTAACTTTACCACACTATCTATCTTATTTCTTTAAATTTTTCTCTGTCATTTGATTATACTATTAACTCTAAATCACGACTAGTCACCATTGCATCACATTAATTTTGTTATATTAAATTGCTTCAATTTATTTTTTGTTAGCTTTAATTTATATTTTAACGATTATACATTCAGAATTATATTTTTAAATAATTATTTTTCTAGTGCATTGTTATGCTTCTATGTATCAATTGAATTTTTATATGTTTTAATAACTAAGGATGTCACACTTGATCTCATTAGTTTGTTAGAATTCAAGTTTCACATATAATTATCTTAATTTTTAAATGTTTTTACTTTTACTTGGTTATATTATTATGTAATGCTAAAATTCCTCTAAACTGACTTTTGCATCACTTTAATTTGGTTTTATTATTTTTCTTCAAATTTATCAAATTTCGTTTTAATATACAACTACCTATTAATAAAATATAATTAATTTATAGTAATTTCAAATGAGGTCAAATCCAAGCGAAAAGACATCACTGAAGTCATCACAAGGGGTAGTATCAAAATAATTATTTTTTGTATTTTCAAGTATTCTATTTGATTGAGGTTTTTTCATGCTATGTGATACATTTTGATTTGCTTCTACTTAGATAATCGAGGTAGTTGTACTCAATCTCCTCATTATCTTGTAATACAACTTATATAATTTATTTCAATTGTTGAAATGCTTTCCTATGATTTGTTTATATTACTTAAAATCTTTAGTTTTCTTCTCATATGACCTTTACATTGTTTTGATTTTGTTTTAAAATGTTATTTCATTTTGTCTCATTATATCTTTAATACATATTTACTTAATATTAAAAAATAAATTGATCATTATTCTTGCTTTTTATGTTTTTAAATTAAAAGTAATTACAAATGATGTCTACTTGAGATGAACAAAATGTCATTGGACTTGTGTTAATGCACTATATCATTTTAAATATTCATTTTAAAATTTTAAATATTCTATTTGACTAGTATTTTGGCATGTGTTATGAGACATTTATACTTGATTTGATTTAATGATTAAGGTTGTTATGATCTACCTCCTTAATATGTTGAATGCAACATTCCTTACAATTTGGCCTTTTGTTGAAAGTCTTACAAACATTTCGTTATTTTTTATGAGGGCCTAACTTCCACTTATGTGACATTTGTTTAGCTTTGATTTAGTTAAATTATATTACTGTGATTTATCTCATTTAATCTTCAACATATATTTACTTAATATTAATAAATAATTTTTTCTTACTTATTTCTTAAATTCATATTGACTCTTAGAAATGTGTGAATAATTCCAAACAAATGTCGTTTGACTAATTTTATACATCAAAATATTTAGCTTTTTAGGGTTTGTGGATCATTTGTGAGACTTTTTTATTCATCCTTTTTTTGATGATCTAGAATATCACATTTGATATGGTTATTATCATGGAATGATGCTTTCACTTACAAGTTATCTAATTTGTTGAATTTGATTTGTTTTATTTGATTATATTACAATAAAACTCTAATTCTTTTATTGTGTGACCTTCGCATCACCTTCGATTTTTTGGTATTTTATAATTTTAATTTATCAAATTTTACCATTACTATATGTTTTTTATTTGATTATTTGGTAAACGATAGTAATATCGAATAGGGATTGATCGAGATAAACTAGTTATCATTGGATTTGTCTTAATTATTCCTCTCTAATTAAATATTCATCTTTGTAGTTTTAAATATCATTCTTAGGATCCAACTTGCTATATGAGACATTTTAATTGATTCATGACTTGACAACAGTGTATGTTACACACGATCACCTATGAATCTTAAAGGATAAATTTTTCGATAGAATTTGTATCATTTTTTAAAAGGTTTTACTTTAATTTACTTTTTGGTTATATTATGTTGCATCAAATTATCTCATTTTAGCTTCAATCTTATTTACTTGATTTTAAGATAATAATTTATTATTATTTATAATTATTAATATGATACTCTGATCGAGATTAAATAAAAATCAATGGACTCATTCAAACATGCTTTACATAATAGTGTATTCCTTTTTTTGTATTTTTAAAAATATTTTTTTATGGTTCTAGTATGCTTTATGAGATATTTTAAATCATACAAAATTTATCATTCAAGGATGCCACACTCCATCTTTAGTATCTTGGAATGGAACTTCTTAGTACAATATATCTCACTTTTTTGAACTTTTTTCCTTGATTAGCTCATATTACTTTAAATTTCTAATTCTACTATCATGTGACCTTTACATCTTGTTGATTTAGTTATATCATATTCTTTCAATTTATCTCATTTAAGCTTTAATATACAATTACTTCACACTACAAGGATTAATTGAAATTTATGCTTATTTACGTTCATAATGCATAGTAATTTCAAACAAGGTCTAATCAAGAGGAAGCAAACAACATTGGACTCATCTCAAAAAGCTTTACAAAAAGAATTATTCTTTTTTTATTTTTTTTAAATATTTTATTTGACTAAAGGTTTTGCACACTTTACAACGCTCTTAGTTTGTACATGATATACCAATGGAGGATTTTATATTCAATACCCTCAGTATATTGAATGCAACTTTTAGATAACACTAATTATAGTTATGCTATAATGAATTTAAAAATAACCTCCTATGTGACTTTTACTTTGCTTTGATTTTGTTATATCACATAACTTTAGTTTATCTAATTTTATCTTGATTAAATATTTACAAATTATTAAAAATGTCATTAGGCAATCTTTGACCAGTTTTATCCAATTAAATATTAACTTTCATATTTTTTAATATTTTAGTTTTAAGGTTTTGACATGTTTTATGAGTCATTTCAATTCATGCTTGATTTAATGATCTAAAATATTATTCTTTATCTCATTTGTATCTTGAAATGTAGCTTTCCTTTATAATTTATCTCAATTTTTAAAATTTTTTTCTTTAAGTTGGTGATATTACTATGCTACTTAAAATTTTCTTTTGTCTCACATTTACCTCAATTTATGGCACTTAAAATTTAATATATATTTACCAAATATTCAAATAATAGTTTATGGTAATGTATCCTTCTTTAATTTGGTAATACGTGCTTATTCCAAATGTGGTTTGATCAAGAAGAAAAAAACATCATTGAATTCAATGTGAAGAGATCTATCAAATAAATAATCTCTTTTATATTTTTGATTATTTTTTTGAGAGTTTATGCATGTTTTATGCGATATTTTTGAGCATACAAGATTTAAAATTTGAGGATCTCACACTCGATCACTTAAATATATTGGAATGCAAATATTTTGTACATAATATGTTTGTTTATAATTTGTTTCTTTGATTTTATTATATTACCATAAAAGTCTAATTCTGCTTTCGTGTGACCCTCAGTTAAAGCTCATTTGATTACATTCCTCTAATTTATATAATTTTAGATTTAATATATATATATATATTTATTCTTAATATTAAAAAATAATTTATTGCAATAAATACTTATTTAATTTGTTAATTCGTAGTAACTTCAAAAGGGGATCGACGAATATCAAATAAATATCATTGGACTACTCTCGAAAAACTCTAAAAACTAAAATATTCACTTTTTATTCATTTAATATTTTTATTTTCAAATGTTTTAGCATATGTTATGAGGCATTTTGATTTATACTTGATTTGTCGATTAAGAATGTTACACTCAATCACCTTAGTATTTTGGAAACTAACTTTGATATATAATTTACCATCTTTCTTCAAATTTTTCTTATGATTTGGTTATATTATTTTATAACATTAAATTTTTTGTCTTGTTACCCTTTGCATCTCTTTGATTTTGATATATTATAGTGCTTCAATTTATCTCTTTTAAATACTAATATATATTTACCTAATATCAAAATAACAATTTATTATTATTTATGTAAATTTATTTCTAGAATTCATAGTAATTCTAAATGAAGCTCAATGGAGAATAAACAAATACCTTTGCACTAATCTCAACAAGCACTATCATTTCTTATATTTATGCAATTATTTTTAAATATTTATTTTACAAAGTTTTTGAATGCTTTATAATACATTTTGATTCATAACTTGATTCACAATTGAGGCCGCAACGCATAATTAAATTAGTATCTTGTAATGCTACCTTCCTATAAAATTTATTTCATTTTTTAAAATAATTCTTTTTTGTTTTTATATTACTTTGAACTTAAATTCTACTCTTATGTATCCTTTACATTGATTTTTTTATTCAAAAGGAGGTGTGGGCCTTACAAAAGATTTTCATGGATGATCTTTATAGAGGGTCTAACATGAAATCTAACAGCATAAGTTTGATGAGGGGCTTTGGAAGGCACACACCCCTTTACCAGACAAAATCAACACAACAGGCAGCGTGCACAACCCAGTTAGTAGACGTATTTCCCTCTCTATAGATGTTGGAATATCTTAGCACATCCAGGCACCTTGCGTACTCAATAGCCTCAGCAAAGGGACCCACCTCATGCGGGTGGGAGATGGCATTACGAACCTCTTACAGCGCCGACATTGAGTCCGTCTGAATCTCCACAGCATGATGTTTGGAGAGGGTATCCCTTAACAAGTCAAGCGCCTCTAGCATTGTCTAAACCTCCATAGCTTTGGCAGCCTGCGAGAAAACCCTTCTAACAACCACCAATAACAGCTTCCCCATATAGTCCCTAACCACCAACCCAAGGCCAGTGGTATCCTCCCTAACAGCAGTGTCACAATTCACTTTCATCCATTCAGGAGGGGGAACCCAAATATGGGCTAGATGCTGTTTAATGGAGCTACAAGGGTTCCCAGTTGACATGGATGAATAAAGGTCGCAATGCTTTGTTGTTGTGATAATCTCGATCTTTATCTTACGTAACACAATGCAGCAGTTAACCACAGGATCGGTGTGCCCCTTCGCATTCCTTCTCTCCCAAGTGTAATACATAATAGTGATCAAAGTAGCGACTTGACCGGCACCCTCCCCACATCTAGCCACCAGCGAACCAACAAACACCATGAGTAAGTGCAGAAAAGTCAGCCCGACGCCCGCACCCTGAGGCGGCCCAAGCGTGGCCACGGCTTTGCGTACCTGACGGTCAACCCAAAACTCCTGGGCGTGTGGGCAGTCCCAAAAGACATGCTACATGGTCTCGTCCATCGTACATCCCCAAGGGCAAGTGCTACACTAAAGTAGTCCTCTCCGGGCCATCCAAACCACCGTAGAGAGGTGATCCCCCACCACACACCACAAGGAAATGCACAACCTCAACAGCACTTTAAGCTTCCATGAACCCCTCATTTGATTAGCGCCCCGCTTGTTCCTTCGCCTGGTGATTTCGTGAACTCTGTATTTTAGGTGCAAGTGGAGCCTCTCGTTATCAATCATCTCCGTCTCAGTGTGATCCTGATGCAGGAAGTCCTATCCAGACATTCGGGCCCAGGAAAGGTGCAGCACCCTGTCTAGCAAGAGATCGCCAGCCCATGCACGTATACTTCCGAATTTCCAAACTCCAATGGCAGTAATGCATTCTGCAACGCTCGCTGGCCACACAATGTTCATATTGATGAAAGTAGGCCAGTTATAGATAGGGAGGAAGCCAATCGAATTATCTTCCACAAACCTCTCCGTCTTCCTATCATTGATTCTACATACAAAGTTTGACACTGCTCTTAGCGTTGCCTCCAGCACGAGCCTGCATGCATGGGAGATGTTCATAGGAGTCTTCGAAGAGGTTTGTGTCATATTGTATTTTTGACTCATGATATCCACCAAGATTCTATCCTCTCAGCTCAGTAGGTACCTACAGTGCTTCATTTGTAGACTGCATTGCCTAACGCTGAGGTCCCACAGCCTAAAACCACCCTCAACCTTTTATAATGTGACGCTGTCCCAGGATGCATAATGCATCATATGCACGCTGCTAGCCCCACACCATAAGAAGCTTCTAATCCTCCTCTCGATCTAGCAAATGACTCCCAAGGGCACAACAAAATGGCATGATATGTAGCTAAAGATGGTGTTGAGAATAGCGGAAGCCAAAGAAACTCTACCAACAACTGACAGAGGATGAATAAGAGGTTTTGATCTTCTGAAATAGGAAGTTGAAGTCCGTTTTCTTCAGAAGCTTCGTCGCGATAGGAACCCCGAGATACATGAGCATCTGACCCCTCTCCATACTGAATTTTTTCACCATCGTTCTCATCTTCTTCTTGCTCATAATTCTACTGAAGTAGACCATGGACTTAGAGAAGTTCAAGTGCTGCCCCGCGGCAATGCTGAAGGCCTTCATGATTCTACGCACAGCGGATGCTGCCTCGTGTGTTGCAGTAGCATACAAGAGGATATCGCCCTTTTAAACCATGTGTGAGATCAACGGTGCATGCTGTCCAGACCTAAACTCGAGAAATTACCTGGTCTCATAGCCACTCACCAGCATGGAGAGATATTTAGTCACGATGATATACAAGTAAGGAGAGAGCGGACAACCCTGTTGAAGTCCACGCCGCACCTCCACCCATGGAAGTCGAGCACTGTTGATAAGTACCCCAAATCTTGGAAAGGTGATGGAGGGTTCAATATATTCGCACCAAAGAGGAGGGAATCCCATAAGCTTCAGCATCCCAAGCAAAAAACCCCATTTCACGTTGTCATAGGCCTACTCGATATCAAACTTAACAGCCATAAGCAAAATTTTTGCAATGCAGGAGTGCATTCTGTAGGACATTTCTTGTGCGATGAGGATATTATCTGAAATGCTGCATCCATGGATGAAGGCACCTTGTTCGTGCAAGATAATAATTGGCATCATAAGCATCAGTCTTTCCACCAGTACTCGTGCCACCACCTTGTATATGGTGTTATAGAGACTGATAGGCCATAAATGCTCCGGCATGCATCCACCCAGTCTCTTAGAGATTAGGAAAATCAAAGTATCCTTCCACACCTTCGACATCCTCTTCTCCTCAAGAAGGCAAGCACCGCGTAGGTAATGTCACTTCGGGTAATTGCCCAGTATCCAAGGTTGAATTTGGCAGTGATCTCATCACTGCAAGAAGTTTTATTCCTTCTAATGCCACAGGTAGCTGCTGTTATCTCCTTCTCGCTCACCCTACAAATCAACCCAGATGCCATGTCACCACTGACGTTGGCGCACGGCTCAAAATTCAACGGTGGTAGCGCATGCCCCGTGCAGCACCACTTTGCCTCAAAGAAGGCCAGAGGAAAGCACTAATGCTCTCAGGGGTATCGACCACCTTGCCCTCCGCGTCCTTTAGCTAGGCAATGTGGTTCTTATGAGTAGTGCCGTTGCTGCCGCATGGAAGAACCGAGTGTTGCAATCCGCTAACTGCGCCCAGTGCAGCTTCGCTCTCTACCACCACCATCTCTCTTTGAGAGCACATCTAAGGTGGAAGGCTATGATCATGTGGCCAACACACGAGCTCTCCTCATCATCCAGCGCCTCCCATGACTCCATCTACAATTCGTTGATGCTTCTCTCTAGCACCACATTGCTGTTAGCAAAGCTCCCCACCTCGGCTTTAGTCCACTTCTGTAGTACAACTAAAGAGCGATGGAACAAGGTATTTAGTTTCTTCATATGGTTGGCCCCCACGCTTGCACCATGCTTGATGCACCACCCCAATTGACTGTGAGAAGTCCAGCCATACACTCTCAAACTGTATCTTACCCTTGTTCCCCCGTGGCTTTCTACCTCCAAAATCGACCAGCAGATGGCAGTGGTAGAACTCAAGCCGGCCCAGGTGCGTCATAGAACACTCTGGGAACTCACATAAACTCGCAGAGTTCATAAGCACTTGTTCGAGTCTCTCCAAGATACGTGCACCACCTTGCTTCCTGTCGCACCAGGTGAAGAAATTGCTAGTGAAACAAACGTCCACTAGCTGTAGCTCCTGCATGAAATCCGTGAACTCCTGTTGCCCTTTGCCATAAATGAATTTTAATCCACCCAGTTCTCTCTTTGCGCCATTACGAGAATGAAATCTCCCGCCACAATTAGAGGATCATTGCCGCTGGATTCATTCTTGATGACATCCCAGACCTCCTGTAGCTTGTGATGTTCCATGGGGCAATACACCAAGTAGCAATTCAGCTTAACTGCACCACAAAACCTAACTTCAAAGGCTACGACATGTAGAGAAGAAGCAGTGATCTTGATGTCAACCCAACCCTTCCACAACAATATAATTCCTGTTGACATCCAAGCCGAAGTCTGTATCGTAAAATTCCATTCCCTTCCAAGAAGCCATTCTGCATCTTTCCTCAGGAAAGTTTGAGCTCTCTTCTCCACAAGAGCCATGGCAACAACGTTATCATCGTGTATAATCTTTGTAGATATCACCTGGATTTCCTATCCTATATTACCCTAATATTCCAAACAACAAATCTCATCATCAGTTAATTTGTTAAATTAGCTCTATGTAGCCACCATCACAGAGTAAGACTCCCTTAGTGTCTATAAGAGCATGCATAACTCCTTACAGCCACGTCATTGCACTTCTCCCTTGATGAGTCAGAAGGCGGCCTCCATCGTCCATCCTCCTATCCCCTGCTCCCCACAAAGCGCAGCCCAAGGGAAACCCTTCTACTTCGTATATGTGTAAGATCATTCCATGCGTGTGTCCTCCTCCAGCAATGACTGCTTCCCGATATTTTTTCCTGCCTGCACAATTTGCCCCATTCCCATTTCCTTCATCAGAGCTTCTAAACGTGAATGCTTCTCTCTGTCCTCCCTTGTCATTGGGAACCAAGCCTAATTCATCATGTCCCTTTCTCTGGCCTTAGATAGGATCCTCTCCAAGTCATACATTCTCGCATCCACTCCTGCTTTAGTCATCTTCCTCAAGGTTCTGCGTGGGTTCTAGCTCGCCCTACTTGGTGAATTCTTACCTGAGATTGGAGTCTGCATCCTGTGTCGAGGAAGAACAATAATCCACGAACTTAGGCCCCCCAGCTTTGTGTTCTCCTCCGAATCACATGCTTGTCGACCCAGCATTCTCAGACCCCTGAAGCACTAAGCTTCAGTGGATGACCCGCCACATGTGCCCGTCTTTGAACCTGAAGTGATCTACATCCAGGCTCATTGTCACCATGTGCCATAGTAGATTTTTTTGTTGCCTCATCACCCTTCGCCGTTTCCTTCCCACTACTCATCATCCCAGTAGTGCACGTAGGTGCAACCTCCTGAGTTGTTTGCATGCTGCACTGCCTAACAAGGTGACCCACATGCCTACTGTTGAAGCATACCTGAGGCAGCCCCTTGTACTCGAATGGTTGATAGGCTTTGCCAAACTCCCCTCTTAGCTACATGCCAGCTTTTAAGGGCTTCGAGAGATCCATTCGGACACACATATTAGCAAATGTGGATCTTTGCATGTAAGTGGTCCACCCGTCTAGCAAGATTGGCTCCCCAATTGCCTTAGCAATTCTAAGGATTTTTTCCACATCCCAGTGTATTATGGGGAGGCAAGGGAATTGCACTCAATCTGGTGCACACGTCGCGGTCGAAGCATCTGGCCGAAATTCATGCATCCACACGTCTAGCCCCATGACTTAGCGAGCATGTTGCCACGGGCTGCCCAGCCAAACTTCATTTCTATTGTGCATTGAGTCAAAGTGTAGGTAGAACCATCTAGAAGACAAATCAAGAATCATGAAGTTTCTATCATGACCCCACTGCAGTACCCATGCGATAACGAAGAATGGTAGGGAATTCCCGAACATGCATCCGACCAGATCGAACTTGTGGAATTCAATGCATCTATAACATGCTTCAGAGTACAAAACAAAATCTTTGTTTTGAACATGGTCTGGCATGCCCACTGCTCTATCCATAACATCGATGGTAGCCAAATGCACAAAGGATGTTACACATCTGCTTGAAACGTTATTCTTGGAAATCAAGGCCTCCCGAAAGCGAAATCTATTTTGTTTGGCCTCCATTTTCGTAGCCTGCAGTGGAGCGCTGCACACTGCCCCCCCATCATCACCCTGATAAGGACACTGAGTCCCCTCCGACCACAGGAATTGTACATGCTCCTAAGCCTTGTTCTCGTCCTCCTTCACGGTATGAGCAGCAGCATGCTTTAGAGCTTCAGCTCCCCGCATCCGATGTTTAGAGACCTCAACCAGTGCTGCTTTACCTTTTGCCAAGGTCACCAGGCCCGTCGTAGAAGACATCAAGTTCACAGCACTGCATGATGAATCAGTATAGTCAATTGATGGCTCTGCTTCATGCCTTAAGATCCAAACATTCTCTTGTCAACCAATACTCCAGGAGTGAGGAAATTCTTCTAAGTGTTCGCCCCCATCTTTTCTTTTACGATAGTGAAGCATTCTTCTTCTGGCGATTCACTCACAGTGGTCCTGGTTTTCCTGTTGCTCTTCCTCCCCTTGGTTCACACCATATTATGTAGCTACCACCGTTTGGGCTAAAGGTGTCCCAAAACCTAATTCATGCGGGAAGAGGAACCGATAACCTGCACCACACGAGAACCTTGCTCTTTAATCCTGTCTCAGCACCCTAGCATGGAAACCAGCTTCTAAGGAAATAAATTTTGAATTTTCAGGAGGTCACATCTCCAAGTTGACTTGCACAATGGAAAGGGTATATGCACCTGCCCGAAGCAGGGTACACATACGTTCACCAACTACCCATTACCAACACGTCTTCATGCTGTCACGTGCCTTACGTCCCCGTCTTTGCTATGAGTGCTCCTTCTCCAATCACCAGCACCAACTCACAGACACCAGCGTGCCGATATCAGTACGTCTTTACCAGTGCCCCGCCTTCCAACCTACACCTCCAGCACTTCGCCTTCAGATGTCGCCGCCAGTCACCGTCGCAAGTCTTCCTTCTTCAAATTATCTTTATTTATTTTTAATATATACATATATATATTTTAAATTATATTTTATGATTTTTATGTTTTTTAATTTATGCTTATTTCACATAGTAATTTGTAATTACTGAAAAAAGTTTCCTTCAAGTTGAACAATCATCGTTAGGCTCGTGTTAATAAGCATTATCCAATTGAATATTTAGTTTTATTGTTTTTAAATAAGCTTTTCATGGTTTTGGTTCCTACTCTATTTTTTGAATGAGGGGGTTACTCTCATCTAATTAATATAGTAGAATGCAACTTTCTTTTAACATTTATGTTTTTTCTTCAAATGATTCACTTCAATTTTATTATATTATTTTGTAACTCCAAGCCATATCTATTGTGATCTTTAAATTATTTTAAATTCGTTATATTATATTGCTTAAAGTTATATCTTTTCATCTTTTATGTATATATATCAAAGTAAAGTAAAATATAAAATAATTTAACTTTCAAAATAAACTTGATTGAAAAAAAATAAAGAACATTTGACTGTCTCGATGACCTCTATAAAATTAATTTTTAGTATTTTATCTTCAAATATTTTTTCTTCACTCATGAAACATTTTGATTTATATGAGTTGTGATGAACGAGAGTAATACACTCAATCGCTTAAACACCATAGTACGTAACTTTTTGATAAGCTTTGCCTTATTTCATATGTTTTTTGTTGCACAGATTGTTATGTTGTAATGAAACCTTAATTCTTTGCATGCTCATTTTTGTTTGGCATTATATTTGCTTAATATTAGAAGAATAGTTTATAATTATTTTACCTTGTTTAACTTTGTAATTCAGAGATATTCCAAACAAGAATTGATCAAGAAAAACAATCATCTTGGACTCATCTCAACAAACTTTATACAAACAAATATTCATCTTTCATTTTTTTTGGAAATTTTTTAGTTTTTGAAGTTTTTGCAACAATTATTAGATATTTGAACTACTTACTAATTTGATGATCAAGGATATTATACTTTACCTTCTGAGTACATTTGAATGCACCATTCTTAAATAATTTATTTCTTTTCTATAAATCTTTTGCCTTGATTTAGTTAGAAATGTGACTATAAATCATAACTCATGTGACTTCTACATTTTTATTATTTGGTTATATTATATCACCATAATTTACCCTATTTTAGTTATAATATATATATTTTCTTAATTTTAAAAATAATAATTTGATGTTGTTTATGATTATTTCCTATTGCAAATCTTAATTATTCTTAACGATATTTGAATTGACGAAACAAATGTTGTTTGACTTTTTTCGCAAGCTTTATCAATTTAAATATTAATTTTCATGTTTTTAAAAATTATATTTTATTGGATTCTAAGTCATTTTACTTTATCAGTTCAACTTATACCATATTAAATTATTGAGGATATTATACTCCATGTCCTTATTATCTTTATGTATAACATTTCTATGTAATTTACCTTATTTATTTAAAAGTTCTTCTTATATATTGTTATATTATAATGAACACCTACTTTCACTCTCATGTGACCATTACATTGGTCTTATATTATTATATTAAATTGCATTAGTTATTTTATTTTACAATTGAAATATATTTACTTAATATTTAAGTAATAACTTATTATTTGTTTTTGTATTTACTTTTGTAATTTATAGTAACTCTGAATGTGATCCATTGTAGAAAAAACATTTTTGGACTCATTTTTACAAGCTCTGTCAATTAAATAATCTTTTTATTTTTTAAACTTTTTCAATTTTTATAATTTTTTTAATTTTTTATAAATTTTCGCATGATTTAGGAGATATTTAGATTCATAATTTATTTGAGAAAAGGAATGTTATAGTTGATTTCCATAGCATCTTTGAATAAAAAATTCCAACTTATCTCATTTTTAAAATTTATTTATTTTGTTGTCATTATATAAAATATGTAACTCTAAATCTTCTCTTATGTGATTTTTTTATCAATTTAATTTGGTTATATTAGATGTATCTAATTTATGTTATTTTACAATAAATATATGTTTTTTGATGTTGAATTAATAATTAATTATTATTTATGATTATTTTATTTTTTAATTCATAGTTTTTCCAAACGAGATTTGATTGAGAAAACCAAACATCGTTGGACTCCTCTTGATGTGCTCCATCCAATATGATATTTTTTAATTTTTTTAAATATTTACTATTTTTAATATGTTGCTTCCCTTTGAGAAACATTTTAACTCATTAGATTTGATAATGGAGGAAGTTACAGTAAATTTCCTCATAGTTTTAGAGTGCAATATTTCTATAATATTTATCTCATTCTTTCAAATTCTTTTCCAAATTTTTTATATATTATGATTAAATTCTAAACCTCTTCTCGTGTCTCCTTTACATTGCATTAATTAGACAATATTATATTATCTTAATTTATCTCTTTTCAACATTGATATATATTTTGTTAAAATTATGTTAATAATTTTTTATAATTTACGCTTATGTCTTATGATAGTTTTTTTTGTTGAAGGCAACGTTAGTTTGATCACATCCTCTGTAATCTAACCATTCATAATTCTTTTTGTTTTACTTTCATTCATTTGAAGGACTACATCATCTCCGATTGCATCCGATGGCTCTAGCAGAATCTACCAAATAGCTTATTCACTTGCTATTAGTTTTTTCAATGGAAAAGCCTTGTTGGAGAATTTTGCAAGCTGTTTTGCTAAAGCATATAAAATAACATTTGCTTGAGTTTCTATCTATTATGGCTAAATGCTTTCAATAAAAGCCATTCATTGAATGAAATGACGAACATGAATAAAGGTTCGACACCTTAATGGAGTTCTACATAATATTTTACTATAGTAAGGCCTTTTGGCAACCTACTTTGGCTTATTACTTCTTAAACTTCCAAAAACCTCTACCTAAGTGCATCAACTAGTGGTATTCTCACTTCCTTTAACAATTTCCAACTCATTGTGCCTTGTTCTATTCATAAAAAATCTTAAACAAATCATACAATTTTATTTTGAGTTTTTTTCATACAATAATTTTATTTTTCTTTCAGAATATGGCCCTTGACATTTATTAAAGTCTGAGTCTTGTTTGATCTCATTAATGAACTATGTGGGGGTGAGCTCACAAGATCATGAGATATGGTTGAAGCCACAAAAGATAATAGATGGAGGTCAACAAAAAATAAACTTGCTAAGTTGTAATTTTTATTTAAATGGTGTTTTTCCAAGCTTAATTGGTGGTCAACATTGGTTCTAGTTTGAACCAACAAACTAAATAATTTTTTTACTGTTAATTTTTTTTATTTTCAACATAAAAACTAAGAAATTATATATACAAATTTGAATAAGTTTTCTAAAAAGTAAAACTATATCTACAAAGGTATTTTTGAAAACTAAAAACTATCCAATGGTATCAAAAATATTCTAAAACCCATAATTCGATTCCCTCTAGTCGGATTTATGCACACTTATTTTACTTCTATTGGTCTTAGAGTGGGTTGCTTATAAATAGTAAGTTGAATCACATGGGAGTTCTATCTATATGTTTTACTTATTTCGTTATGTTTGCTTGATTTATAGTTATCATAAATAATAATTTTAATTTCTATTATATGTTTTTGTTTGCTTACCAAAATACAAGTGTTTGTTAGTTTCTTTGTTCAATTAACCTTTTTGTATGACTTTATCAATGATTTATATTAGTGTAATATTAAGTGAATGTCTATATATATTTTGTACATTATTATTTAAAAATGAATCATATTTATATTAAAAAAATATTTAGAAGTTTTATGAAATTAATTAACTTAGAATTATTGGAAGTGATCAATAATCTTTGTGATTTACTAAGTGATTCATGCACTAATAAGATCAAATCTATTAAAGAACTCCATAGTGACAAAAACATAATAGGGAAATCAATTGCTAGAGCAGTCAACTACATTATTTTGTGGAATATCTCCTAATGAATTTAACCAAGTTATGAAATTTCATATCACACATAATGGTTGGAAGACGTTAGAAGTAACTTATATAGGAACTTTGCACGTTGAAGTAAAAAATAAATATTCTTACTCTTGATTACGAGATCATTAGAACAAATTTGGGAGAAAATATGAAGAATTGGCGAGTTGAAGGGTAGGGATTCATAAGTAATAAAAAGCATGGAGCATAGAATGAAGAATCATTGGCATTTAATTCAAGAAAAGATGATTCAAACTTAACAATCATCTCTTCCATTGATCTAGACGAAGAGCTCAATTTTTCCATTAAAGGTTTAGCTAAAAATTTGGTAAAATGTTTTGTAAATAGTTTTCAAAGAAGAAGAAATCAAGGGAGAATATGATGGCACCATAATGCTACTAATGCTGTAATGCTGGCCTTGTTAGGCAAGAAAGCCTGTGAGTGAGTGACACTAAAAGGAAGCTAGAATAAAGTGAAGAGAATGTAAAAGAAGAAAGCCTTTTTGTCTTCTTGGAGTGCATTGAAAGATTCTAGCTTGTAACTTCAAATTTTGATGAGGAAGCAATGATAAGCATCAAGGAAAATAATGATGAATTAAGTGCATCTAATGAACAAGAAGATAATGAGGTAAGTTATTGATCTTATGAAGTTGTTGAGAACAACTACTTAGAAATTATTAGTGCTTTAACTCAATTAATATCCACACATAAAAAATTGAAAAGTTATAAAAAAATTTTACTTCTAATTTTGACATGAAATAAAGTAAGAAAATGAAAATATGAATACTTGAAATTTGTGTTAAAAAGCTTCCATGATTATTGAGAAAGCTTTTTTGAAAAAGCAAACCACTCATTTTGAAACAAAGATTTATTCTCTTAAACATGCAAAAATTTCTAATGCCATATATTTATTTTCCTTAGCTTAAATATATGTCTTTTTTTGACCACATGTTTAATGTTTCAAAAGTTAAATAATTTGTTGGTTGAAAAAATTGTCATATAATCAAGGATTATCAAATTAAGAAAAGAATTTATTGTTCAAAAACATATTTCAAAAGGGTGATACACCTGTAGTGAATGGTAGTTGTGAACCAAATCTTACTTGGGTTCCTAAGGTTAAAGAATAGATAATTTAGTGTATTCATATGTTAGAAGGGGTATACTAAGGAATGTTTTGTAGATGTAAGTATACAAGTTAGCATAATAAAAAAAACATTTTTATTTGTAAGAAAAAATTTACAACTTATTTACAACCACATGTAAAGGGAAAATCAAGATCTAGCTATTCAGTATTAGATAATCGATACTCAAGACATATGACTAAAGATTGATAAGAAAATATATGAATAGAATGTGGTCCCAAAAGATGGAAAAAACTTGGAGAGAACTCTAGGAAGAAGCTAATTAGAAGTAGTGATGGAGGTATGCCTCATGTTACACTTTAAATTACATTTGTTTGTCATCAATTAGAATTTAATTTAATTAGTATCAGCAAATTTTTTGATAATAAGTATGTTGCTAGTTTTGATACTAAATGTAACAAAATATTAAAAGATGATCAAGTGCTATTAGGACCTAGAAGAAAATACGACTCTTATTAATTTTGATCTATTAGAGGTTAGAAAATTAGAATGCCTAGTTGCCAATATAAGTGAGAACAATTTATGGTGTAAACGTTCAAGTCATGTAGATTATTTTTTATCAAAAAGATGAACGTACTAGATGTAGTTTGAGGTCCTACTAAGCCAAGTAGTGTTAGTTGGAAAATGGGTAAATCTTATCAAAAAGGAAAACTAAATCTTTATTCAAAACTAAAAATGGCATAAACCTCGATAGACCTTTCAATATAGTTTATTTAGAAATTTTTTGAGCCATACAAACCCTGAGTTTTGGTGAAAAATGTATGGATTAATGATTATTAATGAATTTTATAGATATACTTGGGTTGTACTTCTTACAAGTTAGAGTAAGGCATTTTAAAATTTTTTTAATTTGATAAGGGTGCCACAAAAGTAAACCAATCACAACCTAATTTGTATTCAAAATGATAATGATGTTGATTCTAAGAATGAGGAGGTTTTTGATTATTACAAAGGAATAAGTGTAAGGAATTAGCTTACATGTTCTTATACATGCCAATAAAAAAGGGATAATATAAAGAAGTAGTAGGACATTGGTAAACATCAGTAGATCTATGTTTGTCAAATACAACCAACCACACTACTTTTCTACTAAGGTAATTAAAAAACCTTATTATATAAGAAATGAATTTAAGAATTGAACTTAAGAAAATTCCTTATTATTTATTTAAAAATAAGAATTAAATTATTAGCAACTTCTAAGTTTCTAGGTGTAAATGCACAATAATTAGTTATGAAAAGGCTAACTTGAAAAATTTTCATAAAAAAGTAATCATAAGAGTTTTTTAGGGTACACAACTATTCAAAATGTTGTAGAGTTCACAACATAGATACTTGAAATGTAGAGTAAATAACACATATAGTGTTTGATGAGTGTATTCAAAAGGTAAATACAAAAAATTAAGATTGAGAGCTAAAGTCCTTGAAGAACTTAGACATGAATGAAGATGAAGGTAAATGTAAAATAGATGGTTCTAGTCATCAATTAGATAATGATTGAAAACAATACACTTCACATCTATAGAAATTAATTAAAATAAATGCTAATCATAGAGTTAAGGCTATAGTCTCTATGAAAGAAATTAGTAATAATGCATTTGTATGTTTTACAAAAGAAACATATAGTGTAGAAGCCCTTAAATAGAACTATTGGGTTCATGAAATGAATGGATAATTAGATCCATTTGAGAGAAACCATGTGTGTGAATTAGTTCATTAGTCTAATGCTCAACAAGTGATTAGAAACAAACGTGAATTCAAAAATAAGATAAGTAAGAATGTAGTGATCTTGGAAATAAAGTTGGACTTCTTATTATTGGTTTTAGCTTAGTTGATCGTATCAATTTTGAAGAGGCATTTATGTTGTTAGTAAGATTAGAGGCTATGAGACTCCTCTTAGTAATTCATGTCTAAGAATTTTAGATTATTTTAAATAGATGTAAAAAGTGTATTTTTGCATGACGTAACAAAAAAATATGTGTATATAGAACAATCCCTAGTTTTGAGACCCATGCACATGGTGATTATAAATATAAGCTTAAGACAGTTCTTTATGACACTAACATGCCCCTCGAGCATGGCATCATGTATTAAGTGATTATTTTAGTTGATAATGGTTTCTCAAAATAAAAAGTGGATACTACACTATTCCAAAAATTGCTAAAAGATTTTTTATTATTACATAATTTTTTGTTTGTGGAATAATTTTTGGAATCACAACTAAAAGTATGGTTAAAGAATTTGGTGACTAAATGGTAAGGGAGTTTGAGACAAATATGATGGGTGATACAAATTTCTTATGATTAAAAATAAGAAAACTAAAACATAAGACTTTTCTTTCACAAACTAACTATTTAAAAGAATTATTCAGTAGATTTGGTGTTGAAAAAAATTAAGCATAAGAAGATTCCAATGAATAATTCAATCCATTTTGATTTAGATGTGGTAGGGAAACACATTGATCAAAACTTCATAGCTTTCTTTTGGGATCCCTACATATCTCATAGTAAGTAGACATCTTATTTAGTGTCTTTTATGTTCTAGAATCTAATTAAATCCTAATAAAAACCATCTTATGGTAATGAAATCGATCTTCAAATAATTAAAAGTCGTATTAAACTTAGGACTATTGTACCCTATAAATACTCTTACATGTGATCGTATAGGTTACATAGCTTGAAACATTGAAGGCTTTATGATAGGTAAGAAAAATACCTCAAGTGCATGTTCATTTCTAGGAAAATATCACATTTTATGGTGAAATAAGAAGTAAATTGCATATTCCTATCAACCATAGAGGGAAACTATGCAGTGGCTAGAGGCTGTGCTGGTGAAGTGCTATGGTTAAGACAAAGACTTCAAGATTGTGGCTTAGATCTCACATATTTCTATTCGAATTGTTAATACTTATTCATTGGTGTAAGTAAAGGACCAACTTTATCATTCTATGACTAAGAACATAAATCTATGATGTCATGTCATTAAAGGTCAAGTAGCTAAATGTTTGGTAAAAGTCAAACATGTTTGTACCAAGCATAAATTTAAACATATAATAACTAAATCACTTTCAACTAGTAAATTTCAAATCATAAGGCAACAACTATGTGTAATGTAAATTGTGTAAATGGTATCTCCTTTTTCATGGTCCCAAAGGTGGACAATGATTGTGATTTAAATGAAATTTATAATAGTCACAAAGTGAGTGGGAGTACATATTATGGGGGTGTATGAAATAAGGGGGAGCACACATTCTTCATTTTCAATCCCTCTTACAATAACAATATTTCCTAAATATATTATTTTACTCGTTATACTTCTATCTAAACATTTATGTCTTTTTTCCATCAAAAGAGAGATTATTAGGTCATCCTTAGGGTTGATGAGGAAAGCCATAAATATTTTACATTTTGTTCCAATGGACTTGTTTTGTGTTAATAAAGCTAAGTTTTGAAGAACAAGCCAAGCAATTTTATAGATGAAAAACTAGTGATCTTCAAAACACCTTAGAGTATTTAGCAAGCTTAAAGGATTGAGAACATACACATTAAATTTGAGAAGTTTCTCTTTTTATTAAATAGAATGTTAGCTTTATTACTTTTAAAAATATGGAACATCTCTCCACCCATATTAATTTCAAATCTTACTAAAGCATGTAAATTATTCAATACTATTTATTACTTAGAGAAAATATTGGATTCTAATTTTTATTCACTCAATCTTTTCTTCTATAGAATCTCACTTTTACGATCTTACAAATTTTCTTAATGGTTAATTTAGAAAAATGTAATTTAACCAAATAAATTCTATCTTAATTTATATATATATATATAAACATATATTCGAATCCTAATGCCTAAGCATGACTAAAGTGAAATGCACTTCGGTCAAAGCTCGAGCAGGCCTAGGTAGCCTTGAGTTTGCAGACAATTAAAACCAAGTAGGGTGGAGCACTATCCTTGTGAGGGTGTTGTCTTGAACCTAGATTAGGTAATGTAGATGAAGGAATGAGTTGGGAGGAACATAAACAAGTGTGCAATGGGTCATGTTAAAGCCACATATGTCAACCTTGTAAGATATGAGTGCCCTAGGTGATGAACTCCCTAGCACACTATTAGAAGAAAATCGTCATTCAGCTCACATTACATGTGTCATAATATTTTATAAAGATGAAGCACATTTCATATCCTATCTTGTGGGACTGAAATATTTTCTCTTGTTCAACAGTGTAGTATGTAATCATACATGAAATCTCGTCATTTGATCATTGATTGGATGTTGAAGAGTTTTCTTGATAGTAAGGCTAGTTTAAAGATATTAATCCAATGTCAAAAACGTCATTTGATTTTATCACACTAATAGCATTCTTTTGTCCATATCAATTAACCTATCCTTGAAAACAACAATTAAGACCTATCCATCTTGAATCTAACTTTTGAGATTATTTTGGCATTTATTATTGATGAATTGAATGATCTAGGCCTTATATGATGTGATTGGATGGTCTAGATCTAATCCTCCCTTATGAAATCAACCTTAACTTTTCTCTTTTTACAACTATTTATGAAACAATCCTGATCTTCTCTAATTAGATCCATGAGCTCTAATCAATCCCAATCCCACCTAATAACTAACTCCAAAGCAATTACCATTGAAGGTTGCATTTGGAAATAGTTTTTAGTCGTTTGGTAGAATCCAATAAAATCTCTTTTGGATGAGTTTTGAATAGCTTTCATCAAATTGTTTATACAAAAACACTACCATAAAAAATGAAAAAGCTAACAAATAGTGACAAAAATTTGAGATCTCAACTTAGTGTTACGTAATATTCTACTGGTATAAAATCTTCTAACAACACACCATGGTTTAGTACTACTCAAAATTAAAAACCATTAGAAGTTCTGTAGTTTATAAAAAACATTTCTTGCCACATTTTTTTCTTTAGTGTTATGCAATTTAGAATATGTGTTATGCTACAATAATTATCTTCAACCTATACTAGGACCTAAGCTTTCATCCTAAAGTTTTGTCTTTTCTAATAGAATCTCACTAACCTAACCTTACCTTCAGTTCATTAAGCAGGCCAAAATTCGTAACACTATTCCATCCACTTGTAATCTATCAATTTCAAGAGAGGTTATTTTCATCAAGCTATCCCATATGAAAACATTTCAATAATATTTTACTCAGTAAATATGCAACATCATTTATTTTATTTAAAATAATTTGTAATTAAGAAAACTTCTTTAACGAATTCTAACTAAATACTCTATCTCATATTAAATTTATTCTAAGTGACATAAAATTTTACACTTTTGTTATTAACTAAAATGTTGTAATTCATGATCTAAAAATAATCCCTCTAATTATTAACTTGTACAAATTTGATGATCATTTTGTACCAAAATTGAAAACATGGAAATGTAATAAAGCTTTTCATTTTATTGTCTATTCATTTATGACTTACTTGCATGATAAAAATGAGATAGCTGGTTTTTTAAGGCAATCGGCTCTATCTACATATTGTCTTAGAATGGTCTAATGAATGTAAGTTTATGGACAATTACTAAATTCATAATTGTTATTTTAATCACTTTAGGAAAGTAAATAAAACAACCTAACTTGCCTTTAAAATTGAATGATTCATCATGAATAGAAGTAGGACTATTATTTTATCTTAGAATAGATAGATGAACACATTTCATTCTATTATCATTACTTATTTGATTCTAAGCACAATAATATCTTCATCATATGTTTAGATATTGTGTCACTTTTTCCAAAAGGAATTCAAGTAAAAGCTATAAACTTTTCCTGTGTTATAAATTTTTTTCTTACAACCACTACAATTTTTTTATATTATCGTCAAGGCTAGAAAATCATTGCAAGCTCAAGGTGTTGTAGTGAATCAGTGATTGATGAAGTTGTTGCAAGGATTTCTAGTTTGCCCACTTTATGGAAAATGTTGCTAGTTTAGTAGGTGCTTGGGTAGGTCAACTATGTTTTAATGAAGGATTTGTGTTTGTGGATGAACTATTTGAATCATTATATGCTTTATTTATTTATTTTTTAATTATTATTTATTTAAAAATAGTATTTTAGAAATCTAAGGAAGGATTTCAAATGATCATAGTAATTGTTAGATAGAAAAAATCATTTATGTTAAGAAATAAAATATGAAAAAAATGCTAGGTCCTATAGCAACTGTAGTGCTTTTAATTATTGTCATATGGGTTGTGTACCATGCAGAAGTTTTTTATACAAAGTCATTGTCTTGCATTTTTTATGATGAATTGTTTCCAATATTTGTTAATATTGTTGATTATCCTCCTTTATTTATTTTGAAACATTATGCATATAGAAAAATGCTTTTAAAGATTTTTTTGAAATGTAAACTATAGTTTTTCTAATTTATTTGTCCATTATAGCATTATTCTTGATGATAAGGGTCATATGTAAAGTACAATTATTCAACAAAATGCAAGAGGAAAAAATGTTTACACTTTCCTTTGTCTCATAACATTAGGATAAAAGTCTACAACTTTTCTTCTTGTTACAAAGAAATGCACGATTTAGGTAAGTTATTTGAGCATAAATTGTCTCAAATCGTACAAAAAGAGAAGAAGAAGCAAAAGAAATAGAAAAGAAAGCAAACATCATTTACTCTGTCACAAAATTTGTGAATCAAAGGAGGAAAGTTTGATTGATATCTTGATGATATCTCCCTTGTTGAATGTGGTGATAATTTATCTAAACATATTAATTAATTAGTAAATGAACATATGAAGCTAATCAATATTATGCTAATTTAAATGTCGAAAAAAACAAGCACAGACAACATATTCATGAGTTACAAGAGGTATGAAAATTTTCAAGTAATGAATTGCTCTAAGAGGCTAAGTCACATATTTATTTTCTAAATGACTTATAAATGAGCATATTTATTGTGAAAAAAATTATTTATAAGTAATTCTTGCATTGATCTTTTGAATTGATAGAATATTCAATTAAGAAAAGAAAATGTACATGCCAAAGAAAAATTTATTTAGTTACAAAAGTTGCAAAAGGTTCTTATTAAATTGAAGGAAAATTTTGTAAATATCTCTTAACATGTTTCATCATCCACACAAGCTATTCATATTTGAATTTGAGTGAACGTTGTAAGACTTTTTGTAGTCCATCTCGATCGTGTGTGGCTTCTACAATTTCTTTTAATTGAATTTCAATCAATTGCTTGGGTTGGAAAACAATAAAGCACCTGGCAATAACATCGGTGACAAGGTCCTTTTAAGGTAGATGTTGCTACTTTGAATGTCACACATCCTAAAAGTGCTTATGTATTGATGTGGAGTTAGGAAAAGAGTTGCCAGACCAAATTAAGAATTTCCACTAAAGTGGTTTCAAATAGTAGCTTCTATCATAAAATCTAGTATGATAACTTACACAAACATGACAAAGGAAGCAACAAACATAAAAATGAGGTAGCTGAAGACAAAAATTAATAATAATTTGATAACTCTCATGGTTTTATATGGAGGAATAGGGTCATGTAATTAATAGACAAAATATCAATAAAGAAGGGAACAAAAATAACCAACAATGGGAAAAGACCAAAGCTGCCAAAATGGTTACTTAAGTTGTTAACCCTTTGGCCAGGAAATCCACTATGGCTATTCAAACATAGGTCTTAACAAAAATAAAAACAATTGAGCACATCCTTAGTGGTAATGAAAAGAAGATGATATATATAAGGGAGTGCAATTTCCTAGCAAGCTAATTATTGGAGGATTATAGTTCCTTCAAAAATTCTAAAAAATGAGAAGAACAATAATCAAGTTTCTAATTCAAAAAATTGATTGGATAAAATTTAAAACTGATATGATAATCTAGATCCTAAAATTTTTAGTGAAGAATTTTATGGAATACAACAACCTCTAAGTTTGAAATTCAAACTATGGAGGAGTTTAATCACTGAAATCTCAAAGGATGAGAAAATGATTGTAGAAGATTCAAGAAAAACTAATTAACCCAAAAAGAATTAAAGGATGCTTTCAACTATCCAAATTGTAGATAAGACTAGTATTAATAAATAATTATTTATTTCAAAATATTTAGAGTGTTAAAGAAAATGGTTTAGCCATGTGATTAATCAATTTATTAAAATATAGATAGTTTGATAATTTGCCTTGTTTAAACTTGTATCTTGCGGATAAGACAAAAATTTGATATTAAACTCAATTTTTTAGCTTTATTATTATAATATGTCAAACAAGATATAGATTATTTCGAATGACTTCAACTATAATGTCGACATTAATGAGGAGTAGTTTATCCATATGAATATCAAGAATCAAGCCTATGTTTCTGAGGCAAGCAACACATTCATCTTTGATAAAAGAATGCATCGATAAGAAGATTATTATGGGAGAGCCATTTCACATTGTCAACTACACTACAAATCCATGGATGGTGGGTAGGGATTTTAATGAAATCACATCTTCAGATGATTACAATGGACTATCTACTCCTAAACTAAAATCAATCTAAGAGTTTGATGATTGCATAATTCTAAGTCATCTTAAGTAGTAATGATTTTTTAGTTATCCCTTTATATAATAAAGAAAAGGTAATAGAATATGTGTTTGGAAAATATTAGATAGGTTGCTGGTAAATGGGAAATAGATAAGTACTTTCAACTTTTATAATTCATCACCTTGTTAGAACTCGATCATGTCATAAGCCTCTTCCATTAAATTTCATAACAAGTTTTTGAAACAACCTACATTTGCATAGACAATGGACAATAATTGCAACTATTCTTTAAACTACTTTGGGATGAAGGCCCTAGCATTAAATTTAATTGGACATAAAATGTGTATTAAAGATTGAAAACATCAACATTTGCAAAATTATTTGATACTATTAAATAAGATAAGGAAGAGGTGAATCACAAATATATAATTTTTTAAGGAATACCAAAGGAGGATTTGTAGAATGTATTTATCTTATTAATTCTTGTTAACAAGATTTAAAAAGAGTGAAATTTTTTTGGAAATAGAAACAAGGAATTAGATGGCTAATAAATGGGGAAAGAAATACAATATTCTCCTATATAATAGTGGGGAAGTGAGGAAGCAAACAAAGAGGACAAAAAAGAACAATTATAATCAGCAACTTTCAAAATCATTTTATGTCTTCTTAAGTAATTGAAGGTGAAAATATTTTGAACTACATCCTTTCCTTATTAACGAAAGCAAACAAAAAATAAAATAATGCAATACTGAGGAGGAAATGAGGAGTTAACTTTTAAAATATCAATTTAGATAGCACTCTTGGCCCAGATGGTCTTAATGGAAAATTCCTCACTAATTATTTGGATTTAATCTCTAATGTTGTATTGGTTCTGGTAAAGTAATTTTTATATGATCTCCAATTCTTTGGGGAGTTTAGGCCCAAAAATTTTATATATTTCAAAATCTCATAACATAAAAGTCATTATTGATTTTAGACAAAAAATTTTCTTCAAAGCATCATGAAAAAATCATTCACAAAGCTCATTGTTCATTAAATATACAAATTTTTGTTAAACTGAGTTCTCAAAAGCAAGCCTCTTTTATAAATGTAAAGATATTGTACATAACATATTATAAATTCAATAACTAATATATTCTATTAACAATAAAAATAAAGTGGTAATTTTATTGATAAGTTGGATTTGGGGAATGTAAATTACAATATATCATTAAAATTTGTTTGCGAGACACTCTCCAAGTACAATGTTAATAAGAAGCATTTTAATGGGGCTCACCCATTTCCTTTGCAAGGCATGGATATCAACAATCATTAGTGGATTACAAAGTAAGTTTGTCCAACATTCAATTGGTCTTAATCAGGGTAATCCTCTATCTTCCTTTCTTTTCATCGCATTCATAAAGTTCTTGAAAAGAAGCACTAAAATTGTTTTCCTTAAAAAAGAATGATATTATATGGATATCATAGATCATCTATATCTATCACTCACCTAGCTTATAGAAACAACATAATGATCATGACATGAGGACATCTAAAAAATATTATTAATCTTAGTATGTTTCCACAACTCTTCCAACACTCTACAAGCTTCTTCAAAGTAAAGATTGAAAGTAAGTACATCTATAAAAAAAAAGAGTATATGCTAGGTAAACCAAATTTGCAAGGGGTTAGGATTGCACTAAATAAATGGTTCTTTCACTTATTTGTGCTACACACTATATATAGGTTTGAAGAAAGTAGCTTACATAAAAATTTTTATTGATAAAATATTAAAAATAAAGAGTATTGTTGCATCATAATAAGCTTTTTTCTTGTCATTAGGAAGATGTCAAACAAATGATTTTGTGAATCACATATTAATTGGCAAGAACTTTGGAAAAAAATAGTGGAAGTGATTAGGTGGTTACCTTTGTTAGACATAATTTAAAGCAAATGATTTTAGATTTTTTAATTTTAAATAAATAAAAAAACATTAAAGACAGGGAAATAGCCATAAATAGGGGTTTTCAATTTTGTAATCAATTGAAAATTAACAATTTACACATTTTAGTCGATTGTAGTGTGTTATCGAGTCTATTCCAAGATAGAGAAAATATACAATAGTAATCATCAAATCACAAGATGCATGCATGTAAGCTAGTTTACTGAACGTAAAGTAGAGCTTAGTATAAAAAGAAAATAGTAATGTTTACATATTTCTTGTTAAAAATACTATAATTAAAAATTCAACTCATATAAGAATGGAATATCAATTCTACATACCATCCATACATTTTGTCATCATAGAGGACATGACATTTAAAATATGGAATAATTTTCATATTACATGGTGGTAGCTTTAAGATATTCAAGCTTTCCGTCTATTTTGTATGATACAAATATTGTCTTCATAAGATAAGTATTTCTACTTTTTAGAGTTACCATTCATGTGCATTAAAAATCATAACATAAAAATAGTTCAATAGCACCTATTGGTGAGAACTATAAAGTGTATGATTTTCTCAACACAACTTCAATAACTATTGGATCAAGAATGAATGCAACAAAGTAAATACTATCAAAATATAGTATTATTACGATGTAGCTCTATCTCAAATCATAACATTATGTAAGGAAAAATTGGTTATAATCATAATACACTATATTTGGAAGCTTAGACAAGTTTGAATGTTTACAATGAACGACAGACAATGGAGTAATACAATCTATGTCGTTTATATTATCATCCATTACACTTGTTCATCCCTAATACTATTCGTCTTGTGATGTAGTTGTATCATGGAAATTTACTAAGTAGAATAGATAAAATACAATATGCAAATATGCGCGTAAGAAAAGCATCTAAACTCTTATACTAAATAGACTCAATCTTTATATACATTGGACTAATATGATTGGCATCTTTCAATAAACATACATTTTCAATGTTATGAACATGTACATTAGACGTTCAAAAAATAGGAAGTTCGTATAAAGAAAATTTTCTCCATATTACAATTACACACACGAACTTACCCATTTCCATAATCGTAATAGAGTTCTCACCATTTTGGTTGATGACATCAACAGATTCTATTTGACATGTTCTACTAAATATTTTGAAGTAAAATTGAATAGCTTTTAAGGCAATGTTTGTTACATTTAATAGATGTGTAAAAATAGGTGAACTATGCCAAATATTATTCAATGTATAGTAAGAGAACGCCAAAGATATGAATGAAAA
This sequence comes from Vanilla planifolia, assembly GCA_023846275.1. Taxonomy (NCBI): domain Eukaryota; kingdom Viridiplantae; phylum Streptophyta; class Magnoliopsida; order Asparagales; family Orchidaceae; genus Vanilla; species Vanilla planifolia. Next base: position 3,091,944 of record JAIUJO010000026.1, on the reverse strand, counting down.
TGATTTTTAAAAAAATTAAAAATGAGAGAAAGCTAATTTATAATGTGTCAGGAGTTATCAATTTTACCTAGAAATCCAAAACATTAAGAATAAAGGTGTATTATATAAATGGTGGTGAAAAAAGATGTGGCTCAAGCTAGTAAATCCAAGTTTCCTTCTAGAAGGGTTGTAAAGATTAGTGTCGTGTTTAAGGCCAACCACTTATGAACTATTTGTGGTGTCATGATCGTAATGGGGATTACTATTGTACTTAAATTCATAACTTGAACAATGTTTTGGGGTGGCTTAGCTAAAATCAATATAATGCCTAAAGATATATGAGCTTTATTGCTCATTAGGCTAATGACATGGACAAACAATATTAATGTAGGATAGGTAGAAGGAACTCCTATAATAGTATTTGTGATAGAAGGTAATGATGAAAATGGTGGCAACAATGATGGAGATAAATTCAAAAAATAATTTAGATGTCAGATAATCTCAAAAAATACCTACATAGAAAAATAGGGTTGTGTACTCTTTTTAGATAAATAAAACATTATTTTTGAAATTATATTGCCAATATTAGGAAAAAATATTTTTATTTATTCCATCATAGGGATTTAAATAAATAGTAATTTTACACATAAATTCAAAAGAAAATTTGACTGAACTATCAATCTTAAAGAAAACATGCAAAAATCATACCATTTGTAAGAAAGGTTGAAAATATCATGAGGAACATATATGGGACATTATAATAAATATTAAAATTAAAATTATAGTAAACTAATTGAAAATAGATAAAATTCAATAAGTCAACTCAGCTATTATCATAATTTAAGTTGTCTTACATCTATCAACACTATTAAGCAAAACCCCATTGTGTAGTGTGGTGCTTTAAGCAAATCTTCATGAAGCTTAGCATTGATCTTCTAATCATGTAAAAAGAGCTAAATTCATATCACGTGGTGGATAAAAATATAATTAAAAATCTTATCAAAACGTCAACTGTTTTTTTAATAAAAGCTTATTTTGAGTTCATGAAATAACCATTATGACTCAAAACCATTAGTAGTTGCATTGCTGCATTTTACTTTTCTTTCCTCATTTTTAACATTTTCCTACAACCCAAATTATGGTTTCACATTATTGTGTTCTAAATGGAGGCATGATGTTACCGCATTTTCAATTTGATTTATTTGAAATTGTTCTTGAGCAATAGTTTTTCAGTAACCCCACTCATGACCTCACTATCATGTATATGTCAATATTATTATGCTTTGCATTGGCCAAGTAGCTCCTATAAGAGTAAAAGTTTCGAGTGACTTGTCTCCTTTAACTCTAAACTAATAATTAACATAGCAAAGTGAATCTTAACTACTTCTATTTAAGTTGAAATTGAAAATGGCTTACAAAGGTAAAAAATTGGTTAAAATAAAGTTAAAAAAAACTAGTAAATATTGGTTAAAATAATCATTGCATAGAAGCCACAAGATTAAAGGAATCATGTAATGTTTGATTATGAAAATTGCACGAATGATGAGTTAGAAATAACAATAGTTTAGAAATTTTCGTTCCATATGAACTACTATATTTGTATTATGATCTAATGACTAGATTTAATTTTACTTATAGATTAAAAACAAACTGTGCACTGGTTTAATAGAGCAATGAAAGAGTTTGTATAATTATTGCTTAAAAAAGGTGACTGTGGGAATGATCATTCGATTGTAAAATTGCATGATTAGATTGGTCACATGATTATCATAATTTAGAAGTTAGCAATGAGGAAAAGGCTTTAAATTTCTGTCTCACATTGTGTATTAGCTCCTATTTTCTCTTTATAAGTCATTTTTTTTGCTTTAGAAGTAGTTTGATTTTTTGGTTAATGCACCAAGTTTATTCATGAATTAGTCACTTCACTTCCAATAATGTGATTAATTTATTTATGAATGCAAGGTGTAGTGCCGTGATTTAAGATTCTTCTATCTATGATCAACACAGATGTCTCGAACACTTTATTGTAGCAAAAGAGGTCCAAAATTAATGCTCCATGTCTAAAAATTATTACATAGGAATAGGTTAGTTAATTCAAGTACAATTATTTTTTTTAAATTTAATTAATTACTATGGAAAGAAAAATAACAAAAGTAAAGAAAATGATTCTTAAGATGATCATGGCATGATTATCAAAGATATTAAAAGCAAAATTATTTTTAGCTTGTTAATTTAGATTTCAATCTAATTTTTATAGCTTTCATAGATGAATTTAACATCTTCCTTAACATCTTCCATGAACAAAATGTTATCATGAGTGTAACAAAATTCTAAGGAATCGTATTATCATATTGTACTTGTATGTTCTAAGAAAAATGTAATCATGCTAGGAATCCAATAATGTTTCCCATCCATAAGACGAAAACATGAGTAAAGTATCTAAAAAATCAATAAAATCACTTGATTCTAATCCAGTCTATGGATATACCATAAATAACTACCAAAGACTCATAAAAAAATAACTAATACATACCATGTCTAACAGGACAATTTGATGCACTCCTATGTCAAATATAATATAACTGATGAGAAAAAAGTATCAAATCTATTTTTGTTGATGATGAAATAAATAAGATAAATTATCTAGTTAAAGTTTATCAACTTGATCTTACTATAAAGGGGAGAGCTAGTGGCTAAATAAGAAATCTTTAAGCCATATTATAAAATTATTATTCACTAATGAGAAACATGAATGTAGGAATATAATAAATGTTATGATCAAAAGACATTAGTTGTAGCTAACAAAATGATATCACCTTTTACTAACTAATTTAATATATATTTTCTTACACTATGACTAACTAGATACTTAGCTTCCACTTAATGATATAATATAGTTTCCTATATGTAAGAATCACTTAGTCCCTTCCACTTCTTTCAAATAAGATAATACAACATTTGACATGGTAATGATAATCACATGGGCATCCAAGTGGGATTCTAAGAGTCTTTAAGAATCATAAGTAGTCATCAGTATAACAAAGCACACCATGAGATTTCTTGTAGGACTAAATATGTAAATGTTCCTTTATGAGACTATTCATACAAAGGCTTCTTACAAATTCTAGAGATTCTTTTAATAAAATGTGACACTCTAACTATAGGTTTAAGTCATTAGAATTAATTAACACCAAAATGAGGGAGTAGAATAGCTAACTTGTCTATCTCCTTAGTGAGTGTTAATAATTTAGAGTCCAATATACATAAATTCCTTATGGTTCCCACTAAATCCTCATTTAGTTATCTAGAATTTCCCATTTCTTATATTTAATCTTGCTCACATTTTGATTTGGTTCTTTCCTATCTAAGCAACCATGGAGTTCATAATGGCTTGACTTTTAGCCTTAGGTTCCATATTTAACTTATTTCAAGTACAAATAAGTCTCAATTTGCACAAGTATTACTAATGACCCTTATGATCCCAAGGCAATCTATAGTGATCATAACGACCATAAGGCCTGCTCTATACCTCCAAACATTCGTAAGATCCCCATTGGGAGTGTCGTCATGTGACTTAAGAGACTAAAAAAATTACTTGTTGTCACTACCCAAATAACCTTTTCAACCTAAGGTCTACTCAATATCTTAATCATATTACTTACTTGGCCAAACCTAGCACAACTCTATGTTCTATTCCAAGCTCTTCGACCTCCTTCAAAGGTCATAGCTGAAAGCCAAGCTAACAAAAGCTTTATTTGCATTATGCATAAATGTTCACCAATTGTATTTCTTAAGCATGTCATAACAACCTTTTATTATAGGTCCCTTTTCTATGGATTTCTTCTTGCCCTTGGACATGATTTCAAGGCTACACTTATCTTACATATTCATATCCAAGCACCTTAAATATACAATTTTATTATTGTAAGGTTTATAAATTAACCATAAAACCTTTACCATAATGTCTAACCTTAACCTTAGAAATTTTAGCCATAAGAAAACTCATTGGTTGCTAACCATATCTTTAATTATCCTAGCCATCTTTTAAGGCCTTAAACTGAGCCCTCCAAGGCTTCCTAACTAGTAACCAAGAATCACACATATCTTATAACCCATTGAGCTTCTCTTGAGGGTTGACCCAATGCATATGATAACTTAGCAAAGCCCACGGTTCCATGCTTCACAAGCAGACTCTAGACAAAGGAATGGTCTGTTGCAACATTATCTAGAGTTTTTTATTTATTTCCAAGTGCCTTTAAATTATTACTTAATCTGTGCTATAACCTATATCACTTAACATTTTATACATTTTTTTATCCATGATTTAAGTGATAAAGTGCACATTTATATCATGTCATGCTTCAAATAAACTTGTGAGAAATTTCAAATACAATCATAATGCCTCACTTCAAAAGTACATTTCAAAAAAAAAAGTTATATGAAAAAAATATATAATAATTTCTCAATTTTATGCATTTCTTTGTTCAAGGAAAGAAACTCTTTGTATTTCTATGTAATAATAAAGAAGTAAATCTTAAATTGAAAATATATTATTAAACATCGATTCAACGTAGAAAGAAGAAGAATGAAACTAAGCATCCTAACACTTAGTAGTAACATATAATAATAAAACAAGGCCATTATGTCTAAGTTATGAGGGTTATTTTAAATAAAATTTTCTTCTCCATGATTTTTAAATTTTAAAGAATTATGGTGATAATATATGCTTAATGCATATATACTCCGACAACTGTCATAAGTGACCCGTAAGGAATAAGATTTAGCATGCTTTTCACTTATTTTTCCTTGTGATGCCTATGTTAAGAAGTGTTTTGGATTAACAAATTGCTATTCTAAAATCATCTTCCACATACATGTATTAATTAAAAACAAACTTGCAATATTTGATCATGTAATCTACTTTGCATTTATAAGAAAAAATGTAATATGCATTTCTTATAGCTCAACTACAAACATTGCATAAGAAAGAGTGAAAATTGAACAATTCTTTTACTAAAATAAATATCGCTTGGTCTTGGGTAGATGGAATTGCTTTCTTCTTAAACAAGTCTTACGATAAAGAATAACTAATTATTGTCATAATCAATAACTGAGGTTTTATAAAAATTTTCACCACGAAATTTCTTTTATCTTAGCATAGATTTGAGCTAAATTTATGATATGAACTCAAGTGTTATCTTACATTGAAAAGTCATGTAGATGACTTCTGTTTTGTAAGATCTATCCTCATAGCTTGTCTAACTTTTTTACTTTGTTTCCTCTACGTTGTCCTTTCAATTTCCCTTTTTAAGGTTTCCTTAAATTACAAGCATATCTTAAGCGCTTATATAGCCTTGGCCACACCACCTTAAACATTGAATTTACTTTATGATAAGCTAGTTTGTGGGTGGAGTAACAAAAATTCATTATTTTACTTAAAACTCTTATGATTACACCCTTTTAGGTCTTCTATATGAATCTCCTTAAATTTAGGAATCTATGTAAGATATGGTAATAGATTCTTTTTTCTCTTAAATTCAACTTTTCCTATGATATTCTTAAATACATCAAATACAAAAGTTTTCCTTATAATCCTCCTGCCTTTAACCACCAACTCCTAATGTTTAGGAATCTTAACCATATCTTATCAAACATTCATGGAAGTATACAAATAATTATGGGAGGTAAAGTTACTAATATAAATAATCTTATAAGCTCATTTTAAGGGTTAAGCCTAATCAATGTCCATTTGTTGCAACTCAAGTTATGTAATTCCACAATACTTTAAATTTTAAAATTTAAAATTTCAAAATTAAATATTAAAATTATAAAATTTGATTGTTTAAATATATTAAAATTTGAAATTTTAATTAAGAAAAACCATATTCCATAATTAAATAAATGATAATTATATAGTAAAAAAATATTTGATATATAACACACATTGTTTTCATCAAAATAAGGATTATAAATGCATTTCGCTATTACCAAACAACTCTAATAATAATGGTTGGGAATCAATTTTATATTCATTGTTGTTTTACATATAATCGAGGTTTTATGATTTTCATAGTTATAAATATAACTCTAAATTATATTCCTACCCTAATTTTGTTGACCACATTGTGTATTCATGAATAAAATATTGTTGATGACATTAGTCTTCACCAATATTTTGACAATATAGTTCTACATTTTCTTTAAGACAATATAACAACAAAATTATAGCTAAAAAATTTTATAAAATTCATATTGGCACAAATTGATAGAAAGATCGATAAGATATTTCTTAATTCTTAGGTAGAATAGAAAATCATACCAAGTCAATCTCAACACAATAAATGTAAAAATTTTGGCAACAATTAAGATTTAATATATGATATATATGGTTGACTAACTTATTGAATAAAGAATCTAAGCATTATCCTTAAACTATAAAAATGTTTAAAATGAATCTATTAACTTCCTCTTTAAAACATTACTATACAATAATTTGGGAGATACTAAAAGTTAAAAGGTGCTACAGTAATTCTGATTCACTCTTGTTGAAATATATATAGACAAAAGTGATTGATGTGTTGAAATAATATAGACTCCAATTTGTTGCAAACTATAGATTTCTTTACTAATTGCACAAAAATAGATATGATATCTAGTTAATTGATATAAAAAATTGAAAAATGTTATAATCATAGAAAATAAAATAACAATTATGATGTCAACAACAATTGTTAATATAATTGCATAATTGATAAAATTTTAATTTAACATCAAGATTTGATTTAAATACGGTAATAAATGATGCAAACTAATAAGATGATGTTTTGTTATACCTTTAAATTTGGAGCATATAAGATGTATCATAACTTTTTTCTTGCTTAGTAAAACAAGAACATTTATTTCCTAATGCTGGAACTCATATCTATTTGATTTAATATCGTAAGTCAATTAATTAAACTAAGTCGAGAACCTACTAAACAAAGCTTGTAACTCAAACATTAGAAGGATTTCTAACTCTAATATAAATTACAAAAGTATTTACATCAAAAATCATATAAATTAAAAAGTTTATGTGCTTATGATCTAATTCTTATTAGGTAAATTTAATAAACTCTAATCATGTAAATTTATATGAACAACAAAAATTAGGCTTCATTCAATAATTTTAATTAGTCATATTACAAGTAATGTTACAAAGTTTAATGTTAGAAATTTTATGGTAATTATTTTTTTATTTATCTTATAAATTTCATTTAATTTTATATTTATTATATTTAAAATTGTAAAATAATGTTTTTAAAGAAATATATAAAAAGCAACAAGAATTTTGAAAATTATATATTTTTTGGACAAGAAATTCGAAATTTCTTTAGTTTAAATTAAATTATGCAACTAAGGAAATAATTACGGTAAAAAAATTTTTAAATTAAAAAAATAATGTCATTTTGTGTATGAAATCGTTTTCTTGACACTATGCTGATCGAAGATCTACTATTATTAGTAAGAAAATATAGCTTGAAAAGATGTCAGCAACATAAAGATCATAAATTGAAACATTATCTAGAAAATAATTTTGAATAATCAATATACTATAAATTATGTATCCAAATTTTTTAATACTATAAACACAGAAAATTTGTTAGTTTTTAAAAGTTTTCAAATAATTGGAAAAAATTATTATTGTGGAAATTTCATATTTAAGATTCTTTTTAATATGTTGATATTTCAAGTAAAAGGTATAATGATAATTTAATAGTTATAAACAAGGCAATAGAGATACTATAATTAACAAATTTAAAAATCTGAAGAAGCACCATTATAAAAAAATTGAAATTTCTTATATAATATTAATATTAAAAAATTTAAATTTAAGACATAAATGATAACATTCATATTCTAAGAAAAACATAAAGTTTTCAGAATGCTAAAATTTTTTAAATACCAAAGAATTACTGAGAACATTTTTTATTATAACAAAATATTTAAAATAATTAAAACTTGGTCGAGATAACGCCAATAGAGAAAATAATAATATTTTAAATAAAATGTCTTTCATGTGAAACAAAAATAAATGTACTAAAATAATTTTAAATTTTTTAAGTTCATTGTATTTTATAGCATAACATGTAAATATATATAGCATCAAGCGTTCGGAAGTTCATCTCATCTTCAATAAAATTTGTAGTAGATTTGAAGAATGGTTTTGACCATCTCTATGGCATCATTGGGTAGTGAGCTAACATATATTGCCAAATTCTCAAGTATATTTTTGATTTTTAGTAATTAAAAAAGACTAATGGTAACAAAATATATTTTTCCTTTTGTTTGCAAGATAAAGTTAACTAATGACCTTTGTATAATATTTGAAGCTCTAATATACTTTTTCTAATTTTATTTGTAATGTTATATCATAATCATTATGAGTTGTTAATTAGCATAACATAAAATTATTTTCAATTTTAAAATAATTTATATAATTTAATTATTTCTTATGTTGCTAATGTTTTTTTCTTTTAAAATTATGCATTTATTTTATTTCTTAATATTTCTATTTTATTATTTATTTATGTGTAATTTTTAGTTTAATTATTTTGTAAAATACACTTTCTTGCAAAATCTAACAACAATATGTTTCACATATCTTTTATATATTTTATTCTTCCATATTGTTTATTTTTTAAAATTTCGATAATATTTTATTTGTTCACATATGTATATTTCAATAGTTTTGAAGATTAAGTCAACTTATTTTTGATATATGATACATAGATTATTAAAAAACTTTTATTATATTTTTTATGTGATATTTTCTTATATTAATAATTTATTATTATTTAATTATTGAAATAATTTTCTTTACAAATTATAGATAAAATTAATAAAATTTAATTATTTGATTTACTTTTTGCATCCAAATAGTTCAAACCATGTGTGAAAGAAAATGACATCTATATAACATTAATGGCAAGATATGTAAAGGTATGAAAAATAAGAAATCAAGAACATTATTTGTCATTTGAAATATTTAACTACATATCAGTATTATGCCATTAAAAGATCGCTTTGGTAAAATATTCTTTAAAACAATGTTCGTATGACATATAAATAATAAATTTATTGCAATAGTAAATATCAGTTTTTATAAAAGAGTAGTGAAGATAGACAAAGAGTATAAAATCATTTTGCATTATGAAATTGCCTATACATTAATAAATGGTTTAAATGTAATAAAATTTGAGAATGTTTATATTGATAAATATTTCAAATATTTAAATCTTTGTTTATAATGTTCTATGTATTTCATTTAAATATTTTATCACAAAAAAATAAGTTATTCATCAAAGAAAGTTCAAAATTGTAGCAATCATAATGACAATAATAAATTAATAAAATTGTAGTATGCATACTACTTCTAATTATAAAAAATTATGATAATACAAATTTAATAAATATTAAATTTAGTAAAAATATCTTTAAAAGAGTACAAAAGTTATGAAAGTGAAAAATTAAAATCTTTACAAATAGATGGAAATGAGAACATTGTTGTTGATGTCAGAATAAAAATTGATTTGATCAAAATAATAAAAATGAATTAATTATTAAAAATTTCAAAATAATTATTTTTCGAAAATTTTTAAAATCTAGCTCACAACAAACTTTTAAAATTATATCAGTAATTTTTTAATAAATTTAAAATAACTAATATACTTAAAAAGTCTTATAAACTTTCCTTATGAAATAGCAATTAAAAATAATATCCATAATACGTCACGATCTAGTCTTTTTCAATTTATAATTCATTAATGCAAAGTATCACAATAATTAAGTGAAACAATAACGTGTATACAAATAAAAATATATATTGCAATGATGAAAAACTATTCAACATAGTTTAATAATACATTAAGGAGGGAATGAATTGATTTTTTTGGATGGCACAGCAAGTGTAAAATCTTAACCATCGCTAGGCTTCTTCGAGTAAAATTAGTTTCCAATTTAATGAAAATAGTCTTTGTGTTAAGAAAATTAGAAAACTTAAGAAATATTTTCTATAAAACTTAAATAGAAGATACTAGTAAATAACTTTTTTAGTCTAATTACTTGTTAACGAAATACCAATTCTCAATTGCATCAAGGGTAAAATGAAGTACTTGGCCCAGTGTACAATGGATAGAACATTTGAGTACAAGGATGCAAAGTGATCTGACTCAATTAAATGTTTGATATTGTCACTAACTTATAATGTGTAATTATGAAATATTCCACTAGGGATTATTTGGGATCAAAATAGCCAATTCTAAAAAGTGGATTATATTTATGGAGCACCAATTATCCTTTAAAGATTTTAATGTTGACATTGATGATATTGAATAACCTGTATAATTCTTGAAAACCAAAATAAACTGAAAATTTTAACTTGCTTCAAAGATATCATAATGTCCAAATGAAGATTGAATTGATCACGCTTTTCTTATTATAAACAGCTTAATAGACATAGGTTGTTTCTTTAAATAATTTAAACATAAATCAACTTAATATAAAAAAGGACGTTAAATTCTTCACAAAATAAGGCAAGCAAAGTTATGTGAAATCAATAATATATGGGTCTTAATAATGCTACCGATTTTACCATCATATGATATTTAGAAATGTAATAGTGTTAATAACTTAGCAAAATCAGTTCAAATAAAAAAATATTATATGTAATATTTAAGAGAATTGCCACTTCATAATCAACTATTGTCACCTCATTAAAACTTCATTACATGACGATTTTGGACTAGTTGTTTTGGGAATCATCAATCAATTTGAAGCAACTCGATCAACAATAGTGCATAGTCAGTGAGGTGGTTCCCTCTACTATTGATGTAGATGTAGTTAGGCATCACTGGTGAGAATGTAAGTGCCAATGATAGTGTTGTTGTAGTTGGAATTATTTGGGACTATTTGGAAAAATTGAGTTTAGCATCTTTTCATATTGAAATAAATCAAATAATACATGAATTGAAGATAATGGTGATCATTAGGGGTCTAAAATTAAGCAACTAATTGCAATTTAGGAATTTATACGTTTTAGCTGATTGTAGTGTGTTATTTATTGTATTTCAATATACAAAAATATATCATGGGAGTTAACAAATTATATGTTGCAAGTGAGGAAAAATGTTTGTTGGACATATAATAAAGCTTAATATACAAAGAAATCAATAAAGTGGGCACACCTTTATATAAATCAACTACGACAAAAAATTCAACCACTATATGCGATGGACAACCAATTATAAATAAATGTAAAGTTGTTATTAATATTGGCAAAATACAACTTTCATACATGCTATGATCATAAAGGACATGACATTTAAAATATTGAATATGTTTACTCTATATATAGAGGTAGAATTGCCTATTAGAGGTTTACAATACAAACATTGTATTCATAAGATAGTAACTTGTAGTTTTGAGAGGTACTATTCATGTGCACCAAAAATCATAACATAAAAAAAGTTGAATCGCTATGGGCAATGAACACTTTTTATCTTAATGCATGATTTCCTCATAACAGCTTTAATAATTGGTGGATCAAAATTGTGCACAACAAAGAAAATATTATCAAACTACCATACTATTTTCATGCAGCACCTCTTCAAATAATAACACTATGTCAGAAAAATTGGCCGTCTCCATAACATACTATCTTTGCATACTGAGAATAGTTCGAAGATAATCAAAGTATTGTGCACAATAGACTAACACGATCTATGTCTATTATAAATCAACCATTTTTTCTTAGTTGTCACTGATATGTTTCATCTTGTTATGTTGTTGTTTTATGGAAATTTGTTTACTAAGAAGAATAAATAAATACAAAGTTTGATTATGAGTGTAGGAAATGCATCTCAATTGTTATACTAAATGGACTCAATTTATATTTAAATCAGATTAATATTATTGGCATCTTTCATAATGGTGTAAACACACCTTTTCAATGATGTGGATATACACATAAGACACATTAAAAAATTAGCATGAGTGTAACAAGAATGTTATCTCTATATTGCAATTAGACATATGATGCCAACCAACATTCTTGGTTGAAATGGATTATTCATCATTTTGGTTAACAAATCCAACAACTTTCATTTCACTTGTCTTACTAAATAGTTATAAACAAAATGGAATAGCCTATAAGGAAATCTATATTCAATTCACTAGATGAGTAAAAAAAAGTGAATTGTGTCATATATAATTTAATGTCTAGTAAGGGAATATCAAAGTTATGAATGAAAATGATTTTTAGGTATTTAAGTTTGACATACACCCAATTTATGTTGTTCTCATGGGGTACCACTTCTAACAAGAAATCCTAAACATTAGTATTTAAAGTAAGTTATATTGAAAATGATGAATAAAGATGTGGTTTTGGCTATTGAATCCATTGTTTCTTACTAGAAGTTGTCAGGATTAATATAGTATCTAAGGCCAACCACACATGCACTCTTAGTTACTCCATGGTCTTAATGGGAATTTTCATTGAACTTGATTACATAACTTAAATCTTTTTTGTGGATGGCTCACTTAATAGTAATATAATGCCTAATGATATATGATGCTTAGGACTTAAAGGACTAAGAACATGACAAATGGCCTTAATGCCCTAATACAAGAGTCCATCCAACCTTAGGTGGCAAGTAATGAATGAATTTGTTGTTTACATGAATCAATAGTGCATAAGAGAACTCTCTTTCATTGGGCATTTATTTACATGTATAAGGAATGAAATGGCAAATAGTTCTAGAAAAGGCTACAATGATTGTTAGACAATCATGCTTAGATTGATCCTTTCATAGTAATAGTAATGCAATATTTTTGTAGAATTGGATCAACTTATTCATGTTTACATAAATATATAAGGCATCCTACTCCTCTACCAAAGTTGTTTAAATTTAAAAATATATTAGTTAAGTATCTATAATTCATACAAAATATAGAAAATGTTAGTGAAATTCTATTATTATTAAAATAATCAATAATTTTCTCTCTTCTAAATTAACCTTCATTATTGCTTGTAATGACAACTAATTTATGAACAAACTTCTTTTCTAATTTACTTATCAAGATATAAATATGTCTACAAGATTTAGTCCTTTGTAAAGCAAATTAACTATGTATACCTAAAATAGTTATCTAACACAACTAGTTCATATTTCTTTTGTCATATACTAATGCATTGTATATGTCCAAACCATTTATTTGAGAAAGTTCAATGGGTATAATAATCATTTACAAAAGAAAATTTAGTTAAACCTTTCTTTAAGTTGTATTTAATTATTTTTCTTAAGGTATGTGTGCTAGCATAACCAAGTCATCTATACCATAAACTAAAGTCATTAACATATGACACAAACATTCAATTTCAGGACTAGTTACTTTCTTAAATCATTTAAATAAGCATGATTTCTTTTAGTTGTAATACTTAATATAATTCCATCTTTACTAATTTTATATGTAATGGAATCAAATAAAATTAAAAAATTGCTATCACATAATTCGCTCATATTTTTGAAATTATATTTTAAACTTTAAACTAATAAACTTTAGTAACAAAAAATGTGAAATTTTCGATATTACTTATCCATGGAGCTTTAATTTCCTCTACAATTTGAGCCATCAAGTCCCAATGTGCTCTTCATTTAACATTTGAATTTAGCTTACATAAAAGTATTATAGACACCATTATGTCTCCATGGATTATCAATAAGCAAGTCAACTAACTGATCATCCTCATTTAAGGTTTAACAATGGATGCTTTTAATTCATAATGCCTAAATCCCATGAGGTTTTTTCAAAATATAGTGCTCAAATTCTATTCTCTTAGATAAATTTTGCAATTAGCTATTATCAGCTATAGGTTCCTTGAGAGCAATTAGAACAATTTTTTTTTTGAGTAGAAGCATAAACAACCTTCCATTGCTCTTATTTGTTGTACCCCTTGTATTACAAGGTAGGATGTTATCCAATAAAAGTCATTTGTTATGAAATTTAAGAAAAAGAAGCACTTTTACAAATCCTACTCAAACTAAGAGGTCTCTTTAACCATTTTTAATATTTCTCTTTAAGTGCCTATTCTAAATTAGGCTAAAATCTTCCTCTTTAGATTACATTAGACTAGAATATGTAGATCATTTAAGCTTTTTATTTCTAAAATCTTAAAATTATTGTTCCATGTTAATTCATTTCGAAAGTTGGTTTTCCTTAAATATGCAATAATTCTACTACTAAATGTATTAGGTAAACCTTTTGTGATGATTTATTCTCCTTCCTTACAATGGAATAATTTCATAGTGCCACAATATTTTTTCATACAACATCCTCATCTAAAGTGAAACTATTAGAATTTAGTAACTTTTCATTTAAAATATAGCCAAATTAATAAATAATGGCTAAGTGAGATTATACTCATTCACATTTGTCAATGCTTTTTTTTTGCTTGCATATTCAGTGACATTTTTTTTGCATTGAGGAGAGGTGTGACCTTGGACATAGAAGTTGATTTAATAAAAAGTTATCAGATTGAATTCATTGCCATAATCTGTTTTAGTTTACAAATCTTTTATTGTCCATATTCAACTAGGTAATCCCTTCGCTAGATCCACTTCAACACACATCTTGTTTATGCTTATTATAGTAAGGTTTATAGTAGATATAATCACTTGTATAAAATGTTTTACTACAAAAGCTTAGGAGCATTGAGCTACCTCATTGAAAAACTCCATTGAAACCTATGTTAGAGCTAATGTTGATTCAAACAACATTCATGTGAAACTCATGATGAAACTAAAATATTATTTTCTTAAAGTCACTGGTGTTCCATGCATGGAGAAGCAAACATCTCAAACAATCTTTCAAATGCAATTAATACATGTGAGTTATCCTAAAATGACACCTTTTAGTTACTAAAAAGTTTGATTTTCTTAAATGTCACTATCCATATTTGGAAAAATGTGTAAAAATTTCTTGATTAGTTCAAGCTTGATTGGTGTGTCAATTTTTTTGATTTCTTCATCATTGATAATAATTTTTGGTTGACAATTATTGGTTCTCTTGGGTTGATGCAAAATAGTGAAAAGTTAGCTACCTAAGAAACAACCTCAACAAAGGAATGGTTAAGAGAGGCAAGAACCTCTAAACCTGCAAAAAAGTCTTACTGGCCTACTGGCTTAGTATAGCTAAAATATGGTAGACTGTGGGAACTCACCTGCAGGTGTCCCAATCACTCCACTCTAGCTAGTAATTAATATTATTCGTTGATACTATCATTGCTTGTCCATCACAACCATTGAGCATTTAATTTTTGGATATTTACTATTATAGCTCAAGTATTCAATAGAATCATAAACAAAGATTATTTAGGATGTTCAATATTGAGTATCCATTCCTTAAAAACAAAATCTTGTGTGCATCATAATTTAACATAAGTTGCCATTATAAAATGAACAATAATCAAGCCTTCTTACATGACAACTTGCCATGAGAAGGTACACTAATTCTTACATGTTTTCAATTCCAAAACTAATCTATGTTCAACAATTGGTTGAGATTTAAAAATTTAAGATTGGGTTAAATACATGTGAATCAAGATTTTTAGGAATTCAAAAAAAATTCACAACTTATATATTTAAGGATTTAAAATTCTAATTCATCTAAATTCCATATTCAATTTTTTTATTCACAATGGATTCATCTTTATCAATTTTGTGTAGCTTAATTCCTTGTGAACCAACATTATTTAAATAATTTAACTATATTTACAAATGCTTATTCTTATTGTCTATGATCTTAAAATCTTTTAATGTTTTGCTAAATTTAAATGTTTATTACTTGATGTTAGATGTTGGGTACACTATCAATTCTTCAATCTAATCATTATGAATGTAGTTATACTAAATTTTTGAACATCTAACAAATAATGGTTTTTAAATATTAAAATATTACATATATGCACAGTAGATTTTACAATTCGTATATAATGTCAAGGACCATGATTAGACAACATTATCTGCTTAGATAGACTTCTTCCCAGATCAAATAGTTCAAGATGCTAATCTTAATGAGAAATTGGGTATGTCATTTTGAATCAAACAAAGTTAAATTTAGCCTTCATAGGAGCTTATAATGTTGGGAGACCTAAATGATTTCGTAAAGCATTTATTTATGGCACCAAAAAACATTGTATTCGTTAGAAGTAGTAATGTCTAGTGAGTGTTAAGTATTTTAAGTTCACATCAAAAACAATGTCACCTATGAATTCAAGCATATTTACATGGAATTCAACAAAACTCTTTTCCTCAAAGAGTAGTGAAATAAAATTTGACTTTGTCTATAGCAATAATTTTGTGTTACCTTTGATGTTACATATGTGAAGCACACAAATTTGTCCTTGATGATAAGCCATTTTCATTTATAACATTCCTCAAAATTAATGTTAACAAGAGTTTGTGATGATGTATGCATATGCATATATTATGTATAAACTAAAATATTTTGTTTAAACAATAGAATTCATAAAAATCAAACAATAGAAATTTTTTTTATTACTCAAATAAAAATTTTTATTTTTGACCTACCTATTTCTAAATCAAATAATTGAAAATTAAATCAAGCTCTAAGGGAACATTTCCAAAGTAATTTTTTTGATGTAATTCACCAGTGATAAAAATCTTCAAACAAAGGAAGTGTTAACGATTCATATTTCTTAAGTTAAGCATATATCATTTCAAGATCATAAAGATAAAGAAAAATAAATAAATAATGGAATGTAATAGCAAAGAACATAAAAATAAATAAATGTTGTTGACTTAGACTTGAAAATAACATTTTGTTTTTCATTTTGTAATGTTATTTCATATTTTTTAAATAAATTCTAGTTATTAAAAAAAATTGCATAAAATTAGAAGATGCTGGTTTAATGATAAATGAGAAATTAAGCATGGTTCATAAGCTAATTATTCTTTAATACCATTAACATAAAATCATATGCTAAAACCATTTTTTTCGTCATTGATAATTGAAAAGTTTCTATGTTCATGGAACATATCCATGTAAAGTCATACCCAAAGGTGCTATAGCTTTACAATAAAAAATCTTAGTGTTGCAGGACAAGTAAAAACTTTCCTAAAAGATTAAGAAACGCATTGATCATTAACTTAAGAGATGTTAACGTAAAGAAAAAGTTGTTTTAATGAGAACCATCCAGAATACTCAAGTTAGTGGTGAAGTGTTAAGGTGCACAAGTGGAGATTTTTGAATGATAAATAAGAAAATGACATGTTCACTTAGACAGAGTAGATAATATTTTGGGAACTCCATTTTTTAAGCTTTTCACTCTCCTTCTCAAATAATTATACTGAACATACACAACATGTTTCTATTAAACCACATTGTTATTTTATTCAAATTACATTAGTTACAATATTGTGAGCATCACTATTTATAAATATCTTAATACTATAATGATAATTTGTTAGGCTAAGTTATGAAAGGATATTATTGGGAAAATATGGAAAGTATATTAGAATTATAAAGTACATTTTTAGAATTCCAATATTTGTCACAAATTATAAAAGACATAATTTCAATTCAAATGACTAAAAAATTATAAATGCAAATAACTTAAAAATTGATAAAAGGAAAATTAAAAATTGCAATAAACAATGGACAATTGTAATAGGCACTCATAATTGGAATGATATCAAAGACTAAATAAAAGTTGAGATGCGAAACTTGGAATTGTTCTAACTCCAAGTCGAACTAGTACCTAATGGAACCTCGGTATGATGTGCAGAAAGCTACTATGTTAGAACCTTATTAAATTTTTGAAAATGTAAGAACATAACTACTCAATGATTTTTTGAATTGTGAACTAAAACTTGTTGGATTATTCTAAAGAAAAAACAATTCTACAATTTTCAGTTCAAAGAAGAAATAATGTCTAATTTTATCACATAAGATGCCTGGCATGATATAAATGTAGATATCAAAAGCTTATATTGTTTTTTAAGCTATGTTCATGACATAAATGATCCTCACAGTTTCCTTAATAATGCAATACATGGCTTTTTATATGTGGCAATGAGAAAATAAAGAATTTACGTTTTCAAAATTTTTAATAATTGGATGATTATATGCACTAAAGAATGATTATATTGATCATAAGTTATATAGTTCTATTTGTATTTGTTATAAGTAGATGACACCTCCTAAAATCATTTAATTAACTTTTCCATTGTTACTGCATATTGAAGTCATAATAGTTCTAATTTATTACATAAAATGCATTAATATTATTATCAGCACTTCTAAAGGCTATGGTTCATATGCTTGAAGTTACCATTGAATGAGTTGGAGCATCTCATTGAAGTATAAGTATTACCAATTCAATCTATTACTTCAAATGAGTCCAATTCATAAAGGTAACCATAGTGAGCATGATTGATTCCACATAAGTTAGGCATTGAAATTGTAAAACACACATAGAAGTGCAATGACTAGTCTTTGTTTAGGTAACTATCATATTGTATGAAGAGAACCATATTGACAAACATTTTAAAAAAAGGTTCATGAAGTGATAAAACAAGCTAATTAAGGAATTGAACTGCAAAAACTAAGACAATGTGCCTCAATGATAAGTTTGATTAATGTATTAGAGTGTTGTTATAACTAAGTTTGACATAAATCAAAGGGATTTCAGAGAAAGCACATAATTTTCTATATTTTGTCGAGAAAGTACATATTTTGTTCATGAAAATCTTACTCTAATGTAAGATAATGCATATTACATTTATGGATTTTATGATTGAATGATGTAAGAAAATAAATTAGAGTAAAAAATTTTTTTCTAATCCTTTGTAATGAGTGGTAGTATCAGAAAGACCTTGACACAAAGAACAAGCACAAAAGATAGATCTGATTGATCAGCCTCAGCAAATGTGGATAAAAGATGGCAATCTTGATGTGAAATGTCATATTAAGCTGATTAAGAAATCATAATGTACATGGTAAGAAAATTTTCCCCGTTGAAGTAATCAAAATTGGGTATTGATTCATTATTAAAATGTTTTGGACCAATCTGAAAGATCTATGCTGGGTAGCCTACTTAGCTACAATTGTACTTCTTATGAAGTAAGATACAATTCAATACTATGATAAACTCTGTATGCATAGTAGTTGAAATAGTCGATGAGTCTCATCATATTTGTCTTGTCATTAATGAACACATTAGTACAATTGAAAGCCAAGATAAAAGTGCAAATAATTTAAAGAAAATCTTTAATGATTCAAAGTAAATAGAGAGTTTGATGTATTGTCCAATTAAGTCCATCATCCTTAACTGGTGCCATTTAATAAGCCTTTACATAAGATTGATTTGGAGGATGTGCTGGACAATAAATCAATGAATAATAGATGATGTGGATGTAGAAATAAGTTTTGTAATTAAAATTGATGAGTAATTGCATAAGCTATTAGATCAAATGAGAAAGAAATTATTGAGAAAGAGATGGCTTTTTTCTCATTCTTTGCATATCTTATGGTAGAAAAAAAGAACAATAAATTTTGGTAGGTAGCTTCTTAATTAACAAATTTTTTATTGCATTATTACAAAAAAAATTATTGTAATAGTAATCTGTTATATAATCAATTTACTTTAGCAATGGTACTACAAATTTTGTGAAACTTTTTTTTGTATCTTTGCTATAATCAAGTTCAAGTTTGATGGGAATATATTGGAATGGGTTGGATTGGTATTCTTTTTTATACTAAAAATTAATGATCTTAGATATAAGAAGAATATTTATCATGTGCTAAAAATGAGAGATTATATGGAAATCTATTTCCTTACTATGAAACGAGCCACACCAAATAGGTTCATTCCCTTTTCCTAGAATATGACTAACTTGACATTAGTTATGTCAACCAAAGTAGTTTATCAAAATTTACTTCTTAAGTGAAAATGAAAGCTATATGTTAAAATCTTGTGGTTTTCCAAGATTTTAGTTCATTATTTTTAGCCCCAAATGCTTAGCAATTTTCATAAGAAAAAATTCAAGCCATAATGATCATGTGAATGCATTCCATACATTTGATTGTGGAGGCATTAGTTGGATGACATTCCTTATGATCGCTATATAATATATGAACACCTCTCCTCATCAAGCTTAATTCAAGCTTTGCAAACTTTTGTAATTTGTTATGAATTTAGAACCTTAAATGAATAAAGTTACTAGCTATTTAAGCCTAGTAATTAGTTGTTACATTTCCTTCCCTGAATATTTGTTATCATTTTACTACTTCTCAAAGAAATGATTTCAATCTATTTAGTTGGATTCAGATATAGTATGGGATTCCAATCCTTTTTTGAATCATTATGGGGAATGATTAATTATTTGATTCTATCATGATGTTAGTATAACTTAAGATTATCACATTAATTTAAACCAAATAGAATTTCAATGGCTTCAACATATATATTCTTTAGATTCTATGCAAATTGGAAGTGTTTTAATAGCTTTACCAAGTAGTCCCCAATCACACAATACATCTTATAGAGCCTTGGTTATTTCTGGTCAGTCCACTATAATTTAATTTTTCTAAATGCACTACTAGGAGACTCCATTGAACCACTTTTTTTATTGTTCAATTAATCTGAAAAAATCAAAGAAGCAATGTATATTTTACCATTTAGGATCTATTGAACTTAATTACATAATTAAGCAACATTTTATAATTCATAAGTATTATGTTTAACTCTATCAAAAAAATCATAGGTAATATTTGCTTGTTGAATTGTTTTGAATTTTTATCATGTATATAGTACAATAAATGAGGGATGACAGAACAATAAATTCTCAATAGCTATTTAGCTTGTGTAACTACACCTCCATCCTTGTAGAAGCATTTTGTGAATCATGATGTTGGTTTTATTTAATACCAAGATTCAATACAAAGGGTTCCATAAGATTCATTTGGGAGTCCCTATAAGTGCAAAAAGCACATTTGTCTATACATTGAAATTCAACATTCTAAACTTCTTACCAAAAGGCAATTATGTTTTAGGAGCCTCCACATTAACAGTGATATTTTAGAAGGTCAATAATTATTCGACATTTTTTGTGACTTATGAATAACACAATTAATTAACTGTAAGCTTATCTTATTCTAAATTGATAGTAAATTTACCATCCTTTGTGAGTGTTTAATAATTGTTGCCTTCCTTACCTATTTTGTTTCAAGTATCACAAAAAACAAAATAGGGAGATGAATCCTTATATTTGATTTCATGTGATTGAGCATGCGCCACAACATTTTAGATAATCGAACATACATGTCAAGAATGTAAAATAGATGAAATTTGAGGTATTGACCTTTTAAAAAAGCTTTACATAATATACAACCACAATATCCTTTAATTTCTTAACAAGTAATCCATACTTTTCATAAGGGAAGCTAATCTAGTTTTAACTAGTGAAATGGTGCTTTCTCATTTATCATGCTTTCTAAAAAAATTAATAATATTATTTGGAAGATAAGGTAAAATTTTATTTATAAAGTGCTATTAACTAGAGTAAATGAATAACAAGTACTACCTATCCTTGAGAGTAATTTCTTTTTGTATGTTTCTTTAAGCTAGTGTTCAAAGTGGACAACTCATTTTCCACCTTCAAATAATTTGCATTTGGGCTAAAGGATTGGAAAGTAGTATCTTTTCTGAAGCTAGAGCTCTTTGTCAATGTTCTCCATCTTGTGTTTCATGTTTGTACATCTAATAAAGAAGTTCCTTTGTACATTGATATACAAACTTGTTGTGCCTTAGAGATTAGAGAAGAATAACTTAATTTTTTTATCAAGTGTATATCACATCATAGAAATAGTAAAAGGCAATCTACAAAGCACAAGTGGGACTTTGGTCAATAACCACTTGGAGTGGCCTAGTGCTTCACTTTACCTTGTATTTGTTGATTGTTTAAACCTCTTCTTACTTCTTTTCCTACACTGTGGAGAAGAAATTATGATAGATGGTTACCAAGCTTTAGCTAACATGAGATTTAGGTGGAACCATTTCCTTTCTAAAATTAATGACAAACAACAAGCTTATATTATAGTTACTGGTGACTAGATTAATAAATTCACTATTGAATTTAAACTTATCTAATGCATGTTTCCCCCATGATATATTATTGAACACATTCTTAAAGTCTAGCTTAATAATAAAGCTGTTAGCTTTAATCTTCTCATTTAAATCATGAAGTTGCTCTTATGAAAGTATGATTTCTTATGTTGACAAGATATTTTTATGGATTTCATCTTCTTTAGCAAAGCTGATTGCTCCACTGAGATGATGGTGCATAGGAAACTCTATAGGATAATAAAAGTCATCTTGAAGTGTGAACCAACAATGCTTGTAAAACAAATCAATATACCCATACAATTTAAAAGCACATAAAGAATCCATCAAAATTTTTGTTTTCTTTTCTCCTTATTTACTAGCAAAATTAGCATCATGTTTATTTTTAGTGAGTCTAAGAATCATAAATCTAAGAAGCTATCTTTTTTCTTAGCAGAGAATAGTGAGATGTGAGGTAATCGACAATGTATTTGGGTAGTAAATCCTTCTTTAAGAGCCTAGTCCCATTTTGATTTTTTATTCTTTTTATATCACCCTTCATTCGCTTATTATTGAGCATTGTGTGCATGACATTTGTGTTTTTATCACGATTTATAAGCTACATAGTACCTTTCTTTTAACTCTTATCCATTTGATGGAGTCACATCCAGTACATATCGTAGAGGTTCAACTTAGAGATGTACTAGTTCTATTCTGAATTGGAGCTCTTTGAGGATTCATTACAATACTTATTATTAATCTCCATTATTATTATTGTTGTATGGAAGAATTATAGTAGTCCATTGTTTATTGCATATTTCCATTTATTTTTATTAGTTCATCAATTATCTATATTTATAATTTAGTTTAAGTTGTTTAAGAGAAATCTGAAGATTTTCATCTCATATTCAATGCAGAACTTCCCTTCAACCATCTAACATGACCATTAATAGAAAATTTGCTTGAAAATAGATTGAAAAAGGGATTAAATTTTATCTTTGGGCATTTTTTACAGTTATCCACCTCTGTTAACCATTGTTACCATCACCATTAGTGTAGACTTATCATCTTATGCTACCTGTCTTCTATCCACATTAATCCAAAGGCAGACCCAAAGTTTAAATACCTTTTTAGCGATGCTACTCGCCAAAATTAGAACTGAAAGTGATTTACTGATCTACCCATGTCACACTATGTGTTGCTTTTTACCTCACTTTTCTCCATTACTCCTCGAAATGCTTGTAATCATTTAGAAACTAATTACAATAATTAATTCAATCACCTTTTAAGAAGGCTTTTTAATTTGTTTGAAAAAATCTAGGTATTTATTTTGTAATTTATTGTAGCTTTTAGAATTCTACAATATCTTATAGAATTCGAAAAATGTATCCCATAGTATTCCTAAAAGTCTTCTCCATACATCTCCTCCATTTTCGCAACCATGGTTCATTCATCTTAAGCTTTGTTAGTTCTAACCGTGATAAGTCATCGATAACTCTTTGAAGTTATTTTCCTTCTCTATAACATTGTGTTCTTCTTCTCCAATCTTCAAAAAAATATTACCAAATTTAAGTTTTACTCCATTCTTTAAGGTGGGCTTTAGCTCTCTTTAGCTTATAAACTAGGGCCTACATTCCTGACCTAGAAATTAGAAGACTGCAATTCTAAGCAACAATTGGAGATAATTATATACTTTTAATCAAAGTTCTCTAGAATCTAAGTTCTCTAATATTTGATTTAAGTACTACTAGAGAAATGATCAGTAACAGGGATTGGTACAACAAGAAGTTGTTCATATGTTGAGCCTCTATTTTAGGAAGGCTGTGTGAAAATCATAAGAATGACCTTTAAATTTTTGAACCATAGCGAAGAAATTTAATTTTCTTTTCTATTTTTGGAAGAAAAATTGGTCTCCACGAACAATCTTAGATTTCTCTAAAGATCTACTCTATTAATTAAGGAGTTGTTGGCATACATAAAAAGATAGCACATCATTTATGTATCACCATGTGAAGAAAACATTATTAATTTTCAATTTTTAACATTACAAGTACTACAACCGATACACCTATAATTTGTTAGAAATGTTGCTTCACAATAGTGAAAATTTTGTCTCTTAAAAGGGATGTCCATTTTTTTATTACTTGCAAAGTATTCCATTATTGAAATTAACTTAATTTTGTGTAATTTGAACATGTTATTAAGGAATCAAGTTGTTGTAGAACTAATTACACCCTTTATGTTGAAAATTAAGAAATTAATAATTATAATCTATAATGTCTAGTTATTGAGATTATTAAAAGCTTCTTTGGGTCATTCTTAGGAAAATCACCTTTTTGAGACTCCAGTTATGTCTTTTCTTATTGACTTCTCACTATTAGACTCTGTGAAGCCATTCGAGTGTACCCTAGAAAGCTTGAGAGTCTTTGCATTTTCCTAAAGGTTTTCATTCGAGCTTTTGAGTGATTGAATATCTACTTGGGGTTTAAGCTACATGTCCTTCCTACGCTTCAAATTAGATTGATATTGTTTAGTCTTACTTTATAATTTCTCATTGAAAATGATCACACTATCATTAAATAGATGATTAATAGTAAAATTAGGGATTTTTATGTGTTGATGTTTTGTCATGTAATGTGGTGCTGATACTGTTTTATAGATTGATGGCTTCTAAAGTTTGAAGTTTCATATTACCTATTACATCACTAATTAGAGGGGCTCATCTTCTCCATTTCTTGCATAAAAGTGTAAAGAACATTTTTATTGCTTGTGTTGGACCATAGAGAATCATTGTCTATAATTACTTCAATAATATTTGGAAAAATTTTCATTACTTAATTTTTTTCAATAAGGAATTGTTGCACCCAATCTTTCTAAAGATTCTAATATCTAAAGGAAGAGTTTTAGTAAGATTTACCAAAACACAAACTAGAACCCCATGGAATCTCGTTTTGATTATTATTATAAGAACACATTTAATAACTTGCTAATTATTAACACGATTAAAAGTAGGGCCTACTTGTTGACCAAGTTGATTTGATGGTGCTCCAAAGAGATCCACGTAAGAGCTTACAAAGGATTAGTATTGAGTTAAAAAGTTGAAAACATTTGAGGACCCTCATTTGCAAGTCTACAATTTCTGAATATTGCACATTCAACATCAAATGATTTCCAATTCTAATGAAGATCTTAGTAGCACATGCTTACTTCTTCATGATCAATTCGAATATGCCAATTGTTTTGAATTTGTACTCTTTAAAATTCCATGTTGGCTCATCCAACAAAAAATGTTACATATTAAAGTCAATCTAAAGGGTGTATCCTTTTTAAAGACATCATCCTCATCAAACATGACCATTTCTTTACACTTTCAAAAAGTCATTAGCATTATCATGATTGGGGAGGATCAAAAACTTTCCCAAATTCACTACAAGACAAGGGCCAGGAGGCCAATGCGCCTAAGATATACGCAATAAAGGAGTGGAGCATACTTATAATAGATTGTCCTGAAAATAACATTGGAAGTGTCATCTTTCTCACAACAAACTTGAAAATTTCCATCACCTCACTATCCTTTTGATGTTTGTTTGTGATGGTCTATTGAAACATGAGTTCAAAAGCACCTTTTATAATTAAAAAAAATAATTCTTAAAATAATGCTATTAATGCTCATGAATGATTAATTTAAATTTTTTTTAAAAAAAACTTTTATTCGAAATTGTCTTTTTTCTTTGTTTATTGTTTGAGCTTGGTCACATGTCCTCTATGCTTTTATCCCTTCATTTCATGTATCAACTTGTTTCCTTATGCTTCATTAATTTCCTTCCTTTTAATTTACTCCTTGTAGCATATTTGAGTTTTGTACATCCATCTTAAGCAAATGACCTCCTTGCATAACGCTAAGAGTGTTTCAAAAAGAAAGTGAGTGAATTATTAAGAAACCAATTATTTGTTTGTCACAAAAATAATTTTAAAAAAAAAATTTTAAAAGCATTTATAATAAGCTTAAACAAATATCTAAAAGTAATTTTGTGAAAATTTTAATTTTTATTTAAAATATGTTCATTTATATTTAACATTAAATTCTTAAGGAAATTGTCAAATAGGAAGGTCAAAAAATTTTGTGAGTACACTCAAGTTTTTTAGATGATTCATCATAAAATAAATCCTATGTCCACTCTTAGAAAAAAACAAGGCATAAAAAAATAATCTATATACGTCTTTTATCAAAAAATGGGTATGCTAAACTATTAGAAAAATTAAATAGAAAAATAGCCTACAATGGTCATATAATGAAGTAAGTTTTGCCGAAAGTGGAAAGGAATGTCGCAATTAAAAAATGTACAAAGTAATTCCTACACGAGAAATGGTCAACAAAGCACTAGTATTTTAATTTAATAAAATAAAAAAAAAGAAATGAGAGCTTTGTTGTTTTTAACAAAAAATATTGAGTTGGTGAAGAAGGACACAATGTATAAATGTACTGAGGACTAGCTACTAGTGGCTTCAATGTCATTATATCAAACGTTTCTTTAGAATTTTTTCAAAATTTAATCAATTTATTGTGATCAATAACTACAAAATTATTAACATTTT
Source organism: Vanilla planifolia (assembly GCA_023846275.1). NCBI lineage: Eukaryota > Viridiplantae > Streptophyta > Magnoliopsida > Asparagales > Orchidaceae > Vanilla > Vanilla planifolia. The sequence goes on along the minus strand of JAIUJO010000026.1, from coordinate 3,065,210 downwards.
CTAATAACTAAAAGTATTTACCAAACTAACCATTTGATGGTTTTAATTGATAGATTTTTTTGATTAAAATTAAATATTTTTTAAATAAAATTTATAACATTTACTAAATATTGGTTAAAATAGTCATTGCATAGGAGCTACATGATTAAAAGAATTTTGGATTGCTTGATTGTCAAAATTACACAATTGGTCAATTAGAATAAACAATAATAGTTCAGACATTTGGATTTCATATGAACTATTAAATCTGAATTTTGATTTAATGACTATATTTAACTTTACTTATGGATTAAATTGAGAAAATGCGATCATTTAATGGAGCGATTGGACGGCTAGTCGAATAATTGCATAAAATGTTGATTGTGGCAATGGTTATTTGATTGTAAAATTTCATGATTTGACAACTCACTTCCCGATTGCAATATAGAATTTAGCTATGAGGAAGTAGTTTTATCTATGAACTCAAGGAGTATTGCCTTCCTTGATTTAAGATAATTCTAGCTATGTTTAGGAGTGATGCCTTGACTCAATTATTATAGCAAATAGGTTTGACACTAATGCTCTATGCCTATAAATTGTTACATAGGTTTAGGATAGTTAATTCAAGTGGAATTTTTTTAATTTTTAAATTTATTTTACTATTATTAAAAGATAATTATACAAGTTTAAAAAAATTGATTCTTAAGATGATAAATGTATGATTTCAAAGTTATTAAAAGCTAAAATATTTATTTTTTAAATGGATTGATTTAACGATTTAATTTTCATAACTTTCATTGATTGCTTAAATTAATCTTATATTCTAAAATACAAACAACTAAAATATTAAAATTTAACTCAATATTTTTCTTTGAGGCCTAACACTCTATGGATTTGATAATTACTAGTCTTCTTTTTTAAAGGTCAACAACACAAGTCAAACTTTTAGAAGTTCTTAACGTCTCTTTAAAGGTCCTCTTCATTACTTATCTACACAAAATATATCCAAGCTTTATGATTATGTTAAAATCACACATAATTAGGTTATTATCAATAAAATCTCTTTATTCCCCCATACGGCTGTTGGGATAAAAACATTGACCATTTTATAATATAGATAAAGTAAACCTATAAAAGTAAAAATAAACTTCCAATGTACACATTCAATTGATCATATAACTACTTTTTTTAATAAGAAAGATTCAATTTTATGCATATAATACACACACACACACAAACACACATATATGCACACACACGTGTCATTTTTCCTTAGCTTAACTGTCAAATGATTTAAGACTATCAAACATAAGTTTTAAAAAAAATGAGTGTAACAAAATTCTAAAAAATGATATTGTCGTATTGTCCTTACATGTTCGAAAGCAAAATGTTGTCATGCTAAGAATCAAATAATTTTTCTCATTCAGAAGACCAAAAAATGTATAATATATATATATAATCAGCAAAACCACTCAATACTAATCCAATATAAGTATCATGTATAACCACAAATTTTCATAAAAAAATAACTAATAACCACAAAGACTAATAAGACAATCTTATATAGACTTCTATCAAATAAAGTATAATTGATTTGATATAAGCATCAAATCTATTAATATTGACGATGAAATAAATAAAATGAAATATCCAACTAATTCATTTGCTCTAAAAATCTCTAGCTTAATTCCTATTCAAATTTTAACAACATGATCTTGCTATAAAGAGGAGAGCAAGGTGGCTCAACATGTATTCTTTGAGCCATACAATAAAACTATTATGCACTATTACAAAATAGGAATGTAGCAATGGAATAAATCTTATGAATGAATGACATCAATTTCTAACTAACAAAATGATATAATCATCTAGAAACTAATTCAATATAAATTTTATTATAATGTGACTAACCAAATACTTAGCATCCACTTCATGATATAACATAATTTCTTATGCATAAGAACCATGATAGGCCCTGCCACTTTTTCAAATAATGCAACCTTGCATTTAACATGGTAATTATAATCACATGTGCATCTATGTATGATTTTAAGAGTCTTTAGGAAACAGTAGTGGCCCAAATTAAACACAACTAACAATTGGATTTCTTATGAGACTAAATGTGTAATTGTTTCCTTCTGGGACTATTCAAAAAATGGATTCCTACAAATTGTTGAGCTTCTTCTCATTAAATGTGACACTCTAATTGTAGGTTGAATTATACAAATTTAACTAACACCAAGCTAACAGAGTGGGGTAGCTAACATGTCTATCTTCTTAATGAGCATCGATAATTTAGAGTCCACTATATCTAAATGCCTTAGGGTTCCCACTAAATCCTAATTCAACTCTCTAGAATTTCTTATCTCATTTTTCTTAAATTTAATCTTGCCCACATTTTTTTGGACCTTTCCTATCTAAGATATCCATTGAGTTAATAATTTCTTGGCTTGTAACCACATATTTTATATTTAACTTATTGCTAGTGCAACTTAGTCTCGATTCACACAAGTATCACTAGTGACCCTTATGATCCAAAGGCAATCCATTATCATCGTAAAAATCAAAAAGCCTTTCCTAAACCACTACGCATTCCTCTGATCACCATTAAGAAAGTCATCATGTGACTTAAGGGCTTAAATAGATTTACTTGTGTTGTTCTTAACCAAATAGCCTATTCAATCCAAGGTTTAGACAACATCTTTACCATCTTACTTACTTGGCCAAACCTAGCATAGCCATATGTCTTATTCCAAGCTCTTTTACCTTCTTACGAGGTCTTAGTCGATAGTCTAGCTAGCCAAAGCTTAATTGCCATTGCCCATAAAGGTTCACAAATGGTATTTCATGTTCCTATCATAAATATCTTTTATTGTAGCTTCCCTTTGCATTAAGTTTTTTCTTTGACTTTGAGGATGGTTCCAAACCTATGCTTACCATACATATTCATACCCAATGACCACAAAGTCACAATTTTACTATGCTAAGGTTATTAATAATCCCTAAAACCTTTACCATAATGTCTAACCCTACCCTTAACTGTTTTAGACATAACCAAACTCTTTGGTTGCTAATTGTACCCCCAATTAACTATTTTTAATTAACTTGATTAATCGAAATATTAAGCAAAATATATATATATATATATATATATATATATATATATATATATATATATATATATATATATATATATATATATATATATATATATATATATATATATATTCGTTCAATTTGGTTAATATTGGTTTGTTCGTTAGGCTTCGAATATGCCAAAAGATACTATTCACAACAAAATACATACCTTTAATATTAAATGATTTTATTTATTATAAATGAAATTTAAAACTTATATTTTTGCTTTAAATATTTGTTAAATTTTAATTGAAAAACATTTATAATTCAACAAACAAAAAATTTTCCATGCATTTTCAATGATTAATTTCTTTATTGTAATAAATTATATATTATTGAAAAAGAAAATTTATCACCAAGACATATACAAAAGGGATATACAATAATAAATCTAAAAAATATTTTGCAGAAAAAAAGTTCCCGAAAACAATTCAAATAATGAAAAAAATGAAAAGTACTCTATAAAAAAAGGGAAGTAAAAACTAAGCTTGTCATTGATGAAATATTGTACTAAGAAGTGCTTAATAAATGTGTTAATAGAAATAAAAATAATGAAAGGGAAAAATGGAATATATTTTTGGGGTAATTCAATTATAAATAAAATTTAAATAAATTTTTTTAAACATAAGAATGTATTAAACTATTAACTTTTTAAAAATATTTGAAATATATTATTCAAAAGGTTATTTTTAAACTATAATGATAAGGAATATGATATGTAGACAAAGCAAGTTTAAAGCAAAGTAATAAAATATAGCAATTAAGGCAATTTATCACTTGAATATTTAAATAGTATGATTACAATTTAGTCGAAACACGAACCTTATTACCAAAAAAAAATAAAAACTCGACATAGATGACAAAGTATAAAATTGTCAAAACTTTGTATATTCAAAAAAATAAAAAATTACACCGAAGTCATAATAACGAAAAAAAATAGATATAAAAAATGTTATCTAGTTAATAAAAATAATAAAGTAGAAAATCATCATAATACAAGTAGTTTAAGATGTTCAAAAATTTAATTTAATAATTTAATAGCATATTATATAAAACATTATTTCTACTAATACATTAAAAAGGGATTGTAGTAATTTGATTCTAAGATATTATTAGTTAAAATAATTTTTAAAAAATAGTTAGAATATTAAAAAAAATTAATTTGTATTTGAACATTCATATATTTTTGAAAATATTTTTCTGAAAAACAATACGAGAAATATAAAAATAAATAAAATTATTAAGGCAATAAAAAAATTCTTAAGAGTTAAAATTAATGGAACAACACATCAAAATAAATTTTTTTAAAAAATATGGAATATTCAAAATTATATTTTAGGAAATAATTTTTGTTTAAATAAGTTTTAGAAAAATTTTAATATAATTAAAAAGCATAAATGTTTAAAATTAATTATAAAATAATAAATAATAGTTTAAAACAATCATTAACATAGCTAAATCTTTAAAATATAATAAATAAAAGTACTTATATGGTTTAGTAACAAAATATTTTATTATTAATAAAAAATAAACACATTTTAATTAGTTAGTAAAAAATTTCAAGAAAATACAATCATAAAAGAAAATCATGACTATTGCATATACTCATATTGTTAAAAATTAATAGCTCAATTTATTTAACATAGAATAAATATAAAAAAATATATGAAAAACAAATCGGCAATTAAACAGAAACACAAAAGTTGAAAGTAGATTAGATTGGATTATAAAGAAAAAGTAACAAAAGATTCCAAAAAAAACATGAATATTTTCCACATCTTTAACAGTTCTTATGATAACTATAGAGAAGTCATGTGACTACATCCACTAGCCTTTTGTATGGTCTATCTTATATAATATTGGGCATTTAGAGATGTAGTTTGAATAGAAAGTATAAGTTCCCTATTTCAAAAAACATATTTCAAAATAAAGATTAATGATAACAAGTGAAAGAATAATTCAACAAAAAGTAATAAATAAAAAATAAATAAATTTTAATAATTTGATACAATTTAAGCAATAAAAATGTTTCTAAACAAAAAATGTAAATATTATAGTGAAAAATGCAATTAAAATTATAAAAGGTAAAAAAAGAAAAATCCAAATATAGTTATTTTAACATGAATTTAAAATATAATTTACATAAATAATAAAAATATTATCTAGATAATAAATGATGGATATGTCATAATTTAAAAATAATTGAAAAATGATTAAGAAGTCTAATATTTTCATTAGCAAAAAATTAGCCCTTTAGATCAATAAAATATTTTTCTAGTTTTCGAAAAAATAAATTTTCCTTAAATAATAAAATTTATAATTAGTTTAAAAATTTATATATTTTATGGTAATTAAATACCAAAATTTAATTTCTATATTTCATCTTTTAAATAGGTATTTTGATAATAAAAATAAAAAAATAAAAAAAGTAAAAAAATTATTAAAAATTTAAAAACAAAGCATATTTGATGTTAAAAAAAATTAAAAATCAAAACATTATGTATAACACCAATAGCATGTATATTGAAATATAAACTTATTCAACTAAATATTGTAATTAATCAAAAAATTTGCAATGATAAAATCAATCAGATGACATAACATCACACTTTTTTAAATATAACTATGTAAGCACACCAATTATAAAGAATTTACATTGATAAAAGAAGATATAAAAGAGAGCAAAACATTAAAATATCAGAGTTAATAGCTTAACTAGTTAACATACTAAAATTAGTTTGATTAGTCAAAAAAAGATTTTTAAGTAACTCAAAATTGATTAATTTGTTGACACAATTTGAAAGTAGAAAAGATTAAAGTAAAAATAAAAGAAGCAAAAATGCTAGGACATTGCAATAACAAAAAAATAGAAAAATATAATTCATTAATATAGATGAAAATATTTGAAAATAAGTTTTAATGTGAAAAAATATTTGTATAACACAAACAAATGTATTAGTAAAATTCTAATTATATTACATTTTGATAGGAAAGGTTTAACAATTTAAGGGATAGACATTAATAAAAAATGAAGATATTAAATATTGTAAAGATAGAATAATTATTACATTAATAAGTTAAAATACATATCTCTAAAAAAATATCAACACACATAAACAAATAATACGAAAGGTAATAACATGTAATCTATCGAATGATAAAACGTCAAAAATATTTAATGTTAGAATTTTAAGAACAAGATGTCCATAAGAGGGTTTGAATTATAGAAATTTAAATTAAATTAAAATTAACTCAGTTTTGGCAGGTGAACTCATGATATAAATACTAGTAAGATTCTTTCAATTTCTAAAGACAAAATCAAAACAAACTTTAACGATTCAATGTAGACCTTTTTATGACAACTAATTAATGTGACTCTAATAATAACTAATTAATTTTTATTATCATTTAAAGAAGGTAGTTTTAGAAAAACATATTTAGTTTATAGAAAATAATTTTTTTGCTCAGAATCAATGAAATTAAAATCAAGTGCATCATAAAAGAAATCTCTTGGTTGTCATGAACGTCATAATAAAAAAAATAGAAAGTCTTTTTCAACTTTAGAAAACAAATATGTCACAATATTATTATTCTTAAATAATAAATAAATTAAAAGAAACCTAACGACCACAAATATTTATAGGTGATCTATAAAACATTTCCTTGCATTGCTCTTAATCAACTAAAATAGGTTTCAATTAACAACACTTACTTTTTGTAGCTACTAGGAGCAAAACCTTAAAAAGCACTGAATTTTTACCATTGGCTATGCTTGATTAACTTCAAAAAAAACTTTGTCCTTACCCATGGCCACGTAAGGGTTTACGTAACGATTAAATACTTGAACAAATAATACAATTAAAATTATATAATTCATAAAAAAATAATCTGATAAAATGATTAAATACGATGAAAGAAAGTCAAAACATTAATCTATGCAACTTTAAAAAAATAAAAAAGTTGTTAGACCAAGTAAAATACTAAAAAAATTTGCAATCAAGTAAACAAGACAAAGGATGATATGACAATGAAAAACACAATCAACTTTCTTTTTCTTGTTTAACATATAACATTACTTAGTAATAGATTCATTGTCATATTTTTTTAAAATTTTTTATTTATATGAATCAAAAGAATATAGGAAAATTAAGAAATTTAAACAATTAAAATCTCATTCCTAATAAAATAGAAAATGCTGTTGTACTTATATGATAGTATAAACTTTAAGTCATATATTTAATGTTGTTTAATTCATGCCCAATCTAATCTTCTAATGAATAAATCATACGTTATGACATATACGATTATTTTGCATGTGTCTTTAAGATTATACATCATAACACACTTCTTAGGTAGCCACTTGGAGTCAAAATAAGATAAGAATATCAAAGTAATATAAATAGATTAATTGATGGAAATTGCTCATGATCTTATTTGACTTATGTTAGATTTGTTGCCATGAAATATCAATCGTATTGTAAGATAGTTAAGAGGTACAAAAGCAAAAAGCATAGGTAATATGTAATTTTATTGCTTTTACAAATTATAATAGTTGATCAATTTAAAGAATGAATTGTATATATTAAATATTTATCATGACATATTTATATGCATGTAAAATCTATGAAATGCATGCCTTATTATCTCCCAAATTCAATATTCAAGAGTAATATGATATAAGCACATCAGTCATATTAACATGAAGGGATGGTTTTATAATTCTAATTAAAAAAAGTATAATTAATGAATTTTAGAGTGGGAATTAGTTCATAGTGCTAAACAAAATGATTTATAGATTTAAAAGTTAAACTGCACATGATAAAAACTACTATCACTTGTTGACCTACACTCACAAGTGAATTGCACAATAAACTATCTCACCAAACTCTTTAATTAATTAATCAATGTTTGATTTAAAAAAAATGATTCAAATATCAATGAAAAAAAAATTATTAACAAAAATATGATTCATCAAAAAGTTTTTGCATAATCAAGTGTTCGAGTTATAACTATTCGTGTTTCACTTGACCAGCTTTATTTTTGTATATAAACATAGTAATTACTAAAAACGGTTTATTGTTAAAGAATTTGAAAATTATTCAAACTATCATAAATAAGTGATTGTAAATAATAAAATAAATTTTTCAATAAAGCATAAATGAATTTTTCATAGTTAAATAAAAAGTATTATAATGATAAGGGAATTAAGAAATATGAAAGCCCAAACAAAAGAAAACATAATATCATCGTTATTATAAAATATTTCAAAAGCTTAAAATATTTATTTAGCATAATAGTAGTTTCGTAATAATAGAAAAAACATTGCATTGGAAATAAAAAAACTCAAATAATAAGAATACAAAAATTATTATGATATTAGAGTGCTCAACATATTGAAAGCTATGTACAAAACATATTTATTAGAAAATATTTTCAAGAAGTAATTTGCAACAAATTTACCAAATGAGATCTTGAGCTTAATACAAGAATCTATCATTTTATAACTTAAGTGCATAACAAATAACTTGTGTGAGCATGCTTTATATGGGTGCAATAGCTCTTTTAAAGGATTATAAATGTTAGAGGTGGACTAAAAGAATACTTAGGCATATAAGAGCATGTTTTTTCTTTGTGCACCAACATAACATAGAGCATTTTGTAAATCAGAACATGGTAAATTTACTGCTTATGCATTTAGGTTATTTATTAGAAATTTTAAATCACATTAATTATTTTTTCTTTTTTTGTTGATACAATTTTTTTTATGCATTTATTTTATTGAAATTCTTAAAATTATTTTATAGTATATTGTAAAAAATATTTAATATTTTAGATATTTTATTTCCATTATATAAGAAAAATTTTAAACTATTCTTCAATCAATGACTTTAAAATGCTCAATAAAATGTTTTATTAAAAATATAATTCTTATAAAGCATGGATACAATGTGATGCTTCTAAAAATTCTAAAAAACTAAAAAGAGATAAAATGTTATAATTAAATTTTAAAATATTAATATGTTATGGAAAATATGCTAATATAAGAAAATGATCACAAAGGCATGGAATTAAAATATATAAAACTATTCAGACAAAAAAAATTTTAAAATATATAGATTTATTTGAATAATTTGCCATAAAGTTATTTTCATTTTTCTTATCCCAAACTTTTAAAATTATAAATCATATTGTAATCAAAGTTTCATAAATGAATTATTGTAATTTAGAAAGCATAGAAAATTTGCAAAAAGTATCACATATGCAATGATTAACATAAGAACAATTATATTATGTTTGTGTAAACTATACAAAATTATAATAAAACATAATAACATAAACATAACGAACATATAAATTATTTTGCACTTTTGTACAAAAGAGTAACAAAAATATTTCCAAAAAGTTTAATTTAACAATGATACACATTATAATAAAAACTAAAATACAAATATTCGATAGAATAATGGAATGATAAAAATGTTGAAACAAGTTTCATACCGTAATTTAAAAAACAACATTCTCGTTGTGGACTACATGAAAAGTTTTATAAGAAAAAATGGTCAAATTATTAATATTTTAAAAAAAATTAATAGTAAATAATCCACATAATTAATGATGTGTAGTTGGGCATGTAGAGGGTATATGACAACATTAATTGGAATTTCCTCTTCTTTGTAGTACAACAATTTAGGTATTATGAAACATTTTTAACAACTTAACGCATAGTTTTGATAATTGGTTAAAAATGATTGAATCTTTTGTATGTATGATTATAGGAAAGTTATCTTTTTTATGAGAATATTTTTATCCAAACTTCAAAGTAGTTTTTTCATTTTTTTATTAATAAAAACATATTTTACATAGAAGCTGTGAAAATTTTTACTTGTTAAAATTGTTCTTATTTTCTATGATTTTCTACACAACTAAGATTCATTGAACAGTTTATTCCTTTTTTTTGTGAGCTCATATGCTAAGCATATGAAAAATTTTCATTTATTTTCATGATTTTACACTTTTTTTTACTTTCTTGTTTTAATTTATTTTTATTTTCACATTATGTAACACAATATTTTTTTCTTATGATAAATTTTTTCTTTTTATTTTTAATATATTTTTTCATTGTCTGTGGTTGTATACCTATTTCTTTGAAATGTTACACATGCCATTTTAACATTTCAAATCTTCAATATTTTAAATTATTGAAAATTTAATTTTTGTTTCCTCATTTTGATTAATTTAAATAGTATATTATAAACACATCTCTTACTTTTTTATTATAATATTTGCTTATATATTTGTTTCTATGTAAAGCTTAACTAAATTTTTTTCACAATTTATGTGCATTTTTATAGTTGTAGAAATTCTTAGTAATTTTAAACATTTAGTTATATTTATGCCCATAGTAACTTCTTATTTTTGCTTCAATATTAATAGCATTTATAGAATAATTTCTTCAGCAAACTATAAAGAATACTTTAGGAACATTAACTCTATTTCACTTTTGAAAATAAACTTAAAAATTTTCAAATTTATGTAAATCTAAATAACTAAGAAAAACAAGTAGATAAGTTGGGTAGCACAATATTGATTTAATAAAAAATAATTCTTGACTATTATATTTTTAGAAATTTAAAAATTTGAAAAATAATGTGAAAAATTCTCCATGAAACTTCTCTCTTTAGGCTTTGAGGGGTTGGAGTGACACGTGGACTACATCTTTCACTTATGAATGCTTTGTCTATTATGTCTTGGACTGGTTAGGCGAATTCTTTATGTTAAGGAGAATTCATCCAATGATGTGACAAATTGTGTATAGGTCTACAACATGTTCCATTGTAAACATTTCAGGGAAGCTAAATAAAATTGATTTTATTGTGGAAGTTATTACAATATAAGAACTATTATTGGTCAAATAAAGTTCTATCAATAAATTCTCGATCTATTTCATCATAAGACAAATAAGATTTTCTTATTTGGAGTGGTGGGTGGTTTCCATTTAATAGCTGGATATTGTCTATAGATGTTGATGGGTGCAGCTTAAATTTTGGCAATGATTTGTTAAACTACAGGGGCATGCATTTGTCACAGGTACACCATGGTCATATAACAAGGTACATCATGAGATAATATTTTCTTTTGTCATAGAAACAACGACACATAAAATCTCTTTGAAAGTATGGCAAATTGAAGTGGTATAGTTCTTTAATTAGTGACATAAAATGGATATTTTTTAATAAAAAATAATGTATGGGTTTGGGCGATCAGTGGTCTCAAGTTTCTTGCATGCAAAACCATTTAAAAAGCCATTGATTATAATGAACTTACAAAAATTTTCTCCAAACATGACAAAAATATATAAACAGTGCAGGTACGTCTACAATCCTCACTTCCCTTAGGTTGGTAAACGTATGTCTCATAACTATAATAGCCTAGTGTCATCAATGGCCTCATTGAAGTTGTCATTCTCCTGGTAGGAATAAGAAGCATATTCTTTGATTTATTATTTTTCCCTATTGTTAAATTACCCAAAATTCTTTTTTGTGTTATATCTTATTGTATGTTGTTGCACTAATTCATGAACTGACCTTTTACATCAGGGACAAGTTACCTTAGGTAATTAATGGATAAGTTGGTTGGTTTTGATATTGATTTTAAGGATAGGGATTTGTATGGGATGTGTTGATACATGACTTATAGATTATCTAACATAGGTGGATTAGCAGTTTAACTTTGTTAATGGTCCAACATTTTTGGTAAGATAAAGCCTTTGTATTTGTCAAACTCATTAGCAATCCTATTGCCCTCTTCCAAGCTTTAAATTATCTTTCTAAAGGCTCCTTCAACATATATTCTTTATTGCCAGCCAAAAATTAGGAAAAGGTGACCAAAGGGTCTTCAATAATGCTACAACATAAATTGTACTCATTCGAATGAGTAATGTACTCATTAACATATTTTTCTTGTTATGTTAGGCAAGTTGTTGGTCATGTAACTAATTGTTTTAGCAAAGTCGTGTATTTCTATGAGTGGTGTTCCCCTTGTTAATAGTGTGTGTCTATGGTTCCTTCTTATAACTCAGTTTCATTGACAAACTTTATTCGAGAAAACACACCTTCATTTTTCGTCAAGTCTAATCCATTAGAAGTGATGGTCTAATGAAACAATCCACTCTATGATGTACTTAGGGTTTATGCTACTCCTTAAAATTTATGTGTGTGATATCTTAGAACTTTATAAAGATTGATGTCCCAAAACTGTAGCATAGATTATTAAGTTGAGTAAGAAGCAACTCCTTAAAATTTATGTACAAAATCCTACAAAAGAGGTTTTTTGTCACATCTAGTTTCACACATATAAGTTACAAAATTTAGACCAATACTATGTTAAGTATTCTAATAAAAATAGTAACTTTAACTTTAGATTATTACTTGAAAAATAAAAGTTACTAAAAGATTAAACCTTCAGACAACAATGTCGATATTAGTAGAAGCTAGAATTTGTTGCGTTATTGACTCTCTTGATAGAAGGTCTGTCGCCTATTATTATTCTCTCATAAGATATTTGATTAGTTGTTCTTCTGGTTGAAATTCTTTCACCTTTAATCCTTCTCTCTCACGAATGACGTTGGAATCTCTCCAACAAGAATTGGGAGTAGATATTATTTTAAAAATATGCTAACACACAAATTTTGAAATATTCATCACTAATTTAAAAAAATAAAAAATAAAAAAAAGACGTATGAAATTAATTGAATTAAACATTTCTCAAAAACATTATGAGTCTCAAGTGGTGGTAATTGCTGGTCGCAAAATGTTCGGGTGAATTTGGTTTAGTACAGGTAGAGGCCTTAAGTGGTGATAATTGTACTAATCCCATACTCTTTTAGTAAATCCAACACATAATCATTAGTTCGTAGTTTTTTTATAATCATAATAGGTCTAGCTCTATGCACTTGTAATTTTTTTAAACTCCAAGAGGGAATTGTTCTGACCTTACTCTAATTATATTTTTGCCTCTTTCGTGAAAGTTTAGATATTTCTTTGAGCATTTTCTTGTTTCTCATATCTTTTATTATTTTGATTATTTTTTAAGATATTAGATTATGAGAGGTAAAAGAGAAAATAAAAATAGAAGTTTGAAAGTCTATTGGTAAAGGAATAAGATTAATGTAAGATATTGGCTTATTATCATGATCGTGTATAATAAATGTTGGGTTTGGTAAGGTGGTTCTCTCCTTAATTACATGAAACAAAAATAAGTCACTTTTATCAAGGATCTTTCTAACATGGGTAATGTGGTCATGCTTAAATTTTGTCTTTCTCTTTTCTTTATTCATGGGTCAAGAATTTTCCATAAATTTGTTAGGCTGAAGTGATTGAGATCTCTCTTAAGATAGAAATGATGTAATGTGATGATCTTTTCTTCATAATAAAAGTACAGAAGTTAGTCTTATCCTTGAAAGTTAGATCCCTATAAAGAAGTCATGATCTTTCAAAGACAAGATGACCTACTTACATAGGTACGACATCACATAAAACTTAGTTGTTATATCTACCCAATTATAATAGTGCATTGCATCATTGCTTAATAAGTGGAAAGGTTTATCTATCCAAGATATAAAGTAGGGGTTTTGGTGTTTCAATAAAGGGGCTTTTATTTGCTTTGTCGAATTATGAGTTGTTATATTAATATAATTACTATTATCTATGATCATCATATATGGTTGTTCCTTAATTTTTATGCTAGTGCTAAATATATTGGTGCACTTCTAGTCATCTTACAACAATGGAGTTGTAGGAGTGCAATTTACTACTAAATTTTCTATGTTTTCTAATTCTTACTCAATTTTCTAATTATGCGTTACATTTTTCATTAAAACTTTCTAAGTTCATAGTCATGGATCCCTTTAAGTAGTTTGCTATTTCATGTCCCTTTTCATGGCACATAAAATAGGCAATTAATGATTATGTGACTTGGCTTGAAGAGCATTATGAAGGAGTAGAAGGTAATATGAGTTTGGGAGGCTTACAAACTACAATGGATGAAGTAGATGAATTGTGAGTATGAGTGTATTGAGAAATCATGGTGTTGGCCTTTAAGAAGCTTGGTTCAACATTTTCTTACAATAAATTAAACTTTTTTCATATTTTTAGTTAAGCGATAAGCTTTTTTAAAGCAGTAACATTTCTCAAGTTAAGTTTAGCATGTATGTGTTGCTTTAAACCTACCTTAAAACGTGATAGTTCTATATGGTTGGGGTCATCTATATCAAATTTAGAATTCTAATTCTCCAATTTGTTAATGTAATCAATAGATCCACCACCTTAGGAAACTCTCTGTCATTTATGTAATATTTCAACACCATAGGCTATTGTAACAAACTTTTTGTACAGCCTAACCTTAAGATTTCTTTAAGTTTTGGGTACTTATTTATCAATGATAGCATATTACCATTGTAAGTTTCTAAAGAATATACAAGTAGTACTAATCTGTTTAGTCTTTGTAAATTGATATTTTTTCACTCATTTGATGTTAATTAAAGTACTCATCCATAGTAATCTTCTAGTTAGTATAGTTTTTAGAATCAAAACTACCATAAAATGTTAGGACATCTAATTACACACTAAGGATGTGCTCATTATTTTGATACCTCTTAGGTCTTTCTTTCTTACTAGATATATCGAGATCATCATTTTGGTTTGTCCATCTGAATGTGTATATCTTCATTTATGATCATGATCTCTTTTATGGATATCTTGATCAGTGTCATTGAAAGGATCATCATGTCTTTTATAATTTCCACATCTCCTAAGATTTCTTTCTTCTAAATCATTATGTATGACACTTCTTTTAGTATCCTATTATCTTCTAAGATATTAGTCAAATTGTTGGTTTGGGTGGATTTGACCGACCATTTGGGTGAGTTAGGCTAGTGATTGGGATATTTCTAGTACGAGATCTTGGTTTAAAATTTGTCTTTAATTTTAAAGTAATTCTTAATTTTGATTTACCATTTGATAAGGCCTATTAGATCTTTGATAATTGAAATAGTGTCATACAAGGGATATTGAAGAAAGAAGGATTCTCACCTTTGAATCTTATCTGTCATAAGAAAAATTGGAGTCTCAAGAACAAGGATTAGGTGTACACACTTTGTTCCCAAATATGGAAGTACATAAGCAAAAAAAAATTAATGATTTATTTTTTTAGATATGGAAATCATCATTATTTATAGGTATTTTTAAATATTAATCTAAATTTAAAAAAATTAAAAAAACAATGAAATTAGTTTAATTAAGCAGTTTTTAGTTGCAGTAACAGGTTGTAGAAAAACAGCTTGTGGAAAAATAGTTACGTGAAATCAATGAAGTGTAGATAGACATCCCAGTACATCCTTTCCAAGTTTTCAAAAAGCATGGGTTAGGGAAAAAGAAAGAGTTGGTAGGATTTGTGGGACTAGCATGTTGGCACTAGTCATCATAGGTCATCACAAAACGAGTCGATGCTAGTCAAATGTTGGTCAATCAATGTTCTCGAGTTCACAAATGAGAATGGTGATGATAGCAAACATTGCTGGTTGGTGGAAGTAGTGAAATCAATAGAAAATTTATTTTTAACTATTTTTTAAAATAATTTTCAAATAAAGTTTGTACTAGTTGACTTGTGAAACTAGTGCAGCACAAATAATTGTATGTTTGTGAGCTAATTTGAAACAATCCTACATCATTATACCTTCAATATTATATAGTGCTGATGTAGAAAAAAGAATATAGAAATGCAAAATTTACCTTAAAAAACATTTTTTAAAAAGAAATTCAAAATGACACCATTTTTGTTAGTAATATCTATTCTCTAAAAAGTGGTTGCCATAACTTTGTTCAAAAAGCTTTTTTATGTCCAAAATTTCTTTCACCCAAATAGTTGCAAAATAAACTTCTAAGAAGCTATATTTTTAATTCATTATTAAGTTTGCATAAGGGTTGCAAGTGATATTCAAATTGGATTTTCATGGATTTGGTTAGTGAGATAACATGCCAACTCCAGTGCTGTAAGTTTGACCCATGTTTGTGTGTTGT
Source organism: Vanilla planifolia (assembly GCA_023846275.1). Lineage (NCBI taxonomy): Eukaryota > Viridiplantae > Streptophyta > Magnoliopsida > Asparagales > Orchidaceae > Vanilla > Vanilla planifolia. Next base: position 3,049,017 of record JAIUJO010000026.1, on the reverse strand, counting down.
GGATCAAATCATGGGGAATATGCAATGTCTGTAGTGCCTATGTTATATCTGTATTAGTGTGTCATAGATAATGTCAATGGTTTGACATAAGAAAATAGTGTTATTTATCAGATCTAGCATAATGAATGGCAGAATGGGTTGACAAGTCAGCATAAGTTGGTAGATTTGAGTTTGTTTGAGGGTTCTATAGACTATGTTGCTTTATGTTGGTTTGCTTTAATAAACCTAATGTAAAATATTTAGATGTGTTCGAGGTCATACGAACTTGATCTAGATAAGACAAAAGAGCCCTATTCATTGATTTATTTTAGGTAAACTTGTTCGATATAATCTCTAAATAGTAGTTAGGCTAACGGTGAGCAACATATGAAGGCATTTGCAAAAATGGGCTCAATAGGACATTTTTTGGGTTTTTTCCTTCTTGGTATGAAGTTTGAGCGTATTATAAATGTTTAGGGTCTACTTGACTTTAGATAAGAACAATAGAAATATTGATTATCTAAAAGTTTGACAAATGCTTGATTAGTATCATGGCATAAAAAATTCTAATTGATGTCCCCACTAAGGATCCTACGAAAGACTGTTTGCTTGGACTATCACAACAATAATAGCTCTTAGAAAATTTTTTTTCTTATGTTCTAATGGTCCTACTTTACAAGTTTTAATAGCATAGTAAATTGGTTATGATAACAATTGTTGGTCCCAAATAACCCAACCTGTACTAGCACTAGTATTCACATTCTTGGCAAGTGAAAAAATAAATGAAAAATAGTAGTATTGAAAGCACACCTAGAGCATTTTAGTTGGATTAGTTTCTACCATAATGAACCATTGCCACAACAAGTTTAGAAATTATCATATCCCCTTTTCCTAAGGTAAACACACAACCTCACCATGGGCATTTTTCTCCTAATACTAGTCCACAACTGCTTATGCTTTTTGCTAATTGGAACATAATTCAAGTTTGTCTCCTATTATGCCAAAGCAAACCTTTGTTGGGTCTTTATGCATTAAACTGTACCTTCACAAAGTGGCTACTTTTGCAACTAAAACCTAATGAAGTTGTAATTCTCGAAAACAACTCTCTTTGCTTAATCCTATAAAATGTGGCTCATCTGTAGAACTTATGAAAACTAAAAAAGTATTCCCAAAATATTGTTGATGCTTGAGGTTGATGAGGAAATTATGTATGACAATGTACATTGCATCTTCAATAAGAGATCCAGTAAATAGATGTAAGCTTTTACAATTTGCAAGGGTTTTAAAATAGTTTAATTTAATAAAATAAATTTACTAAAGGCATAATAGAATTTCATTGCATTAGGAAATGTTAGGTAGCATGTATACAAAATTTTTATCTTAAGCTTTGCTTATGAAACCTTTAGAATATTTTTGTATTCAAAAAATTAATTTAATCCTTTCCAAATGTGAATTTAATATTAAACTTTCATAGATATTGTTAGGGGTACCCTATGAACATCAAGAAAAGATTAGTAATTGCTATGCAAATGTCAACACATTCTTAAGAGATTTCCTCAAATTATTCTTGATCAACTGTGCTTCAACAACAACAATAATGGCATTGATATCTTGTCTATGTGGCATAATTTTTTTATGCAACGTATTAAAAATGGGTTATTAAAGGTCAAATACTCTTTTTTTTATTTTTATCTTAGTTTGAATGCAAGTTTTGAAATAGTTTATCACAAAAATTTTACCATAATTTGATGTAATTCTTATGCTACTAGTTGCTTGTGTTTTATTTTTGCATTTGGTATATTTTGTTAACATTAGATTTATATTTATATTTTTCAAATTGGGTTACAAACTTTTTGTCCATTTTAGTATTAACTTGTGAAAACTAATCAATCTTCAAAAATACAATCCCTTCCATTCAATATCATAAAACACGAGCACTTATAATTATGTTTTACTTACATGCATTTCAATTTCACTCAAACCATAAAAGTGATTCTTGTTATGCTTTTATTGCATTATATTACTTAATTAACTATCATTATCCATTTTATTATTATGTAAAATCTATTAGAATGTTTAATATTAAATGTTTTTTAAAAAGCCATAATTTTTATTAATGAGAATATTCTTGTTTATTAAGGATTATCATGGTTACTTATATCTACAATATTAATCATATTGCCCTTTTGTTACCCATTTTAATGAGCTTCGATAAATTCCTTTCAACTTAAAGAAATTCAAACATATTGTATTATTATCAACTTTGGAAATTTCTTAATATTTCATGTCACTGATTTATATTGCTGCATTTATATTAAACTTAGAAGAACTTAGTTTTGTTAGTAGGTGCTTGACACTTTGATAAAGTTATTTATAAGACTTTAAATATCAATCTTATTATTAATCACTTCTTGTTTACATTTCATAAATGATAACAAATTAATTTAAGTTTTGATTTTCTTTAATGAAAATGCAAATTTGAAGAACTTTAAAAAATTCAGCCACTTAAACTTGCTCTAAATAAAACTTATCAACATCTTAATAAAGTCCTAATTTTACTTCTTATTGTAGTAATAAAACTTTTAAGCATTACCATTCTAAAACTTATCCACCTGAGTTTATCTATCTTAAGATTATTCTAAATAGGGCATTAATAGATAAATAAGTTGAATTTGTGGTACTTCTAAGAATTTTCTTGCCCCAGATTTAGAAAATAAAACTGAGTATAAAAGTTTATTTGAAAACATATAATATATTTTTTGATAAAATGATCAGTCATAATTTTAAAATAAATGTTAAACTCAATGAATACTCTAAGTGTATAAATATATGGAGTATTTAACCTCTTTGTTTTTTTAACTAATGTAAGACAAGTTGTAAGAAGAGACTTATTAGTGAGCATATAAGGATATTTGTTTCATGAATATAGCTATATGATTTATTTGTTTTGCAAAGGTTTACAAATAAGAAAAGTATTTTATATAGACAATTAATATTTTGATAGATGGATTCTTATTATACACAATTTAAATATTTTTATTAATGGAAAAATGAAATTTGCATTATAATATTTGATTTCTCCATCATTGAAATGTTTGACAAAAGCATGCCATTATAGTTGATGGCATATATTAACCTTGCTTCCTTTTCTTTTACTCTTCATCAACTTTTCTTTATCTTTGTGGCATAAGGGAAAGAACTAAATCTAGTTCTTGGATTCTCATTCTACTTACCTCTTGCTTTATTCTTGCTCTACTTTTTATTTGCAATAAAATATTTATTACATTGTTATGTTTTGTATATTTTTTAACAAATATGATATTAAATTTTTATTGATAAGTTAAATTTTTTTTTTCTAAATATTTCTTGTTTATAGTTTTCTTATTTTTTATTTTTTGCAAAATATCGATTATATTTTATGATATTTTACCACAAATTTTGATTTTTTTAGATATTTTATAGCATCAACTATTTTCATTTTTTGGCTCATTGAAAGCATTAGTACTAAATTTTTTTGATAAAAGATGTTTTCTTATCACATTATATTGATGTTGTGCAATGAATATTTTGTCATATTATCTATTTTGTGTTCTCATTTTCTTTTGTATTCTTTAATTTTTTTCCTTTTTTAACTTTGCTTATTTCTTGTGTTTGCAATTATATGACAGTTTGTTTTATAATTTGAATGTTATGTATGTTTAATAAACTATATAATTTTTAGTGCTTATTTTCATAATTTTAATAATAATATTTTTTTCTAGTTTTATGTAAAAAACATTTTACCATTTGTTTATAATTTTGATTAATTTACAAATTTTGGCATTACAATATTTTCATTCTTTGCTTGAGAATTCTCTTTATATTGGGAAATTAGTGGCCTGCCTGACTTGCAAAATAAATATTAAAAAATTTAAATAGATAAAATTCTAGAATAATTTTATTATCTTAATGACATTGCATTAATTTTATTGAAGTTATATTTTCATTTCCCTAACAAATTTCTTACCTTTGAGATACAAAATATTTATTAATTAATAAATTATAAACAAATCTTTGGGTATTTTTAATATTGAATTTTTTTAATAATAAAAATATATAATTTTTCAATTTTAATAAATACTTAAAATCATGCAACAATTAAGAATAATATTTTTCTAAATTATTTAAATTAATTCATATTAAATAAATAAAATTTTTTGTTAATGATAAATTTGAGGAAAAAATGCCATTGCAATCAAATAGTACATAATATATTTAAGAGAATTAAATGAATAAGTTATCATAGTAATGTTTACATATGAATAAACATTCATGAAAAAACATATTGGTATTGTATATTTGTTAAAATATTTGTGTAATTCTATTATACTTTAAAAATTATGTTGCTAAGATCCACAATTTTAGAATGTTAATAAAAAAAATTAAATGAAAAAAAAGAAAAATAGAGTATTGTTAAAAGTAAAACTATTGCATAAAAGAACTAGTGAACACATAGCTCAATAATAAAAAAAGATTTTTCTATAACAAAATTTCTAATCATGTTAAATGATAGAAATGTGCAGAAGATAGAAAATTAAATTTCATAATAAAAAAAATATATTAAATACCATTTCAATAAAAATTTTGTGAGGCAAGAAACGGCAAATAATTACGAAATAAGTGCACCTATAATTTTAAACTATCTAAATTAATATTAAAAGGTTATATACATATCTAAATCATGACAAATATGTCAATATAAAAAAATGAAAGAGTTGCAGAGCAATGAAACCATTAAAAATTATTTAGGTAATTATTACTATATGTTTTGGAATGATCACAAATTTTCTCAGAAATCCAAATGTCAAAAACATGTTATTGTAAAAATTTTGTAAACATTAAATGAAATATGATTATTAAATTAATTGAATAATTCAATATTTGATCATTATGTTCAATATATTAGATAATGACAACAAAAATTCAATAAATATAATCCAAAAACATTTTAATAAATAATTAAATTAATAAATAAAATTATAACTTTTAAAACTTTAGGAAAATGATTATTGGAAATTTCTAAAACAATAAAAAGATAACAATTGAAAATTATTGATAAATATAAAATATTGAAAATATACAAAACTATTATCAATAAAGTGCACTAAAAATTGTCAAATTAGATGGAAATTTTTTTTCCATTTTATGTGATTAAAAAGTATAAAGAAAAAAATCTTAGTAAGCAACTTCCATGTATTCAAAACAACATTGACAATATCTAAAGAAAATAATAGAGTGAAATATACCCATTTAGAAAAACATTTAAATTTTTTTAATATTATCTAGTTTTAAAAAATGTGAAATAAAAAATATTTCACAACATTTATATACGTTCCAAAAGGATAATTTTCTATTTATAGTTAAATATTAATTATTAAAACGTTAATGCATTTTTAATGAACATATTTTTAAAAATATAAAAGTCATAGATTTCAAAGAGAAATTTATCACATGATAAATAATTAGTTGAAAATATAAGTTTTATAAGCTTGTAAAAATATGAAAACATAAAAATGTACCATTATCCTATAAAAGTATAATAAGTAATTCTAATATTTACAAATATAGTAAAACAATTCCTAAAGAAAATATAAAAATCAACAATTCAACAAAATACTTAACCACATAAAATCTATATGTATAATAATTTAGCAAAAAAATATTTTACTTATTGATTGCTCAAAAATTTTGAAACATAAAAAATTAGCAATACCTTTTAATAAAAGTTTTCATAACCTTTTAATAAAAAATAAAGTTCATAATTATAACATAATATAACTTTTAAATAAAAAAACATGTAAATTAAAAAAATAGAAAATTAAGGAAAAAATATTCAATGATTGAAACGATTTTCCAATTTTGTCAAAAAATTATTAAAATAAATAATTTAATTTTTAAAATATTTAAATAAGGAAGCTTTAATCATTCAGAACACTTAGATTGTGCGATGTAAGCCAAACAATATAAGAAATTGAACATAAGAACATAAATATTAAAATATAAATTAAATAATTACAAATTTTAAATCATTTTGATTAGAACAAAAAACATCATAGATTCTAAAAAATAACTAATTTATTCGTACAAAATATTGAATGAATTTATATCCTATGAAAAAATTATAGAAAGATAACTATTTTTTACATAATTAATGTAATTGATCAGAATAATGTCTCAACAAAGAGTTTTCTATGACCGATCATTTTGTAAAATATTTAAATATTGAAAAAATGTTTAATTTAAAAGATTGGTTGATTAAATAAGACATGATAAATTAAATAAAAAATGTAAAAAAATAGATACGTGATAATTTTTAAAAAATATATTTAAAATATTTTGTAAATTTAAACAATACATTACAAAGTTGCGCAATAACGTAAGGAAAGAAACATCTTGTTATGTAATAAAAAATAATAATATTGGAAAGCACAAAAATAATTTTGTTAAAGGAATACTAAATATACTAAAAACTATCCATAACTTAGTTATCAAATTTATCCTCATAAAAAGTGAAATAAGATTGAAAAAAGTAATTTTGTATTTTAAGCTCAACCACTTCAAAAATATTCATCTACCATTTCTATTTTTGTTAATGTTTTTCATAATTTTCATAAAAGTTTTTTATGAAAAGAAAATCAACATTTTTTGAAAAGACAACATATTTTAAAATAAAATTAATATTTCATAAAATTTACTTTTAAGGATATGCTTAAGCTTATAAAAGAATATATTAAAGTATTTTTGTAAAGTATTCTCTAAAAAAAATAATATTTATTCCTAACAATTCATACCTCTCTTACTAAATTGTGCACACCATAATATGAATTTGATGTAGTCTGGATCTACAAAATGATTAAAAGGAATAAAAAATGAAGTTAATTTTAAAAAATATTTAAATAAATAGTTTAAATTTATTTTATAAAAATTTTGAATTTAAATTAAGGTAAATTTTTTTAAAATAAAAAAATTTGTAAAATAACATAACATAAAAAAGTAATAAGAACTAAAATATTTAGTAATGATATTTAAGTGGCTTAGCTTAAAAGAAGCCTGCAGTCACCCCCAGTAAAATCTAGGAAAAAGCACTAAATATAAAACATTGCTAAAAGACAGGTTGACTAATTTCTTAGAATAAGAAAATAAAAGAAACAAGTTACTATGGCCTCATGATCAAAATTTATATAACCAAAATCTTATGCTTGTTGAATTAATTAATGAGGCAATCATTTCTTAATTAAACCTATTACGAATAAAACAAATTAATAACTTAATTAAATTAAGAAGAAAATTACAACTAGGAGTTTGGTGGCTAGAGGAACTAGCTATATTAGCAACAGTTATTTTGGGCTTTAATGGCTTGAATATCGTGGCTTCAAAATTTCATTTAAATTGTGTAAAAATTCATCAATCCATTTTGTTAAAAAACTATCTTATTTATAAATAATTTTTGACTAAAAGTATCTGCCAAACAAGTAAAACAATCATTATTATCTCATTTATCATTTTATTTTTAATTGAAAATTTATTATTTATTAAAATTATTATAAATGATAGAAATAGTAGTTAAAAAAGATGCATAGGAGTCATTTGAATGTAATGAACTGTGACTAACTATTTAGGAAAACTATATGATCAAAATAATGAGATTTGATGGGGATGTTTAAAAAAGAATTGGATCAAAACCATTAGATCTAAATCATGCTCTGATTGCTAAATCTAGATCTTACACATGCAATAAAAATTGAACATCTGATTATTCAATGTTAATAGATATGATGAACGTCATTCGATCATGAAATGGCATGATCGGACGGTTATAGTTATCTCCACGATTTTGAAACATGTGGGGAAAAGAAGGCTTTGCTTTAGTCCTATATTGCGAAGGAGAATAAAGATGTTTTGTATATAAAGCATTACGTGTTCCTTAAAGTCAACTTATTTGAGGTTTTTTTGCCCCACTACTTGTTGAAGAAGTCATTACCAATTTTGTCTGTATTGCTTTATACATTGGATATGTGAATATAAGAGCACTAACCCATTCAAAGACCCAACTAAACTATGTTCACAGCTGTACTTAGCACTGCAACTGGCAGGCGAGTTTACGGACTTGCCTTCTAGACCTCTTAACAATAGGCAATGTGTTTTAAGCACAATAAAGACTTTTTGTTTTTATTGTTAATAAATAGCATTATTTTAATTTGTATTATTTTGTATTTAATCATTATATTTATAATGTATATTTTACAAAAGTTATTAAATAAATACTAAGATTTGATAAAAAAAATAAAAATATTTTCAAGATAGTAAAAGAGAATGGATTAAGTTTTTGACAACCTAATATTTTTTTTAATTTTTATTAAATTTAATTTTTGTGTCTCGTAAAATGTTTTTTTAATGAAATTTAACATTTTAATTAAAATAAAATTAAAATATATAAAATTAAATTTAAAATATATCTCTAAGTGGTTTGTAACTCCAACTTTGATGATCTTCAAAGGATTTCACCATTGCTCCACTTCATCAAGTTCTCTCATGAACATAAGTATCAATTTTGTAAAATCTAAAAAATTAACTTCCACAAATTTATTCAAAATACTTACGATTTATTATCAATAAAAAAAATGCCATGTTTAGAGGTCAACCTTAGAACAATTCCTAAACTTTGCTAACAACAAATCTTTTAATAAAATTAATGAAAAACTAAATTATTTATAAAAAGAATATCTAAAATAATTAAAGATAAATTCTATTTACATGTATGTCATGATTAATGCTCCTAAAGTTATACTCATTTCTTTGAATTTTTATTCTCTCTCCTTTTTATTATCATTCAAAGGGACTCAGTCAAATTTTTGTAAATTTTGAATAATACTTAATTATTTTATAGTTCAGGTTCAACACACACAAACCCTTTCAAATTGTTTTAGTCCTTATTTTATAGCAATTACCACAAAATAATATTTAAGGTATATTGTATTATTTTTATTCTAAATTTTTAAAAAAGATTAATTGTTATCATAAAATTAATTCTAAAATCAATTAAAACGTCATATTTAACTTGTTTATGATAATCTTAAATAAGTTCTAAAGTTTTATGTTTTTCAACTACATCTTTTGTTCCACTTTATTTCATTTTAAAATTCTTAATTTTATCTATCAAATCTTATTTTTTCTTCATCTATGTTTATATTAATTTTTTTAGTTAAAATTTACTTATGAAAGTTTATATGCATAATACTTGATTTCTATTATTAGATTTGAGAACCTAAGCCATTTTTTCTTTCACTCTCCATGCAACGGTCGGAAATTTTAGAGGTATATTAGCTCTAAATTTACATGCAAGTAAAATATAATTGTGGCACATAATAGAGCCATGTAAGCATGTTATTATAGCATATAAAATGTCAACATACTTATGTATATAAGATCTTTAAACAAAAACTTCTCCACTAATTAGTTTTTTTGAATGAGCAAGAAGATTGTATGTTTTTAGAGTCACACAATTCCTTGGCAATGATAGATTCCTATTAACTTTTTATTTTAAATAACGAGCCTTTCCATACTCTCTAAAAACATGTTGGCCCTTTCTCTAATTTTTTTGTAATGATTTACATATTAAATATATTCTTTTTTTAAATCCTTTTTTTACTAAACGTTTCATACTTTTTCCAAACATAATGTAAAAGCTTGTCATGTTTTTCTTTAAAGTAATTTTCTTCCTCACTTGAAGATAGACACTCTTTTTTTCTTCTCTAGCCATCATATAGAAGAGTACAATATTTTCTATCTTTTCACATGTGGTGATTACTTTTGATTAATTCAAAAATATTTTCAATGTCTTGTCCTTTTTCTTATTGCACTTTTTATTTCAGTCCTCCCAAATAATCCCTCATAAGTCATCACAAATGCCAAATTTTATAAGTTTTTTCTATACTCAAAATTCTATTAAATTTAGCAGTATTCAGAAGATAATAAAACTATTTATGATTTAATCATTTAATTGTACTTTATGTTCACTTTTTTTATTTATTTTATAAAATAATTGAAGTAAAAAAACATCGTACGAGATTTTTTTTGAAATATTGAAATAAGTTTACATTATTTCTCATATTTTTCTATCAATAGATTTTAAATAATTAGTTATTCTAGCATTTTAATAGAGATAAAAATTATCACAAAAGAGTGGATGCCTATTGTTAGAACCACCTTTGCCTAAACTTGTTAACAAAATAATTATGAGTCATGGAACTTTGAAAAATTTCATCTCACAAAAAAAGAATTTTGTTATGATATCAATTGAAATTTTGTTTAATAAGGTATGATTGAATTATTAGAAATACAATTTCTTATTTCTTACCAAAACATTTAAAAAAATAGTTTAAAACAATCTTTAAAATTTTTTAATAAACATCTTAAAATAATTGTTTTGTAATTTTCAAATTTAATTTCAAAGTTATTATTTTTTGTAAATAATAATTTTTTAGAAAATTTATGAAATAAAAAATAAAATAAAAATTAAAATGTCTACAACTGATTTTTAGGTTATATGACTTAAAATAAATATTCATCCATCCATAGTAAAAATAAGTAATAAGAAATACTGAATGTAAGCCATTTGTTATGAGAATGGTAAGCTAAACCATTACAACAACGAAACAAAGAAAAGATGATACTACAACCATATAATGATATGAAATAGAAATAAAAAAACATAACAGGGAACATGAATTTAAAAATGATTAAAGAGGCATAAGTATCTTAATCAAATCATTTAGGAATAATAAAAATATTACTTTGCTGATTTGAGAAGAACACTGATTTTAGCAGTTTGAAGACAAGGAGAAGTAGTGCATAGAGTCAAAATGATGGTAGGCTGTAGATGTCTTCAGTGTCATGACTTCAAAATTTTTGGTAAGATTGTAAAATGATTCATTGATCCATAATATTCAAAATTTATGTTATTCATAGACATTTTCTATCAACTAAAAGTGCTTATGAAATGAACAAAATTACATTATTATTAATAATATTTATTTTTTAATAAAAATAAATCATTTAAATAAAATATTCTAATGGCTTGAAATAACGACTAAAAGAGTTGTTTCGCATGTGCTTCTTGATCAAAATGATTTAGACTTTTTGATAATGAAAACTACATGATCAATGGATGAGATTTGATTGGTGCTATTTAGAGACAAGATTTGATTAGGATCATTGGATTTGAATCATAATCGATTGATTAGATTTTGATGCTAAGATTAGAACAAGCATAGACAGTGTGAACGTGAACTTGAATAATTAAGTAGTAAATAGATCACATAGACAAGCAACTAAAAGTAAATAATACCTCACAATTAATGATTTTAAGTTGGACTTTTAGAAGGCTTATATTAATATTATTTGGAATTTCCTCTTCTTTATGATACATCAATTTTGGTATTATGAAATATTTTGCATGGTTTAGTGCACAGATTTGATAATTTGTTAACAAATGTTGTATCCTGTGTATGTATCATTGTAGAAAAGTCCTTTTTTGGGAATAATTTTATTCAAAGTTCAAAACTATTTTATTTTCTTTTTATTTATAAAAATATATTTTATGTAATATCGTAATGGTAAAATTTTTTACTTAATAAGACATTATTCTTATTGTGTATGTTTTGCTTTACAAATTTAATGTTTCATGAAAATTTTATTAATTTTTTAACTTTTGTCAGCTCAAAGTCCTTTAATTAGAAAATTTTGCACATTATTTTCAATATTTTACATAGTTTTTTAGTATTTTTTTATTTCTTATTTTAATTTGGTTATTTTATTTCCAAATTAGTCACACAATATGTTCTGTTTTCAAATTTTATCAAAGTTACGTTCATGGTAATTTTGAAATAATATATATTTTTAGTTATGTTACTTGTTTTCTTATGTTAGAATTTTTAATTTTTATTTTTATATAGTATATTTTTATGGTCCTTTGTAGTATACTAATTTCTTTGAGATGTTACACAAACAATTTTAGCATTTTCAATGTTCATTATTTTACATTATTAAAACTATATAATTAAAATTATTTTCTTTATTTTGATTAATTTCAATATTATATATAAAAATATCTTTTATTTCTTTATTATATATTTTTCTTATATTTTTGTTTCAACATAAAGCTTGGATAACTCATTTTGTTTGACAATTTAAGTGCATTGTTATAATTGTAGAAATTCTTAAACACATTAAATAGTTGTAGTTCTAATTCTTCACTAACAAGTTTTAAAAATTTTAAAATATAAAAAATAATTATAAGACTCGATAAAAAAAGAAATAAAAATACATAGAATTTTTATGTTTTAAAAAGATTGTATAACCACAAATTATGTATGTAAAGATTGACATAGCTAATAACAAAATAAGACCAAAAAAACAAAGATTTTAAATTATATGACAACTATTTTAATCAAATATTATCTAAATAGTATGAATAGTGAGAATATTTTAAACAAAACAATAGTTTCTTTAAAAAAATTATCAACATAGTAGGATTTTTGAATTTTACAAACTTGATGTCAAATATGTTCAAAGACATATATGCACAATAACATATAGCATATTAAAAACTATGTATATGAAATGTTGAAAAAGAAGTACAAAACTATAGGATAGAAATATATTTGATTGTAAAAAGAATTATATTATAAAACTTTAAATAGCTTTTTAGGTTTGTGACAACACGAATTTAAATAAAGAAAGCATGAGGTTAAAAAGTTTAAATTCTTTAAGATAATTAAAAATATGTTAATGCTAGTAACATAAAGTGTTATTAAAAAATGTTAGATACTATAATATTATTTGCAAATTTAACAAAATTAGCTACAAAAAAATTTTGTTATAAGTTTTTATAAAAAATAATAAATAACAAAGGAAACACCTAAAATAAATCAAGCATAATATTTAAAAAATTTATGTTCCTTTGCATATTTTTTTAAATAATGTATCACAAACAGACAACATGTAACAACAAACATTACAATTTTAAAACATATAAATGATCATTAAGGTATAAAAACTTAATTATTTCTATCCATTTTATTTTAAATAACATATCTGCTATTCATTTATTACCATAAAAACGTTTTTATATAACATAAAATTATTCTTATATTGTAAATTTTTAATACCATATTTTATTAAAACAAACATATAGAAAATGATATTGAAAAATTAAAATATACATGACTATGATTTAAATAAAACCTTAACTTAAGAAAAGTTTTCAAAATTAAATAATTATATTGCTCTATGCATCCCTTCAAATTGGAAAAGAATTATGAAGCACACTAATGTCATTTCTTCAACTATTAGTGATACTCTCTAGATAATATCGAAGAAAAATACATTATATATAGGACACATTAAACACATCACACAAATAATCTTGTCGATGTCTTTATTGTTCATAATTGGAAATATTCAAATAATGATGACGCCCATTACTTCTGCATTGGGCACTTGCATTATGTGAGCATAACATTAGTCATATCATATTGCCTTTAACTATATCTCATCTAAATGATGAATTATGTCAGATATAACATAATAACTATTTATATTGGCCACCTAAAATATATTAGATTAAATAATATAAATATAATGATATATTATGTCAAATATTGGACGTAACATAGAAGAAATTTTTTAATATTTATAATGAAATAAAATTTATTTTATAAAAAATGGCTTATAGTATTGTGAAGAAATATCATTATTAAATTTAAAATAGCACATTGGAATAAAATATAAAAACCTTTTACTTAAAAAAATTCTTATTTTAAACTTTTGAATCTTAATAAAATTATTTTAATATAAATATTAAAAATATTAAGCATTGTCTAACCTCAAGAATTTTAGGTTTCATTGCAACCTGCAAAATAAGATAATTTTCATATATAAAAATCATAACTTAGAAATTTATAATTTTAAGAAATAATTAAATTTAAAAAACAAATATGATAATTAAAATTTTATTAAAAATAAAAACAATATCATCAATATAACTCAATATTAATAAGCAAAAAAGTAAAAATAAATTACAAAATGCATAAATAATAAATCTTTTCCGAGTCCAAAAGAATAGTAATTATTTAAGATGTTAAATTTTATTATTGTTAAAAGTGTACAGAACGTTTGGTAAACACAAATAAAAATATAAATTTAATTAAAAATCTAAAAATAATAAAAAAAACGTTCATAAAAAAATAAATATTGTAACAATCTAAAGGCCATTCTCTAATACAAAAATTCAATAGTATGTGTGATGGATAAGGGGAAGATTCTCGATTATGTAATTTAGTATTTTTCCTTAATATTTTTTGTATTTTATATTATTAGTGAATATTTTGAAATAATGTTAACAAGTCAAATTGGACTATATATATATATGATTTAGGATTGGCATGACATTTCTATCATATCTTTTAATCATTCATAAAATAGACATTTTTATCTAATTTTTATTTGAATTGCCATATTGTCACTTTTGATAGTTATTTAATTTTTTATTAACATAACAAAAATTTATTCATTATACTTCAAATATTTGAGTTTATTTGTTGTTGTGACTTTTTATTATCTGGTAATGTTTAATATTTAATACCTTTAAGTGCATTTCATGAAAAGGTATGTTATTTTATGTAGTTTTAATATTTAGTTTCGTTAATCATTATTTCTTAATCTAGGAAATTTTTTTTGTAATATTTGCTTGAACAAAAAACATATATTTTTGTAATTGTTTATCGATGGAAGGTGATAGATAATTTTAAGTATTTTTATATTATTTGTCAATATAATTATCATTTATTTCCTTTGAATTTTTAAGCCATATTGCCACATTTTCATTATTTGGAGCCATAGATTAATTCTTTTAAAAAAATTTTTATATTTATAATTTAAACCATTTAAAAGTTTAATAATAATGATGCATAAATTTTATTTTTTTATTTTAAAATAATTTGTATTATGGAATGTAATGAAAAACATATTCTCAAGGTTGTTTAGCAAGTAATGTACCAATGTCTAATGTAAGAATTTTTTATGTTAAGAATTTTCTTTACTAACAATTTAATACCTTGATAACTAAATTATGGAAGGAGTTGGGTCACAACTTACTTACCATTATAAGTGATAACAAAAATGAATTTCTAAATGAGAAATATATTAAATATTTTAATAACAACACAATTTTATAAAATGTTTTGCATTTTTTGTTAATGTTAGATGCTTCACTGACACACCTTGAAATTTTAACAACTTTGGCAAATGAGTAGGATCCTTTAAAGATTAAAGAAATTGTGCAACATTTGATCTAGATCTACAAAAAAAGTTGCATTACTAGTGGTGAGAATTGATCAATCAAAGTTATATTCTCTAACTATCAATCAAATATTTACTAAACCCATTTTCCCTTTCCTTTCTTTATCCATGTCATTAAAATCCTTATGAATTGGTGCTCTCTTATGCATAGTTGACTAATTTTATCATTTAATTCATTCAATACTTTCTACATATGATTGGATGAACCATTCTATTTATCAAGTGTAGTGTTTATGTTAAAGTCACTTATTACTAACAATAGAGCTTTAATTTTGTCTATAATTTCAGTTGACATGCACTAAAGTGCATTTTCTTTATCCTTGAATTAACTACTCATCCTCATTTAAGGTTAGACAATGGATTCTTTTCATTCATAATACCTTAATCTTATTTCATGTATTCCTAGCTTGTGCTTAAAGTCTAATCTCTTAGATAGTTTATATAATTTATTGTTATCAATCAAAGGTATGATAAAAATCTGAGTTATTTTCCTTTGTGTTGAGTTGATGAAAGACTTACAGTGCTCTTATTTGTTTGAACTCTTATGTTCCAGACTAGGATGTTATCCAAATAATTTATCTGTTATGACATTTGAGAGAATCATGAACTTCTATGAATGCTGTTGAAATTGAGATGCTTCTTTTAGCCATTTCTAGTCTCTGTTTAAGTGGCCATTCTAAAATAGGTTGGCATCTTTGTCTTTAAATTTCATTAGACAAAAATTTGTTCTTTTAAGTTAGTCATTACTGAAATTTTTAAATGATTGTTATGCCATAATGCAAATAAGCTTTACCCTAAAATGCTACTATATCAGAAACCAAATATAGTTTTTTATTCTACCTTTGGATTTGTTAAAAGAAATTTAATTATTAGTAATCTTGATCAAAATTTCATGTTGTTCCATGTCAATTGATTAACAATCTTTGTTTTCCTTGAGCATGTGCTAATCATTTTACCCATTTTGTTAGCAAAATCATTTGTGGTTTTATATACTCCATCATTGGAGTGTAACAATATGGGTGTGGCTTATTAATTTTTCATAAGCATCCTTATCTAAAATTAAACTATTAGATTGAAATGAATTTTCTCTTACAATATTAGCCAAATTCATAAATTCATCCACACTTGCTTGCACTTTGGAAGCCTCAATTACAACTTAAATACATGACATTTTATTTTTTTACATTGAAGAGAGGTATGATCGTGAACATTGAAGTCAATTCAATAACAAATTATCTTATTGAATTCATTGTCATAATCCATTTCAGCTTTCATCTTTTATTGTTATTTAGATGACCTTAAGAAATTCCATTACAAGAACCACGTCAAGACACATCGTTGCTATGCTTGATCTTGTTAGGTTTATATTAATTATTGCCACGTGTATAGAATTTTTTTCCACCAAAACTGAGTAGTACAATGCTACCTTATAAAAAAAATATGTTAACAGATACTCTAATGAAACCCAAATTAGTGTTAATGATGATTCAATATTCAAGTGAAACTCAGAATGCCACTTAAAGATTGCTTACATAAAGTCATTGATGTTCCATGCCTAGTGCCTAACGTCACAAATAATCTAGCTAATGTAATTAGTTCATGTCAATAATCAAGAGACCCAACCTTACAATTTTTTAAAACTTTGATATTCTCAAATACCACTATGATGTTTTTCCATATTTGGGAATTTGTGTGAAAATTTCCTAATGATTTCAAGCTTTAGGTGTACGTCCATTTTATTGATTTCTTCATTAAAAAAATATTTAGTCAAACATTTGACATTCCCATCAGTTGATGAAGACAAGAGAAAGCTTAGCTATGTAACCAACAACATGAATAAAGGAAAGGTTGATGGAGGTAAGGCCCTCCAAACCTACTATGAAGACTTACTAACCAATTAGCTTGGTATAATTAAAATATAGCCTAGCACTCATTTACAAGCATCTTAATCGCTCCACTCTGGCTTGAAATTTGGATTATTTAATTATACTATTTCTACCAACCTATCATAACCATTGATCATTTTATTTTCGATAATATAATATTATTATTCATGTATTTAGTGTAAATATAAACGAATGTGATTTGGGATATGCAATATATAGTAATAATCACTTATTAACCAAACCATTAGGTGAATTATAAGTTAATTTTATTAGCCACTATACAATGTACAATATACAAGCCTTCTTACATGACAACTTGTCATTAGACTAAACACTAATTGTCATATAATTTTAGTTCCATAACTAGTTAGTGTACAATAATTGGTTGAGATATCAAAATTAATGGTTGCCATAAATACATATGAATTTAGAATATCAACAATTTGAACATGATACACAACAAATGTATTTAAGGATCTAGAATTCTAGTTCATCTATATTCATTATTTAACTTAGGTTTATTCACAAAGGATGAATCCTTATCAATTTTGTGTACCTCAATTCCAAGTGAATAAAAATAATAAAATAATTGAATTCTATTTAAAAAATATTAATCATCATTGATTATGATTTTGAAATCTTAAAGTGATATTCTATGTTTAAATATTTAATATTTGATGATAGGAATTGCAAACATGTTTAATTCTTGAAGCTAATCATTATGAACATAGTCTCACTAAGTTTTATGACATATAACAAACAATTGTGAATAAATATTGAAATAAAACTTATATTTAAAAGAGATTTTAGAAATGGCTTACAATGTAATGGACTAACATGTGATAATATTATCTACTCACATAGAATAATTTCAAAATGAAATAGTTCAAGATGTTAATCATAATAAGGAGTAACATTTGTCAAGGTTAAGGCTAATCTTTATAAGTGCTTAAAATGGAAGGAGATCTACAAAATTCCTAAGCTTTGTATTTAGGAATCCACATAAACTTATGATTCACTATAGGTAATAGTCTATGATGTGTGAAGAATTTCAAGTCACATCCAAAACAATGTCACCTAGGAATCCAAAAATATTTACATGTAATTTAAAAAATTATTTTCCTCAAAGGGTAGTCTAATAAAAAATGATTTACTCAATAGCAATGGGAATTGGATTTGGTAATACATACGTAAGGCATACGGATTGGTCCTCTATGATAAGGCATTTGCATTAATAAGCTTTCATTAGTTTAAATGTTAGTAAGAGTTTATGATGATGGATGCATATGCAAATATGATGTACAAACTAAGATTATTTCCTTCAAAGAATATATTTCACACAAATCAAATAATAGAAGTTTTGTATTCTTGTAATAAAAATTTTCATTTATGAGCAAGTTATTTTCCACTATCAAATAATTGAAAATTGAATCATGTTCTAGAAGAAAAATGTCATAGTCATACTTTTTTTAATTTAATTCTCTAATGAAAGAAATGTTCAAAAAATCATCAATGATAATTGTTCATGTTTTTTTGTTAAGCTAGTCATATTTCATTTCCAGTTCATTAATGCTATTTTCATGAAATGTACAATATTCCTTTACAGAGGAATATTTCTTCAAATGTGTTCCAAATTTGTAATGTCATTCATCAATTTAAGAAGGTGATTCATCATAAAATAAAATATTTGAATTAACTTTATTATATGAAGAACATTCACCTTGATCATGAGTTATTTTCCAAGAATGGGACAATGTACCTTTGGGGCTTCTCTTTCTCTTCTTTTTCTTCTCTTCCTTCTTTCTTTTCTTCTTATTACCTTATTTCTTACTTTTTGAAATTTCCCATCTAACACACATTGCGTTAAATAAAGTTCTTTGCATTAACATTTTAATACAAATTCTTATTATATAGCACAAAAGAGTTATTTATACCATTTGAATAATGTTTTTCTATTAAATTCATAATAAATATTCATAATAAATACATGAGCTATTCAAATAATTTCTTTATGCTTAAATCAAGATTTTGAACAAAATAGTTGGAAAGAATATTTCAAAAATGAAAATTGTTGACTTATGAGAACACTGGTGACTAGTTGAGCATGCTCTAAAATTATATTTTACAAAATTTTAAAGAAATAATATAATATTCCTATAGTAGATCTACTCCCCAATGTTATGCCTATGGAATAGATAACTTCTCTTCACAAAGAGACAACCAACATTGATGCAACTTGTCCTCCCTTAGGCATAACCGAAGGTGAAGAACTTGGAGCAATCAAATTTTTTGATAATTCAAAATCATGTATGATTTAGAATTTTGGTTCATAAAAACAATATGAAGAAAAATGCAAAAGGTAAGTCACACTAAAATTTTTAATATATTCAACCATTTGTCTTTATTATACACTGCCATAGAATTTTAGTGCCCTGGGTACATAATCACTCCTTTACTTAACTTGAGCATAATGAAAAGATGTCACACAAACATTCCTTTATTAAACAACTGTATGCCTAATCTTTAATAAAAAAGTGTATAAAATATTTATTTACCCTGATAATACAATTTACTCCAAGGCTTGGACAAAATGCTTCAAATCTCTACCAACAAAGGGCTTTACTTTGGCACTCAATGCTATGCCAACACAAAACTTCAATGTAAGCTTATTAGTCTTCCCCTCATTAGAAAGAGTTGATTAAGGATCTTTCCAGGCTCATAAGTAGAGCCAAGAGAATTTTTAAGAATGTTGTTACAATAAAATTGAGAAAACATTAACCCAATTTGAATTTCATGGATATGTATTAAATATCACTAATTCAATAAGATTAAAAGTTTTAAAAGTAAATCATAAGATTTGTATGATTATGAATGTATGAAGGTGCTATGTTACAGTAGTTGAAGCATGTATTTGAGCATTAACCAAAAATGTTATTTCAATTAAAAGTCCCATGAAAGACCACCTTTTAAAAGAAATGATGCTAGATGATTGAATATGATTCACATCTGTCATATTTTTTTATAACCACTTTATCGAAGAAAAATGAGGCCTATTTATAGGAATATGAGAACTCGTAATTTCCTTCGAATTGTTCTATTACAACTAAGCAAAAATTCGTTTTCCCTCTCAATTTGTAAAAGTCTTCAAAGATTTCTTATTCTAAACATATTATTACACCAGATAAGCTTATCTTATATCACTTACGCTTACCACAAATGAATATTGTCCTACCCAATAGAAGTTAAGTTTAGAAGAATATTTAGCACTCCAATTCCACTAACATATGAGATCACTCAGTACATAATTCCTATACAAGTTGGCATTGTACAATGCACTTCCAAGTAATAGTACTCACCTGCACATTTCTTTCCTACATGAATGACTCTACCTACATGTCAGATGTTGGTATTTAACACCATGAAATTTTATGTTTGACACTAAGTATTATGTATCTTTCCAGCATGTCTATTTTACAACATTAAGATATCCAAAGTTTGCAATGGCTGTAATTTTTTGTGTTAAAGATAGTGGTTTTTTAAACTTACATTTAGACAACTCAAAAAAGTTTCAAAATCAACCAAGTGACAATTAGTATATGATATGTTTGTATTGTGATATAGCAATATTTTTTCAACTCAATCACACATGCGATGCATTAAGTCAACTGAAGTGAAGCTATGAAAAGCATTATCTAATATTAACATGAATTATTTATCTGTAAAATTTCATAATTGATATGATGCTTACAAAATATCTATGAAATTGAATTAGTACAAAATGAGCTTTTGTAAATAAAAAATGCTAAAAGAATCTCAATTGGATTGTTCATTTGATAATCTTATTAGGTACCTAAACTATTTTTAATGGGAAATGATGCACCTAGTTATATTAGAATTAATAGCAATAGTCAAATTCTAAGATGTTGATTTGTTAAAGGTCCATCAAAGAAATTGATTTATTTAATGATGTTCAATCTAAAGCACTATAGATCATTCAAGGTTTATTTGTAATAAAAAGAAAAAGTTTTATGATGAACTTGACTTTTTATATGATGACCATCAAGCCATTTCATAGGAATTTCATGTTCAATATGATGGCATTTTTTAACATCGGTCAAATAATTTAATTAATAAGAAAAAAACTTGAGCAAAGACTAGGTTTCTATCAAAAGCTAATAGGAAAGTAAAATGTATAGTTTGTTAACTTAGAAAATAAAAGTTGAAGGGAGTGAAGTATTTGAAAAGGTTAATGAACTTTCAAAGAGACCTAATATTTAGCTTAGCAATTACTTTAGAAATTATCACATTGTGCTCGAGCATCGAGTAAACATCAAGGAAACATAAGGATAACAATATGATTGTAAGGCTAAACTAACAAACTTACTACAACAATAATTTCTGCTTATGTGTAAATTTAAAAAAAATATATCTTTTAATACTGAACATGAAATTTTTATTTCAATTGTTAAGTTTGAAAATTATAAAGTGCTTTTCATAACCTATTTCATTTTTTTCTAGACTTTAGTAATAGTTTACTTTCTTAATCTTTTATCTTGCAAAATCTAAGATGTGCATTTTGGAAGATCTTAGAAAACTATAACACGACATTCCTCTTAAAATAATATAAGCATATTCTTTGGTAATATTGGTTCAACCATTATGTTATGACTCATTATTTTATATCTCAAAGAGGGAACATTGAATTTTAATATTTTTCCTTTCTTAGATTTATATCTCAGTGTCGAGCTTTCTTTGGGTTTTTTTGGCACCATAAAAAAGAAATGAGGGTTAAGTTCTAGTAATAAAACAGTAATGTGGGCAATATTTGGGTTCATGAAAATGTAGAGAGGGTGGGTTAACGCTTTAACATGTATAAGTGGCAATTGCAAAACTTTCTCCGCATATGAAGGACCAGATAAGTATTGATAGGCTTAAGCTTGGAAACTTAAGCGTTAATAAAGTCCATAGTATTTTTGGGTAAACCATGTCCTATTTAGCCAACAATTCTTTTTATCACACATTTACTTTTCTCATTTCTTGATCCTTCAATTATTGTAATCATTCCATGTAATGTATGGTGATCCATTATAGTACTCTACCAAAGTATTTCAATTTTCTAATAATTCAAAATTCACCCCCATCTTGTGTTTAGTAATATGCCATCTAGTGAGTTGAATTCCAAACCTTTCAAACAGTATCATAATGGCCTTAAACTAAAAGATGGTATCAAAGAATCCCATGAGCCCTAATGGTGGGTTAAAAGTAGAGATTATATTAATGCTTATCTTGTAAAAGTTAAGAGCTTATAAATACACATCAATATAATTCATAAGAATTTTTTGTGCAAGAAATAAGATGAAACTTATAGTTAAATATTTGTATCAAGACAAGATAAATTTTTATAGTACAACCTTAAATTGATAAATTATATTGTTAACTATCCACATTCATGGATTGCATAAGGAACTTATTAGTTATACAATTATTATGCATCATATCAATTGTGAACTTATTTAGAAAATAATTAATCTATTTGAACAATTAATGTAATTTTGTTATATAAGAGATTCATATTAAGATCGTATCGTACTTATCAAACCTTCACTTCACTTGACTCATGCATCACTTGTGTAGTAGAGTTCAAAAAACTTTAATATGTTGTAGTACAAATATATCACACATTACACATCATCTAGTTTTTTTATAGTAGTTTGAATTGACTAACATTAAGTTAAAATTATAATTTACATTTATACAAAAGATAAAGTCTAATGCAAACATTTGTTATAGCAATGTTATGAAATATACAAGACTTTAAGATACATAATACTTAGTGTCAAACATAAAATTTCATGGCCTTAGATACGAGCATATAATATGTAGGGAGAGTCAATCTTGTAGGAAAGGATTGTGTTAGTGAGTTGTGTAACTTAATAGTGCGATGCACCATGCAATCATGTAGAAAAGATATGTGATGTGTTTTCTTGTTTATGAGTGGAATTGTAGTGTCAAATAATCTTCTAGAGTAGCCTCTATAAGGTAATTCATGTGTAATAAGTCATAATGATGTAAGGTATGTATATGTTGTGTAAACAATATGTTTAGAATAGAAAATCTATGAAGATTTTTATGCATTGTGAGGGAAAAGGAAGTTTTACTTAATTGTCATGCAAACATTTGGATGCAATTATGAGTACTGAAATTTCTATATATCGGCCTCATTTTTCACCCACATTGTGGTTATGAAAAGTTTGATGGATTTCAATAGTATTCAATCATCTAGGATCATTTCGTTTAAAAGGGTGGTCTTTCGTGGGACTTTAATTGAAATATAATTTTTGGATTATGTTGAAGTGCGTTTCTCTATTGCTGTAACATAGAAAGTTAATACCTTTAAAATCGTAAAACTCTCATGATTTTCTTTTGTAACTTCTAATCTCAATTTACTGGTGATATTTATTATATATCAATGCAATTAAATTAGGGTTAATGTTTTCTCAATTTCATTATGACTACATTCTTAAAAAACACCTTGGCTCTATTTGTGAGCAAGGAAAGATCTTAACTAAAGACTTTCTAATGATCAAATCACTAGCAACCTTACATTGAGGCATTATGGTGCCACAACATTTAGCTCAAAATTAAGGCCTTTTGTGAGTAGAAATTAGAAACATTTACTCCAAAGCTTGGGGTACAGTGTGTTATTAAGGTAAATAATTCTTGTATTCTTTTTGTAAGAGGATTGGGAACCCATTTTTTTGATAAAAAAATGTCAATCCACAGCCTTTTTGCACTAGTCATGTTAAGTGAAGGAGTGATTTTATAGTCCAGGTTATAGAATTCTATGGGTGGATGTTCAATATCGTCTAATGGTTGAATATTTTAAAACTTTTGAGTGATTTACTTTATTTACACTTTTCTTCGTATTTTCTTTTTATGAAACAAAATGCTAAAAATAAAATTCAAGCAAGACCTTTGACTATAATAGAAATTGATTAATTGCAATGCTCCTTTGGTTACATAGAATAGTGAATAAGTTGAATCAAAGTAGATTATTTCCTTGATTAAAGAAGTTCTCTTTCCATAAGCTTAAAGTCATAAAGCAGATCCCTTATAGGGAAATTACATTATTTTTTTGAATTTGTAAATCGCATTTGGGAGCATGCTCAAGTACCCACCAATGTTCATGAGCCAGCAATTTTCATTTTGGCAAAATCCTTTTCTACTATTTTATTGAAAAGGTTGATTTGAAGTTAACAAACGTATTTGAAAACTTCATAACATTATTATGAATATTTCATATGAACATAAGTACATTATTTTATTCAAAAGGTATAATATTTATTTTGTCCTATACCATAAGAAATTTGTACTAAAATATTAATGGAAAACACTTTCTTTGAGGGGATGTGTCTCTTAGATGAGTAATATGAAAAAAAGTAAATCATAATAAAATGAAAAGGAAGAAGAAGAAAGAGAAGAAAAAGAAGTGAAGGAGTAGCCCCAAAAATAATATGGAGCTTACTTGCATAACTGCTCATTATCAAGGAAAATGTTCTTCATGTGTTGAAGTTAATTTAAATATTTTAATTTATGATGAATCATGTTCCTCCATTGATGATTGCATGAAAAATTTGGAAGAAAAAGAAGAAAATTTTTTTTGTGAAGAAATGTTGTAAATTGATGAGAAAAGAATTAATGATCTCGAAATGACATTTGGTTAACATAAGAAAATATGAATCATTAACACTTGATAATGATTTGAAGATTTCTTTCACTAGTGAATTAGATGCAAAAAAAATTTCAACGCTGATGTTGCATTAGAACTTGATTCAATTTTCAATTATTTGATATTAGAAAATAGGTTGCTCAAAAATAAAAATTTTTATTTGAAGAATAATTTTGTTCAGTTGTTTGATTTTTATGAATTAAATTATTTGATAAAAATAGTTTTAGTTTATACAACATATATGCATATGCTTGCATTCTCACAAACTCTTGCTAACATTGAAACTACGAAAATGTATGCATGAAAATGCTTTATCATCAAGGACAAATTTGTATACTTTAATATGTATAATTAAAGGTAATATTAAATTTTTTCTACAGACTAAGTCAAATTTTATTACAATACTCTTTGAGGAAAACTATTTGTTCAATTCCATCTAAATATGCTCGAATTCATAGGTGACATTATTTTGGATGTGAACTTAAAATCCTTCACACTCACCACACATTACTACCTTTGATGAATATGAAGATTTTTTTGAATTCCTAAATACAAAGCTTTAGAAAATGTAAGTACATAATGTTTGATTTGGGACTATTCTATGTAAGTACATAATATTATCTCATCATGGTCCTTGACATTATTGGGTAGTTGTAAAATTTATTATACATTTAAGTACTATTTGAATTTAATTCATGACTATCAGTTAGATGTTATAAAATTTAGTTAAACAATATTCGTAATGATTAGCTCAAGTATTGACAATGCACCCAACTTCTAACATCAAGCAAAAGACATTTAAACTTAGCATAATACTATAAGATTTTATGATCAATATGGATAATTATTTGTGAATATAACTAAATTAGTCAATTAATTTTGATTCACAAGGAATTAGGCCGGACCAAATTTATAAGGATGAATCTTATGTGAAGCAAAATAAGTTGAATAGGGAATGTAGACAAACTAAAATGCTTAATCCATAAAATAATATGTTTAGTATTGTTTTTGAATTGCCAATAATCTTGATTCACATGTATTTAACCCAATGTTAAATTTTTAAATCTCAACTAATGTTCTGCACATATTAGTTATTGTATTCAAGACATGTACAAATTAGTATATCTTCTCGTGACAAGTTGTCATCTAAGAAGGCTTGATTATTTTCCATTTTGTAGTGGCAAATAATGTTAAATTATGATGCACACAATTATTTCATTATTAAGAAATGAATACTTAATATTACAAATCCCTAATAATCTTTGTTTATTATTCTATTAAATACATTAGCAGCAATAGTAAATAATTCAAAATTAAATGGTCAGTGGTTGTGATGTATAAGCAATGATAGTATGGATGAATAATCTAAATTGTAACTAGACTAGAGTCATCGGGAACCTTTATGTGAGTTCCTACACTCAACAATATTTTAGTTATACTAAGCCAATAGGCCAGCAAGTCTTTGTTGTAGGTTTAGAGGGCCTCACCTCTCTCAATCATTCATTTGTTGAGGTTGTTTGCTAGTAGCTGACCCTTCGCTAGTTCGAATCAACGAAAGAGAACATTCAATGGTCAACAAAAAACTAGTTTCAATGAACAGAAAATTGGAAAACTTGACACATTATTTAGACTTGAATTAATGACGAAAGTTTCACACATATTTCTAAATATTGTAACAATGCTTGGGGCATTTAAGAAAATCGAAATTTTCAGTGACTAAAAAGTTATCGTTTTAGGATAATTGACATGTACTCATTACATTTGATAAATTATTTGAGATGTTAACTACACCAAGCATGGAACTTCAGTGACTTTATCAGAACAATATTTAAGTGGCATCATGAGTTTCATGTGAATGTTGTTTGAATCAACATTAGCTCTAGTTTATGTTTCATTTGAGTTTTTCAATAAGCTAACTCAAATAGATTATTGCAATCAATTCAACATCGTAACATAGTTATTAAATCTCCTTCTATGGCTAAGGTCACACCTCTCTTCAATGTAAACAAAATCAAATGTCACCAAATATGCAAGCTAAAATAAGCACAAACAAATGTGAATGAGTATAATCTCTTTGAGCCATTATTTAACAATTAGGAAACATTCTAACTAAAAAGTCAATGCATTCAGAAAGTTTCATTTTGGATAAGGATATTGTATGAAACAATATTGAGACGCCACCAAATTGTTCCACTGTAGGAGTATAAAAAGTCACAATTGGTTAAGCTGATACAAGTTATAGTATAATTAGGACATTCTTAGGGAAAGCCAAGTTTCAAAATGAATTAACATGAAACAACATGAAAGATATTGCTAGAATATTGACAATTAGATTTCTTTGAAGAAAAACCTAATGGTAGAAGATGTTTAGGTTTTTATTTACTAGTGTCTTACATCAAATCTTACCAACAAAATTGACTTGTAATCATTTTAAGATTTTAGCAATGACTAGTTTAAATGATTTACAAATTTGAGTCTAATGTAATCTAAAGAGGAATTAGAAGCCAGTTTAAAATACACAATCAAATAGAAATTTTGAAAAATTAAAGAGGCATCTAAATTTGAGTAGGACTTGTAGAAGTGCCTCATTTTTTCAAATTTCATAACAAATGATTTTATTGAATAACAACATCATAGGTTGTACTATAAGAGGTACAACAAATAAGTGCAATGTAATGAAGTTTTTTCTACTAAAAATAATAAAAAAAATTTCTTGCCCTCATGAAACATATGGTTGACAATAGCTAATTACATAGTCTATCAAAGAGATTAGAATTTGAGTACTACATTGGGATTAAATCTAATGAGATTTGGGTATTATGAATGTATGGCATGCATTATGAAACCTTAAATGGGGATGAGTAGTTAGTTCAATTGCTCATTGATAATCCACGGAAAAAAAGATGGTGCCTTCAATAGCTATGTGTATACTAAACTCATGTGGCAAATTCAGAACACTTTGGCATGGGTTGACTCAAATTTTACAAGAAATGAGAGCTCCATGGATAGAAATTGTATGCTTTAATGCAATAGCTACACTTGAAGGATACAAGAGTCCCTTGAATCTTAGGTGTGAAGTAATAAATAAATTCATTGATTACATCAATAAATGGTGCATAAAAGAACACTTATTCATGAGGGCTTTATTTACATGGATAATGAAATGAAAGGGCAAATGTTTCTAGAAAGGGCTACATTGATTTTAGAAATTCATGCTTAAATTGATCAATTCAAAACTATAGTAATGCAATATTTCTATAGAATTGGATCAAATTATTCTCATTTACTTCAAGCTAAAAGGCATCCTACTCCACTACTAAAGTTGTTCAAAAATGTTTGTGAAATTCTATTATTATTAAATATTAAATAAATTTCTCCCTTTTAAATTTGCCTTTATTATCACTTCTAGTGGCAACTAAATTGTAAAAGAGCTCATTTTCATTTTAGTTATCATGATATGAAATTTTCAACAATATTTACTCCTGTTTTGTAGAAAATTAGGTATGTATACCTAGTGTATTCATCTAATATAAATAGTCCATATTTTTTATGTCCTATACTCATGTAGTGTATAGGTCCAAACAATTTATTTTAGAAAGTTAAAGGTGCATACATAATCATCTACAACAGACAATTTAGTTAAACCTCTTAATAAGTTATAATTAATCATTTTTCTGAAGGTACGTGTGCAAGCATGACAAAGTCATCTGTACCATAAATTAAAGTCACTAGCATATGACAAACATTTCATTTGGGAACTATTTATATTATTCAAATCATGTAAACAAGTGCTATTTCTTTTAGTTGTAATAGCTACTACATTTCCATATTTAATAATTTTATATGTATTTAAAAAATAATTAAAATTAATATCATATAGTTGACCTATATTATGAAAACTATACTTTACACTTTAAACTGATAAACTATTGCAATAAAAATTGTAGAATTTCCAATAGTACTTAGTCATTTGTTGTGTTGATTTGAGATGTCACTAAGTACAACTTTTCCCATAATGTAAGATTCTTGTTCGGTGAATAAATTGATATTTCTTGTCATGTGTCCCGAGCATCAACAATCCAAGAATCAAATAACTTACTTGTCCTTCAAAAGAAAACCTTCTTGTAATTATAAATTAATTGTTAGGCTTATAAAACCAAACCTGTTTAGGTCAAGATAATTTTTGAGTGGATGAACTGTAATTTCCCCTAACTACCAAGCAAAGTTTGGAAATCTATATTAAATATGAGCATCAATAATACCAACATGTTCCATGTAGTTGGTTTGCATGCTATAATGACATGTAAAATTAATATTGTAACCTTGTAAAAATTGTCATTTCCATTACCCCAATCAACATGAAATATTCTGCCATTAGAAAAAAAAAATTTTTAGCAATAAGTTTTCTATTTAATAATGAACAAGTATATTTCTCGGATTTAAGACCATTAATTCCATAACAAACGATGGATGTGCTTAATTTTTTTGCTAGTCCATAATTACCCTTTTATCTGTTCATTAAATATCAGTTAGCCCAATCTCTAATATGTTCACAAAGTCTTAAATATTCACTATCTTTTTTTTAGTTTCTTATTTTTCGTACTTAAAATTTCATATTATTACACACATAAATTAATTGTTGTGGTAATCCTTCGTTATGGTGACTTACCTTCACATCACTTAATGATGTTCTCTTTTCATGTTCATCGTCTTGAGCCGTCATGCAAAATAGCTCTTCATTATTCTCCTTCTCTTCGCTTGTGTTAGTCTCTTCTAAGTCATTTTAGGCATTATTCAAGGCTTTCTTCCTCTTGTTCTTGCTCTTTGCCATTGCATTCTATTCTTTTTCATATCCATGGTATGCCATAAGAAACATTGTTTTGATATGTCCCACTTCGTGACACTTATGGCAAAGGCTCTCCTCTTTTCTTCTCTCTTTTGTTGGATCTTTGTTTTGTATATCTTCTTGCAACACAAAAAATTTTAGATAAACATTCCAAAATTAGAGTTATGCTATCTTCAGCACTAATCTCCTCTTCTAACATACCTTCCTCTATCTTGAGTGCTATTGTTTACATTTTTGCTTATAATTTGTATTTTTTAAATCAAGCCTTGTTCTTCTTTTCTTCTCTCCAGCTCTAGTTTGTTAGTCATTAGCTCATATGTAAAGTTATCCAATGTTATAGTAGAAATGTTTGCAACAATCATGAAGGTTCATACTGTTTTGGCCGAATTCTAAGGATCTTTTTTGGATGTTCATTCATAGATATAATCTTTCCCAAACTAGCAAAACCATTAATAATGTTAATAAATAAAATAAACATTCTTTCAATAGATTCATTAGAAAGCATTTTGAAGAACACTTAATCATAAGTCATTATATTTATTTTAATTTCTTAAACAAAAGATGTATCGATTTATGTTACTACTGATTTGTGGAAAATTTTTATAGTATTTTCTAAAATCATAATTTCTATTAAATGTAACGACAAAAAAACATAAATTTAAATATTATAGATTTTTTATTTAATTAAATTCTATGTTTCTTATTTTTATCCATCTTATTAAATTTTGCTTTGTTTTATTACACCTTATAAATTTTTTAAATATTCATTTCCCTACTACTAACTTCAAATGAGTGGCAGTCCTAATATTTCAATAGAGAATATAATGATCACAAAAAATTGAAGGCTTACTAGAGGAAGCTCTTAGGTCACACTTATATTTGACGAGTGAAGTCTTAAATTTTTAGTATTTTATTTTAATGGACATGTCTAGTGCATAACAGATATCTTCAAGTATCTTGCATTATTAAACATGTCTCAAGGATTGACGGCAAGCACATCAAATTTCAAAATACTTTTTTATTTTTGAATGTTAGTTTATTGATTTTAAGGCATTATTATTTTGTTTTAATTTTAAATCATATTCATGTATCAAATTATTCATTCATCTCTTTGATTTAAAAAATGAATAGGATTTTTTTTAATCTTATAACCATTTTCATGGTTAAATCATATCTTTGTCAAATTCCATGTTAGTTTGTTTGCTAAACCATGATTAAATTAACTAAGTTTAATTATGTTAATTTTTTTTAATTAAAATTATAAAAAAATTAGCACATTCCAGCTTGTTCAAAAGTGCAAATCTCATAGGCTGTCCTAGTCTGAGTAGGCACTAACAAGACTTGGGTTAGAAAATAATTGAAACAAAATTAAGACGAGGACAATCTAGCTAATCATGATTTCCTAAACCATATGGGGTAAGGTATTGGTAAAGGTTGGTAGCACTCGAACCAAGTATACTTATGGGATGGGTTTGACCTATATAGACCAGTATATTATGACTAAACCTAGGTGATGAATTTCTTTGTGCAGAAGGGGGGGCCAACCCCTGTTAGGTATGAATGTTAGTCCTATGCGAGTGCTTATAAATTCCAAATATTGTTTTGTCCATATAATCTCTTATGCTCATCTACATCCAATAGCAGAACCATTTATCACTATATGACCATGCATTTTTGCAATTGCATGATGAAGCTGGCCTCCACTTTATTAATCGATGATGATCATCCATCCCATCAACTATTTGATCTTTTAGATAAAATAATAATTATTGATTCTATTGATTTCATATGATTTATTCTTAGATCTTATGATAGGAGTTCCATCTGAACTTATTAGATGACTAGAACTTTTTCAATCTTATCCTTGCATCATGTAACTCTTAACTATCCTACCTGAATCCCACTATTGAGATCAACTCTAACTTTATTATTGTCGAATCGAATGATCCAGATCTCATCCAACATGATCAGATTGCATATATAAAATCCATCTTGATTAGACTGTGCATAATTCTTAGCTTATTCAGGGTAGGATTTGCTGGTTTGTATTGCCTTTGATTAGATCCAATAGCCTAGATCAACAAAATGGCTAATTATTTAGCCACTGCATTAGCAATGTGAAAAACATTATTTTAACCTATTTATAAATGGTTTTTAAGCTCTTTGGCTATAGCTTTTCAAATAGCTTATCTACACTTTCTAATAACAATAATCAAAATTTTTTTGATAAATACCCAACCATTATTGATGTAATAACTAATTAACATGAATTAGTCTTTGAGACCTCAATAAAATACTGCTAAATATTCTACTATAGTAAATTTTAGTGGAAGCAACTATGTCTTCTCCTCAAATTACCAATTTTTTTAGCAAAGCCCTATACATCTAAAATTTGGAAGTTTTACTTATTTTCTTAAATTTAAGCTATTTGTACCTTGTTCCATTAATCAACAAATATAAAAAGTTAAACAAATTTAGTATGATAGATTGTATACCTGTTTTCACTTCAAAAGCATTTTTACAAAAACTTGTTCAACTATTAATTTAAGCAAATATTCTATATGGATAAACCAATTGAAACTTCATTTCTAAAGAGTGATGAATTGCTATGAAAAATATTTTGACTTTTCAAAAAGTATTTTTAAAAAATATTATAAAGTAACAATTTTAGGTTGTTTATTAACCTTAAATAAATCATTGTTGATCAATTTTGCATAAATTTTATTTTTAAAAATATATTAATTGCACTTTAAATTATGAAAGAAAATTCAAAAAATTAAAAATTGGAAAAATAAAAAAATATAACAATCTTTGGTGATTCCATTCAAATTAAGACCTGTAGCCTCCCTAAATAAAGGTTTGGAAGAAACAAAACTAAATAGCATAAGACTTTCAGAAAAAGACTATTCATAGAAATGAAAAAAAATAAACGGGTTATAGTAATGTTTCAATGAAACGAAACTTGTATAAAAATAAAAATTATAGTAATAGTTTTGAATTTAGTTCATATAATAATCCTACACGTAATGAAATATATAATTAATCACAAATGTATTTTTCTTTTACTTGAATGAAAAAGGGAGAGTTAGAACTCCAAGAATGATGGACACATCAAACGGAAATAATAATTAGCATAAGTTGTTATGGCTTAAATTTTGTATCATTAAATGTTCTTGTTCCTTCACAATTTTTTTATTTAAAAAAGATCTATTATTCATAGACATATTTGAATGATTAAAAGAAGTAACATCACAATTAGTCACTATGGATAGAATGGATTGAGTTCAATAGCTATTTCAAATAGTTATTTACAATAAATATTGTGTTGGGTGGCTCAATGGTGCTCATAAAAAAACCATTGCAATCCATCAATCATCATTATGTTTTTTTCGTGCATAAGATAGATTAGGAAAAATTAGAACCACACGATTAAAAGTCAAGATCATTATATTACAAATTGTGTAAATAGATCAAGGTAAATGATAGCTATTTAGTTGATTTTAATGTAGATTATTAAATGCCAAATATATATGATAGAATTAAGGTAAATGATAAATATATTATTGATTTTAATCTTGACCATTATATAATAAAAATGAATAATTAGATAGCATGATTTAATTCTACACATTTAAGAAAAGAAAACGAACGTTCAACGATTCAATCTTGAAAATTGCATGACTAGATGACTGGATTAACATCTACACATTTCTTAAAAGATGATTAATATTTGAACATTTGATTATGATGACTATGGGTTCAAAGAATTGGTTTTAGATCCATTTGTTTAAGAAAAGCAAATGAATTTTTAGATTGTTCAATGTGACTATAGAATCGAATAGTGCACATTTGCTTCAAAATTTTTTAAGTGATATATCAAAATGAATTTGTAATTTTTTCCATGTTGTTTATCTACTCATGAGGTAGTTGTATGTAGGCTTTGCTTGCAGGTATATATTTAGTCGAACAAATAAGATTGGCTACCCTATAGTTCACTTTGGAGACCCTTGCTTATTAATATGCACATAACTTGTTCAAGAGAGATTCCATGATGAGATACTATAGCAAAAGTGTTCATGCATGCCTTGGCTCAGTACTTAGAAAAGTATTTGCTTTGGACAGCTAGAACAAAGTGTTTTTTCTTAATTTTCTTTTTGCATTATTTGAAAATCGTTTTCAAAGAAGTGATCAAGGTAAGATCATTTTTAAAATTATGAAAGTTAGGAATCTTATATTTTCTTAGATGATTAGTTTAAATAAAGATTTTAGTGATAAAATTTTTTAACTTGTGTTTAACAAAAATGATTTTAATGAAGCTTAATATTTTTAATTAAAATAAATATGAAATTTCCAAAATTTAATTCAAAATAAATCTCATAATGATATGTCACTCCAACTACAATGATCTTCATAAGGTTTGGCATTCACTATTTTATAAGTTCTTCCATAACTATAAATATTAGTTATTAAAAATCTAAAAGTTTACTCAATCAAATTAATTAAAAATACTTAGGTGCTATACTAAAATAAAGTATAATAAGTGGTGTTCAGCTAAAAAGTAAAAATTTTAAAGGGCAAGCCATTGTGTGATCAATATGCATATTAAATTAAAAGCTTTGTGCTAATGTAATTTGATTTAATGATCTTTAAAGATTAAACCTATGATAAATTTAACTATTAACTATTATTTAGCTATTTATTCACAACTTACTTTTATTATAGAGATTGAAATTTTCACTTACATATACATCACACAAAAATTGTCTCTTGTCATAAGTAGGACAAATGTAAACCTATGTGTCATTTGAGTATTAAGTGATTTGTTTAAAAATTTTGGTCCAAAGTATAATATAGAAAACATTTTCTAGATGGAAAATTATTAAACTAAGAGCTCCAAAATTTGAAGTTAAGCCACTATTAAGAAATGTCTTCAACACTCATTTACTTGTCTTCAATCGTGGATTTAACAATGAATCAATTAAATGAGCTTTATAGTAGATTAACCTACTTGATGTTTAGATACATGATTTGAAACACACCCAAAATTAATAGAGAACATATGATTTTTTTCATTAAAATATGTTGTAAGAAACATTGGTTCAATGTAACTAACTAAAGAAAAAATAAAAATCATCAATAATTAAAACTTTTTGTTGAATAATTAATTCAATAAATAACATATAAATAAAGGAAATGAATGATGATAAAACTCTATTTGTAAATAGTCATCTTAGCTCTCTTGCATTTTTGTATTGTCATACTAGGATAAATTATTATAAGCTTATGCATTACTTAATATTTATATACACATTGATTGTCTTAATCATCCTTCACCTCAATCTACCTAAAAATGTTTTTTTTACTATTATGAGTCATGTACTAATACTTCACATGCATCACTTTGTGTACTAATTAGTTCGAATGAGACTCATAAGAATTATCTATATCCAACTAAATCATTTTTGTAGAAGCAATGGCCTTTCTTTTATTCATGGCTAGATTATCTATTTAACATTTTTGAACATAAGTTATAAAATTCTATTGTTTTAAATAAATTAATAATTTGCATCATTTTGTTACAAATTTATTATTGTTACCATTACAAGAATATTGTTCTTGTAAATAAGCTATAGATTAAAATTTTAATGTTTTATATGTTCAGGTATCTCGATTATTTTGTGTATTTTGGTAATTTTGAAGCTTTTTTATTGCAACTGTAACTTCGCTTAACTTGCAATATCATGAAAGGATTTTTTTTGTTATGTTGTGTCAACAATTCATTTATTTCCTTATGATATTCAAGTTTTGTTATGTATTTATAATTTTTACATCAGGAGTATTTATTTATTTTTGTTTATTATTTATTTCATTTTATTTTTTTTTAAATATATAGACTTTTTAACTTTTTTTATGTAATTTTTGAAAAAAAATTTAATTGAAAAGATCATTCATTATATGTAATATTTAGTATTTGTCATTTTTTGAATAGTGAGTTTTCTATTTCATATTTTCTTACATGGTAAATATCTCAGATCTTTTTATTTAATTATTTCATTATATGTTTTCAAACATTATTATTATTTTTGTAAAATTTTTTATGAAACTTATACTTCTTTGTTTAGTTAATTATTAGTTAAAATTAATTTTTAAAATATAAGTCTTTTATGTTTTAGTGAACATTAGCTAATGCTATCATAAAAGTAAAAATTACTTCATCATACATTTTTTTCTTTAATTTTATTTATCTTATATTAAAAAAATTGATGTTCATTATTTTTAAATAGTTGTAAGTGTTGTACATTTTTAAAACTAGAAAGAGTCATCATGAACTTAAAATTTGACACATAAAGTGATTGTTTTTAAATAGTTATTACAGTTTCGTAATGCATTGGAGTTTTATCCAAATGTTATTATAGATATCATTTTTTATTGCTATGTTGTGTATATAATTTATAAGTTCAATATTTTTTTAATTTTATATATTATTATTATAATTAGTTAAATATTATGTTTATTATTTTTTGATTTTAAATGTTTTAGCATCAAACATTATAAAACAAATTTATAATTTTTTTTGTTATCATTGTATTTTTTGTTGTTTTCTTTTTGTATATTCTGTATTTTTGTTACTTAGTTTACGATCTTTAAATTCTTACTGTATCATTTATTGAAAATATTAACAAGTTATTTAAAAATCTTAAATGCTTACGTTCTAAATAATAATTTTTAGCAATTATTTGAAAAGTTTATTTTAGGTTTTGATCAAATTATAATATTAAAAAAAATCAAATTTATAAAATAAAGAGTTTGAATTTAGTTGTTTAAGTTATATTTTTTAACTTATAAAAATTATGTTTTAATTATACTAATAAAACATAAATAACTAACAAAAAATAATGAATATGACTTTACAAATAAAATGAGATAAATATTTCCATTTCTTTGATGATTAGAGTCTAATTTGACAATTCAAAATTGTTTGACTTGGCACAAATAGTTACAAATATATTCAACATTAAGAGGATATGTGAGTTGACATATTGATGAGTCTTCCCCCTTGTATATCATCACATTTATATTAAAGGTTATTTAAGAAAATGAACACTAATTTAAACTATTTTTATTTTTTTCATATACATTCTCTTTATTCTTTTAGCTTTTTTATTTAAATTTATATATTTATTTGTCATCATTAAAGTTTTTGAAGACCTTTTATAATAATAAAATCCTATTTTTTTAATTAGCTACTATATTAACAATTTCTTTTTTTCGACAAGTTTTAGTTTTTAATATCTTTTATTTGTGTTGTCAATGTTTTTAGCTTGTAGTACCAAGAAGTTTATTATTCATTTATAATGTAAATAACTTATATTTAGTAATATATTAATATAAATTTATATTGATGATTTTTTTAAAAAATTTTTAATGTATTTCCACTTATTATATTTTTATTTCAAATTTAATTATTCGATAGAATTACACAAGTTTTTAGCTATGTTTTTTATGTATAAATAATTATCATTTTAAAATTTGATATGAAACTTAAAATTCTTTGATATTACATAAAATCTTATATTTTATTGCTTATTTGAAAGTAATTTTTATGTTATCAAATATTTTTAAATACAAAAGATTTATTACTATTATTAAAACTCTATATATTGCGATCAAACATGCTATCTTTATTGGAAATGGCATACATCAAATATGTTGCAAAATAATTTTTAAAATGAAAATTATTTCATTGTAAACATTACAATATTTCTTGTGTGTTTCATCCAATAATAAACATTATGTAACATTTTTAGTTGTTGCAACTAGGATGACTTTATCCAACTGAGTTCAATAAGCAAACTAAAATAGTTTTTGTACAATATCTGACATATGTGGTCAATTGTTTATGTATTATGAAAATCTCATTTCAAAATTTAATATTATGAATCTACTATTGATTTTATTTTTATAATATTTTGCATATATAATTAAATATTTGAAATAAGCATTTATCTTCATAATATTATTTTTTATGCACTAATTGTTTTTCTTTTAATATTATGTATTTGATCTGAAAGGTTTTTATTATACATTTTCTTTTTGTTAGCAAAATAATGTTCGACATATAACAAAAAAATTATGTTTATTTTGTTATACATAAATTTTTTTATATTTAAAAATTCTATGCATCAATATTTATATTTTATTTTTATTATTTAATATAAATGTTTTAATTTTATGGAGGCACACAAACATATTTCTTGGGATTATAATAATAAAATAACATATATTGATGTATTATTACGTATATAATTTTTGTTGGTATTATTTTTTTTTATTTGAAAGTTTTATTTTTTCCATAATTCTTTTCTTACTATCAAATCTTAATTATTCAATTGCTCTAGGTAATTATTAAATTAGGTTTGGCATATTCTGAACAACTATATTTAATGGTCTGTTCAGTAGGTTAAATTTTTATTTTACATTCTAATTATGTTTGTTTATTTACTATGTTTTATTGTTGCATACAATATTATTTTTATATTCTTTAATGTTTTCCTTTTTCTATTTATCAAATGACCTTTTTGTTAAAAAGGGATAATTTGTAATAATTATTGGGATAAACGTTATTACTTATTTACAAAATGTTTTTTATTATAAATATTGAAAGATGTTATTATTATAATTCTTATTTTGTTATAATTTTTTTAAGAAATATTATAAATACCTAAATCATTAAGAAATTTATTCTAATATATTTGTCCAAATTTTTTGAACTTTAAACGTATTGATGCAATGATTTTTATTGTTTATTGATTTATCAACTGTAGCTTTTTTGCATAGCTTGTGCATTCATAGCATTACTTTTTAAAATTTTTGCAAATATATTTACAAGTCAAAAGTAAGGTAATATATAATGTTTTTAAATTTTTTTATTTTTGTTGAATATGTTTTTAGGATTAGCACATTTATGATTATATTATAAATGAATAATTTTTAATAATTACGTAATCTTTTTGTCATATAATTTTTATATTATTATATTTATGTTTTTGAAGTAAATGTTAATATTTTAAATATTATTTGAATTTGGTTATTCTTTATTCCTTCATAGTTGTATAACCTTATTTAAATTACAAAATTTTAACTTTTTTATATAAGAAACAAAAGACTTGTGAATTTTTGAATTATTACTCATAATTTGCAATATTCTTAACCAAGAAAATATAAGAAATGTCCAACTTTAATAAAAATATTATACAAGTACCAATAATAATATATAAGGTAAATAAAAAATTTTAAAGTTCAATCTTGATATGTAAATCATCCAAAACAATTTGCGTAATGTTCGACAAATTATTTATTACTATGTAGTAGTGTTTTAGATGTGCTTCTTGATTTATTTTAATTTTTTTTTTTAGTTATATTTTGAGAGAAATACGACATCTTAACTAAAACATCAATAGTCTAATTATTACTTAATCATTGAAAATTTGTAACGTTGGAACAAATGATTTCACAATGAATATATAATAAAAAATTATCATTTTCTCACATTGAAATGTAGAATTTAAAAAATTAGGCATGTTCATTATTAGACAACAAAAATTGAAAAACAAGGTGTATTTATTATTAGATTATTTTCAATTTTTTATTTTTAAAATTTTTTAATACCTACATTATTTTCATACATTTTTCACATTTGAATATTTCGTTTAGCCATTGTCATTTTTTTTAATTTTGTTGCATAATTGTTTTTTATTTTAAATGTTAAACTATTCGGCATTGGTTTTTGTGAGACTTTTCTGTATTAAAAGACAAACTTTTTGTGATATGAAATAGAAATAATTTAAATTTTTAATTTAAATTTTTTAATTTTTTTTTACTTAGAATATCTTCTTTGATAATGTTTTAAATTACTTGAACAATTTTCTTGTCATATCATTGAATAGTTTTCAATATTTTAGATCATTTAATGCTTTATAGTTCTCTCCATGCACTATTATATTCACCTCATCATTTATGAAATATTTATATTTTATTAGAATACGTTTTCTTTAATTATTTGTAAATTAATTTTTGTCTATTATTTGATGGAGGTGTAATTTTATTTACATAAAAACTATTTTACATTACAATATTACATAAATTAAAAGAATTTTTAAACTTTATATTTTGTAGATTTAGTAATTCTAACTTTCTAAGTTTGCTTTCTTGTTTTTCAAAAAAAATACTTCCAATAACAAAAGCATAAGAAATTTTAGTGCCAAAGAAGCAATCACATAAATCTTCAAACACATTGGATATTGAAAGATTTATATTAAAGCAAATACGAATTAAAATAGCAAATGAAGAAATTAAAACTAATTGTACTGTGAAATGTTTAAGTCAATCAAAATTAAGAAAGATAAATCCATTATACATTTTCAATAATGTAAAATATCAAACATTTGAAATAATATTATTTGTTCGACAAATCAAGTAAATTTATATACTACTCAAGATGTCGAAAATATAACAACAAAAACATATATTATTTAAAAATTGTGATCAACAACGCATTGATAAATTTTTTGAAGAAATGTTTTTTTAAAAAGAAAATTACTAAATTAAAATAAGAAAGTAAATAATAACTTAAAATTATTTCAAATCTTGAAGATAATATGGAACTTATGTCATAATTTATGACATATTAGTTGAAAATCTAAAAAAGTTTAAATATTCAAGAAATATTAAATAAGTAAATATAATACAATAAGGATTAAAAGTAGAACAATTCACTATTGCAATAGTACATTAAATATTTTTTTATCAAAAAATTTAAAAAATATTTTACACTAAGTATGAAAATATTCTCATAAAAAAGTGGACTTCCCCATAATGATACATACAAATGATCTAACATTATTTAATATTTAATCAAAAATAAACACTAAATCATAGAAAACATTTTGTTATTTGTATGCAGTGGCCTTCTTAATACCTAATTGTATGTATTTTCAAGTATTGGAAAAGCTAGTTAATATGGTCATAAACCTTTTGTACCTCTAACAAAACATCAATAACTATAAAGTATTATTTACTTCTTTGTTACAAGTCTATACCATCAATTTACTGGTTATTTATTTTGGCATATTAATTAATTTGATAATTTATTTGTTATAAAACTTCTCATGTTGTCCAAAACGAAAATATTTTTTTTGTACTTCCATTATGAAAAAAAGTTTTTAACGGTTATAGTATTCCATTGTGCTTCTATATTTTTGTATTTTTAAATTTTTCAGATTTCAACTTTTATTATAATTTTAAGTTTTCCTAAATTTAGTCATTTAAAAATATTTTTCCTAATCTTTTTTCAAAATTCATAAAATAATTTATATGTTCATTATATCGATGTTACTATTTTTTTTCTTGTTTTTTCTATTATTTACAAAAAAATAGTATGATTTTTCATAAGTTAGTTGTTTGATATGACAACTTTTTTGTGAAATATTTAATTTTTCAATTGATAATAGCTCATTTATTATTCTTATATTAATAAATGATGCATATTTTGAACCCTTGACATATTTGTAAATAAAATAATTACTTTTTGACATGTAATACAAATAATTCCATGCAATTTAGATTGTCTTTTGCTTCAACAGTTCGATATATATTTTTTTCAATAAATTTGTTGATAAAATTTACTTTCCCACCTAATATTAAATTAAAAAAAATATTGTAGATTTTATTTCTGAATAACTTTATATATTTTTGTTATCACTTATCCTTTGCTTTTACTAACACATTTTTAGATACATCACAAATTATCTTTCATTAACACTTATGAATATTTCTAATATATTATAAAATTAAAAGCATATTTTGGTTAATATATTTTTATCAATATATTATAAAAATATTTGTTTTCTTTTGAAGGAAGATCGTCCAAATAAAATTCTATTTCTTTAATTACTTTTGTTTTTTTCTTTAATAACATAGATTGCATATTTGAATTGCTATGTTCATTTTATGTTAATATTTTGTAGACATAGAAATGGAAAAAAACCTTTAATTATATACATTTAAATTTATTTTTCAATGATCTAAATTTTTTTGATAAATATATCTTACACATAGCTTTCAATATGACAAGCATTCTGTTATCTTAGTATATGTTTGAATTCTTATAGTTTTTATTTTTCATTTCTAATGTAATAATTTTTCCATTATTAAGATATTTTTATTGTACTTTGTAAATATTTTGAGTAGTTTACAATAATGATGATGTCTCTTTTTTTTGGTATTCATATTAGTTTTTGCACTTATCACTATCTTTTTATTTAGTTATAATAGTAACTAACTATGCACCATTGAAGAATTGACATTTTTTAAAATAAATCTTTATAACATTTTCAATATTAGTAAAACTCTTTAACGGCACATATGTTTGAGAAATAAGTATTTTTATATATTTTAAAAAACTTCTTGGCGTGAGTCACAAATAATTCTAATTGTTGAACTTTGTTTGACAAATACATCTTTGATGTCAATGAAATCTCATGATTTTTTATTAATGATTTTTTGAGTGATTTTTAAATTGCAACACAAAATCAAATATTGATTAATCAATTATAAACTCAATCAAGTGTACATAGAGTAATTAATTTTTGAAGAAAAGTCAAAGAGTGTCGGTGGCTTTGTTCAAGTGGAGCTCTACATATAAATTTAGCCATTTTCGAAGCATATGATAAAATAGTTGCATATAAAAAATTCATAATGTATACTTTATTTTTATTAGACTTACAAAGCTTATCACTTTATGTTTG
The DNA here is from genome assembly GCA_023846275.1 of Vanilla planifolia. Lineage (NCBI taxonomy): Eukaryota > Viridiplantae > Streptophyta > Magnoliopsida > Asparagales > Orchidaceae > Vanilla > Vanilla planifolia. The sequence goes on along the minus strand of JAIUJO010000026.1, from coordinate 3,006,372 downwards.
TATGATAAATATGATTGTATTATGTTATAAATGAATGTTAAATTTAGGTGAATATAAGCATGCATTTAATGCATATTTACATTTATATAAATTTGTTTTGATAAACATTTATTATATGAATTTCAAGAGCTAAATGGATCGATTGTCATAATTTGCAAAAGCATTAAAAAGCATATTATTTACGCATTTTTTTTATAAAATTCAACTATCTTATTATATGATCTACATTGAATGGCATTGAATAATGGTTATGTCGAATGTGATCATGCGAGAAGTGCATTGATTACATTATTTGTACTATGTTAAGGTGTCTAATAGTAAAAATTCTTACAAAATTATATCATATTTTATACCATATGATGTAATCATTCGATAATTAGATGGGAAGCTAATAGATATTATGTGACATAATATTTGAAATGTTGCATAAATACAACAAGGTCATTACCAATGTAGAATTAATAGTTATGAGCTAAGAGTTGATGACTTAATTTTAAGTGAGCTGATTTAATTTTTACTTTTATGTAATAAAGGTCATATTAGTATAATCAGATTAATTGAGTTGTAATGTGTATTGTTGCAAGACTATACTACATAAACATATTAGTATGATAAATTTTACAATTGACAAATAGATAGATTTCAATTACACTAGTACAATACTAATGTCATGCCATTATGATATAAGCATTTGTATGGGTTTGGTTATGTCTGATGATTTGGACATTTTTTTTGGCTTATTTGTGTAATATTTTTTTTGTCTACTTTTCATGCAGTCACAATCATTCATGATTATAATTCTGTGCTTCTTGTAGAACATATTATGTGTTATATTCTTGCATTATACATTTTTTCTCAAGAGTTAAAAAATTAGTTTTTGTAGGTTTGTCTAACTGTATATTATGACAAACTTGTGTAAGTAAGATACATTAAGATATCCAAAATAGAACAGAATGGATAACCACTTATTGTAGGAAATTGTAATTTATTTTTGAACAATGAGATTTAGTTACTAGAATTTTTTTATTTTTATATATTCCTTTGATTTGTATGGATGGAAGTAATTTCTAGAAGAATATGGAAATCAATCTATTATTATTTCATTTTACATATAAAACAAGAAAATGGAAATTTAGCTTTATCGATATTATATTTAGATTTACTTCATTAACTTTTTTATTATATTAAAGATTCATATATTAACTTAGTAATATCTTTTCATAGTATTTTATTACTAGGTCATATTAATTTTTTGTGGATTAAATAAATTATTGTCATAATTGTGTAAACTATATTGCACTATTTTGATTGAAGTGACTTGCACTTGGCCATTATCAAAAAAGTAGGAGACTTGATTGGAATATCACTTACTTTGCCTTTGTTAAAAATATAGTGTCTTTTAAAAGAAACAACAAGGTAGCCAAGGGGAATGAAGATGTGGTTTGAAATGCTATGCTCCAACTGGCAATAGCAAAAAGTATTATTATTAATGGAAGCCTATTTGATGTAGTCCAAATATAGACTTCTATGATGGTCTAAATTGAAGACTAAAATACCTGACATGTTTAGTAGAACATTTTAGAATATGAAAAGATATCATGCATTAATTAGGGTTAGATAGAATATAATATTTTAGAACTATTAAAATATTAGCATTCTAAAATTGTAGCATAGATTGTTAAATTTAGTAAGTGAAAAAATTTTAAGCATTAAGCATAAAATCTTACAAAGTGGTTTTTGTGACATCCAATTTTATATAAATAAAATAAAAAATTAAAGACAATCTCTAGATAGAGTACCTTAATAGAAAAGAACTACTTTACATTTAGATTAGTACTTTGAAAATAAATATTACTAAATGGGCATGTTCTTCTGGTCATGATATCATATCACTTTATAAGCATTTGTGTTTAGTGTACCAATGATAGGACGGGTAATGAGGTGGTGGTTTTTGGGTTAATTGGGAGCCTAGCTTAAATTGGTAATAAGATAGTAAGACATGATTTAGAGCCTTTTTGAGGAAGATTTTTGTTTGATGATTAGATCAAGAGAGTAAATGGTGGGTGAAGAGTTATTGTTATTACTGGAAGTAAGAATTTGTTTAGTTAGCCACACTTCCAGTAAAAGGCCTCTCAACTTCAATCATTGCCTCTCGAAAGATATTTGGTTGTCGACTTTCCTAGTGAAAACTCTATCATACTATATCCTTATCTCTTATGTGGGTGGAAATTTGAATCTCACCAAGAAGGATTGGTATAAATGTTTTTAAAATAGGTAGAAACACACAAACAAATGAAATTTCATTCCATTCTTTTAATCTTGTAAGTTCATTATTTCATTTTATATAGACCTTAAATCTTTATTAATTAATTTTAAAAAAAATAAAAAAGCTATAAAATTTATTGAATTAATAAGTTCACAAACTTGTCTTATGTTTTAACCTGTTGGAACGGCATGAGCAAAAAAAGAAGATAATCGGTGTGGCTCTGACTAATCGATGCATCATTTTGATTTTTTACTTTTGTGAGTAGCACTGGTATAGACATGCTGAAGCTTTAGGTCTACTTTTATGATGCATGGTTCGTAGAGAATCAATTTGTCATCAAGTAAACATGTTCGTTGATCTAGCTGGCATCAGCTGAGTTGGTTTTGAGTTCCATGGGTTGGCACAAGTTGAGTGGGTGTCAGACAAGTGTCTTTAGCAACTTTTTATGGAGGCACTAACGACAGTGGAAGGCGGATGTGACTGAGACATCAAAGAAAATTTTATTTAAGTTTTTTAAGCAATTCAACAAAATTTTACACCAACAAATTTATTTATTTTGTGTGACAGTAGTGGTTGTATATTTGTAAGCTAATGATAGATGTCCTGTAATTACTGGTTGAGTTGATTGGGGTTAAATGTAAGAAATATTTTTGTCTAATCACCTAAAAACCTTATATGCTGCTTCTTGAAAATTATTAAGAATTTTGTTTTAAAAATATATTATAATTCAAATTTTGTATAATAATAATTTTTTTATGCACGATAAAAATTATATTTAACATCAAAAATAAATTTCAAACATTGTCATTTATATCAGTAAACTTAAGTTATTTTTATTTTATTAACACAATGAGCAAACATTTTTATTTAATGTATAACTTTTTATTTCTTAAATATTTAAAAGTTCAATTTCCTAAATAGATATTTTCTATTGTTACACCGCTATAATTATTTTTTTCTTATAAAAAGTAATAATTTTGTCTACTTTCAATTTCTCAAACATTAGTCCCTTCTTTTAACTTTCTTATTTTTTCTATTCTCAAATTACATAGGCATAGCAATCAATTTTATGTCTTTTAAAAATCTTTTTTGATTAATTATTTGTTCATTGTTAAAAGATTCAATGGGCTCTTTATACGTGGGATTTTAATTTTTTAGGTCTCTCTTATTTATGTATGGCTTTTGTAATTTACCAGCTTAAAAAAATACTTTAAGAGAATTACAATATCATATCATCCAATTGACCATTTCTATTATTACTGTTTTTAAATATTTACAATATTATGTTGAACAAGTTTATATTTTTATAAACATTCCATTAACTGTTATGAATAATATTTTGAAAATATAATTTGACCTAACATCCAAGTTATTTACTTTTTTTGATAAATTTTTATTTTTTTTAATTATTAATTAAGATTGATTATGAGGAATATTTGTTTAGATGTTGAAAAACACAAAGTTTCAAACTTTTCATTACTATAAAACTAAAAATTTTCAATTCACTGTAACTTCTATTATTTGTACTAAAATGTTTCTTAAATATCATGAAACATTTTCTATTGAAGTAAAAGTCATACCTTTTATTATGAAAAAATCCTTTTACTACTAAATTTGTGAAAACTATATATCGATCTTAAGCTTCATTACAAAACTGGATGTATCTACTTGTTACATGTGTATACAAATTTTTTTAATTGTTATATACATTTTTAACAAGTTTATTATAAAATAATCATTTCTAATTTTCAAATTTTCTTTACTTTTCTTGAGGACAACTTTGATAACTAAGTTTTAAGTAGATTCTTATATATCACGTATTCAATTGCCATAAGTAATTTTACATTGTCTAAAGCTTATTATTTTTTAATTTCAATAATAAGATTTTTTTTATTAAGTTATTTTGTAACTTTCTCATGTGTCATGTAAAAATAAAAAATATTTAAAAAATTGTTTTATAATTGTGATGTGTCTTTGTTTTAATTTTTTTAAGCTTATGCTGTTTTATTTAGCCAACTACTCTCGAAGCTACAAATGTTTTTAAATATTTACATATTTTTTAGTAGTAATAGCTTGTTTAATTACTGTAGCAATAGGAAAAATCTTTGTTGAAAAATTATTCTTATTGCTTATCTTATTTATATATAAAGTAATCTTGCTTTTATTATTTTGACAGATGTTGTAAATTCTTTCGATATTATGTTGTCTTAATAACTAACATCGTTTTAACTTCTATCATATTCTTGTTTTAACTGGCATGATTTCACGTAGCTTTGAATTATTTAATTTAGGTTATAACATTTGTGTTGACATCATTAATTCCTTAAGCTGTTTTAGCTGCAATCGCACTATCTAAATGTTTTAAATAATTAAATTTTTTTTATTTATATAGCTATTATAAAAACTTTTGTTTTAAATTGTTTTATGAAAATAACGAAAATCATTTAGAAATTGAAATTTTTTAATAGACTATCAATTGTTTTATTTTTTTCAATGTTCTTCTTTGAAAAAATAAATTTTAAATATTATAATTGCATATAGTATTTTTTAATGTTATATTTTTTTATTTTTTTATTCTTAAAATCTTTTGAAATTATATTTTTAAATAATTATTTTTAGAGTGGCAATCCACTATAACATGTATGACTTTCTTATAGAGAAAATGTCATTTATGACACATGCACTAATAGAAAAACTTTAAGATGACAAGTAATGTTTTAATATTTAATATTTATATGTAAATAAAACATTTACAACAAATGTAATATATTTACAAATATTTATATATTTTTTACTTTATTTTTTTATCGAAGAAATTACAAGAAAATAATTAAAATATTTATGATATAAAGCTATATTTTAGTATATTATGCTATTGACATAATGTCTATATTGTTTCGAACAAAGAAATTTTTTAATAAGAAAATAATCTTTTTCCTTTATTCTTTTTGTATAATAAATAGGAAACTGAAATGTAATTTGTAGGTAACTTTTCATCACATTTTAGTGACATTACTTTGAATCATTTTAGAAATTTTCTGTTAATCATTTTGCTTAAAGTTTTGCAATTTTTAAATGGTTTTATATTATTTTCCTAATTATTTTATTTTATTTTTATTTTTGTTGACATATTCTTCATTGAATTTTTGTTATAACTACGTGATATATAGAACATATTGATTAAACTTTCAAATACGAAATTTCTTTAACAATTATTTATCTTTTAATTATTTCAAAATGTATACATTAAGAAATTTGAAACCATAACCTGACTAGGAATTTTTTTTACATTTCTAATGCATTTGGCAATAATTACTTAAGTCATTTTTATTAGTCTTGCTATTTACAATTTTTTTTTTAATTTTTTTATGTTAACAAATTTGTGTACATTTAATTAGCATAATATTTTTTTAATACATCATAAACGTTATTTTAAAATTGAGGTGCACTTGTTTCATGATGATTTAGAATTTTATTGCCTTATAATATTTTTATTTAAATGCTACATTTTTATAATTAATATTATGATATTTAATTTACAGTTTTCTGCATAATTCTCTTGTTCAATATGATCAGCCTTTTTTTAATTTCAGTAGTTTGCTTGCCCAATATTTACTAAATTTCAAACATTCTATTACACATTATTTTTTCTATTTTTCAATTATTTTTTTAATTAATATCTTAAAATTATAGACACTTGCAAAAGATTTTTTAAATATTATAGAATTAAAAAATTGGTTATCTTTATAATATTTCCATTATTATTATTTAATATACTAATATTTTAGGAAATATATAGCTCCTATATTTTGTTATATAATGAATCTTCACTTCGCTGCAAATATTATAAATTTAACGATTCATTATTCTTTTAATTCTTTTAATAATTTTATGTTCATCTTTGATTACCCAAACTTTCTTGATAATTACTTACTTTTATTTAATTTGAAAAATTATTAAATTTTAATTTTTAAGAGAAATTAAGTTTTTAAAATAATTAGAAATTTTCTAATAAATAATCTATTTTGTATTTTAGGGATAACAAATAAATTTAGAAAATGACAATATAACATTAATATAATTATTTCAATATCATTAAAATAATAAGAACGTTTCTTACATTTTATTTATTTTCATATTCTTTTTAGTATTTTTTTTTTGAGTTAGACAGGTCTATAAATCTGCTAATATAAATTGATTTGTTAAGCAAAGTAAAAAGAATTAATTTTATATTATAATGTCTAACTAATCAAAATTGTACTGAAGATGGAAAAAATTAATTCAAATAAAAAGAGGAAGAGAAATTGTTTTTGTGAAAATTATGAAAAGATGAAATACGACAAACTAAAAACTTACCTAATTTGATATACATATATAGGACTAAAATTGTATAACAAAGAAAAAAACTAATTACATAAGGTTACAAATAAAATAAAAGAGAAAATTTAAAAAATTAAAAAAATAGTGAAAACAAAATTAAATGAGGACTCATAAAATATAATATTACAAATATATTCACAACACAATATCAATAAAATGTGAAAAAAAAAATTCTTTTGCAAAAAAAAGTGAAATTAAAGATTTTAAGCATCAAAAAATAAAAATAGTAAACCCTACAAAATATCTAAAAATTGTTAAAATATTGGGTACAATGTTTCATAAAAATATTGCACATATATTGGAAATAAAGTAAAAAAATAACGAATAAACATAATAAAAAATAAAACATAAAGTTTAGCAATGATAATTTAACATTATATCAAGAAAAAATAATATTATAGATAAAAACATAACTTTTATTACTAATAAATAGGAGAAAAGGGTTTATGAGTAAAAAGGTGGATGGAAATCATACAAATAGATTTAGATCATGCTCTTATGGGACAATAATAAAAAGTGGTGAATGAAGAATAAAAGAAAAAGAAGTATGACCAATCTTTGTACTTCTCTCAAATTGCATGTTTGTGACAAAATCTCGATGGTGGAGACATCAAATGTTATGATAAAATTTCCATATGTTCGTTCATAAAGGTTTTTAATGTGTTAACCGTAGGAATCAATGTATTAGAATGTTAACCTTCAGATATCAAAAACATTACGTATACATAAAGAATCGCAAAAGAATAATTAGTACAAATGGAAAAAAAACAAATAAATGATCATTACGAACCCTGTAATACAACTTTTTCTTATCTTAGCAACCCAACAATGAAATGCCATATTTTATGTTTTTATATTTTTTTGATATTACATTGAATCTAATGTTTATTTTGAAGATGTGACTAATTCCTTTACCAAAATAAATTCATATAAATAAACAAAAAAACTTTATTCTTAGTTTATATTTGAAGTAACGGGTAAGAACATTTTCAGGAGTAACACAAATTGAACTTATTATTCTTTGAATACTTTAGTTTGATTAAATTTAAGATAGATAAACTAAGATGGCTGTCTCAAAATTATAATGCTTAAAAGTTTTATTGCCATAATAAGAAATTGAATTAGGATGACATTATTGAAACGTTTATGTGTTTCAGTTAAAGGTTGCCTAGGTGGACAAATTTTAGAAAGTTCTTCCAATTTTCTTGTATTAAAGAAATTCAAAACTTTACATTTGAACTTATCATTGATGAAATGTAAAGATGAAGTGTTGAAAAATAAAATGGATATTTTAAGTGATGGAACTGACACGACCAAAATGTCGAGCACTTTGCACAACTAAGCTCTTCCAAGGCATAATATTAATGTAGCCATATAAATCCATCACGTGAATATTATGTTTGAAATGTCCATACTTAATAGCAATAGAACTATTTGAGTATGTTTAACTTGAGTTGCTTTATCAACTTTCATTGAAATGACTCTAAGAAGTGTAATAGGACTAATATTTCTAAATTTAATCAAGATAATCCCATGTAAGAAACAAAGCTCTCATTAATAAAAATTATTTCTTCTAAAAAAAATTTAATGTTGAACATATTAAGAGATTGTACATAATAATCAAATGTATTTTGATAGTGCATTAAGAAATTTAATACATAAATGTGTGACAACAATCATTTTATGGTTTGAAAATAGAAAAAAACCCATGTAACTAAGTCATCATTTGAGATGCTCAAGTTTAGAATATTGAATTCAAAGGTTCACATCTTTGAAGACTGATGTTTTTATAAAACAACTCTAAAATGGACAAATATTTTGAAATTTAATTTGTCATAAAATAGAATATAATCTCCAAAAAATATATCTAATGTACAAATTGTAGGTTGCAAGTGGCATAAGAACTGCATCAAAATGTAGCAAAATTTCAATGAAAATTTTTTTGAAAACTTGCTTACAAAATATGTTAAAATAGTTTCAAAAAAAAAAGAATTTGACTCTCCGTAGGCCATTTTCAATTTAAACTTGAATAGTAGTGAAGATGCATTTCCTTTGCCATGTTAATTATTAGTTTGGAAGTAAAGGAAGCAAGTAACTTGAAACTTTTACTCCAATGGGACCTACTTGACCAATACGAAGAACAATAATGTTGACAAATACACGATAGTGAGGTCATGAGTGGCATTGCAGAAACACTTTTGCACAAGAGTAATTTCAAATAAATCAAATAGCAAATGTGGTAATGTCTTGCCTTCATTTAGAATATATTAATGTGAAGCCATAATATGGGTTCTAGGAAAATGTAAAAAATGAAGGAAGAAAAGAAAAATGTAGCAATGCTAAAAGTAGTAGTTTTGAATCATAATGGTTATTAAAATAACTCAAAATAAGCTTTGATAAAAAAATAGTTGACTATTTGATAAGATTTTTAATGATATTCTTATCCACAAGCTGTGTAACATGAATTTAGTTTTTTTACATGATCAAAAGATCGACGCTAATCTTGATGAAGATTCACTTAAATCACCACACTACATAACAAGGTTTCTTTTTATGGTGCTGATTGATATAAGAAGACTTCAATTATGATAACATTTTAGTTAAACTATTTAATTTTACTTATTTTTAATTAGTTTACTACATTTTTCATTTTAATGTTGCTTTTAATGTTTCATATAATTTCCCCATGACATTGTCAACCTTTCTTAAACGGTATCATTTTTGCATGTTTTCATTAAGAATGGTAGGTTAACAAATTTTTCTGTTGAATTTAGGTTACGAATTACAAAATATTTAAAGCCCTATGGTGGAATAAATAGAAATATTTTTTTAATATTTTAATAATATTTCTAGAAATAATGTTTTCTTTATCTAAGAGAGTATACAATCCTAGTTTTCCATCTAAATATTTTATTTGATTCTCTAATATCTAAATTATTATTTGAATTTATATCCACCATCATTGTCATCCTTTTCATCATTACGTCCTATCATAAATCCTATTATAGGAGTTCCCTCTACCCATCCCACATTCATAATGTTTGACCATTTCATTAGTCCCTTGAGCCTTAAGCCTCATAAATCATTAGGCATCATGTTGATTTTAGCTAAGCCACCCTAAAACGAGGTTCAAGTTATGAAATTAAGTACAATAATAATCCCCACTATGACTATGGCACCACTAATTGTGCATAAGTGGTTGGCCTTAAACTCTACATTAATCATAACAACCATTTTAGCATGAAACAAGGATTTAGTAGCTCGATCCACAACTCTATTTATCATGTTTTATATAAGACTTTTATTCTTCAAGTTTTTGATTTCTAGTTAGAATTGCTAACCCTTGATACAATATATATTAGCTTTCTCTCATTTTGAATTTATTAGAAATCATTTTCGTTCATATTTTTGGCATTCTCTTGCTAGCCTTCAAATAATATTTTGCATAATTTACCTTTTTCACACATCTAATAAATGTATTATACATTGCCTTATAAGTTATTCAATTTTGTTTCAAATTATTTAGTAGAACGTGTAAAATTGAAGTTATTGATGTCATCAACCAAAAAGGTGAGAAGTCCATTATGATTGTGGAAGTGGGTAAGTTCATGTGTGTGATTTCATTATGTAGACAAATTCCTATTACACTCTTCCTAGTTTTTGTATATCTGATGTGCATGTCCATATCATTGAAAATGTATGTTTATTGAATGATGCCAGTCATATTAGTCCAATGCAAATAAAGATTGAGTCTATATATTATAAGAGTTGAGATGCTACTCTTATGCTCATATTTGAATATTCTTTTTATTTATTCTGCTTATAAAATAAATTTCCACAGTACAACGACATCATAAGATGAATAATATTTGTGATGACCAAGTATAAATGGATGATAATGTAATCGACATAGTTCGTATTAGCTCGTTGTCTACAATTCTTTGTAAAGCTTCAAACTTGTCTGAGCTTCCACATATAGTATGTGATGACTATAGTGAATTTCTACTTACATAATGTTACTATTTGAGGTAATGCTACATCATAATAATACCATATTTTGATAGTATTTACTTTGTTGCATGCATTCTTTATCCAATAGTTATTGAAGTTGTCTTGAGAAAATCATACACTTCGATGAATATTGCTCACCAATCAGTGCTATTCAACAATTTTTATGTTATGATTTTCTATTCACATGAATAGCAATTCTAAAAATTAGAAATGCATAACTTGCAAAAAAACTATTTCTATTATACAAAATATATAGAAACTTTGAATATCTCAATTCTAACCCCATGTAATAAGAAGATTATTCCATATATTAAATGTCATGTCCTTTTTGATGAAAAAATGAATGGAAGGTATAATTTTTTTTCATATTAATTGCAGCTTTGTGCTTATGTAGAATCGATATTCCATCCGTTTTATGTTTTGAATTTTTTAATGTAGTTTTGTTTGCATGAGATATGTAAACATTATTTTTTTCTTAGTTTACTAAACTCCACTTTATGTTTAGCAAACTAGTTCCCATACATGCATCTTGTACCTTGCCCTTATTGTATATTTTCTCTATCTTAGAATAAATCCAATGGCACACAACAATACACTAAAATATGTAAATTATTAATTTGCAATTAGTTGAATAATTGAAGACCAATATTTATTGCCATTACCTTGACTTTAGTATTTTTTTTATTCATTTAAATATTAAAAAATCTAAAATCAGTTCTTCTAAATTATTTCTAAGAGAGGGAACAACATAATCACTTATGAAGAAATAATTCTCTTTATTTTTAATTTTATCAATCAAAGTTTGGAAGTAAGCTACTTTCTTCTAACCTATATATAATGTGTAGCACAAATAAGCCAAAGGAAAACTTATTTAATGCAATCCTGACCCCTTGCAAATGTTTTTTACCTAGCATATACTCTTTTTGTTTCTAACAAATGTTCTCACTTTTAATTTTTATATTTAAGAAGCTTATAGTGTGTTGGAAGAGCAGTAGAAACTTATTATGATTAACAATAGTATTTAGATGTCCTTTAGTAATGATAGTTATGTTGTTTCCATAAGCTAGGAGAGTAACATATAAAGATGATCTATGTTTTCCTTATAATATCATTCTTTTTTAAGAAAAAAAAATTGATAGTGCTTCTTTTGAAGAACTCTATGAATGAGATGAAAAGAAAGAAAGGTAAAGGATTACCCTAGTTAAGGCCTATGAAGGTTGAAAAAAATTACTTCGTGATCTGCTAATGATTGTTTATATCCATGCTTTACAAACATAATTGGTGAATAAGCTTCTTATTAACATTGTACTTCGAGAGTGTCTTACAAAGAAATTTTAAAGATATATTGTAATTCAAATTCCTCAAATCCAACATAACAATAAAATTACTACTTTTATTTTTTTGTTAAAAGAATATACTTATTATTGAACTATAATATGTTATGTATAATATCTCTACATTTATAAAATCATTTTGATTTAGAGAAATGAGTCTATATAAAATTTCTTAAATTTAATCAAAAATGGCTTTGTGAATGTTACTTTCATGATGCTTTGAAGAACATTTGGTCTAAAATCAATAATGATTTCAATGTTATGAGATTTAGGAATATATATAATGTTTGCGCCTAAACTCCCCCAAAGAATTAGAGATCTTATAAAAATTTGTTAGCTACACTACGCACAAAATTTGAGAAGAAATCTAAGTAATTAGTGACAAATTTTCCATAAAACCATCTAGGTCAAGAGTGCTATCTCATTTGATAATAAAAGTTATCTCTTTATTTAATCCTTGGTGTTGCATTATTGTATTGCTTGTTTGCTTTTGTTAATAAGGAAAGGATGTAGTTAAATATATTTTCACCTTCAATTACTAATGAAGGCTTAAAATTATTTTGAAGTTGGTTGATTATAAATGTCATTATTTTATCCTCTTTGCTAACTTCTCCACTTCACCATTATTATATAACAGAATATTTTCTTTATTTCTCCATCTATTAGCAATCTAATTCCTTCTTTCAATTTCCAATAAAATTTCCATCTTTCTAAATCTTTTGAATAGCAAGAACTAAATAAATACAATACTTTCTACTAATCCTCCTTTGGTTTTCCTTGAAAAATTACTAATTTGTGATTCACCTCTTCAATATCTAGTTTAGTAAGATAAAAGATTTTTGTAAATATTTATTTTTTCAATCATTAAGGCTCATTTTATGTTTATTTTATTTTAAATCTAGGAACTTCTTCCCAAAGTATTATAAAGTTGTGTACTGTCTATGCAAATGTAGGGTGGGTCAAAAACATGTTGTGAAATTTAAATTCTTTAGGAGTTGAAGGATGAATTTTAGTGAGATTTAAAGAAGAAGAGGTATGTCACATGATCTAGTTCTAAGAAGGTGATGAATAATAAAGGTTGAAAGTAGTTATCTATGTCTTGTTAACCAATGACATATCTAGTACATTCCAAACCCATATTTGATTTCCTTTTCTTTTTTATATAAAGGAATAACAAAAAAATCACTACTGCTTAAGATAACATAGATTTATGCAATCAACAAACTCTTACATTGGTTTAGTTTTGGAGTTGATAGTCTGCTGTAATCATCTAAAGATGTGATTTCATTAAAATCCATATCAATAATCCATAGATTTTTAGTATTATTGATAATGTGAAATGGCTTGCCCATAACAAGTCCTTTTATATGTCATGCTTTTATATTAGGTGAAGCATGCAGCTTACTTCAAAAAGCTAGGCTTGATGCTTGATATTAATATCGATAAACAACTCCTTATTGATGTCAACATTATAGTTTAAGTCACTCCAAACAATCTATAACTTGTTTCATATATTGTAAAAATAATTAAAAATTGGATTTAATATCAAATTTTAACGTCTTATCCATAAAAGGTAGGTTCCTACAAGGCAACTGATCAAACAATCTATATTTTAATAAATTAAGTTATCACATGGGTAAACCCACTCTAAATATTTCAAAATGAGAAATTATTCATTATGACCAATATTATCTATAATTTTGATAGTTGAAAGCATCCTCTAATTCCTTTTTGTTTAATTAGTTTTTCTTGAATCTTCTAAAATTTTATTCTTATCCATTAACATTTCAATGGATTAGACTCCTCCATATTTTGAATTTCAAACATAGAGGTTGTTGATTTCCATAAAGTTCTTCACAAAAAATTTTGAGAGCTAGATTATCATATCGGTGCTCAATTTTATCCTATGAATTTTTTAAATTAAAAATTTAGTTGATGTTCTTCTCAATTTTTAGAATTTTTTAAGGAACTATAATCATCCAATAATTAGCTTGCCACACAATTGCACACCCTTGTACGTATCGCTTCCCATTCATTAGCATTACGGATGTGCTCAATTGTTTTTATTTCTTTTAGACCTATGTTTGAGCATCCATAGTGGACTTCTTGGTCAAATAGTTAACAACTTAAGTAGGAATTTTTGTGGCTTTAGTCTTTTCCTATTACATATTATTTTCGATTACATCTTTATTCAAATTTTGTCCATTAATTACTTGACCCCATTTCTCGATATAAACAATATGATGATCATAAGGCTTATCTAATTATTTTTAATATTTGTCATGAGCTACCTGATGCTTAAGTTTGTGGCATCCTTTGTAAAATTTAGGTAAGTTATCATACTAGATTGTCTGACCAAATCTATTGCTTGAAACCACTTTAGTAGAAATTCTAATTTGTTTTGGCAACTCTTTTTGTAAGTCAACATCAATACATACTAAAGAAATTTTATGATGTGTGAGATTCAAAGTAGCAAAATCAACCTTTAATATATATATTAAAGTTTTTAGATACGTTTTATTTTTCAATAAAAGTTTTTTCATTTGATAGTCTTTGCAAAATCTTCAAAAATTTAAAAGAATTTGTACATTTGATCGTTATTGTAAAGAAATTTATGTTTTCTTTTGTTTAAGAAAATTAATTTTCTTAACTATAAATATAATAAATTATTGATAATCATAACGATTTTAAACTTTTCTACGTTGGGTTATAATTTACTTCATATTATAGAACTCAAACCATCATTAAAAAAATTTTAGATCATTTCTATGTAAATCTTGCAGAATATTAGTTATCTGTTCTTATCATAGATATTCTTTGTGATTGCAATGTTTCCTTTTCATTAAATAGTTTCTATTAATGCACTTGTATTGATAATATGTTATTTAAATTTAATGTAAATCATTTTTTATATCATAAATGTTCAGTAATCTCATTGTATTTTAGTAATATTTTAATCTTTTATGCATGTACTTCTACTAAGACAATTTATGGATCAATGCCTTTTATTTTTTACTTTTCGACAATAATTTTTTGTCAATGTGATATGTAATGTGGTACTATTGAGTTGTTTATTTTATCATGTAATATAATAATTTTTATTAATAATTTTATGTTAATGACTGTTGTTCATTTTATTTTTCGTTTGCTCATTTCTATGTTGTTACATTTAGTAGTTATAAATTTCCAAAAAATCTTCTGTTTATTTTTGTACAGATAGAGCTAAGCATTTCAAGTAACTCAATACTATTTAGTGATTGTTGTTCATTTTATTATTAATTTTATGTTAATGACAGTTGTTCATTTTATAATGCATTTTTTAATTTTTTATTTAGTGTTTTATTTATAAAATACTATTGGGATAATTGTGTAAAATTACAAGAAAAAGAAGTGAAAAATCTTAACTTAGTAAAAAAATTTTGATAACTAAATGCCATAAAATGGTAAAAAATTATGAACAAATGCTAAGTAAAAAAATATTGAATGATATGGTGACGACTTTCCCAAGAAGATCTTTAAATTTTTTTTGAATAAATTTTTAGGTCATAATAGTGTTAAAATCAATAAGGGTAGATCTAATTATCTAATCAAGTGTTTGGAATGTTTGTTGGGTATTAAGGAAATAATTGAACTCTTTATTAGATGAAGCAAAGATTGTCCAAATCAAATATAATAAGAGATTGAAAGGTGTTATACGAGTCTTAGAAGCTGCAATATTTTCTTTAATTTTTTTTAGTTGATTGTTAGAATCCCATAAAATATTTAGTAATCATCAAATCAATATTTAATAGTTTCAAAGAGGATACATATGCTTTGATGAGGCTTTAATATGCTAATATATTGAATACTAACAAACACATTGTATACTAACAAAAACAAATATGGCATAATAAAGATAACATGCTTTACATATAATGACAAACTTATTGACATTTATTTTTTGGTAATGCATATATTTTATTAAGTCTGACAATGACTTATTATGTAATATAATCTAAAAAATAAATTGTCTTTCATGTATGGATGTTAAGACTTTTCTTAATAAATAATTATGATAGTTCACTTTCTTTTTTTGAAACATTTTATGCATCACACATGATTATGAAAAAAATTCAACTGAAATAGTTAGATTTGTTAAATACATAGGATGATTATTAATTTTTAATAATATTAGTTTGAATAATGTATTGAAATTTAAATCATTTGAAAAACGTAATAGTGAGCTGTTATGGTGGCAATAAAGCTCAAACATTATTTTTTCTATAATAAAACACGATTAAAAGTATGAAATATTAGGAATCAGCTCGTCATAATTTTAGTATGAGTTATGTGAATGCTTTGACTCTTTAAAAATTTAGTTCAAAGATGTTCTTGCACAAATATTTTCACGACAAAATAAAACAAAAAAATTGAAAAGTCAATAAATTAAATATTAAAAGGTCTTTAAAAGATTTAAATAAATATGAATAATTGATATAATTTTCTACTTAAAAATATTACGTTTAACAAAACATTTGACAATAAACAACTATATGTTTTAAAGAAAATTTGATATTGACTAATATGCTAAACATTTTGAACATTTAATTGTTTTTGATTTCTTAGTAATCTTTTCTTTTCTTTTTCAAGATTTTATACTTTCTTAATAACGTTTGTGTTTTTCCATTTTTTGTTTTTATGATAATTTTTGAAAATATGTTGAATAAGTTTAATTATGATAATAATGTCATTACTTTTTAATTTTTAGGATTATTATATTTACAATAAAAATACATTTACTATAGATTTTTTAAAAACTTCAGTGTTTTTTTTTATGTCTAAATATTTTGATAATCTTAGATTTACCTTGGTTTAATTTGAAAAAAAACTTCTTTATACTTTATCATGTGTATAGTACTCTTTAAGTGAAACTTCATTTTGGTCCTTTACCATATTCTTTAATTTTTTATGTTTTATTACTGTTAATCTTTTTCGTTTTCACTACGCCATTCATAGTATTTATTAGGATAATACTTTGTAACATTTTCTAAGCAAAAATTTTAAAATCTAAAACATTTCAAATTTTTATTTGTTATTTTTTATGTTTTGTTTTAGGTACCCATAAAAATATTATCAACACTTATGTTACCCTTAAATTATTTTTTGAAATTTTTATTATATAATTTATTTTTTAAAATTTGTTGATAGAATATTTTGTCATGACATAGCTGCATATATATTTGAGCAATACATAAAAGTATCATATCTTCTAATTTTTATTTTTTAAGTTTTCTTAACATATTCTAATTTTAAATAATTTATATGCCCATATTATTTTGTTGACTAATCTTTAACTTGAGATATTACAAAACTGCTTTTAATATGTCATCTATAATTTTATAATATGATTTTCTCTTTTTCATAGTTGTTCAATTTTATTCTATTTTGATATTTTTGGTTCAAAAATAGATATTTAATTAGTAAAATTTATAAATATTTTACTAAAGTCTGCAAAAATTTTACTTTTAGTTGATTAAAAATATCTATTAGTAAAAAAATATATCAAATACAATGTAAGAACAAATAATTCCAGAAACGTCACTAATATGCTATAACATAGTTAAAATTTTTTAATATTTTTAGCATAACTAGTTGAAAAAATATTTTTAATATTAAAAAAAAAATATCTAGTTAAAGAAAACGACAAATATGAAATTATAAATAAATGAATGGAAGTTCGTAATAAGTAAAGGGACATAACAAAACAAACGCTCCAAAGATAACCATGCACACAAATAATCAAATTAGACTTAATATTAATCTTGAATGAATGATGCTAAATACAATCAATAATCGAGAATTGACACTTATCATAGTATCAAACTAAAACATATAATGGGTATGAGAGATCACCATCTACTAATTACATAAGCCATCGCCGTATTAATCATACGTATCATTAAAAAGAAGGTGACAAAAACGTTTTTAGAAAAGAAGTTCCATTATATTGTAAAATGAAAAAGTACAACCCAAAGTGGCGTCATACAATATTACATAGTTGACATGCCTTCAACATATATAAAGGTTTATGAGACATAGTTCAAGATGAACCTATGAAAATTATGTTATGATCTTTAAGAAAAAAGGTGAAGAGGGTACAAAGTGATTCTCCTAGTTTGATAATCATAATAATCTATTGAATTTGTTTATGAAAAATTATCCAACATATTGTATGAGCCCTATTATATGTGAACCTATTATAAATAGTACCATCACTACCAAGTAAAATAATCAAGTGATGATCATTCAAGTTTGATGATGTATTATTGTAAATGATATTTCTTTGGGCCTAGTTGTCTAGAAATGATAATATAGTATATCTATATAATGTAGTTAAACAACCTTGCAAAGAGAAAAGAGAAATTGAAAAGTTATCTACTAAGATTTCTATTATCACAATAGTACAACAACTTTTGAAATTTAGTATCTTATCATTTTAACATGAAAATAAATCAAACATTACACCTTTTACTATTTATAAATGCAAGGTAATTGAGTTTTTCTCACGTTCAATATGGCTCCACCTTGATGTGGAATACTACAACAATCTCATGTCTATTTGTTATCTAATTGACCAACAATTTTTGTAATTTTTCAAACTCTATGGTTACCGTTATTACAAATGAAATGCCAATCGACATTAATTGCTTTGAAGGCTTGTTTAATTTTCTAAGTGTTTTTTTTAATTTAAATGATGTTTTTGGAGACCTTGGATCATTCTAAGGCATGTGATGTAATTTAGTTCAACTATAAGCATTATCTGTCTATTTCCACTCATACTCCCAAACCTTTGATGATAGAAAATACAGTTACTTCCATAATAGAGCAATGGCCTTCCAATTAAGTAATAAATTTCAATATTTTACCATGCTAATCCCAAATGATTCGTACTCTCCTTCATACAACTTTTTAAGCAAATTGAGTTTCACTTTTCTAATAGGTGGCAAGATCTAATCGACTAACATGCATTTTCTAAACCACATTTAACTTAATAATTAAACAAGTCCCAATTGTACCTATGCCATATCCTCTTAAATAGCCTACTTAAGAGAAAAACATTTGAATATGTTATATTAATTATTGCTCAAGTTCTTCATAAAACTTATATTTGATTGACTAGTATCCTTGTTTATCTTAAGTTTCCTATCTTTAAAAACAATTTCTTTTCATTGTTAGAACATTTATATACTTTTATGAAATTAATATTAGCTTTTAGATGTTGAAATAATTTATTAAGTTATAATTCATATTTCTAGATCCTTTAACATTTTCATTAAGAGAATATTTTTGTAAATTAATCATGCTAAAAGTTTTTAACCTTGTAAAATTTGTATTTCCTTGATGACATTTTATATTTTAATCTTCAATTTTTTACTTTAACTATGAAGGTTTCTTCACAATTATTCTTAAAAAATATTTTTTATTAATATATTATGTAAAAATTTTGAACATTTTAATTATTGTATTAAACTAACAACTTATTTTTTTCTACTTTTAAATTTTTTATTCTTACCACTTTAATTCTTTTTTTTAAGTATTTTTAAAATGACAAATAATATTTTTGACACCAAAATATTTTTTTGAAAAAAGTACTTAATAATAGCCATTTTAAAAATGAAAAACTTTTCATGTACTTAATCTTGAATATTTAGCTTGTTTACGTAGAAAAGTAGTTTTGATGTAGTTTTCCTAATGCAATAAAAACTCCAATTTCTTATTTACATAAATAATACTATATATTTTTGGTATTTATAAAATTTTTATTTACGTTAAAATGTTACGATTTCGTTATCAATATTTTAATTTTTATCATTTTAATGTTTTATGCTTCACATTTGCATAATATAATTTCTACACTTTAAATGTCAATACATTCTGTACTTAAAATACTTTATCTTTTACAACAAGTTTTTGGGAATTTGTTTTTTCAAAAAAATAAGCAATTTTTACGACTGCCTTTTAAAATCATCGATTGGAAAGTTGCATGAAGTATTAAAAACTTCAAATTTCTTAAATCCAAAAATTCCACAAAGCTCTCATCAAAATGGAAGAAACATAATCTATGTTTTTCTTTGGTCAGTGTATGCTGTAGTATTGCAAAAAAGGGGCTTCAAATAAGGAGATACCATCCAAAATATTTTTTTCTTTTGCAAAAATTTTTTGAAAATTGAATTTTTTTAAAACCTTTCGCCATTTTAAGAATACCAGTATTGAAATTTTACTATAGTTTTGTAAAGGCATTTATAGTTTTTTTTTAAAGATTTTAAATATTCTTAATACATTAGCAAATTTTATGCAATATTAAAGATTTTAATTTTACTTGAATTAAAAACTATTTTTCATTGAAATTTACATAATTCTTTTCAGTTTCAAAAGTATTGGTCAAATTAGCGTTAAAAAGGTTTTTATCAATCTATAGCTTTTTAATTATATTTATTTTCATAATTAAATTACACCATTTTTTAAAAACAGTTGTTTCTATTCTTGTACTTTATCAAGGAAAGAATGTTAATGTTTGAGTGTTAAGTAATTTATTGAATTTATTAATTGTCATTCTTTTTTATAAGTTCTAGTTGCGTTAATGTCTTTGTATTACCTTGAGTTTAGTTTATACATTTTTCCATTTTTTCTCACAAAAGTGATGTTTAACAATGTTGTAATACTGAAAAAGTCATACTTTATAATATAACATAAAGTTTTCATATCATAAAATGTATTATATGTAAATGTTTTTTATTTATATTATTTTATTCATTCACCATATTTACTAAAACTTTTTTAACTTACTTTATATATGGATCAACATTTGAAATAATTAATTATTTTTTAGTTTTTATGTCATAACACTTGTTTGGTTTTTACTTATTTGTAAAAATACTTTTCATTATTTTGTAACACTAGACTCTTTTAAGTAATTCAAATATTTTGCTATAAAGTTATCTTTTTTTATTTTTTTATAAATTTTTAAATTAATTAAGAATCAAGTTTGATTATTTTTTAATGAAAAGGTATTCTATTGATAATTATGTACAAAATTATGAACATATAAATTTGTTACTATCTTTTATGTTAGAACTAATTTTTTATGTTAATGACATAATTTGAAATTGATGCATAAACCACTTAATTGCAATTTTTAATGTATTTTAATATCTTTTTCTTTTTCACACAATTTTGAAATACAAATATTTTTTATTACATTATTATAACATTAATAGTTTAACATGCCACTAAATATAATATTTTAAATTTTTTGTTTGATTATAGCTTTATACAATTATTATTTATAAATTTAAGGGACAGAATTTCTTCTAAAATCTGCCATTATATTTTACTATCTTTTTTCTTTTTGATAATTTTTTTATTTGTATAATGATATTGTTTAGACCTAAATGACCTGTATTTTAAAGATCTTCAATACGTAATTCGATATTTACTTTTGTTCATCATAATATACTACTTTTTATTGCTTTATCATTTATAGTTAAAGTTTTGTAAAGAATTTATATTGCCTAAATACATTCTTTTTTTGATGTTTGCACAAATAATTTCAAATTATAAATAAAATAAATTAGTGCTAATTAATTTTTAAAATTTTCGAATTAAAAACCTATATTACCTTATTTGACTTTCTTCCAATATTATAAAAATTTTTTTTGTAGTATAAAAATATTTCAAATTTAGATTACATTTTAATTTATTTTTTTTTAATTTTTTATAATATAATAATGAAATTTAAATTATTTTTGTCTCAAAAATTGTTTTATTAAAAAAATTAAATATTTTACATAACTAAAGATTTGTTTATAATTGGAAAAAATAAATTCTTTTAGTTATCAAAATAAGAAAAATGAAATTAGAACAAACATTTTATAAAAATACAAATATAAGAAATGCTTTGAGTAATTATAAAAATTAAATATTCAAACTATTACATTACTAGCCAAAAGTAAATTTCTAGGTAATACTATAACGTGTCATTAGAGATGAATAATCCATCAAAAAAACAAAAATGAATCTTATAAATAAAATTTTAAATTAATTAGATTTACGAAACAAAGATAATTTTTATTTAAAAGAAATAAACATATAAAAATGAAATAAAGATAATATAAAATTTTGAAAATTAAAAAATCACAAATAGTGAACATTAAAATTTTTAAAAATAAATTATACAAATAGTAAATTGTCTTACCATTCCAAAATTTCTAAGAATGCCTTCGAAATAGCATTTTAATGGTAAATATAATAATGAAACATATTCTTCTACTTAATTAAAATAAAATATATTTACACAATGAATCATAAAATAATAAAACAAGAAATATTTAAATTCTAAAAAATTGGAAAATTTTTAAAAAAGAACACTATATATAAGAAAAATTAAAAGATGACAAATTATTAAAAATAGCAAATATGTAATAGTATAAAATATAGAAAAGTCTAAAACTATTAATAAAACATTTATCGTACTAACAAAACTATGAAAAATATTATGTATCAAATAAAAAAAGTGAAAAAGATATTTCAAATTGATGGCAATAAAGCATTTATCTCTAAGTTCACCACAATTAATAATCCAATTTGAATAGCTAAAATTAATCCATAACAAATAATAATAATGTAAAGCCACTTTACTTGTCGATGGGCCTTTACCGCATCCATCCTAAGCATCCTTAATATTTTAGGCTTGATAAACATATCAATTGATACATTTCTGTTCTACTTAATGATTTTTTATGCAGATTTTGAGTAAAGTTTTAAAATTTCAATTAAATTAATTTTTTAGTTTTTTATATACATAATTGTATGCGAGTTATGCACATTATTTTTAAAGTTTTAGTTATTCTTTTATCATAATTATGTTTTATATATTTTTAATCCTTCAAAAGTTTTTTAAATCGATAAGATGCCGTTTTACCTTTCATTACCAAAAAATAACGTTAATGTATTTTATAATTCTATATATATTCTCTCCTTTTTAATTTCATGTTAAAGTTTTGTTAGACTAACATAACTTTTTTAAAAATTATAGTTTCTTCTGTCAGCATTACTTATTGATGATATTTTCATAAATAAAATGTCTTCAATTATAATAAAGTTTTGCGCATTTCATATTTTGTAAAATAAATTTGCATGTTATTATAGTAGTTATGAGTATTTGTTATTTCCTTTGTTAATAACTTTTTACTTTTTATAAATTATGATGCTCTAATTTTCAATGAATTGCTTTCAAATAAATATGAATGTTTTAGAAAAAAAATTCAAATTTGTTAATTGTGAGTGCTTTAACCATTTTTGTATTTTGTGGTTCCATATTTGTATTCATAATATCATTTCTTTCTATTTCCTCGAACTTTTTAGTTGACGTATCACAAATTTGCAAAAATATGTAATGAATCATCTTATTAATATATTATGTAACTCATCTTTTAATATTTTTATTTTCTTCATAGAGGTATTTTATTTTTTATGTGACATGTATTTGATAATATCTAGTGCCATATATCTTGAAAATTATTTTGACATAAGAAATTTATATTTTATTACTTCTAGTATGATATTTTTATGGATAGGACATATATAAATTTTTATTTTAAATGCAACTTTTTGTCAAGTTAATATTCACATAATTTATGCATTATTATTTTTTATTATTTATGAGCTTTTGGTAGATATGAAACTTTTTTCATATTAATATTTTTAATGATTGTAATTTTTTATTATTAAATAATTGATATTTTTTCATATTATTTATAATATTTTTATTTTTTATAATTTTTTTCTTTTAATATTTATATTTGCACTATAATTTTAGCATTGTTTTATTTTGTTATATTTTCTATTTTTTTAATTTTTTTTCAAACCAAATATTTAACACTAATTAACTGAGTTAATTGTTAAGATTTCTCTTCATTAGAGTAACTTTCATCTTCTTCTTTCAATAAATTCATTGAAAATGATTCTAAACATTTAATAATTATGTGGTTTGATATTTATTGAAAATTATCAAGCATGTGCAACTCTATATTACCTTTATCTTGTGGTTCAAGAAGGATCAATCTTTCCCAAAGAGAATTTATTGATTCTATCCCAAATGTGTAGATTGTTGACATAATTTTGATTGATTCAACTCAAGTGCCAAATTCGATAGAACTTGCCATCTATTTGATAAGGTAATCATTGGAAACTTTTCACAAGTCATGGGGCAAATGTTACGTCACCCACCATGTGCATCTAGGAATTGAACCCCACATTAAGTTAGAAAAAAAAGCAAATTGCATTAACTCTATCATTTTAATGTGCCAAGAAGCAATGAAAAGCAGACAGATAGGAACCGAGAGGTTGACCATACCTAAATGAAATTGAAGCCATCATTCTTTTAACAATTGGAACATAAAAACAATGAAAGCCCACAAGGATCTCCTTCAAATACTTAAACCCCAATTGGACAAGAAGAAAGAGAAGTGTCTTAATGGCCAAAACATACTTGACACATTTTTCAATGACTCTCTATTTAACCTTGTTTGTTCTAGGTGCTTTTGAACACCTTTCAAACTCCTTTAAAAGTGAAATTTGAATGAAATTAGTAGTAACTCCCATAATTCTTTACCGACTACCATCAAGTGAGTTGCAATCCTAATTGTCTAATAGGGATTTATTAACAAAAAAAGTGATGACTTATTGGAAGATGCGCTTTCAACAAAACTCCTTAAAGTATCAATTTAAGTCATTATTCTTTTTCAAGATTTTCTTCTTACTAGAAATGGACATTGTTTTGATTCTAGTTGAAGTGTGCTTTAGCAAGAGGGATGAAAGTTTAAGAATAACAACAAAGACTTTTGAAAAAAAGTTTCTTAAAAGTATATTTTAAGGTAATTATTCTAGGTCTCTTATTAAGCTCTAATAATTCCTTGTTAATAATTTTTTGCAAATATAATTTTTTTATAATAAATTAATTTTTTAAATTTCAAAAGAAAACTTGAAGTTAGAAAATTTAGAAATAATAAAAAGGTATAACAAGTTTTGATGATTCAACTCAAGTTGAAACCTAAATCACACCTAAACAAAGGACAAACAAAAAATCAAAAAAATTAGTATAAGCCTTTCACAAATAGACAACTCTCACAAAAATAATATTGAAAAAATGGCTATAATAGTATTTCATTTAAATAAAAAAAGTAGAGAAATAATTGCAACAACACATTTCAATTTGATGCTTGTGGTAATCTTATGTTTGATAAAATACTATAAAAATACAAATGCATTATGCTTTTACATGAATGAAGTAAGGAATAAAAGAATAAAAATTTTCTCATTGGAGAAGATAAGAGAGTTCAGATTAACAATAGTTCTTAAGAGTTAAATTTTGTAGCTTAAAAAAATTCTTTGTTCTTTCAACAATTATTTTGTATTAAAAAAATATACATTTATAAAAGTACTATGAGTAAAAATAGTTACAAAAAATTCCCATAAGTTGTTATGTGTAGAATAACTCGAGCTCAATAATTTTTGAAAAATCCTATTTAACAATAAATAATTAATTAGGGTGGCCCAACAGTGTTTTTAAAATAATTATAACAATCCATCAAATGTCATCGAGACTTTCCACTCTAGGATAGATCAAGATAAATAAGGCATGCATAATTGTTTTTAATATAGATTATTAGATAAAAGAGTTGTTTTCTTAGTAAAAGGTAGATGATAGCCACATGACACATTTTAATGTAAACTATTAAATCAAAAATTAATTTTATTGAAAAAAGGTAGATGATTGAGACATGATTGATTTTAATCTAGACCATTATGTTAAAAAAATATAACAATTCGGTAGATTTAAATTTACTTTTTTTAGAAATGGGATATGATTTTGACCATTCCATCTTGATAATTGCATGATTAGATGATTGTATTTAAATTTATATATTTTTGAAAGATGGTTGAATATTTGAATGTTTTGATCTCCGAAATTGTGTGATCCAGAAATGGATTTTGATCAACGTGTTTTATAGAGAGACAAATGAATTTTAGATTATTTAATGTAACCAATAAATCAAATGTTGCACATCCACCTCAATATTTTTGAAGTGATATATGCAAAACAAATTGGGAATTTTTGTCACACATTGTTTATTTGCACATGAGAAAGTTGTATATAAGCTCTACTTGTGTGCATATAATCACTCAAAAAAATGAGTTTGGCTACCCCTTGCTTTGCTTAGAAGATGACGGCTCTTGCTCACTAAAAAATTGCATAACGCGTTTGAGAGTGATTCTATGACTTCGTAGTGTAACATGGGTCATGCCTTAATGGCATTCAATCATGTTTAATATTTTAATAACAATAAAATTAAAATATATAAAATTAAATTAAAAGTATATCTCTTTGTGATTATTCATTCTAATAAAGAAAATCTTCATAAGATATTACATTTATTCTTATGTAGGTTCTTTGATTAACATAAACATCAATTATTTAAAATCTTAAAATTCACTTAATAAAAGTTATTATAAATTCTTAGTTGTTATCAACAAATAAGGCACAATAATTGGTGTTTAAATCCATAACTATTATGTTAAAGGCACACAATTAAGTTATTTATCAACATATTTAATTCAATACATTGTGTCCACATTATTTCAATTATCGTTAGATTAACATTAAACCTATGGTTAGGTAAACTATTTAGATTTTAACTATTCACTTCACTTTATGTATATGTTTCATTGTCTACTCTAGTGAGCAAAGGTTGACATTTAAACTTACATAAAGATTATGGAAAGTGATAACCCTTATCATGATTAGGATGAAAGTAAATTTTTGTTATATGAGTATGAAATGATTTGTTTAATAATTCTAAGCCAAAGTATTATATAGAAAACATACTCTAAATAAGAAATTATTACACTAAGAGCTCAATCTATTAGCGCCAATAACTGAAAATTTAGTTATTCTAAAGTAATATCTCCAACACTCATTTTCTTGTCTTTAATTTTTTATTAACCCATGAATCAATTAATTAAGCTCTATAAAAGATTGATCTAGAAGATCATGAGATGCATGATTGGAAATATTTCACAAAAAAATTAATAAACAATATAAATTTTTTTTATCATTAAGATATTATGTCAAGACCAAGTTTTCAACATAAAAATATAAAAAAATAATAAAAGTACTAAGTAATTAAAATTTTATCCATAAGTAGTCTTCTTAGCTCTTCATTTGTTTTGTTGTACCACATACTATGATCCATTTTTATATGCTTATACATTACTTACTATTTGTGCACACTTTCACTATCTAAATCATCGTTTAACTCAATCTATACATGTAAACATATTTTTCACTCTTGTGAATCATGTTGTAGTAGTTCTCACGTATCTCTTTGTGTACTGATTAGTCTCAAAAGGATTCATACATTATCTTTGTTCACCTAGATCAATTTTATAAGCAAATAATGGCCTTCCTTTGTTCATGCTTTCACTTTTTATATAAAATTTTGTACAATTAGAATGCAAAATTTTATGTTTTTAAATAAATTAATAGTTTGCATCTTCTTCTATCAAATTTATTATGCTTTATATGATGAGAATTCTTCTTTGTAAATAAGTTATACATAGTTTTTAATGTTTTAAGTACTTTATTACAATGATTGTTTTCTTTATATTATTGATTTTAAAAATTTTATATTTGACGCATTAAACATGTTTAATGTGTAATATCATGAAAAGTTTTTTGAGACTACGTTGCAATAATAATTCATTTATTTAATTATATTTTTTTTTAATGTATTTATAATTTTAATGCAAGAAATATTTCTCTTTTTGACTTAATTATTTATTTTAATTTGTTGTAAACCTAAGGATTTTTAACTTTCTAATAACTTATTTGTGATACTACCACTAAAGGATAAGCTCTTTCATTAAACATCATATTTAATTTTTCCCTTTGTTAAATAAAAAATATTGCATGATTTGAAAAAGATTTGAGACAAGAAATAAGTCCTAATATTAGAAGTATAATGAAAAGTTTTTTTTAATGCTAATAAAAACATAAATAGCCAACAAAAAATTACTAACACAATATTTGAATAAAATGGGATAAATATGTCAGTTTTTAATGATTAAAAAATATGACAAATAAGGCATCACAATCCTATTAACATTTTCCTTAAATTATTTCAAAATAGGCACTAATGATATAAAATACACTTAAAAGTTTTAAATTGTTCATATAAAATTTTAAAGAAAAAATTAATGTGTCATTTTAAACACTAAAAATATCACAATAAATTTAAATACTTTTTAAGGCAAATTAAACACAATTGTAATGACAAATAACCCGAAACATTTAAAAATTACCTTCCATATTCTATTGACAAGCAAGCATCACTTTTTATCATTCTAGAAAATATTGCAAAATATTTTTTTGGATCATAAAAAAGGAAAGTGAGTAACAACAAAAAATATTTAAACTATTTGAAACAATGATTGTTATGCTAAAAAGGACTTAAAAAGGTGAAATACAAGCCTTTATGAGATAATAAAAAATTACAATAACTAATAACTCCAAATATTTAAAGTATAATATATAACATTTTGTTTTACTAATAAAAACATAAATAATTAACAATAAATGATTGATATGACTTTTCAAAATAAAATGCTGGAAAATATATCTATTTTGATGACCAAATGATTTGATAGGAAAGGCCTCCCAATTATAAATCATATTTATATAGAGTCATAATTAAATTGTTAACATAATTTTAAAATAGAGACTAATAGTATAACATATACTCAAAATTAATTAGAAGTGTCAACTAACATAAACATGAAAACTTATGCATCACATATATAGATAATTTAAATATGACGATGAACTCTAATTTATTATTATGTTTTATTTTTTCTTGCACCTCTTCTTATCATTTTCTTTTTTAATTAAATTTATATTTCATTTGTCTTCACAAAAAGTTTGTGCATTTTTATCATCATAGCTTTTAACATTTTTAAAATATTTTTTTGATTATATATATTTTTATTTTTAACATCTTTTATTAACACTATGTTTATTTTTAGTTTGTGGCTAAAACAGATTTATTATTCATGTATTATGTACATAATTTATTTTTATTTAGTGTAGTAATGCAAATTATGTAGCAAATATTTATTATATATTTTCAATAATATAAAATATTTAATAATTGAAATGTTTATAGTAAAACATTTTCAATACCTAAATTGATATAATACAATGAAGGGAAAATGCTAAGCTTTTGGCATGTCTAACAAAGCATCATCAATTATGTGATGTTATTTATTTTTATCCATGCCTAAACATTTTATTTTCGTGTTAATTATTTTAGAATATTAATTAATTGTAGATTATTTTTTAATAAAAATTATTTAGTAATTACATTTAGAAAATTTTTTTAACATTTTTAGCATTTCATTATCTTATTGGATAATTGATTTTAAATGTTTAGCTTTTAATGTTTATTATAAAGTAAACTTTTACTAAATTAAGATATTTAGAAGTTCTTTTGTTAATCTTTTATGTAAATATACAAAATAATTTATGAGTTCATTATGTTGATGTTACAATTTCTTGAATTCTTTTGAATTTTTTATATACATATAATATAATTGCTCTGAAGTTAATTATTTGATATGATATACTATTTTTCTAAAATATTTATGTTTTTCCTTTTTACCATAACTCAATCGTGACTGTCAAATTGACAAATGATATAATAAAATTTGAAGCTTTGTGATGTTTGTATACATAAAATCCACTTTTTGACTTATTAAAATAAATCTAAATTATGCAGTTTTTTTTTAGTCTAAATAGTTTTATATTTGTTTACTCCATAAATTTTCCAATAAAATTTACTTTTCACCTGATATTCAAATATGTCTAAATATTTCAATAACATTACACATTTTTATTGTTTGTCCCTTTTTGTTTGTAATTGCACATTTTCGTTAATATATTAATATTTTTATTTTTTATTATAAATTTTTTTAACTCTTTGTTTAATATTTAAGAAAACAATATAAGTCAACATTATAAAAAAGTTCTAAATTAATCATAATTTTGAAAACAAAATTTAATAATCAGTAATATCAATAAGATAGAATTTAAAATTTATCTTTGAAATTAACAAAATATTATCTACTACAGAACCGAAAAACATTTGGATTATTTAATATAGAGTATTTTATTTTTATAAACCATTAATAGTACTTGATGAAAAAAGTTGTGCTATTTGAAACTCGAGAAGCTAGCAAACGTAAAGAAAATAGTGAAGTAAATGTATGTAAAATGATACAAATTTAAAGTACTTAAAAATATATAAAATATTACTTTGATAAGTAATCATAAGAAAAAATATTTTACAAAATATTACTAATATAAATTTTTGCAATTAAAAAAATGGAAAAAAACATATAATAAATAAAGATTCTAAACATTTTAGATATATTAAAATAAAAAATTAAAGAATATAGAATAATAAATAAAATTAAATTATAAAAAACAACTTTACAAAGTATTAATAAAATATCTCACTTATTGAAACAAGACAAATATGTTTCTATAAATTAATAAGAGATAATTTTATTATGTCAAGAATAAAAAAGGTACAACAATAAAAAAAACACAATCCAAGACAACATCTATGATGAATCAAAACTAAACCCATTAGTAATAATACAAATCATGTTCTAATCTGTAAAATTCACCTTGTTGTCTAAACACAGTAATTGGAAATGATCATTGAGATTTAGCATAGGCAACAAAAAAATATGCTCACAAGTGCATAAGTTTGCCTTATATCAGCCTAGAGTGTTTAAAATTCTTTAAAAAACATATTACACCCATATAATGCATGCTCTTATAATGCACTTCTTATGCACTTAGTTTTTAAAATTACAATGTTTTGTATTAAATTCACGGCATGGTTTGGTGAATTGGTTGCCAATTACATCTTGAGAACATTTTCCAATAAATATGTTATGAACATAGCTTTTAATATGTTAAAAATTCTATTATGTCACTATTTTTTTTATTCTTATCAAATTGAATATTTTTTATTTCCAATGCCAACTTTTTCAATTATTATAAAATTCATACTTTGCTTGTTAAATATTTGAAATATTTTAAATAGTTTAAAATAATAATAATGATATGTCTTTTGTTTAGGTCTCATAGTTTTTTTATTACTTTTTACCGTTTTAACACTTTCGTAGTTAATTATTAAAAGGATTCAACTATACTTTTTTGAGAATTGACTTTTTTTACATGAAATAACTCATTCATGAATTTTTAATAATATTAAAATTTTTTAATGATTCATAGTTTTGAGTAATTATGTTTTTATTAATATAAAAAAAATTTCATTGTGAACACAAATAATTCTAATTGTTTAACATCCTATGGTGCCACACTTTTTTTTGTTAAAATTAAACCACCATATTTTTCTCAATAAGAATTTTGAAGTGATTTTTAAATCTTACATCTCAGAATAAAACAATGATTAATCAATTAAAATTTCAAATCAGGTTTTTCACGAAATAATTCACTTGTGAAGATTGTTTAAAAAGTGCTAATAACTTTACTCAAATGTGACTCAAAATATAAATCAAAGAATAATTTTTCTAACATTTGGTATAGTGGCTATCAATAAAAAACTTATCATGTATAATTTATTCTTGTTAAATTGATTAAATATCATACTTTGTAAAAGTGGTAAAAGTAATAACTATATCATTTTTCTAACACTTGGTATGGTTGTATTATATTAGTCACAAATGTTAAATTTAAGACATCATAAAGAATCAATTTTATATATATTTATATAAATATAAAAATGCCTTAATAAATATTTATTACATATATTTAGTATGATAAATTGATCAAAATTCATAATTTGTAAAAGTAATAAAAAGAAAAAAATTTCAATTCTTTTTTCATTTGTACCTTTCAACTATCTTATAATACTATCTACACTACATGACTTTGAATAAAACATAAGATGAATACAGTTATGAAAGATTTGCATAAATTATATTGTTTGTACTAGTGTGATATTCGTATCATATTTCAAAATTAAAAGGTCTATCAAAGAAGTGTGTTAATGTACAAAATATTACAAATTCATGCAAAAAGATGTCATATGTTACACCATATATGTAGTCAACAGAAGATTTGATAAGGTAAGTGATATTAAGAATGTAAAGTTTGTATTGTCGTATAAGTGCAACAAACTTTTGCCAATATTAAATTAAAGGTTACGTAATAAGAGTTGGCGTAAATTATAGATGATCCAAGTTATGCATAATGGTATGATCTAAAAATCATACTAATATTAATAGATTAATTGAACTGAAATATATATTGTTGTTAGGGTATATTATATACTCTTATGGGTGTGGTCAATGTTACAAATAATCTATAGATAGATTTTAGTCATATTAGTATAATACTAATATCATGTTATTATAATATATACCTATGTATGAGTTTGTTTTGAGAAGTTAGGCATTTTTAGGGCTTATTATTGATTTTTTGCTTGGCTTATATTTCACACAATAGCAACTAATCAGGATTACTATGATAAGTTTCTTGCACTACATATTATATGCTACATTCTTTCATTGCATAAAATTTTCCTGAGGGTTAAAAAATTAGCATGGTTAAATTTTCCTAATCACTTAAACAATCTACTCCTTATTTATTTTTAATTCATTGAGATATGCAAAAACGAATATATTAGATAGGCACTAAATGTGGGCAATCTGAATGCAATACCAATCGTGTGCACATTCTTATGTTTATAATTGTATGATTGTTATTCTGAGAGCGTGACAGCCACTTCAATTTTTTTTATAATGGGATTTTAGCAATCGAAAATTTCTTGATTTACATATATTCCATCAATTCATATAAATAAATGTGATTTTTGGAAGAATACGATAATCAATCTATTACAAAGTAATTTTACATGTAAAATAAGAATAAGGATGTTAATTTTTTTTTTCAATGTGGTATCATGTGTTTTCCTTTTTGCTTTATTGCTATTAGATTTAGTGTTTTACTTGCTTCACCAACTTTCACATTGTATGAACTTTCGATTGCAACTTGGAAACATGCTTTTATGATATTAAGTTATTATGTCATATTATTATTTTTTGAGAATTATATAAATTTTGTTGAATTATTATTTTAAATTGTTGTGTTAATTAAATAAGATGACTTCTACTTGGCCACTATAAAAAAGGAAGTGGAGTAAAGGTGCCTCTTACGTGGTCTTTGGTAATAATAGAATATATTTTTAGCTAACTCCAACCTAGCAAAAGGCAAAAAAGATTAGTTTGTATGGTTTTGTTATTGCCAACTTCAAAAGGGTGTTGTCGTTAAAGAAAGCTTATTTGGGGTTATTTGGGATAGACATAGATGATAGATTTACTGAGTCACCTAAAAAATTTGAATACCTTTTTTATTTTTTTTTAGTTTGATTTATTTATAATTTTAGAACATCAATATTGTGACATAAAACTTTAGTAATGCTAGAAAAAAGTTCATGAAATATTTTATAATAGCATTCAATACACCCAAGAAATATCTTTTGTGAAGCTCTTGATTTTTATTCGGTTGTGATTGAAATAAAGAATTCCTTTGTAATACCAAGAAAAGCCCTAAAACAGGCTTCCTAAAGGCGTAATTAAGATTAACAGGAGATTTTCTAGTGATATTTTATTATTTAAGTATAATTAAAATTATTGAAGATTGATTTTTCTAATTAGAGATTACAAAAATTTAACTAATATCTTTATTATGAATTCACATTTCAAAAGTAATTTAAATTTTATGACACTAAAATTTGAACAATTAACACCATCTTATTAACATTTATAACATTAAAAAATTTAAAATTTTATTATTTAATAATTATATATATTTTTATTTTTCATATTATTCATTTATTTGTTGACTAGTACTTCTAGCAAAAAAAATTCAAAATTTTTTATACAACAAAAATTTTTCATTTATAATATTTTTATATTTTATTTGTGAATTACATGATATCTATACTTAAAATTGTTAAATAATTTCATATCAAAATATGTTATTATTAATATTTTCCATATTTAATATTTTTTATGCATTATACTAAAAAAGTTTAAGATTAAGAATACATTTCTAATATAATTATCAATATTAATGTAGTTAATATTTTTATTTTTTAAACGCATTGTGCTAACCTTTTTCATTATTCTAACAGTTTCTTTTTTTTAATAATTAATTTATTTAACATTATATATGTTTTGTTTCTACATTTACAATAATTTTTTAATTTTTTAATTTATTTATTATGGTTTGATTATTATAAGAATTTTTTTAAAAATATCAAACATAAAAAAAAATTTCAATATTTTAATTGACATAAAAATTAGAAATTTTTAAAATAACTATAAATTTAATTATTTGTGGTAAAATGTTCTTAAAAGACTAGAAAAATATTCAATTGATGTAAAATGCTCTTTTTGTTAACGAAAATTTTCATATTTATCAAATTATTTTTTTCTATTTTTTACGTTTTTTGGATAATGATCTATGACTGATCAAGATAGCTTTTTAATAGTTTATTCAAATTATATTATATATTCTAGCTATGGGTAACTCTATATGTATTTTTAATTTTTTCTTCTTTCTTAATTTTTTTTTATTCATCTATTTCTTCTGGTTGTAGTTTTTATTACGGTGATATACTTTATGAGTTCTCCAAACTTTTCCTAATTTTAATAATTTCATTATTTTTTATCTTTCACTAAGTATTTACATTTCATGTTGAGAAAACTAATTGTTACTTAAATTAATTTTTTTTGTTATTAATAAATTATTTTTCTATGGCATACTATAAGTATTTTTAATATTTTTTATTTTAATGATTTTACTATCTGAATGAGTTTTTAAAATTATTATTTAATATTTCATAATTCGTTTTAATCATATGAGATTTTTTAATTATAAAAAAAATAATTAAATTTATTTAAAATAAAAAACTCTTTCATGATACATAATTTTGAATACTAATTATTTTTTCATAAATAATATTTTTGATATTTTAATCAATTAATTTGGCATATTTTGAATTTTATGAATATTCTATGTTCTAATTCAAAAAATTTACTTCATATTTAATTAATTTTCTTGACCTTTTCATCACATAAAATCATTGAATCAAATTACTAAAATTCTTTTTTGTTCATAAATTATATGATAGAAAAAATTATCTATTATAATATAACATATAAAATTCTTTTTATTTAAAAAACATTCCATACATTTTTTTGCTATGTGTTTCCCTGTTAATATTTCACATAATCTATTTTAAATATTTAAATATTTTAGTATCAAACTAATATTCTTCTGATATGACTGCAAACTTATATTTTCAAGAAAATGTTTGGTAAAGTGTTTTGCATAAAGTTTTGATTTATTTTGTTTTTCTTTAATTGTGTAATTATTTAATAGTTATAATTTTATTAAATTGTTCTAACTTTGTTATATGTACATTGATATATTTCTTATGATTATAATAATTATAATTTAAAAAAGACAATCTAAGAACATATTTTGAATGATTTGTTAAATATTAAATTTTTTATTACAACACAAATTTTCTTATATTGAAACATTTTTCATAACGAAATATTAATTAAGACTAAATTACCCCAAAACAATTTATAACTTGTTTTGCATATAATTTTTAACAATTTTTGTATATTTTTCTTTAGATGATTTTTCATTTTGTGAGCTTTCCAAAAATTTTTCTAAGAACATTTATTTTATACATTTCAGATAATATTTTACCAATGATGATCTTAGTTTTTACTTCATTTTTTTATTTTCCTATCAATAATGTCTCATTTTTTATAAATTATAAGTATTGTTTTTGAAAACTTGTTTTTTTTAAAACCATTTATCATATGTAATATTCTATATCACATTTTTTATATCGTATGGTGGCAAATTTTTCTTTGCCAATGATATATTTTCAATGATGCTATAAACAATTATATTTTTTTCAATAACATCTTATATTCTATTAGAGAATTTCACAAACAGGATATTTATTTTTTTCGTGGTTGTTTTGCTGTTATAATTTCCCTAAATATTTATAACGTGAATAAATATGTTATTTGCATTTATTCAAATATATTATACTATTAATAATAAAACACCATCTTAAAGTTCATTAAGTCACTATTTTTTCAACTATTAGTAAACTAGAATATTTAACATGATTACATTACTAGATTTAGCTAATGTTTTTTGTTCAATTAAAATACACTAAATATATAATGCAAAAGTATGTTTTAAAATATATTTAAGAAACTTTAAATCAGTAAATATTAAATGCGTAACTTTTTCTTTTGAAAATATCTTTAGGAGTAACACAGCCATAATAAAAAATCAATATAAAAAAGTCAATAAAAATGTTAATATTATTAAAAAAGAAAAATGAGAACTATGTCAATGGTATTATAAAATTATGAAACACTAAAATGCAAAAAAGATATAGAATTGTTTGTCATTTCAAATGATCAACTTATATGAATAAATTATCAAAAAAAAAAATTGATGTTCTATAAAGTGAATAGTAAACATCAAATTTAATTAAAAATAAAGTTTTAAAGAGAAACAAAAAAATAAAAAAATAACAAGTTTTGGTAAATGTATATTAAATTTAAATTATTTGCATAATTTTTTAAAATGCAAGGCAAAATGTCTTTTAAAAACAAAAAGCATAAAATAATCAAAACATTAAAAATAAGTTTGAAAAAAATACTTAAAATTGTAAAAATAATGTTCTATTATTTTAAAAGTACATATTTCAGACACAAAGACATATAAATATGTTATTATTAATAAAAAAATTCGAAATACGAGCATGAAAGACCAAAGCAAAATATTGTTCTCAATATATGGAACCTTGCACAAGTTATTACAATTGACCTAGAATGATTACTAGAATGAAAGATTATCACATCCTTACTTTGACCAACTCAACTATAATATAGAAATTAAATTTTTAAGATATTATGTTGCATATTTTTTCTATTTTTCTTTGCTATGACAAATGATAATTGATGGAAATTTTTTTCGTGCTTATTTAGATGATAATTACAAACAT
This sequence comes from Vanilla planifolia, assembly GCA_023846275.1. Classification (NCBI taxonomy): domain Eukaryota; kingdom Viridiplantae; phylum Streptophyta; class Magnoliopsida; order Asparagales; family Orchidaceae; genus Vanilla; species Vanilla planifolia. Next base: position 2,969,137 of record JAIUJO010000026.1, on the reverse strand, counting down.
ATAAATTTGTTTCCATGGAGGAAAGAAAAGTTTCTTGAAAAACTAACATTTGTATTATTTATTAGAAAGAAATGTTGTTCAAATTACATCATAATAAAGAATTATAATCATACCAAAGCTAAATGCAATTATTGTGTTCATGGTTTTACTAATTGACATCCATCTAATTATGTCAACTTATCAAGTGAACCAATTTGTTTTAAAATAAGAGCTTGTTCTAATTGTCCCTTTGACAATATGTGCTTTTTAGCTACTATTCATAGTCAAAAATTATTTATGCTCTAAGTTAGCCAAGCTAGATCAAGCTTGAAGTATTTATTTTTTTGTAAGAAAATAAAAGATTTTTTTTAATATACATTTCAAGTTAGTTTGATATCCATATAAAAATAAAAAATTTAGAATAAATAGTATCTTTAATCAAACATGCATGTGAAGTGTGATTAGGTTATATGAAATAATATATGTAAAAATATTATAATAATGTTGTGAGATGTCCATATACGTATGCATATGAAATCACCTCATATTTGTAACAAAACATACTACTAAGTGCTTCACATTAAAAATAAGTGGAGCTCAAAAATTTAAAATTACTAAATTCTTAACTAGTGATGTACGTTCGTTAACTTTTATATTAAATAATTATTGGCCTTTTATATTCCATAAATACGTACCAACCTTATTTTTAGTCTGACAAAGAAGACCTCCATATTCATAATTGTTCTCTTTTTATTTTTTTATATTTTTTTAATAAGATTTGATTTTTTACAAACATAAAATAATTTTTGAGTCAATTAGTTTTGAGTAAATTATCTCCTGGTCAACTAAGATGTACTTTTTTTTTTCTTCTCTTTTAGTTATCATGGAAAAGATGACTTCATTTTCATCCTTCACATATGCTAGCAATCTTTAACTCATTCAAAGCAATTTATGTCTTCCTTTTTGTCATTTCTTTTTGTTCTTCTTCTCAAATGACTATTCATATATTATCTCTAAGTTATGCAAATTTCATAAGCTATTTCTAAACACAAGATTCTATTAAATCCAAAAGTTTTTAAAGCACATTTGACATTGGAGCATCTAACATTTGCTCACAAATACACATTCACTGGAGCCACGCTAGTTTTAGAAGTCCATCAATACAAGGTTTTGTTGTTAATTACTTAAAGTTAAATTATCTTTTTTATTTTGCTGGGCACCACTATGTGCCATAGCCTGTCATCTTCAGTGCTATGGTTAGTATGCACTACTATCAGCCAAGCTCCGACACCAACACCCTTGCCACCCTAATTGAGTAGGAACATTGTTTCACTCACACTTGAGCCAGGTTGACTACCCATCAAGTACTCGTGTTAACCTGCTAGTCTTGTAAACCATTTTGCTTCACTCGACCAACACCCATGAACTACTCGTGCTGCTTAACCCTAGTTTTGCTGCCAGTTATTTCAACCCTCATCATTACTGCCACCTAAAATGCGTGGTAAGGTTTGGAACTTTTAATCTAATTAAAATTATTAGTTTTTTTTTAAAATTTTTAATTTTTTAAAAACATTATTAATGAACCTATGAGGTCTCTAAAAATAAGGATACTCACAAAACTAAAGGGGATGAAAAATTATAAGAGAAACATATATTGTTTGTGTGCTTTCATTTTTTTGACTAGAATGCATGTACTTGAGAGATTCCAACTTTCTTTGTTATAGATAAGGATTAAAGATGGGAGATATTCAACCAGGGCAATCGACAACTATATCTCATATTAGAAACAATGATTGAATGTGAGAGACCTTTCACTAGGAGAGTCGATAACAAAACTAATTCTCGCTTTTGCCAAAACCCCAAGCTTCTCTACTAATCCAAATTACCACTATATAACCTTTTTACCACATTAGTGCTCTAGACATCAAATAATGTTTATCTCAAATTGTTTTTTTTATTTGTTTGAAATTGGATGTGACAAAACTTATTTTACAAGGTGTTATACTTAATACTTAAGGTTCTTCACTTATCAACTTAATAATCTATGCTAAAACTTTGGAATGTCAATCATTAAATAGTTTTAAAATACCATGCATGTCACCTAACCTTAATTTTTGTTGAGTCACTTTCCATACTTCTTAATAATCTATTAAGTATCTCTAACTTTATAAGCTCCTATTTTGACTCTGATAAAAGTCAAAATCTATTTTACATTAGCTTTGGTATCATAAAATATGATTTTGTTCTAAAAAATTTCTTTTGTTTAGTGCTTTCTACTTTAATATTAATACCTATAGATTTTTACAAAATTATTTTCTTTTTTGGTTCAGTATTTTTAACTTTGGCATTAGGAATATGATTTTTTCATTCTACATCAACTTTAGTATTAGATAATATCATTTTCAACTAAAAGAATATTTTCTTTTCTATTTTCATAACTATATCCACCAAAGAACTATTAGTCTATTTAGGGTAAACTTTGAATTAAGAACTTGCACAAAAGCAATGCTACAACTCTTTACCATCTTTCCTAAGAACTATTTGGTTCTATCGAAGTGGTTGTCTAGCAAAAGTGAGACCTTTACTACATCTCATTTTCTTAGGAGAACATCTTATCTCTATTTTACTGCTTCGTAAATGTGATTACTTTGCTTTCATATTTTTTTAATTAAAAACATTCCCACGTTATTTCCCTTGATATCCTCTTGTATGGAAAACTTTGCTAAGATTATAAGATATGGCAAGTCTAATCGAATTACAAACCAAAATAAAAATTTTTTCCAAAACTAACAACAAAATGTAAACTAAGACCTTATGCTATACATATCCCAATCAATAACACAACTCATCGATATGGCTAGACAAATCCTCTTAAATAAAAAATGTGAACCAAATCCTTGAAGAAAAAAGATAATAGGAGAAACCGAGACACAAACGATTTTAAAGGAAAAAATCCTAGAAGACGCAGAAACCACAAAAGATATGACCCATTTAATAAATCTAACTAAGATATCTATAAGAGAAATTATGATAGTTAGAGAAATCGTGATACTTTCTTGACACAAAGGTGTCTGTGTTTTGGTATCCCAAATTTTAGCTATGTCATAATTAAATTGAATACATTAGCAAAAATTATGTAGGTTCTATATTTTATTAGAAACGCATTACAGGAATTTAATCATTTTTTGGACACCTCTTAAAACTAAAGATCTAGTAGAAAAATAAGGAATTATCGTATTTGCAACAAATGTAGTATAATATATAACATTGTGAGGATTTCTTGTACTAATGTTTGGGTTGAAAACTAGATTAGACGTTTGTAAAAACTCCCCATAAAATATGACAATATGAGTGTCATTTGCCCAATTGAAATTCTTATCAAGTATTATGAGACCAAAAAAATTCATTGTGAGGCATCATTTTATGAGGGACCATATCGAATAAAATTTGGTATACATTTATTTTGTTGCTAACGACATGCCACAAATCAAAATCTTAAGAAAGTTGCTTAGTTAAGATTTATTTTATAACATTATAAGATATTTTTATAATTACAATGTGGGAGAAATTAAGCTTTGTTTTAAGAGCAGTTCCTTAAGTGAAGGAAAGCTCATCCATGTGCTTTTATTACCTAAAAATCTTACTTCACTTGATAATATCAATTAATTATTTTCTTAGATGACATTCAATTACTATATGTTAAACTTAGATGGTAAGTTATCATAAAAGAAGAATAGGCGATTTGTTTCATGAGCAATTCTCTAACATATTTCGATGATAATAACAAATTAAGTAAAATAATAATTAATCATCTAGATTTGCTAGTTGATATGATAGGTGAACCATGTTGGAAGATGATTAATACTAGAGGAATAAGGCAATTTATTAAATATGACGATGTAACCATGTGTGGGATAAGAACGTAAAATAATTTTGTATCCTTAAGTAACTATGTGTTCCTTTTAAGTAAGAGATTTTCCCCACCTTTTAAATTAATGAAACTTGTTACTCAATTGAACTACTTGAATTTATCCATGATTTTTTAAATTTGAAAAAATTATTTTGAATGAGTAAATGTATGGCAATATCATGTTTTGTTATGATTACCTATGGAAGAAAAAAGACAATTTAAGGACCAAGTTATTTGATCTAAGTCAACAAGGAGATCTAGTGAAATTGGATGGTACAAATACTAATGAAGACTTAATCAACATTATCAAACTATTCAATTTGGGAGAAGTAAACCTAAAAAAGGGGTATGGAAAAAACTCAAAGAAATCATATGATATAGTTAATTTATACATTATAATAAAGTCACATAAACGACAAATAAACTTTTGAAAGTGTTTTATATCACTATTATAGTATGAAATGTTATAAGGAACCTTATAAAATGTATATCATGATGTTCTTAGCCTAATTAGTTTTGATTATAGAATCATAGTATTTTGAAAAACTTCTATAAAACAAAGAAATTTGTATGTTATGATAATTTTTATTGGACTTTATCATAAACTTACTTTTACTTATCATAAGAAAATCATTGAATTTCTATGGTAAGCTAACATGCTTTCAAACTAACTGTATTGACAATAAAAGAATACCATCATATTATCATTACATTTAATTTCATAATCATTTTCATTCATATGGTATGTTATCATGAAGGTGTATAATTTTCTTAATATTTCTCAGCTAGCACAAGGTGGTGAATATAAGCTTGGTTAAATTGAACTACCAAAAAAATTTAAACTTATGAAACTCTCTTATGGCATTATTCATATTTGAGAAATTTTACTAACAAATCAAGAATTCAAACCTAACTTTTGAAAATAAGAAAGATTGAAATTCAATTTTTTAAGATGTTTGTAAAAGAAATCTATCAATTCTGTGTTGTTAAATATTTTTTTGAATTTAACACTATTTGTATCTCAAAGTAAAAAATTTGCATCAATATTATAGGGTTATAATATTTTATTTTAGATAAATAACAATACTTTTTTCATTTATTATGAATAATTTTTATTCTTATTATATACATAGTGTTTTGAAGATTTTAAACTTGACATGATATGAACTAATTTTTATTCCATCAATAGTTTTTATTTTTAATTAGTTAACAATGTAAAAAATTTAGAAAATTCTAAATTTATAGATTTTCTAATAAATTTTTGTAAAATTTTTGTTCTAATTTTAATTAAGAATATTGTTTATTGAAATGTTAAAATATTTGACTTATTGAAAGTTTGATGGAATAATTTTAGCTTTCTTTACATTAAAATATTTGATTAATTGGTATAATGAATAAGATTATTATCAGCAAACTAATCGTATATTGAAGGTCATTATCATGTTTTTATCATCTTTTTTGTTTATTGTAATTATGTACTTTTTCTTGTGTTAAAAGTTTCTATTCTTTTGCATTTTTAGATAGTTAGTTGATAAATTTTATTAATAGTTTAAGAAATTTTTCAATTTTTGGAAGTTTAAATAATTTCATAATTTGTAAATATTCTATTCCTTTTTAATTGTATGAACATTTTGTTATTAAACTATTGTATTTTTTTAATTTTTACATCTCTTTTATTATTTGTGATAGCATTAGTGCATTTCTACGACGAAATTATGCTATATAATAGTCATTGTTTTAATCGTTCAACTTTTTATATTAATGTTCTTCCTCTAACTTATTTTATTATCTCTCTTATGCTATTAAAGCAAATTCTTTCATCAAACTTATATTATTAAAACTATTTTTATTTTTCTTCAAATAGAAATATAATAAAAAATTCAAGTCAATAAATTAATGACTTTTTATATTTAATTACTTCTTAATTAATGGTTGATTTTTGTCTTTAATATGTTTTAATCATATCCTTCAGTCATTCATTTTATCATCAATTTAATAATTGTTTTGCTAAAAATATTTATTTCTGCTAGAAGTATTAATTTTGACAAGTTTTTGTTTTGAAAATATATTTTGTAGACTAAACTGTTAGAAACTTTGGCTTCAAAATTTGTTTACTATATTAGTACAAATATAGTTTATACATTTGTAGACCATACTATGCATTTTATATCATTTACTAAGTTTAAATTACTTTTGTAACTTTTAGACAAAATATTTGAAATATCAACTATGCTTCTAATTATAATTAATTTTTAAAAAAGCGTTACATTTCCACAAAAACATTTTTATGATTATGTTACTGAAAGAGTTCTACTGATATATAATGCAAGTTCTATTGGCCTTTTGAAACTATTTTATTACCAAACGATTTAGATATTTTATGTTTCTTAAAAAATTACATGTTTTTCGTTATTAAATTATTGAAAAATTTTCATTTAGCATACTAGGCATGTAGTATTTAGGAAATTATGTTAAAATGTATTTTAAGTTTATTAATTAATTCAAATTTTACAGATTTGAAAATTTTATTTTATTTATTTTATCATCAATAAAAATAGATTTGATACTTCTTTCTCATTATCTATATTTTATTGGATATAGGACTATATCAGATTGTCTTATTGGACTTGGAGTATACCAGCTATTTTGTTTATCAAGCTTTAGTAGTTATTGGTGGTATTTACTTAGATTGGATTAGAATGTAATGGTCTCATTGATTTTGTTGATATTTTATCATGTTTTGATCTTATGGATGAGAAAAATTATTTAATTCCTAGTATTATAATATTTTTCTTGGAACCTATAGTACAATATGATACTGTAACTATTTAGAATTTGGTAAAGCAATAATTTTTTTGTAAAAAATTAGGTTTGTAATATAAGATGATTTGAGAGTTAGGTTATGGCAAAATGATATATATATATATATACATACATACATACATATATGTGTATGTTTGCGTGTATAACTAAATCTTTTTATTAAGAAAAGTTGTTATATGATCCATTGAATATATATATATAATGTATGTTTATTTTTCTTTTAAAGGTTTATTTTTGCTATATTATAAAGTGTTGAATGTTGTTCTCTCAAATACCCCATGGAGGATCACAAATATTTTGATGATAATAACCCAATTTTGTTATTTTAAGCATAATCATATAGCTTGGACATATTTTGTCTAGATAAGTGACAAAAAGGCTTTAAAAGGGGCATTAAGAATTTTTGTAAGCAACATCTTGTAACGTTCATGCATAGCCATGGTGCCCTAATTGATGACAACATACTAAAATTTTTCAACAATTTTGGTCAGAAAATTTTTAAATTTTTGATAACTAATGTGTTTTTTCAAGGAAGATGTCAAAGAAGAAGAATAGTAAATATTAAACATAAGGAAAATCATCTAAGTTAGAGTGACAAGTTACGAAGAGATATATTTTAAATTAAATTTTAGGTATTTTCAAATTTTTTGTTTAGAATTTTAGCTTTATTTAACTAATCTATGCAAGCTATATAAATGCACTAAAAATTTAAATTAATCAACTTTAAGAAATATTTTTTTGTTTTTAATATCTTGAAACATCATGCCATGATCATCTTAGGAATCATTTTTCTTAAATTTTGTTATTTTTTTCCATAATAATTGATTAAATTTTAAAAAAAAATTCCACCTTAATTAGCTAACCTAAATATTCGACGATGATTGGGCACATAGCTTTGATATCAATCCCGTTTGCTACAATAATACGATTGAGAAATCACTATTGAACATAGATGGAAGTACCAAGAATCAAGGCACAACTCCTTGCATTCATAAATCAATTAATCATGTTATTCAAAGAAGATTGACAATTCATAGATATTGATTCCATTATTTTAGTCATTATTGATATTCAAATTCATAAAAGAATGTTTATTTTGACATGGCAATACAAAAGAACATCAAACATAAGCATCTAAGTGATATTGAGGTGATAACATTTTTCATGTTTGATGTGTGCAGGATGAAATTTGCAACATGATTCTGGGGTCATTCCATTATTTTAAGAATTATAGTGCATTTTTGCTAGGGCCTTTCTTTTATGGTGAATTTAGATAAGTTCTCCATCCTTGTCAAACATCATAATGCCAATATCTTTGAAAACGAGGACATGTTTGATGGGTTACACTTGTATTATTGAGATTTTCACTAGAATTGGACAACATTTGATACGAGATGCACAATATTTTGAAAATCATAGTATTTCAAATAAGAAACTAAACATGTTTCCCAATGTTTTGGCTCAATATTGAACCATTAAAAGCTCTAGTGTGGATCTCGTTGGAGGAACTAGCAGTCCACCTTGTCAACAGGTAATACCTATTCTTAATCATGTTAATAATCAACAACCTATTGAAAGTAGATTCTACACAAATCAACTTAATAGGGCCTAGTGGAACTCTACCCTATGTATTGGTCAATCTTTTTAAAGATCTTCCTTTAGATATTAAAGTCTCGAGAAGGATTGGGAGCAATAATGGATTTTGGAAAAAAAATAAAGTATTTAAAATTTCTTCAAAAAGTATCTATGTAGGTTTATGCAAGGATTGTTAGTGGTCCAATGTGTGTAAGAAAACATTTCTATACCCTTAGTTGCAAGATATAATGAAGATGAAATAATTCCAATTAGTAAACCGGTAAGTATTATGAAATGTCCAACTTCGTTAGTCATGAATGTAGACACTTAATGGTTAGATAATGAATCAAAATCAATGAGGCAAGGTAAGGGTATAGAATTTAAAAAAGTATATGATAAGATCTTAACATGCTCCCCCATAATTGAAAGAAATAACTCCCCAAACTACGCCACACACATTAACACTTAGTAAAAGAACTTAATTGTATAATTATCAATGATTTGCTCATTTTTATGATAAACTTCAAAGATAAATTGTATAGTAAGAGTAAAACATTTCAATCTAACTTGAAACAAAGGAAGGATGCATAGCTTAAACAAAAAGTGGAGATTCAATCCTCTTAAAAAGTCTTAATAAGGATCTCCAGGAAAAAGCAAAGGATCTTAAGCATATTTTAATAGACTATAATGGCTTTATAGTGGTTACCAGCCACAAGTAAATGAAAAAAAGCAACTAAATGGAATGTAAAAAATGGAGTTTCTAGAAAATAACCAAAAGAAGCCATTAAGAATCTCATAATGCAAATATCACATATTGTATTTAATAACTTCTTGATTTTCAACATCATGGGTGTTGTTATTTCTGTAATGAGTTGATGTCCTAATAACATGATCAAAATGAAACAGTTAGGTTAATTGCAATGTAGGAAGCCTTTGCAAGTGATAGATAAATGGACATTATTTGATGGATAAAAACTTTTCACTATTATGAGGGCAACATTTCAAACTAAATATGGGTGTTGTAGCTATAGTACTCACAATGCAAAATAATTAAAATGAAGAGAAATTCCTTCACATTTTTATAGTGCATGATATGCAAATGATGTGCTACCTATTGAATCATGATTGGTTCATAGAATAAACTATTATATGGGTTCAACATATGAACAATTTGTTATCCGACCACTCCTTATGTCAATCATTTCTCTATCAATAATTAAATCTAATACTGGACAATTTAGATTCCAAAGATCTTGGGCAGAAGGCATAGAATTCTATCTATTCCTTAGAATTGGATTCTTCCAATTGCTAGGTCAAGAATAAGGGCCCTTGCTTACATGCTAAAGAGAGTTAAAGATCCTTATAAAGGATGAAGTAAAACTTTATTTGGTAATATGTTTTATAAGATTTAATTATCATAATAACATGTTATTGAGATGGAAAACCAATCCGAAGAGATATAGATGAGTTATCAACATTGGAACTAACAAAGCTTTGGATCAGCTACTCATGGTTGCAAAAATAGTGGAGTTGTATTAGAGTCAGAAGACATTTATTGTATGACTCAAGGATGGTGATAAAAATACTAATGTATTCCACACAATGGCCAATAATAGGAAAATGTATCTTAATGCATAAAGAATTGAAGATTAAAGTGGGAGTTAGGTCTTAAAGCAAGATTCAATTGCCAAAAATGTCATGGATTGCTTAACCCCTGACTTGTCCATACTTAAAAAATGGGAGGTTTTTTGCTTTGTCTTGCATAGACTCGCTAAATAGTACTATGATTTTTATTCAATATGTTAGCAATGAGGAAATATAACAATTTCTTTTTTGGATGGATTCATTAAGTCCTCATGGATTCAATGGGCTTAATGGCTTCAGTTAAAAGCATTGTTTTACCATAATTCAAGATGACATTTATGATGCTATTATTATTTTTCTTGTTGGTAGCCCATCACCTAAAGAAGTCATTAGTAAAGAAACAATCTTCTTTCCAAAAACATATTGCGGTATATCTTTTTTATATTTTAGAACAATTTGCTTCTATAGTTTCTTCTAAAAAATACTATGTTTTTAGTAATCAGCTTATAGTGTTTCCTACTCAATATCATCTTAATGGAGCAATTAGCTTTTACCAAACAGAATTCACCAAAAATATATTACTGGCATAAGAACTACCTAACATAAATAATTCTTCTGTGATACCAAGAAAAGTCTTCCTAAAACAAGCTTCCTGACGGTGTAATTAAGATTAGTAGAAAATTTTTGCTATGACATTTTATTATTTTGGTATAAATTAAATTATTGAAGTTTGATTTTTATTTTGTATTAGGAGATTAAAAGAATTTAACTAATATCTTTATTATGAATTGACTTGCCAAATCTAAATTAAATTTTACTATGCATAAATTTGAAAAATTAACACCCTCTCATGAACATTTATAACATTAAGAAATTTAAATACTTTATTATTTAATATATTTATACTTTTTTTTCACATTATTTCTTTATGCGTGACATGTACTTTTTAGTTATAAATATTTTAAATTTTTTATAAAAATTAAATTTTTTATAAGAAATATTTTTCATTTATAATATTTTATATTTTATTTTTGAATTAAATGATATCTATACTTAAAGTTGTTAAATACTATCATATTAAAATATGTTATAATTAGAATTTTCCTATATTTGTTAAGCACTATACTAGCAATGTTAGACATTAAAAATTCATTTCTAATATATTTATAGATAAAAATGAATTTAATGTTTTTATTTTTTAAACACAGTGCTAAAATTTTTCATTATTCTAAAATTTTCTTTTCCTTATGTATTTGGAAATTTATTTTTCTTAAAAAAATTTAATATTTTTACCCTATTATAATTATTTTATCTTTTAAATATGTATAATTTGTTTCTATTTTTTATCTCTCAAGACTACTGAGTTCTTATTATTTTATTTTAGTCTTTTGTATCCTAAAATTGAACAAATATATTTATCAATTTTATGTTATTTAAAAATCTTTTTATTTGACAAATTATCCATGTATTGCAAAATGATTGAATTGCGTCATCATCTCTATGATTTTAAACTTTATCACTTTTATACCTAGTTTTTATCTACATAAGGCCTTTGTAATTGGTAAGCATACATTTAAAAAACTGAAATGTTATACTACCTAGTTGACCCTTTTTATTCTTAGTTTTTTAATTATTTATAATAAGGAGCTGAACAAGTTTATATTTTAAATATATAATCTATTAGGTGTTTGCTATACATAATGTTTTGAATATTTAATTTTAGCTAATATCTTATATTTTTTGTTTCTACAATTTTAATAATTTTTGTAATTTGTTAATTTATTTATTACGATTTGATTATTATGAGACTTTTATTAAATGACAAAAAAAAATAAAGTTTAAAATTTTAATTACCATAAAAACTAGAAATTTTTAAAATAATTATAAATTTTATTATTTGTGTAAAAATGTTTTTCCAAAAATTAGGAAATTATTCAATTGAAGTAAAAGACTCTTTTTGGCTAAGACAATTTTCATATTAATCATTTTTTTTATTTTTTACTTTTTTTGGATAATGATCCATCTATTATCGATTGATCAAGGTAGTTTTTTTAACACTTTATACAAATTATAATTTGTATTCTAGTTATACATAGCTCAACATGTATTTTTAATTTTTTTTTCTTTTTTCTTGATTGTTTTGTGGACCTATTTGTTTTGCTTGTAATTATTATTACAAAGATATACTTTATGAATTTTCCAAACTTAACCATTTTAAAAAAAAATTATATTTTTTACCATTCAATAAATATTTACATTTCATGTTGAGAAAACATTTTGTTACTTAAATTAAATTTCTTTGCTATTAGTATTTTTTTTATAGCATAATATATGTATTTTGAATATTTTTGTATTTTAATGATTAGTCTATCTTAATGAGTTTTTAAAATTATTATTAAATATTTCATAATTCATTTTAAATATATGAGTTTTTTAATTATAGTGGTAAAAAATAAAATTTATTTCAAATAGAAAACTCTTTCAAGAAAAAAACTTTTGAATATTACTTATTTTTTCAAAGAAGATATTTTATATTTTTTACTAAATTAATTTTACATATTTAGGATTTTTATGAATATTCTATTATCCTATTCAAATAATTTATTTCATATTTAATTACTTTTGAATTAAATTATTGAAAATTTTTTTGATGATAAATTGTACAATAGAAAACATTTTCTAATATAATATAACATCCAAAATTCTTTTAATTAAGATAAATTTTTATTTTATTAAGTTTATTTAAAGTGACATTTAATAAAGCATTCAACTCATTAATTTTGCTATATGTTTGCAATAGATATTTCTCCCAATCTATTTTAAATATTTAAATATTTTATTATCAAACTAACATTCTTCTCATATGACTACATGCTTATACTTTCAAGAAAATGTTTGGTTAAGTGTTTTGCATATAGTTTTAATGTATTGTTTACTTTAAGCATGTAATTACTTTAATAATTGTATTTTTATTAAATTGTTCTAAAAAAGTTATTACTATATTGATAAATTTTTTATTATTATAATTTAAAAAATAAATGCAAAAAACATATTTTAAATGATTTTTAAAATATTAAATGTTTTATAACCATACAAATTTTCTTGTATAGAAAAATTTTCTAAAACAAAATATTACTTATGATTTAATTATCCCTAAACAATTTATAACTTGTTTTGCATGCTTTCTCTAATAATTTTAGTACATTTTTATTTAAATGATTTTTCATTACATGTGCTTTTCATGATATTTGTTTTAAAGAACATATTTAATTTTCACTTTTTAGTATAATATTTTACTTATGATGATCTTTGCTTTCACTTTATTTTTTTATTTTCTTATCAATAGTATCTTATTTATTATAAATTAAAAGTATGTTTTTGACAACATGTTTTGTGTGAACTTTTTATCATATTTAATATTATATCACATTTTTTTATATCACATAGTGAAATATGCTTCTTTGCCAATGATATATTTTAATGATACTATAAAAAACTATGTTTTTTCGTAATATCTTATATTGTAATTGTCAATTTGATATGTAGGATAGTTATTATTTTCGTTGATGTGTACAGTTATAATTTCCCTAAATATATATAAAATGAATAAATATGTTGTTTCCAATTATTCAAATATATTGTATTATTGTTAATAAAACATTATCTTAAAGTTCATAAAGTCACTTTGTTTACAACTATTAGTAAACAAGAACAATTAACATGATTGCAACACTAAATTTAACAAATAATTTTTTGTGCAATTAAAATATAATAAATATATATGGAAAAAATATATTTTAAAATATATTTTAGAAACATTAAATCATTTAATATTAAAGGCATTAATTTTCTTGCAAAAAATATCATTAGGTGTTAGACAACCATAATAAAAAATCAATACCAAAAAAGTTAGTATTATTAAAAAAGAAAATTGAGAATGATATCAATGGTATTTGAAAATTATGAAACACTAAAACGAAAAAAAGATCTAGAATTGTATGCCATTTCAAATGATCAACTTATTTGAATAAAATATCAAAAATAAAGTAAATTGTCGTAAAGTGAATAGTAAACATGAAATTTAATTAAAAATAATGTTTCAAATAGAAACAAAAAGCAAGAAAATAGAAAAATAATAATCTTTTCTAAATTTATATAAAATTTAAATTATTTGCATAATTTTCCAAAAAACAAGGGAAAATGTTTTCAAAAAACAAAGAGCTTGAAAAATCAACAGACTAAAGCAACATATTTTTTTTTCAGGTGTTTCAAATCTAGGACAACTTATTACAATTGATCTAGACTATTTTACTAGCATGAAATATTATCACATCTTTATGTCGATTATCTTTTTCTAGTTTTCTTTGATATCACAAATGATAATAAATGAAAATTTTTTCATGCTCAATTACATGATAATTACAAACATATAAATTTTTTTCAAAGGAGGAAAGGAAAAGTTATTGTGTTCATGATTGTACTAATTGACATCCATCTAATTATGTCAATTTATCAAAAAGCAACTTGTTTTAAAATAAGAGTTTGTTCTAATTATCCATTTGATAATATCTCCTTTTTATCTACTATTCTTAGTGCAAAATAGCTTATGCTCCAAGTTAGCCTAGCTAGAAAAAGCTTGAAGCCTATATGTTTTGTAAGAAAATAAAAGATTCTTGTCATTGCTCATTTCAAGTTATTTTACTATCCATAAAGAATAGAAAATTTAAATAAATGTTATCTTTAAACAGACATGCATTTGAAGAATGATTAGGTTACATGAAATAATCCATGTAAACATATTATTATAACGATGTGAGATGTCTATATACCTATGCATATTAAATCTTTTCATATTTGTAACAAAAAATGCCTACTATGTGCTTTTATATTAAAAAAATGTGTAAGTTGGGCTGAAAGACTTAAAATTGCTAAATTCCTTAACTAGTGACGTATGTTCATTAACTATTATATTAATTAATTATTGGCCTCTTTATATTCCATAAATAAGTATCGACCTTATTTTTAGTTTGATTAAAAAGACCTCCATATTCATAATTTTTCTCTTTTATTTTTTTATATTTTTCAAATAAGATTTTATTTTTAACGAACATAAAATAATTGTTGAGGTAAATTTTTAGAGTAAATTACTTCTTGGTCATCTATGATGTAGTTTCTTTTTTTTCTTCTTTTTAGTTATCACAAAAAGAAGGACTTCATTTTCTTCCACCGCATATGCTTGCACTCTTTGAATCATTCAAAAACTATTTACGTCATGTTTTTTTTTTGCCTTTTACTTTTTCTTTTCTTCTCAAATTACTGTTCATATGTTATCTCTAACTCATGCAAATTTCATAAGGTATTTTTCAACTCAAGATTCTATTAAATCTAAAAGTATTTAAAGCATATTTAACATTGGAGCATCTAACAACTGCTCACAAATATACATTCACTGGTGCCACACTAGTTCCGTAAGTCCATCAATAACCACTACTGTTGCCACTATCTGTCATAGTTTGCCACATTCATCATTGTGGTCAGCAGCTACTAATATCGACCAAGTCAACACGAAACCCATGTGACCCGAATTGAGCAAGAACATTGTTTCACACACACTTGAGCTAAGTTGACTACCCACCAACTACTCGTATTAACCAGCTAATCTTGTAAACCATTTTTTTGCTCAAATAATGCCCACACATAACTAAGACTTATAACTCTATCATGCTGCTTAACCCCTTTTTTCACACCTGTTATTTCACCACTCTTCATTACTACCACTTGAAATGCGTTGCCAGTTTTGGAATTGCTTATTCCAATTAATTTTTTTAGTTTTTTCGATTTTTTAATTTTTTGAAAATTATTATTAATGAACCTTTGAGGTCTCATAAATAAGAATATTCACTATACTGTAGGAGATGAAAATTATAGGATAAAATTATTTTGTTTGTGTATTTCCACTTTTATGACTAAAATGTGTGTGCTCAGCTCTAGTTGGAGAGATTCTAACTTTCATTTTGAAAGATAAGGATTAATGGTGAGAGATATTCCACCAGGAGAACCAACAACCGTAGCCCTTATTACATAAGGATTGAATGTGAGGTACCTTCCACCAAGAGAGTCGATAGCAAAACAAATTCTTTCTTTAAAAACACCCCAAGCTTTCTTACTAATCCAAATTACCACCATGTAACCTTTTTACCATATTAGTGCTCCACACACAAAACAAAGTTTTCTTTAATTTTTTAAATTTATTTGTTAGTGTTAAAACTTGTTTTACAAAATGTTATGCTTAATGCTTAAGGTTTTTCATCTACTCAACCTAACAATCTATTTTAAGGCCTTAGAATGCCTACCATTAATTAGTTTTAGAAAACCATACATGTCACCTAACCTTAATTATTGTATAGTAACTTTTCATTTTCCTTAATAATCTATTAAGTATCTCTAGTTTTACAAGGTCCAATTTTGACTCTAATAAAAGCTAAAATCTATTTTGCATTAACTTATCATAAGATATGATTTACTTCTAAAATAATTCTTTTGTTTAATGTTTTAATTTTGATATTGTTGCCTATAATTTCTTACTAAATGTTTTTCTTTTTTTGTTTAATATTTTTAACTTTAGTACTATAGAATATGATTTTTTATTCTACATCAACTTTAATATTAAACAATATTATTTTCCACTAAAAAATAATTTTCTATTCTTTTTTTCTTAACTTTATGCACTAAAGAACTATCAGCTTGTTTTGGATAAACATTGACTTAAGAAGTAGTCTGGCAAATTTGAGACATTAATCACTTCTCATTTTCCTAGGTGAAAACCTTATCTCAATTTTACTACTCTATAAATGTGATTGTTTTGCTTTCATAATTTTTTTATTAAAAAAATTCCCATATTATTTTCCTTGATATCCTCTTGTATGGAAAATAATTTTATGACATTAGATATGGCAAGTCATATCAAATACCAAATCGAAGTCTAAAATTAATTCAAAATAAAGGGCTAAATAGAAACTAAGACCCTCTGCTAGACATATCACAATCAATACCACAACTCATCGGCATGGTTAGACAAACCCTCTTAAATAAACAATGTGAACCTAACCCAAGAAAACTAAGATAATAAGAGAAGAAGAGTCACACTAATTATTTAATAGGAAGAAGCCCTAAAAGACATAAAAAAAATATAAGATCTATTTGATAAATCTAACTAAGATATCCATAAAAGAAATCTTGATAATTAAAAAAATTAATATTTTGAAAAATTAGATTACAAAAATAATCTAGATATATCTAGTGAAGAAGAAAGACCTAAGAGACACTAGGATTTGAGTATATCCCTAATGTGAAACTATATGTATCAATTTTTTATAGTAATTATGATCTTAAGAATTATGGTAATTAATAGAGTGGTATGGATGATTGGCTTAACTAGCACTAAATGAGTGAGTAAAAAAATATCAATTAATTAGACTACACTTAGTGTGTTGCCCGTATGTTTCTTAGAAACTTAAAGTAATAATATACTAACAATGTTTAAGAGGTATGCTAATCATGAAGAAACCTTAAGATTAGGTTCTACAGTAACTTTATTCCAGTAACCTATAATATCAATATATAAAACAAATAGCAACAAGTTTTTGAATTTGATAGACCTTTTGAAGAGTACATTAATAAGTTTGAAAATTATAAACTTAGGTGTGATATAAATGACCCCAAGTATTTATTTGTTTTCTTTTTTATGGTAAATTTAAAGCAATACGTTTGGGGTAGAGGTTAACTAGATAAATGTTACTACCTTAAAGAAAGCATATCACATAACAAAAAATGTTATAAAAAGTAAAATTTTCTATTTCAAGAGGAACAAAAAGCCAATTCAGCCAAAGGTTTGCACCATCATTTTTTAACCCACTCATAATCAAACTTCACCTATCCCAACCATTATAGTTTTTAAACCTCCTAAACCTACATTATCATCTACATCTCTACACCATTCTCTAATCCAACCCAACAAGTTTGGAATTGCCTATTTATGTGCTATGAAAAAAAATGTAGCAGTAAACTATCCAACGAGATCCACGAATACAAATTAGAAAGTTTTAATGAATACGAAGAGTCGAAATAAGAAGAAAGCACAATATCTGGTGAAGAAGTTGAGAAAGAATTAGAAACATGGAAAATATTATCATTTAATGCACCCCTATCTTAACATCAATAAGAAATTAATGAACAACATTTTTTATGATAATAGATAATGGTAGTTGCAATAATACAATATCTCTTATGGCTATTAAAAAAATAAGAGTTTCTTTCTTGCAACATCCAATCCATTAATCTATGTTGTGCATAGATAAAACCTCTATCCTATTAAGCAATGATATTATGTATTATTGAAATTAGGTAGGTGCAATGTTGAGGTTTTATGTGATGTCATACCTATGGAAGTAAGTCATCTTATTATTTGATGATTATTGTTTTTTGTAAGAACATTTCTATGAAGGGTATGACAAATATGGGCTCTTTTATTTATAATAAAAGATCATCACATTACATCATACTCTAATTTACAAGAGACTCTAATCACTTAACATTAACTAATCAATAAAAAGTTTTAACCCCATGGATAAAGAAAAAAGAAAGACAAAGAGATTAAGCTTAAATATAGTATCCTGTTACACCCTTATGTTTGATGAGTCAAGAATAAATGATTATATTTCATATGGTCTTGTTCTAAACAAAATTGTTAATATTCAATTAAGATAAGCCATGAACTTTAATTGCCTAGAATAGTGGTCTTCAAGACTTTTGGAGTCATGGCAAGCTTCAAAGAAATTGAAAACATGTACTAAAGCTTTCATACTTTATTTTCTTTTTATTTTTCTTAAATTTGATATTTTCAAATTTTGAGATGATGTGGCACGCTAGTAGTATTAATATTTAAAAATGTTATAAAATTAATAATTATTGAATTTTTATTTTTGGGCCAAGTTTTATTGATAAAAAGTATAGACATTGGTATTTGATTTTTTAAAATTATTTAATAATTAGTTTTCATGATTTTTTTTCATATTCGTTTAGAAAATGTATAATATTATGGTAACATAAAATTATTTGGGTACACTTATATTAAATATTTTGGCATAAAAAATCCCACAAAACACCATAAAAAAAAGTTACTCTCGGGAATTTTCACTATAGCATTGGGCGGGTCGACCTGACCTGACCCGACCACTGGCCCATCTAGGCTTTTAGTAACTTAAAAAAAATAATAAATATAAAAAATTGGTGGGTTGACCCGGTAGGGGCGCCCATAGTCCAAAGGAATTTAGGTCACAAGCGACAACAGAACAGTGCAAGATCAAGTCAACCCAAACCAGGTGATGAAATCCTGATCAAGGAAGGGGGAGCCAGCCCCGAAGAGGCTCTAGAGTAACGGGAAGCGAATTATCTTTAAAGCACAATGGCAAAGAATTTTTCGAGATGTCGGACTAAATTCCAACCTTACTATTAAAGAACTCAAAAGATCAAGCGTGATCGATCGTCTGACTTTATTCAACAAAAAATGACATGCAGAAGAATCGAACCCAAGTTGCACTGATATGCACCAGGACGCGGAACCATTGAGATAAACTATTTTAGTTTGAATTATGCCAGAACACCTTTTACTAATACATGCAGGGTAGTATGTACGCTGCTCAGATCAAGTCCACCCAGATCGGATGGATGGGATTAATCTCAAACGGTAAATTCGAGATACAATCGGTGTCGTCCGTGTTTGGGCCCAAATGGGACAGTAGCTATTTTCCGTCCTTTACCCAAATGCCTAGTTGATTTTAAGAGCCGTTGGGAGTGATTTTAGAGCTAAAATTTAAGCTCTATAAATATCAAAGAATGAAGAACTTCTAGAGGTTACATTTTGTTAAGATCTCAAAGCTTTCAGAACACGACTTCGAGCAAAATCAAGTGAATACGGTGCTTCCAATTTCATAAAGAGAAAGTGGCAAGAAGGATTCTGAAATTAGAGGTTATTGCTTTAAAAACATCTCAATCTCTATTCCTCTATTTTTTGGTCTTGTGTGCCTCTTATTTCACTTTAAGTTATTTTAAGTTTTGCCAATTTTTGTATTATGTTCTTTAGGGTAAGGGCATCTCGTCATTGTGCAAAGCCCGGGGTTTGAGTTGAGCCAGGAAAAACTCAAGTAGGTTCGAGATTAGTCGTAGGAAAAATCCTAAGTAGGTTTGAGGTGAACCGTACAAAAAACATCGATTGTAATTTGGTATTTTTAGCGTTCTTTTTCCCAACACCGGTTGGGGGTGGATGTAGGCTCGATTTTTGGTCGAACCACCTTAAAAATCTTTTGCGTTATATTTATTCTTATTCGTGCTTAAAAGATTTAATTTTTACATTGAAACCAAAAATCGAAACAAATTTTATTTACAACAATTCACACCCCCCCTCTTGTGGGATTTCCTTAACCACAAAGAACTTCATATCCTAAGTTAGGAAAACTCTTGATTAAGAAGACTTAGTATGGTTTCTTTTAACTAAGAAGTTAGCTACCACCTTACCAGACCCTCCACTTAATTTATCTGTTCATGATAATAAGACGATACCATTTATTGATCTTATTCTCTTCTTAATGGATTTTCAATTTTCTATCTGTAGTAAAATTTATTTATTACTTGCAATAATATCTAAAAAAATTAAATAAAGTAACGAAATATATAAGATATTTATTGTTGCTAAAGGAAAGGTTACGAAATTTTATGAAAGTGACTATGTTATAATTAAAGTTATTTCTTAATACATTTTTCTTATAGCTTATTTGAAATTATGAGTGCATGAAGTTAGAAATTTTGAGAATATTCAAAAACTCGGAACTAATGCATATATGTTGGATTTATTAGAAGAGTATAAGATTAAGACAACTTTTTATTTGAGCTTAATTCTTTTATGTTGAGTGTATTTGTCTTTACCATTACATTAGCCTCGATAATAAAAATAACATGAAGAAAATTTTAGATCATCAGACAATTTTAACCAAAGATTATAAACTGAAGAAACCTTTAGTTTATTGGAAGGACAAAACTCTGATCAATAACTTTTTGTTTTCTTATGATAAACTATAGCATATTATATTACACCAATTAGAACAGTTATATACCCATCACTCTAATCCCATTGAACTATGCTCTCTTTACTTATGGAGGATGATATAGAAGCTTCTAAAATTATGTCACAAATATACATTCCTTGGCATTTCATTAGTTCCACAAGTCCATAGGTGCAAACTTTGGTCCAAAATTGCTTACAAATGCTTAAAATTGAATTTCTTTTATTGAGTTCACCACTGGTCACATTTCATCATGTCCATTACCATCACTGATACCATCTGTAGTCACTCTCACTATCCAAGCTGACTTGTGCACATACAAGATCCCAATTGACCTGAGAATATTATTTCATAAACACTGAACATGTTTTGACCGGTTACCCTCAACATTTGATGAAGACTTCCACCAACAAGTTAATTCTATCAATGATGTTCTACATGATCCCATGCCTACCCAGAAATTAGGTCGATGGCTCTTTCATGTCACTCGCCCTAATTTTGTGCCACCCACCATTTTTTCACTCATCATTGCAATGTCCCAAAATGCATTGCTAGTTTTTGAACTTTAGTTCAAATATGTTTTAATTTTTTCTATTTTTTTAAAAAAGATCACTAAAAAATATTTAAGATCTCTATAAATAGTGATGATTAAGAGGTTGTAGGGAATGAAAAAAAAGGAAATAAATTTATTTTATTTGTGCGGTTCTACTTTAGTGAACAAAGTGCATGTGCCCAACTCAGTTAAAGTAATTCTAACTTTAGTTGTGAAAGTTAACGGTCGAAATTGAGATTTTAGACCACAGGAGCATCCAACCAAATCATTTGTGAGAGACATGGATAGAAAGTGATAGATTTTCCATAAGAGAGTCGATAACTAAATAAATTATTGCCTTCATCAATACCACAAACTTTCCTATTATCCCAAATAATCGCTATGTTGCCCTTCTACCACTTGGGTGCTCCAAATGTCAATGCCCAAAGAACTACAGGACATTGTTACCAAAATGACATGTCTTTTGGGTATATTTAATTTTCTAGTAGTAATCTATAGTTGAAGTTAATTTTTAATATTAAAGTACTCCATATAGAGTTTACCTTAAACTCCCTATTTTATATGCATAAAATTGAATATGTCAAAAATTATTTTGTGGGATTTTATTTTTAATTCTTAAGGTGTTACTATTTACGCAACTTAAAAATTTACATAATTTTGGCATGCCAATCTTTGAATAGTTTTAAAGTAACACTCATGCTACTTAACCCAAATTAGCACATAATATCTTTTTGTGTTTTTTTAATAATCAATTCAACATCTTCAATATTATATGCTCAAATTTAGACCCTGTTAGGAGTCTAAATTTTTCTTACATCAATAGTATAAAATAGTTATAATAGATCTATCATTTAATTATATGTTCTATTTTTCTTTTTTTATTATTTTGTTAAAACTTATGTATAAAAATATCTCATATTTTTTATTGAAAAAATCAAAAGGAGTTTTTATTAGTTCTCATAATTCTTTATTAATAAATTTTAAATAATTAGCCATCCTAATCTTCCAACATATATTAGAGTTGTCACAAAAGTGTGGTGGACTGTTGAAAGATGCATGTTTCCCTAGACTTTTTAAAACTTTAGTTTAGTTATGGATCAATTAGACAATTTCTTCTTAGTAAAATGGGATTTTTATCCTAATCTTGTTGAAGTGTGGTTCATAAGAGTTCATAAGAAGTGGACAAATTATTAAGAATAAAATTTTTGATTCTTTAAAGAATAATTAAAAAAATACTTCGAAGTATTTTGTTAATAAACTTAATAACATATTTAAAAGATATTTTTATAATTTAATTAGAAACACATTAACCAACTTTTAATAAAAAGGTTTATGAAAATTATGAAAATAAATGATAAAAAATAAAATATTCTCAAGGAATTCTTAAGTAACTCAGCTTAAAGTTAAGCTTACATCTTCTCACAACAAAAACCATGCAAAAACACAATTAATATAAATGACTTTGCCAAAAGATGAGTAAGATAAATCTTTCTAATTAAATAATAAGAACTTTTACAACGAAATTTTAAAAAATTAATAATTTAATAAAAGCTTTTCTTACACAAAAATTACAGTTAATGTAAAAAAAATCCGATGCTTGATGAAGGTTTAATGAGACAAAACTATTTTATTTGAATGAATTAGAAAAAAGAAAATTAAGTGCTAATTTGAGTAGAAAGTAGAGTTTATTAGTTTGATGAGTGAAGGATGCAACATTAGGAAGAAACGATGAGCAACAATTGCAAATGACATAAATGTAGTGACTTCAATTTCTTTTTTAGATTTTGTAAAACATTTATTAATCAATTTTTATCAATAATTCACACATTTATTGATCAAAATCTCAATCATAAAAATTTAATTAACAAATTATAAAAATCACTATGGCATGAAGTGATACTCAAAAGAGCCATTGCATAGGAGTCAGTCGATCGAAGGAAAACCCTTGGATCTTGAAAACTTTTCAATTGGATTCAAAAGATTAAATCAACATTATTTAGAATTCTTTTTTGATATTGACTATTGAATTTGAATTGTGATTTGATAGCTAGATTTAGTTTGTACATGCAAATAAATCATTGGCTTGGTGATGAAAAAATTAGGTGACTGAACATTACATTAAAATTTAAAATGATAGATAACATTAGGATTATTCTAGCAGTTAATTGTGCAACTGGATGGTAGAAGTCATTTTGTCAATTTTGATTTCTTTCATGTGAAACTAGAACAAATCTTAGGAGCACATTAAATGTGTAATGGATTATTAGGGCTTTTTGTGAGTTTTCTAACATTAGGCATTTTGTATAATTTTTGTAGCTGCTTCTTCCCCACTTTGCTCGAAAAATGAGTTATGTTAATATTCCTGATTATGAATGAAACCAAAATTGTTCAAAAATTGCGGGGATAATTTTCGTGAAATGTATCTAAAAAAATTATAGCATTGTGTTCTAATTTCAGACTTATGGTTCTTACTAGCAATTTGTCTTTCTTTCTTCATTATTTTAATTATACTATTTTTTGGTAATTAATTATTATAATTAAAATATATATATATTTTTAATAAGTTATTGAAAAGGAGATTTCCAGACATATGATTAACAATAAAATAATTATTTGGAAAACCAAGATAAGATCAAGATTTTAGAATCCTAATAATTTTCTAAAATAATTAATTTAAATAAAAATAAAAAAAATAAAAAAATATCTAAAATTAAATTCAAAATGTATTTCTTTTTGCATTTGTAACTTCAATCAAGATGTCCTTCAAGAGATTTCACCTTAGCCTCACTTCAGTTTTATATTCTCCATAAACTTCGAGCATCAATTATCCATAATTTAAAAATTCACACAAGCAATTTTATTTGTAATTTTTACAGTTTGTTATCATCAAATAAAATACTATTATTAGGAGTTAACAACATAATAAACTATCCAACATTTCATGAAATAATCATCAAAATATTGATTGTTATTTGATAGTGAGATTGTCTCCATTCCTAGACAATTACATCCATTTATGTGATCATTTTTTTTAGTTGTAATAATTGACATCACCTATCTCACAACTTTATGAATCCAACACTTTAATTAGAATGTACTTTATTAGTGAAAGTATAACTGAGAATGTTAAATGTTTTATGTCATATTCCTATTGACTTGGATTATTAGTAAATTGTTTTGAATGTTAAATCCATCATTATTAGACTCACCATCTTTCTTAAAAAAGCCTTTTATCATTAAACATCACAATACATTAAGCAGTTAAATACTCTATGAAAGGATCATAAAATTATGAACTATAATTTTATAGTAAAATTACCCCCTTCTATAAACTTTTTGGACCATTCCATCCATTTATGGGATTTTTTGGTGTCCACTAAAAATGATAAGTCTAATCTATTTCAAAGCTTTACCATTATAAAACTCTCATTAGAAAGTACATTTCTAGTGAAAGTACAATTAAGAATACTAAATGTCTTATGTGACATACATATTGACCCTAACAATTATTAAACTTTTTTGAAAATTATAGCCATCTTCAAGAGGAGATTCACTTCTCTTTCCTTAAAAAATTCCGCTTATAATCAATTCATAAATTTTGTTCCATCAACTTCGATAAAGGAACTTTTAGATTAATTTTATTAGACTCCCTCTGTCTATCCTTTACAATAGTTTTCCATTTCAGTCCCAACATGAACATTTTAGTTAGTAGTTGCATTCCTCTTACAATTCTCCTCATTTAGTACATATATGCTTTTGTTAGAAATCCCTCGAGATAAAAAAATCTAAAAGTTTGATTTCTTACACATTCTATTATAAATGACTTCCAAAATGTTTTTGATTAATTTCAAAAAACCCTACCCCAAGTGCTTTTTAATTAAGAAGAATATTCATATGTTTCTAACATCATTTGGTGCTTTATTATTTTTCCATAACAATTATATGATAATTAAGTTGATATTCTTTTAATAAGTTTTTGTATTTCCTTTTATGAAATCTACTTTCAATTCAAGTAGAATTATTATTTAGGATTCTGTTTCATTTGTTCTACCACATTGAGCTTCTCACCCACATTATTACCTCATTCAAATAATTTTCATTGTGATTTTATACAAAAATATCAATAAGTAAATCTCATTTCATGATGCTCAAAATAAATTTTTAAATGCATTACATCTATTCAACAATCAATAAATAAATCATAAAGTCTTTTAGATATTTTGTAAACTTCCATCCATATATGAATTTAAACATTCGATTCCAAAAAATGTTGGGATGCCTCCCTAGCATCTCTTCCTTTACTTCCCAAGTAGTTACTAGTTAGTATAATTTGTCTATTATACATTAATGATGAGATGCTCTTCTTCCTCATTTTCTTGATTTCTAATGTTAAGAACACCATTGGACTTTTATAATAAAATAATGTAGGAACCAACACCATGTTGTTTTCAACATATTTACAAATATAAGTAGTTTTGGAAAACATGTTATTATGATTGAAAAACAAAAAACATAATGTACTATTGCCAATGATAGTGACAAAACTATCTTTTAAATGATGTAACAATTTATTTCAATAATCTATAAAGGTATAAATTACCTTGTCCATACTTATCCTCACTTTCAAAACATTATAATGCATTTCATTGGACTTACCTTTAAGAATACATGATTCTCTTCCAAAAAGTCCACTTTCATAATTTTTTATTACAATTTTCTTAGAGTAAATCTATTCTTTTTGAATTCAGGTTTTGATGATGTGGATCTCCATTATGGTTTCTAAAATCACATTTATATCAAGAAGAGTATTGCTAATCAATTTGTACTTGTATAATGATAATTAGCACATGTTGCTAAACATTACAAGCATATCAAATGCCTGAGGTCTCCATTTTCAAAATTATGATATAAATTTTCAACCATTATGTAATATACTTTATGCATGCCACATAAACCTTACTTTCTATGAACGTACATTTCACCTATGTTTTTGCCAAAAATGTTGCATTAATGGGAAAATTAAATTTTATGGTAGAGAGCTTTATTTTCATTCATATTTAATTCAACCTCTCAACTTACAAATATTTAACTTTTAATCTTCCATAGATCATCATGCTTTTTTAAGGCAATAATTTCTTTAGTCAATATGCCATAATGACCAATATCTTAATGTAATTATATATGCTATGAATAGCATATATCTTTCCATTATCCGTTTAGGTATTTAATTAAACTTTTTCTATGATAAATAACATACAATTATGTACTCCTTAAAACATTGCTCGCTAATTTTACACCTTTCTTGGTGATAAAAAATCTCTAAAACATAATGTCATAATTATTGAAGCCATTCTATTATGTAAATGTCTAAATAGATGTATTAGCCAACGAATTATAAATAACACAATACATGTACATTGGAATAACAAAAGTTCAAATATGAAAAATTAGGCATTTTTGAATGGATGTGCTAGATTAGTAAGTAACGTAAGAATTGGGGATTAGAAAGCAAGTTATTGGACGTTATCTCTTCACAATATTCTTGAAATAAGTAGGCCAATAAACTATTTAACAAGGAAACATTTTTTGTAATGGAATCTACCTAAGCAGTGTTTGATAACATTATGCATCAAAACAAATAGGCAAATTTGGAAGATGTAGAAGATTTTGGAAAAGTAAAATTTGAAAACAAACAAGAAAGGAAATTTAAGATATAGTGGCCTTATTATTAAGGTATATTTAACCTATTATTTTGCCAAAAATGTGGCACTAATAAACAAAATATGTATTTGTATTATTGAGAATGCCATTTTTATTTTTGTTTAACTCAAGCTCTCCACCTACAAATATTTGGGTTTTAGTATTGCACAAAGCATCATTTTTGTTTAAGGCATTAATGTTTTATGGTTAATATGTAACAATAGCAAATATAGTAAAATTCCTTTTATTCGTTATGATTATAGTATTTATCTTCCAATTTTCAATTGAAATATTTAAATGGTCTTCCACTATCTGATCTAGCTAAGATGTTGCTATCCTCCTTAAAGCATTATTAGATACTTTTACTTTGGTTTTGGTGAAATAGATGCTACAAACAATAATGCCTTAATAATTCAAGCCATTTTGTTTTTCTCAATGTTTAACTAGATTTATTATCAAACCAATTATGAATAAGATATTGCGTGTGCTTTGCAATAAGAAGAAACCCAAATATGAAAACTTAAGTACTTTTGGTTGGAAGTATTACACAAGTTTGTAGGATAGAAATTGGAGATTAGAACCAATGTAATGGAGACCATCTCTTTACGGTATTCTTAAAAAAGGTAGACATATAAGATATTTAAAAAGAAAACCTTAATTTTAGTGGGATATGCTCACGTGATGTTTGATGAGGTCATGCATAAAAAAAATGAGCTAGATTTAAAAGGTATGAAAAATTTTAGAAAAATAAAATAGGAAAACAAACTAAGATTCTAGCATGATAAACATAAAAGAATTCTGTGAAAATTTACGTCACGTTCAGAATGTAGATGAGCCTTTTCATCAAGAACTATACTTTTGAAATTCTTTTAGGCCAAGATTATGTGGATGATATCCTATTTGGATCAACAAACTTTGACTTTTGTGAACTATTTAGTGAGCTTTGTCAAAGATTTGAGATGAACATAATGGGTAAGGTTACTTATATTCACAGAATGAATCTTAAGCAGAATGATAAAAGTATCATTGTATCGTAAGTAAAATATATAAATGACATTGTCCAAAATGATAGATCTTAACAACCTAAAACAAAATTCTACTTTCAAGTGTCCTAACCATGGTATAAATAAACATGAGAAAGAAAAACAAAAAGATTTCAAGGTATACCAAAGGGCGATATGTTCTATACTTGACTATAAGGTGACCTACCATGGTTTTTAGCATAGGTCGTTTTCATCATTTTCAATCAAGCATCAAGAACTTCCATTTAGAAGCAATAAAAGGAAACTTTTAATACTCTGTTGACACAAAGGTGTTAGTGTTTTTGTATCCCACATTTTAGTTATGTCATAATTTAATGGGATAGACCTGCAAAGATTATGTAGGACCTATAATGTATTAGAAATGCATTACATAAATTAAATCATTTTTTGGACACCACCTAAAACAAATGATCAAGTAGAAAATTAGGGAATTATAGCATTTGCAACAAATGAATCAAATATAGAGCATTGTGAGGATTTCTTATACAAATGTTTTGGTTGAAAACTAGATTAGACATTTATAAAGACACCCCATAAAATATGACAATATGAGTGTCGTTTGCCTAACAGAATTTCCTATTTAGTACTATGAGCCCAAACAAGTTCATGTTAGGCATCATTTTATGATAGACCGTATTGAATTAAATTTTGTAGACATTTAATTTGTTATGAGCAACATGCAATTAATTGACATCTTAACAAAGTTGCTTAATTAAGATTTATTCTATAGCATTAGAAGATATTTTTATGATAACAAAGTGGGAGAAATTAATCTTGGTTTTAAGAGCAGTTTCTTAAGTGAAGGAGAGCTCATCCATGTGCTTTTATTACCTACGAATCTGACCTCACTTAATAATATCAAGCAAATGTTTTCTTAGATGACATTAAATTGCTTGATGTTAAACTTAGATGGTAATTTATCAAAAAAAAGAATGGTTTATTGATCACATGAGCTATACTCTAACATATTTTGATAATAATAACAAATTAAGTATAATAATAATTGATTATCTAGATTTGCCTGTTGATATGATAGGTGAATAGTGTTGGAAGATGATTAATGCTAGAGGAACAAGGAAATTGATTAAATATGAGGATTTAACCACATGTGGAATAATAATGGACAATAATTCTATATGCTCAAGTAATTAAGTTTCCTTTTAAGTAAGATACTTTCCCCACCTTTTAAATTAATAAAACTTGTTGCTCTATTTAACTACATATGATTTACGCATGATTTTTTAAATTTCAAAAGAAAAATTTTGTATAAGTAAATGTACTACATGATCATGTTTTGTATAATATGATTACATGTGGGAGAAAAGAGACAATTTGAGGACAAAATTATTTGATCTATGCCAACTAGGAGATCTAGTTAAATTGGATGGTACAAATACTTGCGAAGACTTAATCAATATTATCAAACTATTCAATTTGGGAGAAGTAGACCTATAAAATAGGTATAAAGAAAACTCAATGACATCATATGATATAGTTTATTTATACATCATAATAAAGTAAGGTAAACTACAATTAAACTTTCTAAAGCATTATGTATCACTATTATGTAATATCAAATATTGTAAGGAACATTATAAATTATATATTGGTGATGTTCTTGGCCTAATTAGGTTAAATATAGAACATAATAGAATATAAAAATATTAGTTTAGATTATAGAATCATGTTATTTTGAAAACAGTTTATAAAAAAATGGAATTTTTACGTTACCATAAATTTTAATTGGACTCTATGAAAACCTCACTTTTACTTACCATGAGAAAATCATTTAACTTGTATGGTATGCTAACATTCTTTTGTACTAACTACATTGACTATAAAATAATATCATATCATATTATCATTACATTGAATTGCATAATCATCTTCAATCATATGGTATGTTATAATGAAGGTGTATAATTTTCTTAATATTTCTAAGTTAGTATTTGCGGATGAATATAAGCTTCGTTAAATTGAACTAATAAAAAATTTTTAATTTATGAAACTCTCTTATTACATTATTCTTACTTGAGAAATTTTACTAACAAATCAAGAATTCATACATAACTTTTGAAAAATATGAAACATTGAAATTCAGTTTTCCAAGAAGTTTGAAAAAGAAATCTATAAATTTCGTGTTTCTAAATATTTTTTCCAATTAAACATACTTTGTATCTCAAAGTCAAAAATTTTCATCAACATTATAGGTTGTAATATTTCATTTAACATAAATGACAATACTTTTTTTATTTATTATGAATAAGTTTTATTCATTTTCTATAGACCATGTTTTGAAGATTCTAAACATGACATGATATTAACTAATTGATATTCGTTCAATAGACTATTTTTAATTAGTTAATTATGTTAATGAATTAGAAAATTCTAAATTTATAGATATTAAAATAAGCTTCTTGTAAAAGTTTTGTTCTAACTTTAATTAAGAAATCTTTTTACTAAAATGTTCAATTAATTGACATATTACAAGTCGGATGGAATAATTTTAGCTTTCTTTGCATTGAAATCTTTGATTAATTGGTATCACAGCTAAGATTATTATCAGCATACAAATCTATATTCAACATTATTATAAAGTTTTGATTGCCTTTTTTATTTATTGAAATTGTGTACATTTTTGTGTGTGGAAGTTTTCTAATCTTTTGCATTTTTAGATAGTTTATTGTTGAATTTTTGAAATGGTTTTTCTCTATTTTAAATTTTGATTGTTTAAATAATTTATCCCTTTTTAATTGTACGGCCATTTCAATATTAAACTATTCTATTTTTAAAATTTTACATTTGTTTTACGATAGTCATAGCATTAGAGCATTTTCTGATGAAAGTTTTCTATATAATAGTAATCATTTTTGTAGTTCAATTCTTTTTAAGTTAATGTTCTTCTTTTAACTTATTTTATTATTTCTCTTATCCAATTGATGCAAATGCTTTCATCAAATCTTTATTATTGAAACTACTTTTCATTTACTCCAAATCGAAATATAATTAAAAATTCAAATAAGTCTTTTACATAATGATTTTGTTATATTTTATTACTATTTAATTAAAGGTACATTTTTGTCT
This sequence comes from Vanilla planifolia, assembly GCA_023846275.1. Lineage (NCBI taxonomy): Eukaryota > Viridiplantae > Streptophyta > Magnoliopsida > Asparagales > Orchidaceae > Vanilla > Vanilla planifolia. Next base: position 2,937,769 of record JAIUJO010000026.1, on the reverse strand, counting down.
TCAATATGTCCTAATCGTATCTTCCAAAATAGTTCAAATAGTTTATCACCTACTTAATAATTTTGTTGCTAAAAATATTAATTTATGCCGGAAGTATAAATTTTGACAATTTTATGTTTTTAATAATATTTTTTGAAGATTAACTTGGTGGAAACTTTGACTTCACAATCTTTTAACTGTGTTAGTACTTTTATAATTGATACGTTTGTATACCATTACATCCATTTTAGTTCATTTATTTAGTTTAAATTATTTTTGTAACTTCTTGTTAAAATATTCGCAATATAACCTATGGATTCAATTACAATTAATTTTTAAAACAGTGTTACCTTTCAACAAAAACATTTTTATCAATGTGATAATAAAAGAATTCTATTAATATATAATGCGTGTCCTACAAGTCTTTTAAAAATCTTTTATTACCATAACAATTTATATATTTTTATATTTCTTAAGAAAGGAAATATTTTTCATTATTAATTTATTAAAAAAATTTCAATTAGCATACCAGACATGTAGTTTTTAAGAACATATATTCAAATTAATTTCAATTTTATTATTCAATTTAAATTTTATATTTGTTCGACATATTCAAATTAAATTCTATTTTCTGTAATTTTTAACTTCGAATCTTCCTATTCGATTAGAGTTATTTTACAATAAATCTTAAAGATACTAAATAATTATTATTGACTAGTTATTTTAATATAAGTTAGTTTCTTTCAACAAAATATTATAAATACATAATTTTGTTTGATATTTTCGAATTAAATGATAGCTATAAAATCTTTAAACAAATAACTATCGATAAGTTGTCTGAAAGAAAAATTTATTATAAAAGGCAAAATAAGAAATCAATGAAATTAAGAAATCAAAAAGACGATAAAAATTTTTAAAAAATTGTTAAAATATTAAATTTTTTTATAGAAGTTACCAAAAAAATTAATGATTTAGGTGTATCACATACGTCATTGTAACAAAAAAATTATTATAATTTCAAATAAAATAATAAAATACTTTTGATTCAAAAAAAAATGCTTGCAAAGCTAACCAAAAAAAATATAACATTTAAAATAATATAATTAAAAAATATTGAGTAACTAAAAAATTAAATAAATGATATTATGAAATACCTATATCTTAAAAATAATTTGCGTAATATCTCATATATCAAGAAATATATACAAAAATAAATAAATAATATTGTGCAATGTTGCTGTAATGAATACTTGAAAATTAAAAAAAATAAATTTTTAATAAAGTCATAAATTAAGAAAAGTGTTGTCATAAAGTGAAACAAAAATTAATTAGAAGAAAAACATAAAAAAATTCAGCACCATAACTCAATGTTATGAAAAAACATTGACCCAATCTCAATAACTATTTTAAATCTAGATCAAGTAATAGGGGTGGAATATATGCTCTATAATCTTTCTACACCTCTATTCGAACCCTCATTGATAAAAAATCGATGTGGAAAGGCTTTTTAGGGCATTAAACCTCCTCTATATCAATCATAAGCTTCATTAGAAACGACATGGTGGTATCATTTTATTGGAGGCATACAATATTTATTTATCTATTTTATGCTTTATTTTAACAATTTTATTATATTGTAATTATTTTTTTTATTTTATGATAATTTTGTTAACTAAATTATAGATGTTTTTCCTATATTAAGTATTTATTTGTCATAATTATTTTTATGTATTTATGATCATATTATTTTTTCATTACAACAACAAAAATTTTTTTGCCTTAGATTATTGACCAAACTTATCATTTATTGTGTAAACATATCATATATTTTAAATATATTTTTATAATTGTACTGTAACTATTTTGTTATAACATTTTTTAAAATTTATCTAATTTTATTTTGCTAATATTTTTTGTATGTTTATAATGGTACAAGTTATTCAATGTAATCAATGTCAATATTAAAATTTTTAAAAGATAGTTGGTGCTCCATAAATGTGGTCTAAATTTTAGATTTGTTGTTTTGATATCAAATAATCTAGGTAGAATGCTGCGAAATTACAAATCATAAGTTAATGATCATATCCAACAATTCAATGAGTTAGACCAATTTGCATTCTTTGTAATCAGATGTTTTATGCAATGTACACTAGACCATGGGAGTTGAGAATTGGTATTTCATCAACAAGCTGGTAGACTACAAAAATTATTTATTTGTATTTCTCATTAAGTTTTATAGAAAACATTGTTTAATTTTCTCAATTTTCTTAAAATCAAGCCTAGTGATGTCTGAGATTTTGCACATTATATGGCAATAAAAATCAATGCATTCCTTTATTAAACATAAAACTATAATGGACAATTTATTTTCCATTATAATATAAGTTTTTATTTGTATTACACGTTGTTCTTTCGATTAATTATTATGATGCTTTCGATTAATAAATTATAAATTTAAACAAACAAATTTGTGATGCATTATGGAAATCATTTAAAACATTTAAAAATAATTTCATGAAGATAGGTTCTTAATTTTAAAGAATTATACATATTTATTTATCAACATTCTAATTTTTTGAATCAAAAAATTCATTAAACGCATAATTTACCTCTCCCTTATTGTTTTTTTTACTTCATATTTTATAATAATGATCACTTATTTCTCTATGGTTTGAATACCCATTTCTTTGCATTATGGTTTGGAAGTGTGGTTATGACCTTTAGATCAATAATTTTTAAATTTGAATTAAATAATAATCTCTCTAGTGGATCAATTAGAAACAAAACATATATATGATCAAGAAATCCTTACAAGTTAGAAGAGATTTTAAGCTACAAAACATTTGTCAAATTGCGATCCATCTATGAATGAATCAAATCTTCCCACTACTATCAAGTGTGTGATATGATTAGTTGGGGAAATTCTATGAATCTCATTCCAAAAATACTTCTTTGAAGAAACATTACATGGCTTTGTGTTAACTAAACCTCTCCAAGGTTATATAAGCAATTCTCGTTCAAGAGGTATCACACAAAAGACAAATGAACTCTAATATTTTAGTTAAACATAAATTTAATATATCAAAATAAATTATAAAATATAAAAAATGAATTCACTGATTAAAGAAATTTTATGGTTTAATGGTATATTTTTTAGCCCCTTGCTGCAATAGTCGGTCTTCGCGTGGCCGGGGGTGCACATTCTTCTCCCCACCTTGAGTCTAGCTCCTGCTGCATTCCCTTCAGCAGCTGTTCAGGTACCAGACAACTACTGAAGATCTAATACTGAGGGAGTCTATTCTGCCTTTATCCTCCATGTCGTAATGACTAGAGGCAAAGGCAACTCCCCGTACTTCATATTTCGTGTCAAAGAAGCGTTCCCTTTGAAGTGGAAATGGTCTTGGCCATGCTCCGACATAGCTAAAGGAAGGTGTCGGCCATCAACATCATGATCCTAATCGTCCTCGTGGTGGTTTACAACTTTTTGTGCGGCTATAGGAACAGCAAGTGGATGGACAATGGTGAAGCCTATGGGTAGGTCAAGATGACTAAGAGCAGGCTGAGCAGGTTGCAGTTTTAGGTCAAGCTTGAAGAATCCTTTATGTTTGCATATGTGATATTTTGATGTTTTCGATGGTTTCTTGTTATTTTAGTCATATTGTGATGAAGTTTCTTGAGAATTATTTGAAATTGAAACAAGGACATAAACTTGCATTCCATTGGTCAGCTAACAAATTTTTAAATTTTTTATTTATATATTTGAAGTTAAATTTTACATTATTGTTATTGAAATTTAAATTAAATAATAAAAAATATTATTTTAAAATGATATTAAAGAATGCTATTTCAAAAGAATAATAATTATTTTGAAATTCATTTCATTTTTTAATTTTTTTAATAATAAATTAAAATTTTCATGTTATATGGAAAATTTAATAAATTTATATTTTAAAAAAATAATTTTTGAAAACATGAATGATAGACGTGATCAAGTTAGTAATATGGAAAATTAAAAAAATTTGAGAAGCCATTTTGACATAAAATTTAAAATAAAATGGAAATTAATTTAAAAGATGCTTTAAAATTCTTCCGTAACAAGCATTTTTACACACCTAACTGTCGTGATGTTGTGTACCAACCCAAAAAAATTTGTTATTTTTTGGTAATTAATTGGATTTTTTGATTTTTTTTAAATTTTTTAAAGTATTATTTTATGCTTTTTCAAATAACCGTATATCATAAAAAAGAGGTATGACATCTCAAAAAAGAGATATGAAGTGAAAAATAAAATGTATGAGTTATTTGGAATCTAATGAAATAAGATTATTAAAATTTAAATATTTTTTTAGTATTAACAAAATGGGTTTTGGATTAATAAGGAAATATTTATAAGTTTAGAAAAATCCCAAAAATTCAAAAAATACTAAATGAACTAAAATGATTATGAAATTTTGCTAAACACCAGAGCTTAAAAGAATAAGATTAATAAAATTAACACAAAAAAGAAGTTCGGTGATTGTAGAATTAAAAGTATAAAATAAATTGTGAAAAATAATACAATAAGTTTATTGAGGATTTTTAGTTTAAAAAATTATTAAAAATATTAAATGTCAACAAAAAAGAAGAAATTTGGTTAACAAGTAAAGCTCATTAATATGAACCACAAAAAATTAATTAGTTAGCTTTTGGAGACTTAATTGATAGAAAGTATATGGAATATTATAAATTTTTTTAATTTTTATTTAAATAAGAATTTAATTAATTCCTAAACTCCTAAAAATTCCTAATTACCTTAAAACCTAATCCAAGAACCACAAGAAGAAACCAAATTTTTAACGACCCAAATCAATGAAGAACTTTCAAATTCTAAGTAAAACAGTGGCGTGGTGTTCTTCGGAGAGACATGACTATTTAGAAGGTGTTGGAGAGTTGATAAGTGATAGGGATATAAATTGCTTTGTTCTAGAGTTTAGAGAAAGGAGGGTAAGAGTAGGTGCTGTTGAAGCATTTGGGATAGCCAAATAATGGAATCACAAGAGAGATCAAAAATTTAGGAGAAATATTATAACAACTACTATAACTTGGAAAGTAGAAGATTGATATAAATTTTAAGATGAAATCTTTGGTGTGACCACTACAAATAGAAACAGAGGTAAGCAATATTGTGTATCATAAGTGCATTTGTATGATGTATTGGTGGTCCACATTAGCATTACCAACTTGACAAATCATTGTTTTTTAAATCCAATCATATGAGTTAGGTTTGAATTCTAAATAAAACCAAATAAAAGATATATGTTTTATTTTTAAATTTGTGTTCGTACAACAACTATTGCAATATAAATAAAATATAAGCACTAAAATATGACCAATATCCTTGTTTTCATAATACTGCTGTACATTAATAAAACTTTCCTAATACAAGAATTCTAAGACAAATTAAATGAAAAAAATCCATGACCACTTATGCCCTAAACACTCATGACCTGCTTAAGATTTTACTTAAAATTATTAACTCAGAACAAAATTAAGCACATGACATTAGCTTAAAAAACAAAAACTATATAGCACACATCTTTGGCTTATGCCACATGTTAGGTCAAGCAAAATATTATAGTATTTACAAAATATTAAAATTAATAACATAAACAAACATAGTAAAGAATTGCTCTCACTATATGTAATAAAATACTATCCCTTTGTTAATTTTAATATTTCAAAGGATCTATTTATCTTTTTTCTTAATCATCGATGATCTCTTGACCTTAAGTTTAAAATTCCATGGAGCCTTAGCAACACCTTATGATGAAACAACAAACTAAAAGTGCACCCTAGTGAGCCTCATTTTATTAGAGTAGCACTCATTAATAAATTTCTCATGAAAATGTACATTTCTATTTTAAGGAATCTCATATTAAATTTAGGATGCACACATGAGAGGCTCTGTTTGACCTAAGTAACACCCTTGGGTCAATTTCATATAAGATTTGTTTTCTTTTTAAGGAATCTCATAATAATTCTTTTAAAATTTCATAGTTATTTTAATGATGATGTCTCAATTTTTTATAAATATAGCTCATGTAATACCAAAACATATGAAACATCCCATAATAGTTTTAAGCATGCCAATGCTAACATGTGAAATAAAACATGATAATCTCAACTATAACTAACAAACATAGTTTACATCCAAGCAAATAGTCCCTCATGAAACAATTTACTTAAACATGAATATATTTTACGAACATGTCACTAATAGTAATATATCATACATGTAATGCATATGCAACTATTTGAACCAATAATCTTTTCTTTTTTAAATCCAAACTAAAAGTAATAAAAAACATCCAACAATACATCATAATAATGCACCTATGATACGCAACATTGGTGACTAAGTTTTTGATGTAATAATCACACCAAACAATTTGATTATTATTCATGAATCCTTCACTAGCTTAATTCATTATCTTCCTTGATTGACTACTTGCTATTGGATCTTTTTTCAAAATCCTCCCCTTTATCCAAGTAATTCATTTATCTCTCTTTCTTCCTTTCTCTCTATTGTATGATAATATCACAAATATTTTTTTTTAGCTTTTATTTTGCTTTTGGCTTGGCTCCTCAATTTTTTTCTCAAAGATTTTCACAAAATTTCATTTTTCTCCACTCTCCACAAAAATTTCTCATAATGACTCTCTTTTTACCCAAAACTTTGCTATAATACTTCACTCTCTTCTCTCTCTCTCCTCTATTTTTACCTTTTTCATTTTTTTCCTTTTGGTCAACACTCTTCCTTGCTCTGACATGCTTCTAATGCATACATGTTATGATGTTTCCTTTTCTCTCTCTCTCTTATTCTATTTGCTTTAATGTCTCTCTTTTTTGTTTTCACTTGATGCTTCCCCCTTTCTCTCTCATAGTCTCTTCTCCTCCTATGGAGGCCCTCTTAAAAGTTCCCTTCTCTTTATTCCTCTTTCTCACTTGATGGTCTTTCTCTTCCCTCTTGGCTTCTCCATAAGTAGCACGGCCTTCCTTTCTATAATAAGCTTCATTATAAATTCTAAGATATTGTTTATGATAGATTTACAACATTTGGAATTTTGTGTTTGATTAAAATACATTTGTAGAGAGTAGAATCATAAATAATAAAAAATAAATTATGCTAAGCTAGATTTACAATTTTAAGAATTTTAGCATAATTATAATTAGCTTGATAGAAGATAGAATTACAGATAATAAAATATTGGATTGATTAAATATAAATTTCTATGGTTATAGTTCTCTACTAGCTTCTTGTGACATTTGGCTTAGTGGTAGAAGTGCATTTGAATGATAATTATTTGTTTGAAATAGATGTGGAATAATTAATTAAATAAAAGAATTAGTTTTTTATTTTACATGCACTTAATCAAATCACCTAAATGTTTTTCCTTAATTAAATCAGTTATGATATTAATAATGATGGCCTTCAGCACACTAATAAAATCTGATGGAAGAGAATTTGTGTTGGAGTCTATATGACTGAAGGTGATTGAGAACTTGAGTTTGTGAAGGTTATCAAAAAGCTAAGTAGCATCATAAAGAATCATTAGGAGAAGGTGACCAATAGATTTTAAAAATTTGAGAATGGCATCATTACTGTGTCGCAATTTTCATTTCACAAAGGAGAAAGAGTGAAGAAGACACTTGGTTATAGGAAGAAAATTATAAGAAAGAAGGAGAAGTTGTGAAACTTTTGAAAAAAGCCTTATTTTAGGTCGAGGAAGAGATAGAAAAGAAGTGGAGAAGAAGAAAGACCAAAAAGAAAAAAACAAAGTAAAATAAGTAACTAAGAAGAGTTTAAATATTTAAATTGATTTTTTATTAAATTTACTTTGATTTATGAAAATAAAAATAATAATATTTGTTGTGTAACAACTGGGTTTAAATTGATTATGATGTATTATGAAATGAATTGATAGTGAATTGAAGTGAATTCAAGAGATAAAGGATATGAGATATTGGTTAGTAATGTGTATGGTATGTATGTTGATCTACATTATATGATATGATTAGTTTAAAATCATAAATAACAAAGGATCAAAATGCTATAATGAAAGATGGGATGAGACAATCATATTAAACAAAATTTGGAGTTGTACTAGTTTGAGAAGAATTTAAGTTATAGGTTGGGGTATCGAGTTCATCACATAAGGGTGATACAAGTGTTGTACTTGTGCAATGTGTTGAGTTGTCTGGTTCACTATACGAAGGCAATATGGGTATTGACTTTGTATGATGTAATTAAGGTAAAATATATGATTGTATCGAGATAATTATAATGATTTTGTGAGATGATCCTCCAAGTTAAAGGTCAAGTAGTGAGAATCATATAAGTATGATTCTTGGAATCATATTGTATGAAAGGAATAGTGATTTAATTGAAGCATGAGACAAGTTTGTCAGATGGATCATGCAAAGATTTCTAGATGAAATCTCATAAAATATGATTGAGTTGATCATACTAGATGATTAGTTAGAGCTATTGACAAAATAGTTAATTCTTGAGAGAGAAGACACTATAGTCAAACTTTTATGTTGTGTATCATTATAAGTTATGATGTATTATGGTGGATTAATAGTAGAAAACTATGGTATGCTCAAGGGATCATATTGTCTGAAACATAGGAACAATGAGATGTTCATACTTTACAGTGGGAGCATCATAGCAATATGAATGATTAATAAGATAGTAGAACAAAGAGAGAGAGAGTAAAAATCGTATAGTAAAATGTTATGGGAGGTATTGTTTGTTCAATAGGAAATATGAATTATGTTAAAATAGGGTATCATTATATAATATGATCCCAGTGATCAGAGTGCATGTTCAAAAATGACATGAATAATAGAGTGCTAATTTTAGGCATTAAATGATACAATTAAGAGATTATAAAAGTTCAACATAATTCAAAATGCTTATTTTTTGTACATCTTATGATATAATAAAGAAACCATATAAGTACATTCCAAGATAACAACTTAAGTGTTTATAAAAAATTAATATGATTTTAGTTCTTTGAACATATTACATATATGATATATATTGACCAATACATATACATGACATTATAGAAAATCAAGAAAAAAAAAGATTAGAAAAGGAAATCAACTCATCGATTTAAGTAGATAAACTTGATAACTATGACACAAATACACTAATAAATTAATTTATAATTTATTTATAAAATAAAATAATTTTTTATATCTTTTAACAAGGATTATAAGCATTGAAATTTTTTATTTCATTTTTTATGCATTACTTATGATAGGTAAATCTAAATACACAAGTAAACCATTTTTATGTTATTTAAAAAATGACATTTTCATGTTATATTTTTGAAAAGCATCAATGACATAGGAGCATCTAATATTATCTCACAAACATACAACCATTAGCGTCACACCAATTTCATAAGTTTATCGGTGTAAAATTTTGGTTAAAATTGCTTTAAAATACTTAAAATTAAATTTTGTTTGTTGATTTTGTCGCCTTTTGCGATCTACCACCATCACCCCCACTATTGCTACATAAGCCAACCCGACACCCATGTGACCAAAATTCACTCGAGAACACTAGTTGATCTGCTTGACTTGCGTCAACCTACACAAACCCACCAAGCCTTGCCTACCAGTTTAGTTCTTTGTGATCTTCGCCTACCCAAAAATTAGACTAGCAACTTTGTCAGTGCTTCTTGCCCCATCATTTTGTTGCTCGTCGTTATTGTCTCCCGAAATGCATGGATAATTGGAAATCTATTTATTTTATTTAAATCAATAATTTCTTAATCTTTTATTTTTTTTTAAAAAAAATTATTGATGAACCTTTGAGATCCTTATAAATAAGGATATTCACTATGTTGAAGAGAAAAAATGATGGAATTAAATTTCTTTTATTTGTATACTTTAACATTTGTGAGCAAAGTGTGTGCACCTAATTCTAGTTAGAGAGATTCTAACTTCTTTTGTGAGAGACAATGATCAAATGTGCGAGAAATTTCATCAGGAGAGCCAACAACTAAACCCTTATAAGAAGCTACGATCGAATATCAAAGAACTTCCATCAGAATAGGTGATAACCTAACAAATTCTTATTTCCATCGACAAAAGGTACATTCTTTTAGTCACTTTTATTTTCTAGATAGTAATTTAAAGTTTCAATTATCATTTTCTATTAAAATACATCATGTAGAGTTTATCTTAAATTCTCTATTTTATATGTATGAAATTGAATGTAATAAAATCATCTTATAATATTTTATGCTTAACACGTAAAATATTACCACTTACTCAACTTAATAATCAACGTTACAACTTTGAAATACTAATCTTTAAATAGTTTTAAAAAATCATACACATCATCTAATCCTAATCAATTTATAATATTTTTTCATATTTCTTAATAATTTATAAAGCATCTCTAATATTATAGGCTCCAAATTAGACCATGATAAAAATCTATATCTATTATTCATCATCAAACATATTATAATATGTTTTATACAAATCTAGTAATTATGTAATTATTTTGTTAAGTTATCATATTTTTATAATACATTGCTATATGACATATTACTCATATGTTATTCTTTTATAACATTAAATAACAAGGACATTCACATGTAATATAAGAAAAACATTCCATAAATTAATGGATAAAAAATGATTTAGTTGTAAATATTTGACAAGCTTTATTACCAAATAAGAAAATGAAGTAGAATGACTGAAATCCCTCCTAAATATATAATCCTCAAATATTCATGTACTATATTATGACCTCAAATGTAATAAATAAACATGATATAAGACAATGATAATTCCTTTATATCTATACAAATTCTTCTTCACATGATAATAAATAAGAATAACCTATGGTGAGGATAACTTATCTATATCTATAAAATATATTATATATAATATAGGGCAAGAATAGCCCATTTAAATATACATGAGTCTACTATACACGACGTAAGGTGAGTTTAGTACATCTATAGCTACATAATTTTATTTTATATGATATGAATTAAAGATATCATATCTATAACAACATGATTCTGCTATAAATGATATGGGAGGATGAAAGCTTATTATGGTGAGGATATTCTACTATGACATCTATATTATTGGCATTGATTTTAGAGAATAACAATCTAAAGTGAGTGGAATTTGGGATATGTCTAAATATTAGAAATGAAAGGAATGAAGAAATAATGAACTTATCTTTAAGTGTTACAAAATGTAACAAATAAAAAAATATTAAAATAAAAAAAATATACATATACATGTTCATATTTTTTTATTAAATTTATTACCTTTTCTATATAATAACATTTTATTATGGGTATAATTTTTAATTATTATGAGAAAATTGTATCTTTTTATTATATCATTATTTTTATATATTATTATTTTATTTGTTTACTTATTAAACACTTTAAAGAATTACTAGTATTTATGTCATATGTAATGTATCAATTATATTATGAGATGTAAATTTGGATGTTATAGATAATAATTTTACTTATTAGCTAGTACAATGATTCTCTTAAGCATTTTTATATAAATTTCGTATTGTATTTTTTTGGATTGGATGGTTATATGTATTTTTGTAATAGATCACTTATTTATATTGATATTTATTTAGTCCATCTAGTTAAAGGATTACTATTTTGGGAAATTAATATATATATATATATATATATATATATATAAATATATATATATGTATTAAGATCATTTTCTTGTATTATCTTTCTCACCCAATGCGATGAACGTTATAAAGGATTAAGGAATTTTCAAGAAGCTCATTGGGGAACAAAGAAGAATGTGCAGCTAATGTTTTGGAAAGGAAAGTTGGGAAGTAGTTTTAGGAGTTAAATAGTTGTCATTCTAGTTTAACTAGAGAGGAGTTTCAACTCAATTGGTAAATTAGAGTTCTTCTACTATTATTTCTCACTTAAGATTTAGTTTACTTCACAATTTTTATTTTAAAATTATTATTTAATAAATACTCAAAATGATACTTATTACAATAATATAGGTGGGATTTGGTAGTGTTAAGGGTTAGATGCTAATCACAAAGCTGTAGACATCATCGACAATAAGGTAAGATCCTTCAATAATAACGTTGTTGACATTTAGGCATCTATTCTAATTAGCAAGAATTTCAGTTATTATAATTAATATTGTTAATTTTTACATTATGTATAGTATATACTAGTCAACAAGCAAGCTTTACGCTAATATCGTATGGAAGAAGGTAGTAAGGATTGTCGAACGGAACGGAACAGTGCCAAATCAGCCTACAAGGAAAGCTGAACGAAAAGGAATAGTACGAAATCAAACCGTAGGGAAAGCTGAATGGAAACAAAGTGATCAAAACTTGGTCGAGGAAGTGGCAGACAGCCCTAGAAGGCTCGAGAGTCATATGAACCGAAAAGCTTATAGAGAGCAATGGCAACTTAATTTGGGTGATATAGTACTAAACTCTCATCCAATTGTCAAAGAAAGCGGAAAAGCAGGTGCGATCGTGCGGCTGAGGTTATTGAAAGCTGAATTATAGGCACAATTTGACGGCTTAGGTTAATGAAGGTATAATGCTGCAAGTAAACATAGTAAAATGCCAAACAAGAGGTTCGAACCCGATCCCAATATGCGAGACGATGGGTAACCACTGCAGTAAGTTTCTAATTCAAGTTGTTTCTGGACACACTATTTTAATACACCTAGGAAAACCTACACGTTATCCAATAGCCTAGATCAAGGCTACCTAGAGCTAATGGCTAGGATTGATCTCGAATGGTAAAATTGGGATTCAATCAGAAACATCCATTTCAGGATCCTAATCAAACGGTGAATGCTTTGTGCCCGTCACTTGTGTATATTTTTGACATAAAATTATTTTTAGATATTTTCTCAAACTTTTTAAAATTAATTTTTTAATTATTTTTTAAAATGTTTTTATAAAAGGCTAGAACTTTATTCTTAATAGTGTTTTTTCCTCTTAGTGAACCACATCTCATATACACTAAAAACATTACGTCATAATACCATAAATAAACTTTGATAAAATAAAGTGAATCTTGTTGAATATTTTTCAAAAAAAATTTAAAAGAATATTGTTCTTCTTATCAACTCAATCAATAAATTTAAATTTTTATATACTTTTAAAAACTAAAATAACATATATAAAAAAGAACTACATATTATTGTAGTGAATATCAATTGTTCATGAATAAATTTCTAAAAAAAATTGTTTCCTTAACATAGCTTATATTGAACCCTAATTTTCAAGTTTGTACCATTTAGTATAGACTTGTTAAGACTTTTATACAAATGTTGCTAATCTGTAGTGTGCACATTTTCATGCTTCCTTTTATGTTTATATAAAGATTTTAAATCTTTATAATATTTTAAAAAATTTTCAACTCTTTTTGTGTGTGTATGTGTCATATATATAAATACGTTTATAGTTAGATATGTAAAATCTTATTGATGTAAAAATTAAAATTGAAAGATAATCATTATCAAAATTCGAAGAATAATAAGATAATCTTGAACAAGGCATAAGTAAATAAATTTATAAAATTTATGATGGAAATCTTTTAGAAAGCAAAAACATATGCTTAAGATAGGTCAAAGAAAAACTTCCGCTACAACAAAGTTTTACAACATCTATTGAATGTATCCAAAATGAAAATCCTTTGTTTGTATGCTTATTTTTGTATTCTTATATCTTTTACAAAAATGAACTCGCTAATGTTTTAGTAGTAAATAACCTAATATTCCTTTTAATGTACACATGTTGCTAATATTTATTGTTTACATCCACATCCCTCCATTTATGTTTATATATGTTTTTTAAATCTTAATAATATTTTAAGAAAATTCCAACTCTTCTTTTGTGTGTTTGTGTGTATATATATAAAATATTATGATGTGCACGAGTATATATGTATGCACACATATTTGTTTATAACTAAATGTGTAAAATCATATTAATATAAAAAATTAAATTGAGAGGTGACCATTATCAAAATGCAAAGAATAATAAGATAATCTTAAACAAGACGTAAGTAACTAAAATTATAAAATTTATGATGAAAATCTTTTAAAAAGTGAAAACTAATGCTTAGCATAAATCAAAGAAAAGCTTCCACTACAACATAATTTTATGACATGTATTAAATGTGTGAAATACAAAACTCTTTTTTCTTTAAGTTCCTTTTTTTATTCTTATATCTTTCAACAGTATCTATATCATTTCATTAAATTTGTATTATTTATGTAGCAAAGAAATTTCTTGTAGAGGTTGGTAAAGCTCAAAAAGCTTGCCCACCCGATCTCCTGTCCGCTTTTTCAAATTCCTTCTCGGAATGCTCGATTTCTACTTCCATGCAAACCCTTAAAACAAGCCCAATTAAAATAACAATGAACCATGTCGCACATCCCAATAGTTTGTTATTCAATTTATTAAATATTCTCTTATTTAGAGTTTATTTTTTTAACCTAAAAAAAAACCCAGAAAAGATGGGGTCATATGAAAAGCAAAAGCAATGGCTCTTTTGCGAAAGCCATAACCTTTGTATTTTCCATATGGTAGTAACCCCATTTGGCCTTTCTCCACATGGGAAGCCGTACTGAAATACACGTGCCAAATTCTTAATACTACTCGATTGGCGTTCTACAAAATTCTCACGTTTAGTCTTTTTGTAGGAGAAGCGGTTGCTAACTGTTGAAAATAAAACTTTACGTTTAATTGGGTGTGAATTGAAAATTACAGGATGATATGGCAACGTGCGGGTTTTGATTTGATATGGGGACCATTTGAGATGACGTTCCGAGGCCCATTCAGTCGTTTTTGACGTGTAGTGGTTGTTCACAAAATAAGCACAACTTCTGCCCCTACTTTTTATTTCACGAAAAGACCACGTGTCCTAAAATGAATGCATCTGTGGAGCCTTTTATAGAAAAAATATACATTTTTCAATTATTGCTTTTAAAAAACCTTTTATAGTTTATTTTGAAAACTAAAGTAAAAAAGTTTTACCTTGAATGAGAAACAGTGAAAAAAATATTATTAGAATATTAGATTTTGAAATACTTAATAAGAAAATGAAATTAGCTAACAAAAAAAACTCATAAGATAAGCATTATTTTGCTAGAGTTGGGAAACTTGATCTTGTTCTAATACGTGTTATTTCTTTGATTGGTCAAAAGCATTCCAATATTATTATGAAAATAAAAAATTATATTTTAATTTATCATATGAGTTTTTATTATGTGGATGTCTATGATGAAAAATGAAAGGCTATATCACTAGCTTAACATATGACCTGGCAAAAAATATGCATATTCACCTATATATAATGGTGTTGATAGGTTGATGATTCATCTTGCTCTTTTTCTAGGTGTAATCCTCAAGTGAGAACTATTCAAATTTGACATTACCATTGTCTTGTATAATCAAAATCAGCAAGTTCTCTACTAGGGCCTTGGATAGGATACTTGAAAGTGAAAAATACTCAACTTAGTTTTCTTTTAAACAATTCATAATGATCACACCATTAACCTTCCTTTAAAGGATGACTTTGATAGTTATTAACAGTCATCAGATCCCAAAATGTTCTTTAGGTGATGACTCCTCCAAAATTTGATGCATAGCAAGTTGTAGTTGAATCCACATCTCAAATGGTTCGAATGAAATGATGGCTGCTTCTCCAATGGCCATATTTGTATTTTTTGAGGATTGACTAAGTTCGTAGCAAAACAAAAATCATGGCACTATATCACGATGGGCTTATGAAGAGAGAGGCTTGTTGATATTCCCATTAGAGTTGAAAACATGTCTCAAAAATAGTTAGAGTGCTACTATGACTGAAGAGGAAGAGGATCCAAAGAAGCCAAATGTGCCTATTTTGGAAGCAATTGTGTTGACTAAATGGGATACAAATGAAAATAGTGTTATTATGGTCTACATAGCAAGTTACCAAATATTAAGGTAATTTTTTTTATCAAAGAGTATTATTAATCATTTGGAGCAAAAGTGTAAAGAAAAATTATCCATTTGTTAAATCTATTGCTTAGAAGAAGAGAATTAATTCATTTGGTCCCACTCTTGAGAAATGGAAAGAACTTGGACTAAATCAAAGACTAATGTCCAAAGCCAAAATGTCAAAGTCTTTACTCGTTGTAAGTGGTAGAGTAATGTCACCTCTCATTTTATTTTTTTGAAGTATCAACCTATATTTTCAATTTATGTCAATTAAAATAATTTTTATTTTAAAAAAATTATATTTAAAATAATAACTTTGTATATATATCAAGAATCATTCTCATTGCTATCATTGTAAGACTATTCATATATATGCCACTTTACCTTGATGTTTGCTAGAGGATATTTCCTGTCCAATGATTTTAACCTTAAGCTATTGCATTATGATCACTACCTACATGCTTTAGTCTTGGATATTATGAAGCAACAAAATTTTTACTTGGTTTATCATAAAACTACGTTGCATCATGGTCATAACCTAAATTTATTATGTTAATGAATTAATCATCTTTGGTCATCATTCATAAATCAAAGTAGATTATTTTCTAAAACTCATTTTTACAACTTAAAATTATGATTTTACATATATAAAACAAATATTTTTCTCTTTTTTCTTATGTGATTATTGATCCTTACAAACCTCGATCTTGAAGTATAACAATACACTACTATTGTCATGCACTACTCGATTTAATATTAATTAAAGGTATTAGTATACTCCAAAATAAAAAATTATTGAGTAACTAAATAAAGTAAGAAACAAAAACCTTGAGGGCACCATGTAAAATAGAGATGATGAAAAACATTTCAAATTAAAATATTAAATTCAAATAAATAATTGTGTAAATAATTATGCTCATTTTTTAAAGCTATTATTCAAAAATAAAAGTTGAAATAGCTTTTTTATACAATTTCTGCCATACATTCGAAACACCTCTTAGAGTTCTCAAAAGAAAGCATCTCTTCACTTAAAGGATCTAATGTTATAACTTTTAGGAATCCTAAACTCTATAAATATCTCATTCTTAATCTATAATATAAGTATGTATAAGCATAAGGTAAATAAAAAATAAACTATTAGATTTAAGTAGTAAAGTAGTGTGAAATCATGATTTATAGCATACAAATAAATATGAAGCAGTAAATAGGAATGCATGATAAAAAATATTAAATATGTTGAATATTTGCATATGATCTTGTATGTTCTATAATCAAGTATGTATATAATTATCATATAATACTAATATTATATAGTAGTAATATTATCTCTTTCTTTTCTTATTTTTAATTTTAATTTTTTTTTCATATTTTTATTTTTATTCTTTTCTTTCTTTATTAAAGCATTTTTTTAATATGACTATTATACTTCATAAGATTCTATATTATGTTATATCTATGTGGTATCAATCATATCACATGACCTCTATCAATAATTGGCCAAGCCATCAAAGTATATCTCCTACCACCACTGGCGTTTACTAAAATACAAACAGAAATAGGTCTTTACTCTTTATTACCGTGTAATGAAGTGCTCACAACAACAAAAATGAGGTCAAATATCAATTCTAATATTGAATCACCCTTTAACATTGTTATGTATAAAGTACTAACGATAGTGAGATCTCTATCTATTATGCCCCTCATTTAAGTACCAATAACAACAAGAGATGAAGTTATAGATAAAGTCATATTGATCAATTATGTGATAAAGTAATAGATAAAATTTTATCTTCTAATTTTCACATTTCAATTATGCCCCTCATTTTAAGTATTGATAATAACAAGAGATAAAGTGATAGATAAAGTCATATTGATCAATTATAAGATAAAGTCATAGATAAAATTTTAACTTCAAATTTTCACATTTCTCATGATGATATATATCATTAAGCTTATCTAGTCAATCATTATGTTTCATTTTTTATTCTATATCTTTCATGTTTTGTTTTCTAAAACTCATAACACATATATAGAACTATAAATAATAAAATGTAGGTGGGGTAGAATATTAATTTTTATGATTATGATTTTTGTTGGCTTCTTATGACCATTTTGTGTGGTGTGTGGTGCTTGGAGTGTACCTCAATGATAATTATTTTTTCAAAATAAATATGATACAAATAATAGAATAGAAGAAATGTTTTTGTAATACACATGCATTTTATATTATTGCACATCCATTGTTCCCTAATCTTATCAATTATAAATTAATAATGATGTTTTTAATACACCTATAAAATTTGATGAGAGTGAATTAAGGTTTGAGTCTATAAAAGAAAAGATGTTTAAATGATCAATGTGTGAAAGCTTGTTACAAAGTTGAGTAGTGTTTTTAAGAACCACCAACAAGGACTGAGTCAAGGAGGCTTTTGAGTGAGGCATCATTACTATGCTATAATTTTTGCAAGCAAAGAAGAGAGAGTGAAGGTGAAGCTAAGAACTAGATTTAAATTAATGTAGATGTGGTATGGAGTGAATCAATGCTAATTTGAATTGAACCCAAGACATATAGAATGAGAGTTGTTAGCTATATTAATATGCATCATTCAAATAATTTGGTCTACATCAAATGGTACAATCAATTTAATCTTGTAAAGAAAGCTATGATGAAACATGGTATAAGATAATCACATTAGAAAAATTTTGGGGTTATAATAGTCAGAGAAGAATTTAAGTTATAGGTTGAGGTGTCGAGTTCATCGCATTAGAGCAATATATGTGTCATATTTGTATAGTGTGTTGAGTTGTGAGGTTCATCATATGAAAGAAGTTGTAAATACCAACATAAATCACATAATGACTTGTGGGATCAATAACATTATTAATCAAACCTAAATTTTTTAAAATACAAAATCTATTAATTAGAAGAAACAAGATTGTTAAAGAATATTGTAGAAATTCTTAGATGAAATATTATATATTGTGACTAAGTTGATCGTGCTGAATAGTTAGTTAAAGCTATGGATAAATGATTAAGTCTTGAGAGAGAAGAGACTAAATTAGAGTTGTACATCAGGTGTCATTATAAGGTATGATATTTTGGTGGTGGATTAACAATGGAAACGTATGATTTGATTAAGAAGATTGTATTATATAAAGTGGGAAATAGTGAATGGATCATACTTTATCATGGGAGTATCATAAAAGTATGAATGATTGACAAGGTAACAAAATTAAGAGAGAATAAAAATCATACAATACAATGTTAGGAATCATACTATATATTTAGAAATAATATAAATAACAAAATACTGGTTTTGGAAATTATACTGTCTGATATAATTAAAAATGCTTATTTTTGATACAACATATGATACAATGAGAAAATTGCATAAGTATGATCTAAGGCAATAACTTAAAAGCTTATAAGAAATTAATATGATTTAAATTCCAAAATAAACATGACACATATCGGACATATGTTGAGCATTAAATATACATGATAATATAAAAAATTAAGAAAAGATTTAGATTAAAAAAAGATGTTAACTTTTATATTTAGTAAATAAATTTGATAATTATGATATAAAGATATTAATAAATTGATTTATAATTTTTTTACAAAGTGATAAATTTTTTGATGTTATTATCTTTTAATAAACTTTATGAGCATTAGAATATTTTTTATTTTATTTTTTATGCATTATGGATAATAGATAAATTTAGTAATTAGGATGTAAATATGCTGATAAATTATTTTTATATTATTTATAAAATCACATTCTTTTTATGTTGTCTTTTTATAAACTTCATAGATATTAAAAAAATTTTATATAAATGTAATAATCATGTAATTATTTTCTTTGGTTATCATTATTTATCTAGTATTTAATTCATGAGTTATTAATTTATGATATTATATAATAAGGATATTGACATGCAATATAATATAAACTTTTACAAGTTAATAAATAAAAAATAATTTGGAATATAGATTTTTGGTATGCTTGATTATCAATTAAGAAAATAAAGTTATTGATATACCTCTAAATATATTATTCTTAAATAATCTTATACCATATTATAACCTCACACATCACAAATATATATGATACAACATGAGAATAGCTCATCTATTTTTATACAAATTCTATTAGACATGATATAATATGAGGACAACCCAAGGAAAGAATATCACTTTCCATAACTATAGTGTTCTACTCTATATTATATAGAGCAAGAATTGCTTATACACATCTGCATAGTTTATTATACCTATATAAGGTGAGAAAAGCCTAGGATAAGGATAGCTTATTTATGTTTACACATTTTACTATATATTATATATAACAAGGATAACTCATCTATACCTATATAGATCTACTATAATGATAAAGGGTGAGTATAACCCATCGAGGTGAGAATACTTAATTGTAAGGGATGAGTAATGAATGAAAAAATTAAAAAATATCATAAAATAAGATGAGTATAGTCCTTTAAGTATGATCAAGTTAACAATAAAGTTGTATGTCAATATCATCGATTATGACATAAACAACTGTGCATTAAAAGGTAGCATACAAGTATGATTATGAAATTGTATAAGGTTAATTAGTAGAATTAATAATAGACAAAGTTGAATATCATAATTTGTATGATATGAAATGAAACGATTGTATGGTACAACACCACATAACTGAAAGCATATTAATCCTAAAATAGCAAATGACTAAATAAATCATAATGCAGAGAGGATAATTGATGAGAAACCATTAGAGCTATAAAGGCTTGGAGATGAGAATACACCTAAATGAAAGAGCATAGCTATTGGTGGAAGTGGAACTGATGAGAATGTAAAGGAATATTGGCTATGAACAATAAAAGTGTGAGGTCAAGCTTGGACAAAAATGTTTAAGAGAAATCAAAGAGATTAGCTCAACCAAGTGCATTAGACTGAAAAAAAAAGTGAAAGAAAGCACTTCCATGAACCAAAGGATCTAGTCATAGGTATTGTAGCACCTAAGAGATGAAAGTGAACTTGTGCTAAATTTTGATTCTTGGCGATACTATTACATAGAAATTAAGAGGTAAAAAATCCACACTATGTGTATATATTTCGATGTAATGTGTATTATAGACTATAGGTTTTATTCATTTGAGAAATAACTTGTTGATGATTCTTGTATAAATGACTTGCATATAATTGAATATGTTTGATGTATGTTAGAAGACAAGAGTTCCCTTAAATGATGATATGAAATTGTAAATTGAGATTGTTGTGTAGATAAGCTTATTGGTTGCATTGTTGATAAAATGTAATAACTTCATAATGAAAAAAAAATTTAATCATTCAACTTGAGTTTGATAATCTGTTCATTTATTTGTTATGCTGTCAATGTGCTTATGGATTCCTTATTATTTAAATTGAAACGAAATTGATACCTTAATTGAACAAAAAGTATAATAGATAAATAGAATGAACAATCTTAAAATTATGCTGATGCTTGTCAAAACCCTTAAGAGATGGTTTAAAAGAAAATTATTGAGGATGATAGATTCTTTATATAAAGCAATTTTTTCACAACATGTTTATTTTCATATATTACTTGAGTATGAAATAATGTATTTCTTTATTTATTTACATATTATGTGACAAGTTTTGCAAATAGGGAAAAGATAAGAAAAATATTATTGTGATAATGATGACAAAATAAGAAAACAAAAGAAAGAAAATATTACTTGTGATAATAGACACAAAGTAAAAATTAAAAAATAAATGTGAAAAAGAAAAAAGAATAAATTTTGGTAAAGAAAGGATAGTGTTAAAAAATGAAAAAGCTAATTGTTATCCAAACTAATGACAACTACTTTAGAATGATAGTTCTATAAATGAGCCAAATGAGCCTTCATTTGATTTAATTATATTTTGAATGATGTGTTTCAAAATATGTCTAATTTGTTTATAAATTGGCCTATTTTTAAGCCAAACCATAAATGGATGTAAAAGATGGAAACGATTAAAATTAACAAGCTAATGCATAAAGACAACAGAAGACAAAAATGCTAAAGTTGCTAACAGTTTTTCTTTTGTAATTGATTTTATTTTTGTAGCTCATTCATGTGCCAACATGCTCTTTTAATATATTATGTTGTTTAAAATTGACCTTGCAATTTGCTACCCAAATATTACTTATTTTACGTATATGTACATATATTGGCACTAAGCGAGTGACAGTTGGCTCAATCTATTTTTGTCCGAACACGTTTAGATCAAAACGTGAAACACCATGGAAATATCGAGAAAAAGTGAGATCTAGAATTTAATGATTTGAAAGATATGACATTGTCATAGAAGTGTTGTTATGGGTTTATTAGGATTATTTGATCAAAATGACATGCATTATAATCTCATTAAGTAGTGATGGATGAAATTTGTGATTTTAAAAGAAAATGTGAAAACTTGTAATTTCTAGAATTGCATGGATTATTGGTTTTATTCACTTATGCAATTCATTTAAAATGATTCCTTTAAATAGTTTGAATTTTTTTGTTACTTGATTTTTAAAGATTTAAAAAGAGTGAAAATCTTCAATGGTTTCAAAATGAGTAAAAGAAATAAGTAAAGAAAATTAATACTACTCAAATCTAAAAAAGGCTTAGTGAAAGAAAAAGGGTCATCACAATGAGTCCTATTTTTGTACTTCTTATTTTACTTCTACTCCACTTATTATTGTATGGACTTGAATATTAAAATAGAATAAAGTATTTTATTTATTTTAATTAGAATTTGAAACTAAATCATGTAATTTTATTTAAGAAAAAAAATAGTTTGAACATATTGATGACACTAAAGTAGGCATCTTAACTTTAGAAAGGACATGGATCATATTTTTATTTGAATGATGAAAGTGGCATAGAACAAATAAAAACAAGGTAAAACCTATTTTATTATGAGAAATGCATGGATAAAAGTATATGATTCATCTTGGGATAACAAAAATGTATCATGATACAACATTGTTTTGAATAAATATTAGGTATGTTGATGAAATTTGCATCGCAAGATCCCCTTATCAATCTTCTTTCAAGATTTTACCTTTTAGTCCTATGTAATAAATATTAGTTCATCCTTTGATAATCTGTTTTCTATTTTTTCAACTTTTCTCAAATCTATTAATACTCATGATTTTTGTTTAATAGTTTCCAATTTAAATTTGGCCACACCTCACTTCTAAACCCTAAATTGCCAACTCCTAATCCAATTTCTCACTTCCACCAACTACTTTATTGGCTAACTTTCTCACATACCCTACCACGTCACTACCCTCAGCTCACTCAGTGACATCGAAAACCTTTCCCAAAGTTGTCCAAATCAACTAACAACTGCCTCCTACTTTCTGACTTCCTAACCACGATTGGCCCTCATCAATTTTATCCCTCAAATATGAATGCCTTTGGTATTCACTTATTCTACCTTCACCCACACTACTCATCTTGACAACTACAAACATCACCTACCACTTCTCTAGCAACCTCCTTGTGTTGTCAAGGCCTTCCGATCATTAGATCTTCCCATGAGTTGCCTTATTTCAGATCTTCAACACAATGTTTGGTGATCGACCCTATATAAGTTTTAATGCTTGATAATTACTGAATTTTATGAAGCTTTGTGTGATGTTAGTCTCACTTAACCACTAATGTTCAGCCAAAAGTTTGTTGTTGTATGATACTTTTCTGTGAGATCACTTGAGTTTATCCCCATGTTCACTGAGGTATGATCTTTTTCATTATTTCCATTCTATACATCTTATATAATTTTTGATTGTTTAGTACGTTCCCATATACAAAAGTTGTGTGAAATCAAATTCTCCAACTTGTGTGAATGAATGTATGCATTGAAAACGCTTTTAAAATAGTGGTTGTCCAATTCATTGATTTCCTTTGAATCAACTAACTACACTATGATTCATGATGTTCTCTTTAATTATTAGTATGTTGTTTAATGTGGGTTTAGGCTTAATTGAATCTTTATATTCTATGGTATTAAAAAAAACTCATCTTAGGAATCCCCTAAGCAATAGCAACTTGCACCAACATGCTTGCCCAATCCTTAGCACAATGTAGATTTGCAAGCGTGGCATCATACTCTGCTTAGCCAAAAATGTAGTGCAAAGGAATGGATATATGGCCAAAGGGTCAACATGGGCTATGCTTACATGAACTTTCAATAAAAGAATTCCTGAGAAACATAAAGAAATTGTCTACAACAAGTTTCCTCTAATCTGATCGAGAAAAAACTTCTTTGTTAAGTCAAGGAGCTAATAGGCTTCAATAGTTTCCTCATAGCTAGATCAAGCTTATTAATTGATCTAACTTGATGGTAGGTGCCTTTGACTAAACTCTAGCACAAGGCTCTTGCTGAGCTTCCAAAAGATTTGACAAGCTACGAAGAATGGCCAATGTTGATTCATTGGTTAAAGCTGGTAATGTCAAGCATCCTTATCTAACCATGAAGCCTAGTTAGAATGAGCTTTACAATTTCTTTTTTTGTGTCTGAAGGAATGGGGAAGGGAGGAGGTGAATGGAGTGCACTACTCCTTTTGAGTGATTGTTCATTTGGGGCAGAAGGGAATAGGACATTGTAGTGGTGTCTACAATATAGAAGGACTTCGGGTTGACTAGATTGAATTTACGTTGCTATTTTTTGAATAAAATTTAGGTTGTATATTATATCAAAGAATAATATTTCCTAAAATGATACCTTTTTTTGTCAATAGTTAAGAGTGCACAAAATGAACATTTTACTAATATGGACTATTACTTTTCCCTTTTTGCACTCAATGGATCATCCATATAAAGTGTAACCACCAAAGTGTACCCTTTGGCATTAGCCACCTAAGGCATTACTCTACATCAGATAATTTTGGGTCATCTGTAGGAGCAGACAGATCTCCTATTCAATCTCTTCATAAAGAGGAGCAACCTTATTCGACTTGAGGTTTGACTGAAAGCTCATGAGATGCACTACAATAATGTGTACTTTACATAGACGCCTTCATGTCCCAATAACTTAAAACATGTGGGTTGACATTGCCAAACCCAAGTGTAAACTGAGCTGGATGGATAGTGATTGAGAATCTATAATCTATTTAGCTTGGTACATTGTAGCAATTTTATATAAAAAATTTAGAAGCCAAATGCACAGACAAGTCGAAGACATTAAACTCCAATGGTAGGGTTCAACAGTTAGATCAACACAAGGGAAACCCTTTGGAATAAGAAGCCATCTGAGCAAGTTAAGGAGGCTTCTAAGTCACTTCGTCTCGTTGGCACCCAACTACTAATGATGTAAAGCCTATCGAAGGGTGATGGCTCCTTTTGAATAGAAGTGGAGCACAAGAAAGTGCTTATTAAAAAGCATTTACCTTTTAAAATAATTTAACTATTCGATTTGAATGTTATTTAAAAGCATTTAAATGTTATTCAAATTAAGATTTGTATTCTTATTGATATTGATGAAGTGTCATAGATGTATTTAAAAAATGACAATGTAACCTCTTCATTACATTTCTCAAAAAACATTCTAAATAATTATTATGATATTTCTCGAAAATTTATTAGGTAATGACTAAATGATTCAATTTAAACTAGAATAAATGTGTCACAAAATGAAGAATAAATAAACTTTTAGATTAAAAATATATCTAATGAACAATATAAAGTGAGATTCCCATCATTAAATAGAGCTCAAGAGTAATGCAAATTTAATCTAAGTTATCAAACTAAAGTTTAATTCAAAAAATCACTATTGCATAGATAACAATTTTTACATTACCTATGCAAAATAATTTTGACCCCACAAATTGAAAACAAGAAAAGTAAAATTTCATTTTAAAAAGTACTATTATTTTCCACAAAAATTTAGTTATCATTATATAATTTAATCATAAAAGATATTTCGTAAGTACTTTTCTGTTTACAATAGATTATCATCAATCTATATTTCACTTAATTCTACTCTAAGATCATCATAAAAATGTTCAATTCAAACTTTGAGCTATGCTTGAGTAGTAAATGTGTTTTTGAAATTATTTATGCTTAAAGTAAACCCACAAGAAGGGAGGTGAATTGTAGTAAATAAAATTTTGAGAATTTCATTCAATTTTTTGTGTAAATTAAAACTTAAATCTTTTAAGAAAGAAAAAAAGGAGTAGTAAAATAGTACACAAGATTTTTAATGTGGTTTGACTCAAAATCGAGTCTACATCAACCAACTAGTGTTTGAAAAAAGTTACTAAACACACCAATTTACAAGCAAGGTTTTTCTTACGGCTCACCTCAAACCCACTTGGGATTTTACCTATTGCTAATCTCGAACCTATTTGAATTGTTTTCTAGGCTCAACTCAAACTTCAGGCTTTTGCATAATTGCCGCGATGCCCTTACCCTAAGGTAACAAACACAAAAATTGGCAACAAAGTATAAACTTAAGACAATTTAAAAGAAATATAAGACACACTTAATACAATAAAAATTACAAGGAAAAACTGAAAAGAGGGAGAAATAGAAATTGAAAATAGTTGAAGCAAAACCTCTAATTTTGGGTTTCTTCTTGTAACTTTCACTTTGTGAGTTTATAAGCACTATATACACTTGAAATAGCTCAAAATTATGATTTGAAAGCTTTGAGAACTTAGTAATGGTAACATCTTGGAGTTCTTCATCCTTTCCTATTTATAGGGATTAAATTTGAGCTCTAAATCCACTCCTAATGACTCTAAAATGAAATAAACACTTGGGTAATGGACACATAGTAGTGAGCATTCGATTTGAAGCCTAAAATGGTTGTTTTTGATTGAATCCCAATTTTACTGTTCGAGATCGATCCTAGACATTGGATCTAGGCAGCCTTGATCTGGGCCATTGGATCATGCATAGGTTGTCTTACATGTATTAGAATAATGTATCCATAATTTATTTGAATTAGAAACTTAATGAAGTGGTTCCGTGTTCTGCATCGTCTTGCAAATCTGTCTCAGGTTCGAAGCTCTTGTTTGTCATTTTACAGTTTTCTTGTATTATTTTACATGGCTTAACCTCAGTCGTCAGATTGCACCTGCCCTTCCACCTTCTTTGATAATCGGTTGTGAATTTAATCCCATATTGTCCGAATTATGTTGTCATTGCTCTCCATAAGGATTTTGATTGGATGTCTCTCAAGCCGTTTGGGGTTGGCTCCCCCTTCTTCGACCAAGATTTGATCGCTTTGTCCTGGTTGACTTGGTTTCTATTCAGTTTTCCCTGTGGGCCGATTTCGCACTATTTCATTCCGCTTTCCCTGCGGCCTTCTTCCCTCGTCTTCGAGCTACGCTCGCCCCTTATGGATCTATCAAATTACTTTTATTTTATTTTTTGAAATCCCTAAAGCCTGGACAGACCAGCGATCTAGTTGAGTCCACCCGCTCAAATGATACAATGAAAAATATCGAGACTAAAGTTGTTTTATAGTGTTTTGTCAGAATTTTTGTGCAAAAAGTTTGAACATAAGTGTACCAAAATAATTTTATATTATGATAATGTTACTAGTGTCGAAAATGAATATAGCAAATAATTCATGAAAAATAATTTCTAAATAATTTTTTAAAATAAAATACCAATGTATATACTTTTCATCAATAATGCTTGGCCCAAAAATTAAAATTCATCAATTATTAAACTTAAAACATTTTCAAATATTAATACTACTAGTGTGCCACATCATTTGAAAATTTGGACACATCATATTCAAGAAAAATAAAGAGAAATTCAAGTGAAAACATTTTAGTGCATGTATTTAATTTCCTTAAAACTTGCCATGACTCCAGGAGCCTTGAATATCATTATTTTAGACATTTAAAAGTTAATGGCTTGACTTAATTGAAAATAAACATACTTAAAGTAAGCTTATATGAGATATTTATAAACATTTATGCTTGACTCATCAAACATAAGGGTGTAATAGAGGATAACTTTAAGAGACAATTGGTTTAGATGGTTTAGAAAAGTAAAATGTAATCACATAATATTTGAATAGAAAGTGGCTAATTATAGAAACTCTATATTTTGATAGAGGAGAAGACAAAAACAAAAAATATAAGGCATTGTAAAGGAGTTAAGGTGCTACAATCTTAATGAAGATGTGTTAAGTACATAAAGTGTAATAGTATCAAAAAGTTTTATATTGTAGACATCATTTGGTGGGGTTACTAACAATTTTTAGTATTAAAGCTGATTAATTATTTGTTTTTATGTGACAAGGCAGTTTATTATTAAGGTTGTACAATTGTATGTATGATTGTATTTTTAATGGTTATTTGACATTTTTTTTATTTATGAAGTATATGAACATGTATGAAAATTCCTTTTACTTATCTTTCATGCTAGTGAATGCATATACTTGATACAAACAATGTTCACAAACACAAGGACTTAGCTACGTTTCAGCGGTTGTGTGCCATTGTACGTAATGCCCTTGCACATCTTAAAAAATTATTAAATTTTATTTTTCTTCCTTCAATTTATAATTATTATTCTAATATTTTTTTGCCCTTTTAAAATTAAATTACAATTTTATTTTCGTATATGGTTTCTTCTTTCTAAGAATGCTTTATCCTTATTGTTTATCATATGATGTCACATTTAAACAACATATTTTGACAACACTTTTCAACAATGCATTTCTTGTGTAATAGATACACTTAGTAGATGATTTAAATGTGTTTGGCATAAGCTATGCATTTTTTTATTAGGATAATAGTTGTTTGATTTTTGTTATTATAAATAGAATCCAAAAATAGTGTGATCATACTGAACTAGTGATCTTCATAGATTCGATTAACATTTGTTGTATATGATTACCTCATTTGGAGCTTCTCTAGGCTTTGTGAGGGAAAGTTAAAATTGAATTAATGTTATGTACTTAATCTAAGAGCCGTTTGGTACCTATTTTGAAAGTTGAGATTATTTTTTCTCTCTTGTAGGTTAATTAATACACTTGACTTATGCAAACACAACACCAAACAAATAGTATTACCTGTATGTGCAATTCATCATTTGCCTTCGTTTATGCAGTAGGGTTATGTTGTCATCACAACTCCTAATGGAATATTGGACAACAAGGAAGCTATGAGGCAAAATTTTGGTGAAGTTCTTGGCTTTTTCCACAAAGAGTTGGTTTTTCTTGTGTCTGTTAATGGCCATCAGGAAGGTAAAATCTTGTAATGATGTCATGCTTCATTTAGGTCATTGTGTTCTACTTATAAATGAAATGCATGAACTAATACTTGATTTATTCATCAAAACTGCGTAGCACCAAAATGTTTCATTTTATGTGGTTATTATCATTGGTGTGAGACAAATTATTATGTATATGTCGTATAAGAAAGTTAATGTATTTAAATAAAGAAGTTTTACCTGCAAATATTTTTAATAGAAGTGTAGTACAAGAACGTGCTAATTTAAAAGAATTTACATTTTAAAATAATTTAATTATTCAATTTGAATACTATTTAAAAACATTTAAATATTATTCAAATCAAGATTTGTATTCTTATTGATATCGATTAGGTGCCACAGATGTATTTAAGAAATGATAGTGTAACATCTTGATTACATTTCTTAAAAACATTTTAAATAAATATTATGATATTTTTTGAAACTTTATCAAGTAATGACTAAACAATTTAATTTAAACTAAAATAAATGTGTCATAGAATAAAGAATAAATGAACTTTCAGATTAAAAATATATCTAATGAATAATATAAAATGAGATTATCATAATTAAAAAGAATTCAAGAGTAATTTTTAACCCCACACTAAAAAAACAATATCTAGAAAAAAACACCTGTGTAGAATAATTTTAACCCCAAACTTTTAGAGCAACAAAAGAAAATTTTCATTTAAAAAAATACTATTATTTTTAACAAAAAGTCAATTATCATTATATAATTTAATGATAAAAGATATTTCATAAGTACTTGTTTGTATACAATAAATATTGTGTGGATTTAGTAAATATAAAAAATAGAAACTAAAATAAGTTAAATCAATAATCACATATTTTATTAATAAAACTTAATAATAAAAAGCAAAAGGAAATATTATTAGTCTTAAAAGTTAAAAATAGAAAATATCAATATCATGTAAAAACAATAACTAATAATAGATAACATATCATAGAATATAAAACTAAGAAAATTTCAGTCAAGTTAGGTGGGTTTTTTTTCAAAAATGTCTCAATATTTTAATATCATAGTAACTAATATGTATATATATATATATATATATATATATATATATATATATATATATATATATATATATATATATATATATATTAAGATCTTTTTTCAATAATTAATATGGACAACTCATTTCTAAATTCCAAGAGACTTGTGAACAAAAATAATAATATTGCTTTTTCAATTCACTCATCTCCCTCATCAAGTGTTATATTATATTGAAGGCTTTGGTGCTCTTTCGTTTCTCATGGAACCTCTTCTTCAAAAGATGATCCATTATTATAAACGCTAATGAAATTTAATGATTAATAATATAAATTTTTGTTATGAAAGCTAACAATTTCTTTCAGATCAAGTGATTAAGACCTTTACAATATAGCACAAGAACCAACTTTCTTTGTTGCATAAAAAAAGATTAGACAACACTCTTAAGTAACATGGCTTTTATTATATATTTTGTGATTAGTAGGATTGATAAAATATATTAATTATTTGCATAAAATATTTATTTACCTTCGTTTTAATATGATGAACAACAACAAAAGTTTCCCATTATTTGAGTGGTAGTAGTTATTTAAAATAATTGATTTTGCAAATTATAAATTTTATGACAACCTAAGCCATATATTTATTTCTCTAGCCTATCATATCTTTTAGAGGCACAATCTTAATAAAAACATATTAATTATTATAGTGTTATTATAGTATGCATTGATGAAAATTCTATATCATTCATCATCACAATAATTTTATATCTTTTCTCACATTAATTCTTGCAACTAATATTGATTTTAAATTTTGTAATAACACGATATTCACATTCTTAGAATTTATTGGAGATTCGTGAAGAAATGTATAACTATCATATGAACTCTAATCTTTATAGTTAAACATAAATTTAATATATCAAAATAAACTATAAAATATAAAAAATGAATTCAATGATTCAAGAAATTTTATGAGTAAAAGATATATTTTCTTAGAAAATGTGTGGTTATCCTATAATCTATATTTTATTCTTAAACTTCGTGAACACCATTTATGACTATACTAAGGAAGATATTCTTTTTTAATTTTTTTATTTTGAATCAAAAAATGTCTTTTTTATGAAAATAAAATATGTCTATCCCACAAACCACGATATGATTTTGGATTCAAATTTTGGGTGAGACTTCAGACGGCAAAACAATTTGGAAATTAGGAACCCTAACATGTGCCAATCTGCCTTTATTTCTCCGACAACAATCACTAACCCTCCTCTCTCTCCACTGCTCGGAATGGAAGGCTTCTATTTCCATGCGACTATCCCTCCAGCGAGTTCCGACTCTCAACAGTGGTATGGCATGGAATCCAATTAGTTTACAAGGAAACTCGTGAGGTCCAAGTTCACGTCACGGACAGCAGTCCAGGTTGTCGCCAACATCAAATCCTTCATTGAATCCGAGAGGCAGTTCTCCACGGAACCTTCTCAGATTTCTTTGTCGACATGCAAGGGTTATCATGCTTTAATTATTTTACATGACCTGGCAGACGGGTAAATGTCCCCCAAAATGGCATTTCTAATCCTTTTCATCATTGAAGCCTTCCGTTGTGGTTTGGCTTCATCCCAGATTGGTGCATCTTTCTATCTGAGGATATAGTCTAGTGTACGGTTTCTCGATTTATGTTTTGGGGGTGTCATTGCATATAATCTTTAGCTTTGCTGGTTAGTCGTTTTTCTTTAGGGGTTTGAATCACTTGAAGAAGTTGTTGAATAATTCTTACGTAGTATTTGAGAGAGATAGGTTTTAAGTAGGCATTGGTCTCGGGCAATTTATTTAAGCATTTTAGTGATTTTTCTGCTGCATATATCGATGCAAGGAATCACTGGAAGATATTTTTCAGTGGATTAAACAGTGGCATAGTAGGGATCAGAATGGCAAAACAAGTTATGAAGATGATGTTTTCGATGGCAAATAGCCAATCAAAGAAGGATGAGCTGGTGCACAAAGCTTAATTAGTTTAATCTTCATATAAAATTGTTGTTAAAAATTATATAATTTTTTGTTTATCCCCTTTACCATGGTACTCTAGGGGAGGAGGGCACCTTGATCTTTGTCGTAAGCAGCTGTGTAGCAATGAGAAGATCTTGAATGGTGTTTAAGGGTTTGAAATTACGACGAAAGAAATATTGGCTATGTATTTAATATAGATTTGGTAGAGCAGTTGTTCTTAAAAGCCTCTACAAGGTGGGCAAGAGATCGTGGAGCTGGTTTTGATGGTTCCTTGACGAGAGCGATAGTAGTTCATAATCTAAAAGCAAGTAGGAGTCCATTGATGCTATGTTTTTTGTATAATGTAGTACTATTTCTAAATATATTTTGTAATTTTATAAAACATTTTTTGTATTATGAGTATTATTTTAAACATAATAGATATTTCATGCGGTTTGATCTTAAAAAAATGGAACTTCGTAAGATGGGTGATGAAAGTTTTACATAAATAATTAGAAAGTAGGAACACATCTAATATTTATATTGACATTTTATAGAACATAGATTGAAAATGGTTGTTTGTTAGTCTCATTTTGTTTGGATTATCTATGATGAGATTAACTTCACAAAAAGATCTTATCAATAGAATCATTTAATTCATTTGACGTTTTCTACTAAAGTCATACATAAAATATATAATAATCGAAGATTTTTAACCACATAAGTTTACATCGTGCTTCTTTGATCCATTGGCGTTTTGCATAAGAACAGTTTGTTAAAGTGTGTGGGTAAAGACTAAAGAAAAGAGAACCAACCAAATTGTTATTGCACGTGCTAAAAGAGTATGACTGCAAGGAAGATGTACTTGGTTAACTTCGATAGAAAAATATGATCGTTTAATTTAAAGATTTCTATTAAATTTCTAAAATCTTTAAAAATTATGGAGCATTATTTGCAATACCAACTACACTACACATGATTAAATTATTATTAATAATAAAATATTATACTTGAATAAAAAAAATTAGACTAAATTAAATCTCAAATTAAATAATATTTTATTAATCTTAATATAAACTATATTCTTTAAAGTTAACTAGTTCATGGAGATTAAATATAAATATAAATATCGTAATACAACAAAATTCGTATCCTCCAACTGCTTCATGATAGTCTTTTTTTCTTTATTATTTTGTAAAATTAAGATTTGAACAAAATTTAACTTAAATTTTATAAACCAACATCTAATCAAAATATTTGATAGTTAGGCTATATCTATGACTATTATATGTAAAATTAACATTACTAAATCAACTAAATATTTGTCTTGAAGTTGACCAACATTCACCAACCGAGTAAACTTGAGATCATTAACAAGGAAAATGAAATAAAAATAATTGGCAAAGAAGAGAATTCACTCGAAGACAGCTTATCGGAGAAGACATCTTGGCTTATGGACAAAACTTTACTAACTTAAGTGGTTTGATTTGTGAAAGAGATGGTTTAAAGGGGTTAGAGAAAATAAGAAAGATAAGGGAATCGATCAAGTTAAAACTAGACAATCTTATTCAAACAATTTCTATAAAATAACTATATTTAGAGATAATCATCCATATGATTCGCATCTTTCTCTTACAAAATATGTATTCAATTTGCATATCCTTTCCCCAATATATGCCCATAATTTGGGTTTCTTGTTTTTCTTTTCATGAACAATGATCCAACTATATTATTACTCTATGGTTGTAAAACTCTAAGAACTTTAGCATATTCTATGATAATTTCTTTTTTTTTAAAGACTAATTTAATTAAATCTCATGTGACACAAATTATCCAAACAATAGTCTAGGTTTAGATACTAAAGATTTTTATAGTAACACTACAAAGTTTATTTAAAATCTACATGATTTGCATAATTATATTTCCATAAACAAATAATAAACTTAGCATTCTCTCTAAGGCTTAACTAAATATCCCTCTAACAAAAGACACCTCCCTTTCCACCCTCCTCAGTTACCCTAAAGCTTCAACATCCATCACTTCAGCAACTCTTCTTCTTGCATATGTGCAACAATCTTTATCCTGTCCATGGCTTCAGCAACTCTTCTTCTTCCATATATGCAGCAGTCATTATCATGTCCATCACTATTCTTCCTTCTTCTCTTTCCCTCTACCATTCCTCCAGAGAGCCAACACACAATGGGGAAGCTCTACCTTTGGGCTTATCTATGACAGGGGAAGTCCCTGTGGTAGAAGGAGAAGAGAGCACATCTCCATTCCTAAAGAAAGTAATTCCTGTTGTATCTTTGATCCAGCTACAATGGGAGTTAGTTGCCACTACGCATCTTCCATCCATTTATACGATGAGGATAACAGCAGCATCCTTGTTTTTGATGAGGAGGAGCTGGGCATCAATCAGAAACCTCAATGGAGGGGGCTTGGAAATATATGAGAGCAAAAGATTTCTTTTTTCTTAGATTCCTTCTTTCTTTGCTCATCGCACTTTGAAGAATGCCTGTTTGCGTTGCTAAAGAAAGAATCTGAGCATACTCCGACAAAAGAATATGCCAGCGGTTGATGAGAGGGAATTTTGACATATCTATAAGAAAGGATGCAGTCGATTAGATTATGAAGGTGGACTCTTCTTTTCGTTATCCCCCTTTTTGATTATTTTAGTCTTCTTTGACGATTACAGTTCCTCTCTGTTAGGATTTGTTAGCATATTCTACACACGATTTACCTTTCAGTTCGCATCAATCTGCTTCTTGTAAAAGATGTAACTACATTTCTCTTTATCTGATTTCTTTTACCCATCTCAACACTTTTTTTTGACTCCTATATGGTTGATTGAATTGATTTGGGATGCACATTTGTAGGTTCATGCGTATTATAGCTTTGGGCCACTGAGTACCTACTTATCTATAAATTATCTTGATCGCTTCCTCTCTGCATATGAGCTCTACGTAAGAACCATGCTATATGAGTTTTTTGGGATCTATATGCCTAATACTTGCACAAATGTCTCAATGCAACTGGTATTTATCTTCTTTCAATCCTTAATAATAAAGAGATTTCAATTGCTTTTGTAGAACGGGAAGGCTTCGATGACCCAATTGCTAGCCGTTGCCTGTCTATCTTTGACTGCCAAGATGGAGGAAACTGAAGTACCCTTATATCTTGATCTATAGGAAAACCTTCCTCTTGAATGTTATTTTTTCTCCTAACTACTACATTCGACTCGGTGCATTCTATAGACCGACAATGCCAAGTATGTATTTGAGTGAAAGACTATTCAAAGGATGGAGGTTTTGGTACTGAGCACACTTGAATGGAGAATGCATTCTATGACACCTTTCTGTTTATGGACTACTTTGTCCATAAGTTTAGTAACGACAGTCCCCCAAAACAATCTTAAATCAACCATTGCGTTGAGCTCATTTTAAATACATGTAGAGGTAGGTTTGCTTTATTCTATGGTTATGGAATCATTTGGAAATCAAAAGTGAGCTCTTGTAATACTTTTATGTAAATATCAATTAAGAAATTGTCTTATAAATTCATGCCTTTGGAGGTGGCTGTTGCTGTTGCACTTGCTGTCTTGGGTAATGCTAACAAACTGTTAACAGAACCTGTCTTGAAACATTGTTCCTACATGTAGAAGGTAAGCTACTACATTCTATATATTTCAAACGATATATGCTTTGGAGTTCTGATTCCTTTGTTCAATGCATGAAAAATTAATGAAATTCTACGAAGTAATACAAGACATGCGACTGATGGAGATGAGGAGTACTTTTGTTTCTAAGGTGCCACAAATTCCAGTAGGTTTTCTGGATGTCACATGCCTAAGCTACACTAGTGCTGGAAACACAGCTTGTTAAGGGTCAAATTCTTAGAGTTGTGCAGCAGTAAAGAGGAGAAGGCTGAATAATCCTTTAGTATGAGCATATAAGAGAAGTGTGTCTGTGGTTTTGAAGTAATCCTAGTACTTGAGAGGTCTTTATAGTTTTGTTGTGGAAGTGTCTTTTGTATAGAGGGATATTATTAACGAAAACAATGGATGAATCTCTGCAAAGAAGAAGATCGTTTAAATATAGCTTGAGCATGAAATATGGAGCAACATGGTTAGCAGTGACCATGAAAATGAAGCAGTGAAAAGAGGTAATCATGAAAGCAATAAGAGTTGAAGTGATCACAAGTTTCCAGACATAGATCTACTCACAACGCTCACTCCTTGTTTTTATCTAGTCGTATTGCACTCTATGTAGGCAAATCAAATGTAGTTGATGCTTATTGCACTGCTGGCACTTCCACCCTGGTTTTGTTTGCACGACCATACATAACATAGAAATCGCACTCGGAAACGAGAACTGCAGGAGCAGTCGCTATCTTTTTCCTTTTTCCATAAACAAGTCAAAGAAATGGGTTTCCACATAAAAAAACACTTCTTCATCTTTTTTGTTTGAAGAAACTTCATAGTAGGCCCCGAAAACAAAACAAAAACAAGGCGGGTAAGGATTCTCGAACCCGCGCGGAGCACAAATTAAAATTGACACAAAATAACGTTTTATGAAAACAGAAAGTGGAATAGGAAACTCGTGATGAAGTTTTCGCACTCACGAAAGGAAAGGAGGATGATTGATTTGATTGAAGCAGGCACGGAGCCAGAAAACTCCAGCTGATCAGCCATTGTGCTCATGCACGATGACTTGGCTGTCGACTCACATCCTCCATGCTCTGCGGAGCTGAGCTGGGTTCCATTTGGAAATGCATAGAAAGTCCACACAGTAAACCGAGGTCCCTTGTGCTTGCCGTACCGCCGATGATCAATAGGTATCAGCACCCACCCCAGGCAGAGTTTTTGAGCCGTGTGATAGGTGACTTCTCCTCAGTATCTTTATACATTATCACATGGGTGGTTCTTCTTCAATAAATATCAAACTTTTCTTTTTCTTTCTTCACTTTTTCTTCTTTTTTTCTTTTTTTTGAGACTTTGATCTATTCCAAAACATATGAATACTCAAAATATTTGTAGAAATGACAATCGAGCATCTTCTTCTAGAATGTTTGTGGATGGCATGGCAACACCAAGATCTAGGAGTGCAAAGGAGATGGGATGCATTACATAGCCCCATAAGATAGACTTTTCATAGATGTTTTCCCCTTCATGGCGAAGAAGTGTTGTTTCTATTTTTGTTTGAAAAAGACATTCCCATACCCATGGGAACAATGAAACATCTCCTAACGAGGAAGGAACAAAAGAGAACTGCTTGCCTGGCTGACTTGCTAGCCCGTATTCAAAATCAAATCCTTCTGCACCTTCTTTCGTTAAGAGAACTTATCACTGAGACCTCTCTCGTATCCCTTATTAGACTCAAAGAATTCTTGCTCCGACCCTCACCCTCTCAGAATCTATTGATTCTCTCCCAATTAGTTGGATCATTGACAATATGATTTACTTCACGGGTGAGGTCTCTGGTTCAAGTCCATGTTGGCGTAATATAGAGTAGGCCCACCAAGCAGTCAGGGGTGGGGTAGGACATATCTTCCAATCATGCCTACCGACTGGTAAGGAGAAGCTCTGCTCAAACTGTTGATCTTCAAAGGTTCTCGCTCCATAATGTCCTCTTTCATCGAATTTCACTTTCAAAGTCAAAGGACACACTATAAAGATAGCTCAATTTATGGAATCCCCTAACAAAATTTTCATTCTCACCGAAATATAGTGATACTTTGATTCTTTGTCACCATGCAGCCTACAATTCGAATTGAGGATGGGTCTCAGATTCTAACTGCTTATATATTTCCAGTTGATAAGCTCCCATATAAGTATGTGTTGAGCCATCGTTAATCCCTTACGTAAAATATGATAGGTCAAATAGAGGAACTGCCTACCTTGGTAGTACCTGAACAAGACTTTGGTGGATGAGAGTGGAGGCTCCTTCCGTGCAGCCAACAATCTATTTGAAGCAAACAATTACTTTTCACTTCTAGCTCAAATACTTCAAATCCAAAATCAATGTGAAAGCAAAAGTACGAAGAGCCCAAATGTGTTTGAAAAAAAAGTGAAAGAAAAAGAATATTTTGCATAAGGGACAGGCTTTTCTACCTCTGAATCCCCAAAAGAAGGCCATATTCTTGAATATATCAAATCAAACGATATTCGATAGCCAAACGCAAAAGAAAAATCATTTCTATTGATACTTTTTGTTTTTCCAATAGATAGAAATAAGTTGATTGTTTCTTTATTGCCAAAAACGAAAAAAAATTTAAGAGTTTTTTCACGTATCATTTTCGTAGGATAGAACCTTAGCTAATTTCACTTCTCTCAAGGGCATTTGGGCGAACTTCTTAAAGGAAAAAACAAACATTTCTTTCATTAATGTTGCTATATCTACGTTAGCAGCACGAGCCGCAGCCATGAGTGGCTTAAAGTGATCAAGGAGAGCCACCATCTGTTTTGTTCTTTTCGTTTTGACATACTGCGGATCATCTTTCACTTCCAGACTCTAGCTTGATCAAGCCGTGCTGGAATGATCCCATTCTCAAAATGGTGAAACACATTCACAAAAAAGTCCTAGAATGGTAGGAAGAAAGCATGCTGAAATTGCTTGCTTAATGCGTTGGCCTATGATCAGCCTTGGATATTGGATGGAGGGCTCCCTTAGGGGAACTTCTGAAGCCTGCGGTGAGCAATCATCTTCAGGACATTTTTCCTTCGGTCGAGCCCCCTATAGACCACTTATTCTACTCAACGTGTTATTCGACATAATCAGTTTTATTGTGCTATCTCATCAGCTTCAAATGAAGTATGCTTTCCTTATACTAACTACCTTGAGGTGTGAATCACTTCAACAGTTATTCCTCCTGCATGGAATCTAGTTTTGGACTTTGATCATGC
Source organism: Vanilla planifolia (assembly GCA_023846275.1). Taxonomy (NCBI): domain Eukaryota; kingdom Viridiplantae; phylum Streptophyta; class Magnoliopsida; order Asparagales; family Orchidaceae; genus Vanilla; species Vanilla planifolia. The sequence continues at coordinate 2,898,602 of JAIUJO010000026.1, read as the reverse complement.
AAGGGTTTTGAAGGTCTTCCATTAAGAAAAGACAAATGCATATCCCATTTTTGCAAAATAAAAAAACATAAATAGATTTCTTTGAAGTAACGAGACTATTCAAACTCTGATATTTGTGAAAAAACAATCACAATAAATGAAAAGAAAGAACATCTTTGACCCAAAAGAAAATGGATTGCAAAGGAAAGCAATGGCATACCAATCCTTAGCACTTAGTAAGGAAGCAAAAACCTCTCGATAAAGAGGATACCTGAACACTGTCATCAACTGAGACTCGTAATTAGCTTATGGAATGTCTTTGATCTTTGCTTTCCTGAGGGACTAAGAAGGGGTATTAAGAAGCGCATATTGGTCTGACTTATAATTCACTTCTAACGTCGTGTTCGAATTAAAGCATGGGCATCTACAACTCAGAGGTGCCGAAAGTGCAATTATTTTTAGAAGAAGAATCCAAATGAGAGGCCCTCGGGCTAAGATATCAAGGGCACCAAAGCCCTTATTTTTCGAAAAGAGCTGGTCCTAGAAATGCTTCATTGGAAGAAACATATCAACAACTAAGGCAGACAAGAAAAGGAGGCTCTTGCCCTTCTAAAGATGAATGAAGTTTTTTCCATAAAAAAATAAAATTTAAAAAAAACTCTATCTTTATTCATTTTTTTATTTAACCTTTTGCAAATAGGCCAGTTTAGTCTCTTTCTATCTTCTAGGAAGCCAGGGTGGAGAAAATGGGGCCGATCCATGATTTTCCTTTCTTTTGCCACATTTCAATAAAACCGAGCTATATTCTTGACACCTGAGAACCAAGGAAATCAAATATTTTCCCCTTAGCAAGAGTCAACTCAAGCAAGCATCGATTGAATATCGCCTTGAGGCTATCGAGGACCAACGAGTGGAGAGGTGACTCCCCGCTAACCTCAAAGTCTCAATGACTTGATGAAGAAAATGTTTAAATTCGTTAGAGAGAAGAGAGAAATGTGGTAGATTCTCAATGTTAGAAGATCAGAAATTAAGAAAAGGGTTTAAGTGACTGTCAAATTTTACACTCTTGGATGTACTTTTTGCTTTGATCAGTTTATTGGTTTCACAAGATAGGAAGGGGTCCTCGTATGGGAACTTTTTCTGAGCACTCAGAGCTTCTCGTTAGTTTGGATCAAAAGTCTTTATGATCAAACCTGAAATGTCATGCATCAAGCTCAGGGAGCGTATTGTTACTCCGATCGAGCAATTCCTTTTTTCGTGTATCCTCGATTGATGCAAGAAGTTCAGTCTGCTCTCTTTCAACTAGAATAAGTGCTAATGATCTTCGTGGTATCTTAGCTTTTGAGTTACTGACTTCTACTACGTTTCATTTCAAGAAAAAAAGCCCTAGATTCCTCCAAAGTTGTTAGTTTTTTCTGAGCCACATTCTTCGTCTCTACCGACACCTCTCTTTCATGTTAGAATAGAAGAGAAACGTAAAATTTAAGTTTCAGAACACACCAATAGGGTCGAAAATTCTGTCAAGAAAAACTTAAGAAAAAAGTCTTGAATTGGATTGATTTGGACCGTTGGCCTCGGAGGCTTCACTGTAAAGGGTATGGCCAGCAAAGGAGCTTGAGTATGTTAGAGTTTGATTCAAAATAGTGAAACCATTCAAAAAAGATCTACAGTATTTCAGCTGGGCTAGTGGGTTAGCGGGTTAGTAGCTTGGCGTATTTAGTGTTTTTTGTTAGGCCTTTGTGAAGCATGCATTAGGCTATTTAAGTGTGTAATTTGCTTGTGATTAATAATGATATTTTTAGTTTATTTTTTATTTTTCCTGGTAATGTGACAAGGATTTTCGTCATCTTTCACCTTATGGTTTTGCTTCCAAACCCTAGCAATTGGTATCAAAGCCAGGCCATGATAGAAAGAAGAAGCAGAGGAGCCAGGCCATGACAGAAGGAAGAAGCAAAGGAGCCTCTTAGGGTTTCGGTTCCAAACCCTAAGGTGGAAGATGATGGAAAGTGGAAATAATAAAATAAACTGCTTAAATTTTCATATATTATATAGGGACTAATTACATGCTTTAAATAGTACAAAATATGATTAACAAACTTCATTAAGGAGCCTTTAATCACTCCAACACACTAACCCGCTAACGTAGTTGGAAAAATGCAAAACCGTTGGACACGGTTGACTGAGTCGTTTTACTATTTGACACGTTTGAATGAGACATTTGAATCATTTTCTAACACTCTCCCTTGATTCAAACATCACAACACCCAACTTGTATCGAAAGTATTCAAATTTGCTTCTTTGTAAAGCTTTAGTCAGAATATCTGCTATCTGATCTTCAGTCTCAATATATTGTAGTTCGATTTCACCCTTCTCAATCAACTCTCTGATAAACTGCATTTGAATGTTGATATGCTTGGTCATGTTGTGATGTATAGGATTTTTAGCAATTGCAATGGTTGACTGGTTATCACAATAACAATAGTTTGTTGGTTATGCTCTTGATTTATTTCAACTAGTAAAGGTCTTAACCAGACTCCCTAACAAGCTGCTACGCATATAACATTGTATTCTGCTTCTGATGTTGATAATGCAATAATGGTCTGCTTCTTTGAACTCCAACCGATAGCATTATTACCAAAAATAAATGTATGCCCAGATGTGCTTCTTTGATCTTCAACACACCCAGCCCAATCACTATCACTGTATCCTACCAAAGATGGTGAATATCATGTTGTAAACTCTATGGGTATAAGTACTAGTAATGTATCGAAGGATTCTCTTTGTTGCACCAAAGTGTGTTTTGTTGGCTTTTGCATGAATCTTGAAACTACTCAAACTGGATATGTGATGTCAGGTCTAATACGAGTTAGATTCATCAAACCTCCAATTAAGCTTCTAAATTGAGTAGGATCTACTGCTTCAGTCCCATCGTCTGCCATCAATTTTTCATTTGGGTTCATTGGTGTTGGAATAGAATTACAACCATCTAACCCAAATTTCTTCAAGAGATCTCTTGCATACATTCTTTGGGAAATGAATATGGTCCCTCTCCCTTGTTCTACTTTGAGCCCAAGAAAGTAATGCATATTGCTAAGATTAGTCATTTCAAACAACTGTAACATGCACTGTCTGAACAGTAGAATCAGCTCCTGACAAGTCCCCATGTATATATTGTCATCCACATACAAGCACACCACTAGTAGTCCTTCAGATTCCTTTCTTTTCACATACAAATTCAGTTCAATTTTGGTTCTTTCAAATCCAAATTTCAAAAAATGAGAATCGATTTTGTTATACCATGCCCTTAGAGCCTGTTTTTGGCCATACAGGGCTTTATTCAATTTGTATACCCAATCTTCTTTTTCTTCAACTTTGAAGCCTTTAGGTTGTTCAGCATACACTTTCTCCATTAAATAATCATTAAGCAATGCAGATTTGACATCAAATTGGTGTATTTGTTTCTTTAATTGAACTGCTAAAGCTAATAGTAATCGGATGGTCTCAAACCTTGCAATGGGTGAAAAATTTTTTTCGTAATCAGCTCCATATTTTTTAGAATAACCCTTTACAACTAACCTGGCTTTATCTTTTGAACACTCTCATCAGCTCCAAACTTTGTCTTATATACCCATTTTACCAAAATTATGTTTCGCCCTTGACAAGGTTCAACTGACTGTCATCTGCTCTATTGCCAATAGCTCATTCTTCATCGCTTCCTGCCATTCTTTCTTCTCTACAGCCTCTTCAAATGTTGTTGGATCTGCAACATACAACACTTGAGTTGTTTCATATAATTCTTATGTTGTTCTTACCTTCCTTGTAGGATAATCAGGAGATTGAATTCTTGGTGTTCATTCTGAGCTATAGTTGGAGCCTAAAGTTTGTTGTTCATCTTCATTAGTTTCAAACTCATTCTGAAGAGAAACTTTTGTTATTGTAGCTTGTGTTTTCTCTGACAAAATCCAGCTTGCGTTCTCATCAAACAATATGTTTTTACTTGCCACAAACTTTTCATTTGTTGGGTTATACAACCTGTAGCCTTTTGATTGTATACAATACCCAATAAATATGCACTTTTTTATTTTTCATCAAGTTTACTTCGATTGTGTGAACTGATCAAGGTGTATGCAATGCAGCTAAAAACTTTAAGATGTCCCACACTTGGTCTCCTCTTAAACCATGCTTCAGAAGGGGTTTGATTTAGCACTACTTTGGTTGGTGATAGATTCAGAATGTAAATCGCTAATGCAATAGCTTTAGCCAAAAATTGATTTGGTAGCCCCTTTGATTTGAGCATGCATCTAACTAATTCCACCATTATTCTATTCTTCCATTTAGTGACACCATTCTGCTCTGGAGTATATGGTGTAGTTACATGCTGTTGAATGCTTTCCTACTCACAATATTGCTTGAACTCTTTTGATTGGTACTCTCCCCCTTGATCTGACCTAAGCACCTTCAATTGCTTGCCATTTTTTTTAGTCATGACTTTAAACTTTTTGAACAGTTCAAAAGTCTCACTTTTGTTTTGCAAAAAAAACACCCATGACATTCGGCTGAAATCATCAATAAACAATAGGAAATACTTACTACCGGTAAGGGACTCAGCCTCCATTGGACCACATAAATCTGTGTGAACTAATTCAAGTGTGATTTTTATTCTTCATAATTTATGTTCTTAAAAAAAGAATACCAGTGTAAAAAAATAAAATATTTTTTCCTACAATGTTCTTCAACAATATTTTTTTTGGCTCAACTAAAGGCATAAAAAAGTAACATCTAACCTTTGGGTTATATTCCCCATTTATGTTTATAATTCAATACCTTTCCATTAAAACAATATGAATAAGCAAAACTTAAAATGTGTACCAAATATTTTATGTAAATTTATAAAAAAAATCCTTATTCAAATTAAATATTTTATATATAAGTAAAATTAAATAAAGCAAATTATGATCAAAGATTGTTTTCAAGCATATAACAAATTTAAATGTCAGAAAAAAAAGGTCATCAGTTGACAAGGACAACGCATGGTGAAAGTCTAAAGTTGGCAACATAACAAGGCTTCTCCTTATTTTCCCAAGAAAAACTTTAATAACAAAGTTGGCTATGAAGTTTATTATTGGGATTAGTTTAACATTTCAATTTTTTTGTTAATTTGTTCAATTTCTTTAATCGAACGACGGTGACAAAATCTTCTTTTTTGTTTAACACATCATTTAACGGCAACACTGTCTAACGATTGGTTAAACGGTCGACTTTTTTATTTTTTTCTTTTATCTGACTTTATCAAGATAAAAAACAAAGCAATGTGTAATTCTAGCAGAAAAAAGAAAATTTTAACAAATATTCAACATGTTCGTATACTTAAAAAATAAGTTATTTATATTTTTTTGAACTTAAAGTCATCCAAATTATGTTTTTTTTACCTTTTGACTTCTTTATATTTGAAATTTATATAAATTCAAATTTATGTAACATCTATTGTGTTTTACATGTGAGAGTATAACTTCTAGTAAATTGAAAAAAAAATTATATTATTAAATAATATTACATCATATTGTAAGATAATAGTTTTAAACCAGCCGATATTTAATCCCAACTCAAGTTTAGGTTCGTTTGGATCAATGGTTAATAGTAGTCAAAGTGTACATAGTCATATAAAACTAAATTTAAAGATTTTTTATGATAAAATAAAATTGTTAGACATAAAGACTAATAATTATATATATGATAATTTTTTTGTTTTTAAAGACTAATTAAATTAAATCTCATGTGACACAAATTATCCAAACAATAGTCCAATTTTAGATAGGGAAGAATTTTATAGTAAAACTATAAAGTTTAATTAAAATTTATATCATTTGCCTAACTACATTTCCATAATCAAATAATAAACTCATGAATTTCTGTAAGGCTTAACAAAATATCCCTCTAACAAAAGACACCTCCTTTTCCACCCTCCTTAGTTACCCAAAAGCTTCAGCATTCATCACTTTAGCAACTCTTCTTCTTCCATATATGCAACAGTCTTTTTCCTGTCCATCACTTCAGCAACTCTTCTTCTTCCATATATGCAGCAATCTTTATCCTGTCTATCACTATTCTTCCCTCTTCTCTTTCCCTCTACCATTTCTCTAAAGAACCTACACACAATGGGGAGGCTCTACCTCTGGGCTCATCTATGACAGAGGAAGTGCCCGTGGCAGAAGGAGAAGAAAGGGCATCTCCATCCGTAATGAAAGTAATGCCTGTTGTATCTCTGATTAAGCTACAATGGGACTTAGTTGCGACTATGCATCTTTCATCCTTTTATGCACCAAGGATAACAGTAGCAACCTATTCTTTGACGAGGACATGGAGCTGGGCATCAATCTGAAAGCTCAATGGAGTGGGCTTGGAAATTATGTGAGCAAAAGACTTTTTTTTCCGGGATACCTTCTTTCTTTGCTCATCACACTCCGAAGAATGCCTGTTTGCGTTGCTAAAGAAAGAATGTGAGCATACTCTGGCAAAGGAATATGCCCAGCGGTTGATGCGAGGGTCTTTGGACATATCCGTAAGAAAGAATGTTGTCGATTGGATTATGAAGGTGGATTCTTCTTTTCATTATCCCCCTTTTTCAACTATCTTTGTCTTCTTTGATGGTTACAGTTCCTTCATGTTAGTATTTGTTAGCATATTCTACACACGTTTACCTTTTAGTTCTCATCAATCTTCTTCTTGTAAATGTTGTAACTACATTTCTCTTTATCTTATTTCTTTTACCCTTTTCAACACTTTTTTTGGCTCCTCTATGGTTGATTGAAAGGACTTAAAATGCACATTTCCAGGTTCATGCCAATTACAACTTTGGGCCTCTGAGTGCCTACTTATCTGTAAATTATCTTGATCGCTTCCTCTTTGCATATGAGCTCTCAGTATGAACAATGCCGTATGATTTTGTTGGGATCCATATTCCGAATACTTGCACAAATGTCTCAATGCAACTGGTATTTATCTTCTATCAATCGTTAATGATAAAGCGATCTCAATTTGTTTGTGTAGAACGGGAAGGCTTAGATGACCCAATTACTAGCCGTTGCCTGCCTATCTTTGGCTGCCAAGATGGAGGAAATTGAAGTCCCTTTATCTCTTGATCAACAGGAAAACATTCTTCTTGAATGTTATTTTTTCTCCTAATTGCCACATTTGACTCGGTGCATTATATAGATCGACAATGCCAAGTATATATTTGAGGCAAAGACTATTCAAAGGATGGAGCTTTGGTACTGAGCACACTTGAATAGAGAATGCATTCTGTGGCACCTTTCTCATTTATGGACTACTTTGTCCATAAGTTTAGTAATGGCAGTCCCCCAAAATAATCTAAAATCAACCATTGCGTTGAGCTCATTTTAAATACATGCAGAGGAAGGTTTGCTTTATTCTGTTGTTACGAAATCATTTGGAAATCAAAAGTAAGCTCTTGTAATCCTTTTATGTAAACAACAATGCAGAAAATTGTCTTATAAAATTCAAGCCTTTGGAGGTGGCTGTTGCTATTGCACCTGTTGTCTTGGGTAATGCTAACAAATAGTAAATAGACAACGTCTTGAACCATTGTTCCTACATGGAGAATGTAAGCTATATTATTCTTTATATTTCAAACGATATATGCTTTGGAATTTTGATTCCTTTGTTCAATATAGAGCAAAGAAATGAAATGCTAAGAAGTAATATAAGATATGCGACTGGTGGAGATGAGGAGTTCTTTGGTTTCTAAGGACCACAAACACCAGTAGGTGTTCTGGATGTCACATGCCTAAGCTACACTAGTGCTGAAACCACGGCCTGTTCAGGGTCAAATTCTTAGAGTTGTGCAACAGTAAAGAGGAGAAGGTTGAACAATCCTTCAGTATGAGTGTATAAGAGATGTGTAGTATACCATTTTGAAGCAATCCTAGTACTTGAGAGGTCTTTTTAGTTTTGTTGTAGAAGAGTCTTTTGCATGCAAAGACATTCTTAAAGAAAACCATGGATGAAGCTCTGCAGAGAAGAAGATCGTTTAACTATAGCAGGGGCACAAAATATTGAGAAACATGGTTAGCAGTGACATTGAAAATGAAGCGGTGAAAAGAGGCACTGATGAAACAAGTGTCGAAGTGATCCCGAGTTTCCGGACACAGATCAACTGACAACGCTTGCTTCTTGTTTCCATCTAGTTGTTTCGCATTATAAGAGGCAAATCAAATATAGGTGATGCTTATTGCACTGTTGGGACTTCCACCCTGAGTTTTGTTTGCACGACCATACATAACATAGAAATCGCACACAGAAAGGAGAACTGTGAAAATGTTCATAATCTTTTTCCTTTTTTCATAAACTAGTCAAAGAAATAGGTTTCCACATAAAAAACCAGTTCTTCATCTTTTGTTTGAAGAAACTTCAGACAAGGCCCCAAAAACAAAATGAAAGAAGGCGGATAAGGATTCTTGGACCCGAGTGGAACTCAAACTAAAATTGATAAAAAAGAAAACCATTTTATAAAAATCGAAAGTGGAACATGAAACTCGTGATGAAGTTTTCTTTCTCACGAATGTAAAGAAAGGGGATTGATTTGATTGAAGCAGGCAATCAACAAACAAACTCCCGATGATCAACCGTAGTGCTCATGCACGATGGCTTGATTGTCGACTCACATCCACCATGCTCGACAGAGCAAAGCTGGGTTCCATTTTGAAATGCATAGGAAGTTCATGCAGCAAATCCAGGCACCATGTGCTCACTGTACCTCCGACGAAGAGTAGGTATCCCCACCCACCCCAGAAAGAGTTTTTGAGCCGTGTAATAAGCGACTTCTCCTCAGTATCTTTGTACATTATCACATGGGTGGTTCTTCTTGAATAAATATCAAAATCTTCTTTTTCTTTCTTCACTTTTTTTCTTTAATTTCTTCTTTTCTTTTTCTTTAATTTCTTCACTTTTTATCACTCATTGATTCTGACACAACTAGGATAAAAATAAAGAATTGGGTCAAAGAGACTTGCATGACTCTTAGAAAAAAAAAGACAACTTCTAAGGAAATCTACTTTCCATCCCTTTCTTCACTACGTGCATTGCCATAACAATAACAAGAACAAAAATAAAAAGAGATTTTGTTGGTCTGAAAAGGAAAGAATCACTAAGGAGATCATCATAACATAAGAAGAATGCATTGTTTATGAAAAGGAGCCATTAGTTTAGTTCTCTTTTTTTGTTAGCTTTTAGGCCTCTTGCCTGTCAGTTGTTGACGCCTTGATTTATATAAAGAAAAGGACTAAATTATCTATTTTAATTTCAATCAAATCTTTCCAAATATTTTCTTGTATTCCTTATTCCTATACATTATTGTCGATCATCGAGGAGGCTATGCTTAAAGCATTCGACGTCGGTGATCTATTAGACGGAATAGAATTTTCCATTTTCATCCAATCACCTTGATTTGAGCTTAAACATGGAGGACTGAGTCAGGATCATATGACTCACTCATCGATTTCATTGTCTAGTTATCCACTCTCTTTTAGAATTTCATAATCAAGGAAAACTTCAAAAAATAGTACACCCCCTCTTTTTCACACAAACAAGGTTTTCCTTTGAATGCTACAAGACCCAGAAGTAGAAGCAAACCTCATCTCGAGTTGGCTTCTGTTCAAGTTGTTTCAAGTTGACCCCTATTGAAGACGTTCCATAGGCTTGATTGAGACTGAGAACAAAAGCATCAAATTATGAAATTATATCCGATCTAGAGTCTTGGTTCTTCCGAGAATTACTGCTACTATTTTATATATATGTAATTTTCAAGTTTCGGATGTTGATGTGGAAAGTCGACTTTTCCATTTTCAAGTCACTCTCTGACTCTAGGAACCTCCAGAAGATTGAAATTGACCACAAAGTTCAATATAATAATTGCATCGACAAGGTCAGGCCCAAAACAAATACCAACGAACAGACCGAGCTCCCACCAACAACTAAGATTGCTCGATGGTTGGTTGATAAATAAATGATCAATCCTGTTACAAAGTTCTGTCAAAGCTTTCTCGAGTTAGATAGTAGTGGAGACCAATCTTGCATTTTAGCTGTCATGATCATCTCGAAGATTTGAAACTTTCGAATGAAAATAGTAATTCACTTTTGTTAAAAATAAGATTGGGAGATTTCTTGGTCCACCATGCTATTGTCACTGCTAACCACTTTTGGTCCCAAATCAGAGACAGGTAATCATTCAGATTAGAGAATTACTAGGTTCGACATGAAGCATTGCGAGGCTCACTTGGCAAGATGTATAAGAAAATGAAACAAGATCCACAGAGAGGCCCCTCGGTCGAGTGGGGACCAGCAAGCTTCAATTCGAGCTTCTACATCTACGCTACAGACTAGATCTTCTCTCACCTCTTTGTTTGGGTAATCAATGATGGGAACAATCCATCGTTGATAGCTTCCAACAATAAATAGAGTAATATAAATATATTTTGAAAACCGACAATGAAAATAAGAGAAATAATTCCCAAGAATATCTCCAACAATCTACTGTCCATTTTAGTCTGCCAAAGGAAAGAGGGATCGTATTGTCATCATGTTCCCCCTTTTGAGGTTGATTTTTTAAAGATCACTTTAATGCTATTTTAGAAAATGATACTTGAGAAATATATCGTCAATTATTTTTGAACTCAACAGATTTACGTAAAATTAGCCTACAAGAAATACAAGAAGAGATATAAGAAAAAAAAAGTGAGGAAAGAAAAAAAGATTCTAATATTTATTCAAAACTAATATTGGACAACTTGTCTAAAGAGTCTCACTTTTCATTTAAAGAGCATCCCATATGTCCAGTTTGCATAAAATTGTGCTACCGTGGGCAGGTCAGAAGTCGAATTCAATGATGATGTGGCTCCTCGGGAAAGACCCCAAAATCAAATCCATTTTTGTGCATCTTATGCTTGAGAAATTAGACTTGGGATTAGCTACTTACCTATGATTCTTGAAAGATTGTTGAATCCAGTATTTATTATTTTTATTATTTTTATTTTTTTTCTTATTCTGGTTTTTTTTAAATTTAGATTTCATTTATAATTTAAAATTAGCTAAACATTTTATTCGAACAAATTTAGCCCTAGAACGGACGATTTTTTGGCAGCGAAGGAAAGACATGTAATCAATCTGAATCTTTCTCTAATTTAAAGAGTCTCCAGAGTGGGCACCATACGAGCTTTGAATTTGGACAGATCAGACAGGCCTTCTTGTAGTTCTCTTTTAGGGCTTTTTCTTGCCTGAGCTAGACTCCAACCGGGTCTCCCGATCGGGGAGATATCGTGGCAATCAAAAATGGAATGGAAAAGCCTCTGCTCTGATTCTTTACTTAAGAGGGGGCCTGAACAAGAGGGTGGCCCGACCCCCAAAATTCTTTGTCCCTAGTAGCGCCTTTAAAATCTAAGGTCTATACCAAAAAGAGAATGCAACAGCTCCAGCTTCCGTCGGCCCTTAGTGCCATCAAGCACACACGAGGATTCATCTTTCACCACCATCGATTGTTTGAACGATGCAAGTCGGGGAGCCAAACTGACTGCTCCAATAACACTCATCCATGGACTAAAAATAGTAATTCAAAGAATATTGGTTTTTGTGATCAATGATGTTTTCTCATAGAACTGCGAGAGCAACACTGATGTAAAGAATGTTTGGGCTAGAAAAGCGAGGGAAACTTTCCCGTGCCAAAAGACCTCACTGTCATAGCTTTTAGGATATCAAACTCGCCTCTCGAGGAGGGGCCAACTTGGGCACAATCCAGGGAACTATATAATCTATTTGATTGGATTCCAATTCTAGTCGAATTCCTTTGATTCTCATTGGATTGGATAATGTCATGAAAGATTGGTCATTGAGTGAATAGAGTTCTCACAATCATCGATCGCATAAGCTGAGCTTGGAATTCCCATATCAGGATTCTCTTTCCAAAAGTAGCTCATAAATAGAAATTTAAAAAAAAAAGAACAAATGGCTAGAAAAATCAAGAAAGCAAGGCACTCCCATGACATTTGTTACACATGAACCCCCTTTTGGCATGGATCAAAGAAAAAGTGATTGCGGAAACAAAGAAGCTTTTTTTCAAATGTATAGAAATTTGTGGAGCTCAACACGTCTGAAAGAACGGGAGAACATTTCTTTGGGCTCTTTGTGTTCACCTACAAGATCAAACAAGAGGAATGTTCCAAGCAAATCCTAAATTGACGTAAGTTCAACCCGAGTCCAATATTTTTACATTTTCTGAATCCAATATTTTTATATTTTTCGAGTTTGAAATTTTCATATTTTCGAAATCAGATACCCTCAATTGGTCTTTTTTCACGAAGACCAGACAACCAGGTTAAGTACGAAACATATAGAATTATGGTATAACTTTATTAGAGAGCATGTATAAAAAATTAATTTAGTTGTAATTTGTGCCATCGTCTACATAATTAGTTGATATTGGTACTGAGCCATTGACTATTGAAGTATTCATTAAACATAGATTAAGCTTAGGTGTTAATAACCACTTTGAATTATTACAAAAAAAGGAGAGAACTAAGCGTGAGAATTATGGGTGATGGAAAGCTAGAATTCAAGAGGACTATATGGGTGATCACATAAGCTATATACTATAATGTTGAATATTAAATAATCTAATTTTACCATTAATGTTATGTTTTAATTTAGCTTTAGTTTTATAATCCACAAGAGGGAGATTGTTATACCTTTTAATATGATGATCACAAGATAAAGCCTAAGTATTCACTAATACTTTATTGAACTTAGTATTGTTTTAGTTAGATCTCATGGAGTATTCCAATAGTCTCCATTTGTTTGAGTAAGAACTATAACATAAATATTGAATACAATTTGATGGCTTAATCTACATAAATTTGAATTTATATAGATGTCAAATATAAAGAAGTCAAAAGGTATAACAAAACGTAATTCGAATGACTTTAAGTTCAAAAAAAATATAAATAACTTATTTTTTAACTATATGAATATCTTGAATACTTGTTAAAATTTTCTTTTTTTCTACTAGAATTATACAGTACTTTGTTTTTTATCTTCATAAAATCAGATAAAAGAAAAAAAATAAAAAAAGACGACCTTTTAAGAGATCGTTAGACAGTGTTGCCGTTAAACGATGTGTAAAACGAAACAGAAGATTTTGTCACCATCGTTCGATTAAAGAAATTGAACAAATTAACAAAAATATAATTGAAATGTTAAACTAATTCCAAAATTAAATATCATAGACACCTCTGCTATTAAAGTTTTTCTTGAGAAAATAAGGAGAAGCCTTGTTATGATGCCAACTTTGGCCTTTCCCAATGCATGGTCCTAGTCAACCAATGAATTTTTTTCCTGATATTTAAATTTGTTATATGCTTGAAAACAATCTTCGATAATCATTTGCTTTATCTAATTTTACTTATATATAAAATATTTATTTTAAATAAGGATTTTTTGATAATTTTACATAAAATATTTGGTACACTTTTTAAGTTTTGCTTAATGATATTATTTAAATGGAGAGGTATTGAATTATAAACAAAATTTGGGAATATAACCCACAAGTTAGATGTTATTTTTTTATGCTTTCAATTGAGCCAAAAAAAATGATTGTTAAGAAGATTGTAGGAAAAAAAATATTTTTTTACAGTGGTATTCTTTTTTTAATAACATAAATTATGAAGAATTAAAATCTTGGACTAGTCCAAACCCATAACTAAACTTATAAATTAATATAGTATATTAGCCCAATCATGATCCAAAATTATAATAAAATAAGATTTTTATACAATTTTATTTACTCTAACTAAATTTTGATTATATCAATTTCATGTTGTATTATAAAAAACACCTCATTTGTATGACTTAAATTCAAACAAAAGTTTCTCAAACATATTAATAAAATAGATACATTTATAAAATAAATGAGACATTGGTTCAATAAAATATAATTATGATCTCATCTATAAGGATAACATTTTTAAGCTCAAGATAAGCAAAACAGTATAGCTTTTTTTAGGTATAGATAGCTCATAAGTTTTAATATATCATTAGAAAAAACATAAAGAATACCCTCAATATATCTTTGTGTATATAAGAGGGTGAAAGATAAGGCTCAAAATAACATTCATTGTCTGGCATTTGATATATAAGTGTGCGTAATATAAGAATATATAACAGCTATAAAAGTTTTTTGGATGAGCTTAGAAGATTAAAAATAATCATCTTAACATTAGTAGAGATAAAAAGATTTGTTTGGGTGGGAATTAGCTTGGATTGTTGAAAGTAGTGACTATGATAATAGCTTTACGGTATCAGGATGAAGTAAAGTGATGACAAGGCTAGGTTTGAGAAAAAAAATAGAAGGAGAACTAAGTTAGGTTTCAAGACATTCAGAAAAAAATATACATGATATTTCTGTAAAAAATAAGAAGTGCAAAATTATAGTTAAAAAGCTAGTATTGATACCTTGCATAATATATTTATCTTTAATTATGAACTACATAAATATAATACACGTTTACAATTATAATAAACTCTAACAAATAAATGACCATAAGAATGTTATATTAAACATCAATGAATGTAATATACAAAAATGTATTGTTGGAAAGTTAGATAATAGACACATGCAATTTGTTAGAAAATCATGTTAATCTTATTATATCACTAATAATAAACCATCATATGCAAAACTATGATTTTAAATAGTTTATATCACAAACACGTTAATGATATGTACGGATAATGATGTATAAGTAGCTAAGCTCATACAATTTTTATGTCTCATAAACCTTCGTTTCTTTATCTTGATTAGTATTTCAGAAAAAAAATTACTCAAAGGCAAATTAAAACCTCATGGAATCATTATTGCTAGGGTTATTTAAGTATAAGGAAAAAGATACAAAATAAGCACGTAGTATATGAACAATCAAAATACTACAATACAAATTAATACAATGTTAACAAAAGTTTCACATGCAATATTGCATGAAGGAACGTCTCTAAACTTTTGGCCATATAATGGTTATGCTATAGAAGGCAAAAAATATTAATGTATGTGTACTCCAAAATGTTCTAAATCTCTATAATAGATGTATGTAGATTAAGATCATTAAACCCCAATAATCAACACTTCAAATCAACAAGTAAAATGTCCTCCAAGCACTTTCAAAACACTCTCAAATTAGTATTATAGCATTCCTACAACAACAATAGCAATCTTCAATTGATACAATGTAAGAACAAAGGCAAACAAGTAATAAAATGTAGTGAACAAAAAAGAACGATAATGAAGTCAACATTGATTGCAATTTGGAAAAAGCAAAGCAAGCAAATCTATGATATAAATCAATTGTGAAAATGGCTTATAGCATTCTTCCCTCATGGTCAATCATGTTCTTATCTATCATGATTGCTCTTACTTTGTAAAAGTCTAAGAGAAGAATTGTTGCATGGCTTTACATCCCTATTATTGTGAGGAAGACAATGCACATTGAAAGAGAGAGTAAGGAAAATGGCATGAGCAAGATGCAACCCATAACATAAATGCATATGGTGTTTGGGATTAATGGGGAGTTTAGTCGGTTAACGTCAAAAGATTAGTTTAAAATTGCATTAAGGTTTGAGCGCTCTTGATAATGAATTATTTAAATAGTTTTTATTTGATAATGATTTTTACAAATAAAGAAGAGCTTTTGAAAATATTTTTTTAAAAATTTTTTTTTTGTTAAATGCATTTTATGTGATAATAAAAATGAATTATAAAAGGTTATATTGTAAATTTTTGATATTATGAGGCTAAAAAGGATAAAGCAACTTCAAGAAATAATTGTTAAAAACAAAACTAATCTTTTAAGAGTTTTCAATTCAATAAAAAAGTTGCAACAGGGACTTGTTTGATAATATTTAGCTAAGAAATGAATGAAAATTTAATGTTATTGTAGAATATACTAAAGTTCTTAGATTTTTATAATCATAGAGCAATAATATAGTTGGATCATTGTTCATGAAAAGAAAAACAAGAAACCCAAATTATGGGCATATATTGGGGAAAGGATATGCAAATTGAAGACATATTTTGTAGGAGGAACATGCGAATCATACGGATGACTATTTCTAAATATAGTTATTTTATAGAAATTGTTTGAATGAGATTGTTGAGTGTTTACTTGATCCATTCCCATATCTTTCTTATTTTCTCTAACCCCTTTAAACCATTTCTTTCACAAATCAAACAACTTAAGTTAGTAAAGTTTTGTCCTTAAGCCAAGATGTCTTCTCCGATAAGCTATCTTCGAATAAGTTTTCTTCTTTGCCAATTATTTTTATTTCTTTTTCCTTGTTATATGATCTCAAGTTTACTCGGTGGGTGAATGTTGGTCAACTTCAAGACAAATATTTTGTTGATTTAATATTGTTAATTTTACATATAATAGTCATTGATATAACCCAACAATCAAATATTTTGATTTGATGTTGGTTTAGAAAATTCAAGTTAAATTTAGCTCAAATCTTAATTTTACAAAATATTAAAGAAAAAAGACTATCATGAAACCATTGGAGGATACAAATTTTGTTGTATTATGATATTTATATTTATATTTAATCTCCATGAACTAGATGACTTCAAAGAATATAGTTTATATTAAGATTAAAAAATATTATTTAATTTGAGATTTAACTTAGTCTAAATATTTTTTATTAAAGTATAGTATTTTACTATTAATAATAATTTAATCATGTGTACTGTTGTTGGTTTTGTAAACAATGCTCCATAATTTTTAATGATCTTAGGAATTAAATTGAAATCTTTAAATTCAACAATCATATTTTTCTATCGAAGTTAACCAAGTACATCTTCCTTGCAGTCATACTCTTTTAGCACATGCAAGAACAATTTGGTTGGTTCTCTCTTCTTGTGTCTTTACTAAAACACTTTAACAACCTGTTCTCATGCAAAAACCAAATGGATCAAAGAAGCACGATGCAAACTTATGTGGTGACAAAACTTTGATTATTATATATTTTATATATGACTTCAGTAGAAAACATCAAATGAATTAAATGATTCTTTTGATAAGATCTTTTTGTGATGTTAATCTCATCATAGATAATCCAAAAAAAATGAGACTAACAAACAACCATTTTTGATCTATGTTCCTTAAAATGTCAATATAAATATTAACTGTGTTCCTACTTTTTAATTATTTATGTAAAATTTTCATCACCCATCTTACAAAGTTTCATTTTTTTAAGATCAAACCGCATGAAATATCTATTACATTTAAAATAATACTCATAATACAAAAAATGTTTTATAAAATTACAAAATATATTTAGAATTAGTACTACATTATGCATAAACCATAGCATCAATGGACACCTACTGGCTTTAAGATTATGAACTACTATTGCTATCGTCAAGGAACCATAAAAACCAGCTCGACGATCTCTTGCCCACCTTATAGAGGCTTTTAAGAACAACTGCTCTATGAAATCCATATTAAATACATAGCCAATATTTCTTTCGCCGTAATTTCAAACCCTTAAACACCATTCAAGATCTTCTCTTTGCTACACAGCAGCTTACGAGAAAGATCAAGGTGCCCTCCTCCCCTAGAGTATCATGGTAAAGGGGATAAACAAAAAATTATATAATTTTTAACAACAATTGTATACGAAGATTAAACTAATTAAGCTTTGTGCACCAGCTCATCCTTCTTTGATTAGCTATCTGCCATCGAAAACATCATCTTCATAACCAATTTTTCCATTCTGATCCCTACTATGCCGCTGTTTAATCCACTGAAAAATATCTTCTAGTGATTCCTTGCATTGATATACGCAGCAGAAAAATCACTGAAATGCTTAAATAAATTGCCCGACACCAATGTCTACTTAAAACCTATCTCTCTCAAATACTACGTACGAATTATTCAACAACTTCATCAAGTGATTCAAATAAAATTATCGTTAAAGAAAAATGACTAACAAGCAAAGGGAAAGACTATATGCAATCACAACCCCAAAACCTAAATCGAGAAACCGTACATCAAACTATATCCTCTTTAACTTGCTCAAATGGCTTCTTAATCGAAAGGGTTGCCCATGTGTTGATCAAACTGTTGAAACCTACCAATGGAGTTTAATCACTTCGACTTGTCTTTGCATTTTCCTTCTAAATTTTTTATATGTAATTGCTAAAATAGACCAACATCAACAGATTATAGATTCTCAATCACTGTCCATGCAACTCAGTTTACACTTGGGTTTGGCAATGTCAACCCACATTTTTTAAGTTATTGGGACAAGAAGGCATCTATGAAAAGTACACATTTTTGTAGTGCATCCCATGAGCTTTTAGTCAAACCTCAAGTCGAATAAGGTTGCTCACTTAATGAAGAGATGGAATAGGTGATCTGCCTACTCCTAGAGATGGCCCAAAACAATCTAACGTAGAGTAATGCCTTAGGTGGCTAATGCCAAAGGGTACACTTTGGCAGTTACACTTTATATGGATGATCCATTGAGTGCAAAAAGGGAAAAGTAATAGTCCATATTAGTAAAATGTTCATTTTGTGCACTCTTAACTATTGGCAAAAAAAGGTATGATTTTAAGAAATATTATTCTTTGATATAATAGACAACCTAAATTTTATTCAAAAAATAGCAACGTAAATTCAATCTAGTCAACCCGAAGTCCCTGTATATTGTGGACACCACTACAATGTCATATTCCCTTCTGCCCCAAATGAACAACCATTCAAAAGGAGTAGTGCACTCCATTCACCTCCACACTTCCCCATTCCTTCAGACACAAAAAAAGAAATTGTGAAGCTCATTCTAACTAGGCTTCATGGTTAGATAAGGTTGCTTTACATTACCAGCTTTAACCAATGAATCAACATTGGCCATTCTTCGTAGCTTGTCAAATCTTTTGGAAGCTCAGCAAGAGCCTTGTGCTAGAGTTTAGTCAAAAGCACCTACCATCAAGTTAGATCAATTAATATGCTAGATCTAGCTATGAGGAAACTATTGAAGCCTATTAGCTCCTTGACCTAACAAAGATGTTTTTTCTCGTTCAGATTAGAGGAAACTTATTGTAGATAATTTCTTTAAGTTTCTCAGGAATTCTTTTATTAAAGGTTCATGTAAGCATAGCCCATGTTGACCCTTTGGCCATATATCCATTCTTTTGCACTGCATTTTTGGCTAAGCAGAGTATGATGCCAAGCTTGCAAATCTACATTGTGTTAAGGATTGGGCAAGCATGTTTGTGCAAGTTGCTATTCCCTAGAGGATTCCTAAGATGAGTTTTTTTAAATACCATAGAATATAAAGATTCAATTAAGCCTACACTCACATTAAACAGTATTGAAGTTCTTTATGATTAAGATAATCCCAAATAGGTTGTGTGAATTATGGTAAATAAAATTTTCTTTCAACTTTCAGTTTCAATTAAAACTTAATTCTTTTAAGCTTGAACAAGAAAAATAGTACAAAAAATATTTTGAGGTTGGTCGACTCAAAATCGAGCCTACATCCACCCCTAATTTGTATCAGGAAAAAACCACTAAAATCACAAAATTACTAGCAAGGTGTTTCGTACGGTTCACCTCAAACCTACTTGGGATTTTACCTACAACTAATTTCGAACCTACTTGAGTTTTTTTGGGCTCAACTCAAACCCCAGGCTTTTGCACAATTGTCGAGATGCCCTTACCCCAAAAAAAGAAATACAAAATATTGGCAAAACTTAAGACAATTTTAGAGAAATATGACGCACACACAATACCAAAAATAGGGAGGAATAAGGGTTGGAATATAGTTGAAGCAAAAACCTCCAATTTTGGGTTCCTTCTTGCAGCTTTCACTTTGTGACTTTTGAAGCATCGTATGCACATGGAATTGCTTGATATTATGATTTGAAAGCTTTAAAATATTTACAATGGTAACCTTTAGGAGTTCTTCATCATTCCTCATTTATTGAGCTTAATTTGAGCTCTAAATCCACTCCCAAGGGCTCTAAAATGAACTAGCCATTTGATTAATGGACACAAACTAGTCATCGTTCCATTTGGAGCCTAAAATTGACGTTCTGATTGAATCTCGAATTGATCGTTCGAGATGAATCCTGGTCTTTGGATCTATGAGGCCTACATCTGGGCCATTTAATCGTGCGTTCGTTGTCCTATATATATTAAAATAGCGTGTCTAGAAATAAAATAAAATAAAAACTTACTGTAGTGGTTCTGCATCCTCTTGCAAATTTGGCTAGGGTTCGAATCTCCTGCTTGGCCATTCCACTGTTATCATGCAACAATATACCTTGATCAATCTAAGCCGTCCGATCTTGTCTACCCTTCCACCTTCTTTGACAATCTAATGGAAGTTTAGTCCCACATCGTCCAAATGTCTTTGTGATTACTCTCTATAACACTTTCGGTTCATGCGCCTCTCGAGCTATTTGGGGTTGGCTCCCCCTTTCTCAACCAAGATTTCATCACTTGGTCCTGGTTGACTTGATTTTGCACATATTTTGGTCAGCTTTCCCTGAGAATTGAGTTAGCACTTGTTTCACACTAATTTTGTTCAGCAGCTATGGGCTGATTTCTCACTTGTTCCATTCAGCAGTGCTCTTCATGCGGCCACTGGGCTTTGCTCACCCCTTTTCGGTCTATCACACAGTTCTTATTTTATTTTATTTTTTAAATCCTTAAAGCCTGGATGGACCAGCCATCGAATCGGGTCAACCGACCCAATCCTGCAGTGAAAATTCTTGAGACCAAAGTTATTTTATAGTGTATTGTGAGAATTTTTGTGCCAAAATTTTGAATATAAGTATACCAAGATAATGTTATATTATGATAGCATTACAAGTGTCCTAAATGACAATGAAAAGAAATTCTTGAAAAATAATTCGTACATAATTTTAAGAAATCAAATATCAATGTCAATACTTTTCATCAATAATTCCTGGCCTAAAAATCAAAATTCAAAAATTATTAAACTTATAATATTTTCAAATATTAATACTACTAGTATGCCACATCATCTCAAAATTTGGGCATATCAAATTCAAGAAAAATTAAGAGATATTCAAGTATAAAAATTTTGGTGCATGCCTTCAATTTCCTTGAAGCTTGCTATCACTCCAAGAGTGCTGAAGACCACTACTTTAGACATTTTAAAGTTCATGGCTTGACTTAATTTAATATTAATAATTTCACTTAAAGTAAGCCCAAATGATATATAAGTTTTTATGCTTGACTCATTAAACACAAGAGTGTAACAGGCACACTAACAATTAAAGAGAACATCATGAATGAAAGTGCAGTTAGTTGGTTCAAAGGAAATCAAAGAATAGGACTACCATTCATTTAAAAACCTTTTCAATGCAAACATTCATTCACACAAATTAGAGAATTTGATTTCACACAACTTATGTATATGGAAAAATACTAAAGTGTTAAAAATTATATAAGATGTATTTAATGGAAATAATGGAAAAGATCGTGCATAAGTGAACATGGGGATAAACACAAGTGATCTCACAGAAAAGCATCATACGATAGCAAACTTATGGCTGAACATGAGTGGTTAAGTGAGACTAACATCACATAAAGCTTCAAAAAATTCAGTAATTATCAAGCATTAAAACTTATATAGGGTCGATCCCCAAACATTGTGTTGAAGATCTGAAATAAGGCAATTCATGGGAAGATCTAATGTTCGAAAGGCCTTGACAACACAAGGAGGTCGCTAGCTTCAAGAGTTGCAAAATGAAGAAGTGTTAGGTGATGTTTGTAGTTGTCAGGATGAGTAGTGTGGGTGAAGATAGAATAAGTGAAGACCAAAGGCATTAGTATTTGAGGGATAACATCGATGAGGGCCAATCATGGTTAGGCAATCACAAAGTAGGAGGCAGTTGTTAGTTGATTTGGACAACTTTGGGAAAGGTTGTCGATGTCACTGAGTGTGTGTCAGTAGGTGCTTTTATGTGAGTGTGCATGTGTGTGTGTGCCTCTATGTGTGTGTCCATGTGTGCTTCTGCATGTCAATGTCCATGTGAGGGTGTTTGCACGAGCATATGTGTGTGTATGCATGTGTGTGAGTGTGCATGTGCATTTGTGTGCATGGCTAAGTGCTTGTGTGAATGTGTGCATGCATGTTTACATGTGTGCATACTTGTGGATGTCTGTGCTTATATGTATTTATGCATGTGTATTTGTGTTTTTTTGTGTGCATGTGTATGTGCATGTGAGTGTATATGTTTATGTGCATATGCATGGACATGTGTGTTCGTGTATGTGTAGTGTGTGTTCATGCAAGTGCACATGCAAGTTTTTGTAAGCATGTGAGCATGAGTGTGTGCATGTGTGTGTGTTTGCATATTCGTGCATGAGCAAGTTTGTGTGTATGGATTTGTGTGTATGTGTAATAGCTAGTGTATGTGTGTGTCTATCTGTGCATATTTTTATAAGTGTGTATGCATGTGTTTGTGTGCATATCTGCTTGTATATAGTTGTGTGTGTTTGTGTGCACGTGTTTGTGTGTGTGTGTGTGTGTGTGTTTTGCATGCATGTGTGTCTGTGTGTGTGCATGTGCATGTGCGTGTGTGTGTGTGTGTGTGTGCTTATATGTGTCCATGTGATTATATACATGGATACATGTGAATGTGTGTGTGTGTGCCTGAATGTATTAGTGCATCTATGTGCTTGTGCATGTGCTTGTGTGTGCATGTGTGTTAGTATGCTTTTGTGAGTGATTATTTTTGTGGGTACATGTGTGGGCTTGCATATCATTAGCTATGTGTATGGGTGTGTGTATGTGACTGTGCGAATGCATGTCCATATCTGTGTGTGCATCTATGCATACAAATGTATGTGTGAGAGTGTGTATGTCCATGTGCACAAGTGCATGTGTATGTATATATGTTTGTGTGGAGTGTGTGTGAATGTACATGTGTTATTATGTGTGCATGTGTTATTGCATGTGCATGTTCATGCATATGTGTGTGGATACATATGCATGCACTCACATGTGTGTGTGTGTGTTCTATGTGTTGGTGTGTTTGTGAGTGTCCATTTGTGCATGTGCATGCATGCACTTGTGTGTGTGTGTGTGTGTGGGTGCACACGTGTGTCTATTCATGTGTGTGTTTTCATATGTGCTTGCACATGTGTGTTTTGAGCCAGTGTGTATTTGTGAGGGTGTACATTTATGTCCATGTATATGTATGCTTGCATGTGGGCCTGTGTGTATGTGCATTTGTATGAACATGTGTGTGTGTCTAGTCATGCACATGTGTGTATGCATGTTTGTTTATGTGCATGTGTAGGAATGTGTATGTGTGAGTGTGTGTTTAGGCATGTATATGTTTATTTTTTGGTGCATGTGTGTGTGCAAGTTTGTGTATGTGTGTAAGTGTATGCACGTAGCTACATGTGCATGTGTATGTTTGTATGTGTGCATCTTTTTGTGTGCTTATGCATGTGTGTGTGTGTTCGCATGTGCATTTCTGAATGTGTGTGTTTACTCCTTGCATTTATCTTATGTGTGTGTATGTGTGTGCACATTTGTATGTGTGCATGCGTGTGTGTTTACCTATGTAACTATGTCTGTTCATGTTTGGTGTGTGTGCCTTTGTGTGTTCATGTGTGTGCTTCTAGGTGTGCAAATATGTGGGTGCATGGGGATGTGTTCATGTTCATGTGTGTGCATGTGTGCGGGTCTATATGTGTATGTGTTTGCATATGTATGCATTTATGTGTATGCGTGTGTGTGTGTGTATACGTGCATGTTTTGTGCAAGGGTGTTGGTGTGTGTGCTTGCCTTTGTGTGTGCATGTAAATCTATATGTGTGTGGGTATTTGTGCATGTGTGTTTGCATGGATGTCTGTGTGCATGCTTGTATGCATATGTGTAGATGTTTTTTTGCATGTTTGATGTCGTTATGTGTGGCTGCATGTGCATGCATGTATATGTATATGTTTGCATGCCTATGTGCATGTGTGTGTACGTGATTATATGTGTGGGTAGGTATTTCTACATTAGTGCATTGGTATTGCATAAGTGCATGCATTGATGTGTTTTGGTGTATGCGTGCATGCATGCATGTATGCATAAGTGTGTTTATGCATGTACGTGCCTCTATTTGTGCATTTGTGCTTGCATGCATGCATATGCATGTGCATCTGTACATTTTTGTGTGTCCATGTGCAAGTGTGTCTATGCATGTGTATGTGTGTATGCTTGTGCATGTGCATGTATATGTGTATTCATGCATATGTGTTTATGTGTATGTGTGTGTGCATGCATGATTATTTGTGAGTACATGTATGTGTGTGTCTTTGTGTGTGTAACAAGGCAGGCGCATGTGTGTGTCCATGTTCATAGATGTATGTATTTGTGTGTATGCATGTGTGTGTGGGTGTGCATGTGTGTGTATATGAATGTGCATGTTTGTTAGTAGGTGTGCATGTATGTTTGTGAATGTGTGTATGCAAGTGTCTTTGTGTGCTTTTATTTTTGTGTTTGCATCGATGTGCCTGTGTGATGTTCATATATATGCATGCATGTATGCATGTGTATTTGCATGTGTGTGTGTATATGTGGTTGTGCATTTATATGCATGTTTGTGTGTGTGTGTATGTGTACGTGTGTGCATGCATGTGTGAGCATGTAAGGGTGTGTGTATATAGGTGTGCATTTGTATGTGTGCATGTGTGCATGTGCCTATGAGTGCAGATGCATGTTCATTTATGTGTGTGTGTGTGTATGTGTCAATTTTTGTGAGTCTATACATTTGTGCATATGTCTTTGCATCTACATGCATGTGTGTGTGCATGCATGCATGTGTTTATGTGTGTTTGTGTACTTGAATGTGTGTTTTTTGGTTTGTGCATAAGTCCATGTGGATGTGTGTGCGTGTCCATACATGTGTGTTACTGTGAATGGTTGCATGCAAGTGTGTAATTGTGTATATGTGTACATGTGTTTGTGTGTGTGTGCGCATGCATGTGCGATGCCTGTGCATTTGTGTGGGCATGTGCATATTTGTTTTCTTTTGAGTGTATCTATGTGTGTTCTTGTGCATGCATGTGCATATGTGGTTTTTTAGTGTGTGTGTGTGTGTGTGTGCACATGTGTGAGTGTGAGTGTGTGCTGTGAGTCCCTATGTATGTGAATATTTATGTGTGTATATGTGTGCAAATGTATGTGTTTGAGAGTATTTATGCATGTGCATGTGCACATATTTGTTTTTTTGAGTACCATTCAATGTGTGGGTATGCCTATATTTGCGTGTGCATATGCATGCATGTGTTGGCACACATATCGATGTGGTTGTGCTTGTGCATATATGTGTGTGAATAAGTTTATGTTTTTGCCATATGTATAAGAGTTCATATATTTATTTATCCTAATGTGCATGTATGCATGTGTATGCCAATGTGTATATGCATGTGGGTGCATGCATATGTGCATGTGTATGCATATGTGTGTGTGTTCGTATTCATGTGTACATGAGCATATCCATGCATGCACGTGTGTACACATATATGCATGTGTGTGCATGTTTGCGCTTATGTTTGTGTGTGCTTATATGGATATTTGTGTGTGCATGCATGCATGTATAGATCTGTGTCTATGTTTGTGAGTGTGTGCATGTGTACTTGTGTCGTGTGTGTTCTAGTGTCTGTGGTCATGTGCTTGTGTGCATGTGATCATGCATGTGTTCATACATGTTTGAGTGTGCCCATGCATGTGTGTAAGTTTGTATAGGTAGGTGTGTGTGGTGAGTTTATTTGTGCATGTATATGTGTATGCATGTTCACCTAGATGTGTGCACATGTGTACTTTTGTGTGAGTGTTGGCGTGTGTGCGCTCATTCGAGTGTGTGTGTGTGTGTGTATTTACTGTGTGTATGTGTGTGTTGTTACACTTGTGTGTGTGTAGGTGTGTATGAGCATGTTTGTTTGCATACATGTTCATTTGTATGTGCATGTGAATGTATGTATGTAAGCAAGTGTTTGAGCATATTTTTGACTTCTTGCATGTATGTGTATGTCTTTGTGTGTTAACATGTGTGCATGTGTACTTGTGTAGATATCCTGTGTGTGTATGTATGAAAGTGTTTTTGTGTGGGTGTTCATGTGTATGTGTGCATGTGTGTTTGTGCATGTGCATGTGTCGCATGTGTGCATGGTTGTGCGTGTACGTGTATGCTCTCATGTGGATGCCTGGACATATGTGTGCATGTGTGTGTGTGTGTGTTTAGGTGCATGTATGTATGTGGGTTTGTGTGGGTGTGTATGTGATTGGGTGTGTGAAGGTGTGCATTCATGTATACTTTTGTGTGTTTTTATTTGAGAATGTTATTGCATATTTGTATTTGTTTGCATGTGTGTGTGTGTATATATGTGCTTGTGTGTGTGTTGGTGTGAATTTGATAGAGTATATGTGTGTATGTGTGCATATACATTTGTTTATGTGCATGTGCATATATTTACTTGTGCATGTCTGTGTGTGTGTCCGAGTGTGCATGTGTGTATTTTAGTGTCGATGTGCATCTGCGTAAGTGTGTGCATCTTTATGTTTGTGCATGTGTGCATTCATGTGTTTCTACCACATGTGTGTGTATGTATATGTATGTATGTATGCACGTTTTTTATGCATTTATGCTTATGTGCAAGTGTCTATGCATGTTTGTTTTGTAAGTGTTTGTATGCATGTGCGTGGGTGTGCTCATGTGTATATGTGTAAGTGTGCATGCATGTTTGTGCATGTGCTTGTATGGGTGTGTGCTTGCTTGTTTATGTGCAGGTGTATGTGCATGTGTGTGCGAGCATATGCACATGTGTTTGTGAATGTCTATGTGTGCACACATGTCTTTGTGTGTGTGCGTGTTGGTGTGTTTGTAGGCATGCATGTGTGTACATGTGTGTGGGTACATGTGAGCAATTGTGTGTGTGTGTGCATTCGTGTGTATGCATTTGCATATGCATGTGTGTGCAAATATGTGTGTATGTGTGTCTCTATGCATGTGTGTGTGCATGCGAATGTTAATGCGTGCATGTATGTATGTGTGTGTGTGCATGCATGTATGTTTAATTGTTTGTTCTTGTATCAGTGCTTATGTGTCTTAGTATGTCCATGCATATGTTTGTGCGTGTGTGTGGGTGCATGTGCATAGATTTGTGTGTGTTCGTTCTTGCATGCACTTGTGTGTTTGTGCATGAGTGTGTTTCTGTGTGTGTGTGTGCATATGTCTGTGCATGCGAGTGTTTATATAAGTGCAGTCATGTGCATGATTGAGTGTGTATGAGAGAGCCCGTCAGAGTGCACGAGCATGTTTGTGCATGTTCATGCATTTGGGTGTACATATGTGTGCCTGTGTTTGATCATGTATGTGTCATTGCATGTCCTTATGTGTTAATGTGTGTTAGCAAATGTGTTTATGTGGCTGCACATGTGCATGCATGTGTACCTACAAGCATGTTTGTGTACATGTGTGCATGTGTGCCTATGTGAATGCACATGTGCATGTATGCATACATCTATGTATATGTATGTGTATGTGTATGTGTATGTGTATGTGTATGTGTGTATGTAAATGTGTAAGTGCATGCTTGTGTGTGTATGTTTGCTTGTGCATGTGTATGCTTATGTGCATTTGTGTGCATATGTGTGCCTATGTGTGTGAATGTGTATATGTACGACTTACATGTCTATGCATATATGTTTGTTTTTGCATGCAATTGCCTTTGTTCGAGTTCTGAGTGTTTGTGTACGTGTGCATCAAGCTGTGTACATATGAATGCACACTATTGTGCATGTGTTTGTGTATGCACATGTGCATGTGTGGACATGTGGGTGGGTGTATTTGTGTATGCATGTTGTGCATGTGTATCTATGTGAGTGTATGTGCATGTGCATGTATTTGTATGTGCAAGTGCATGTGTGATCATGCCTGTACTTCAGCTTATGTGTTGCATGTTTTTTTAGTGTGTGTATATATGTGTCTGTATGTGTATTTGGGTACGTGTGTGTGCACTTGTGTGCCGATGTGCCATGTGTTATGTGTGTGTGGGTGTGGGTGTTTCTCTCTATGTATGTGTGTGTGTCTGTGGGTGTGGGTTGTAGATGTCGGTGTGTAAGTGGGTGTATTTGTACGTGTAGGTTTGTGTGTGTGGGGGTGCATTAGTGTGACCATGTTTGTATATGTAAATGTGGGTATGTGTGCATATGCCTGCATGTGTGTGTATATGTGTGCTTACTATGGGTGAATGTGTTTATGTTCTTTTTTGCACATCTACGCTTGTGTGCATGTGTGCGTGGGCATATGCATGAAAGTGTGTGAGCATGCTTGCATGCATGCATGTGTATGTATGAGTGCATGCATGCTACTTTGTGTACGTGCATATCTTTGTATGTTCATGTCTCTGTGTGAATGTATGCAAGTGCATGTATGTGTGAATGTGTGTGTGTTCGTGTGAGTGTCTATGTATATCTATGTTTGTGAGGAAATGTGTGAGTGTTTGTACGTATGCATACATGTGTGCATGTGTTTTTATTCATGTACTTGTGTGTGTGTTTTTGTTTGCTTATGCATGTGAATGTGTGTTTATAGTGTGTGTGCCTGTACTTATGTTTGCATGATTTCGTGTGCATTTACATGTGCATGTGCATTTGCATGTCTATCTATGTCCGTGTTTGTCTACATGTGATTTAAGTGTGCGCATGTGTGCATGTTTATGTGTGTGTGTGCATTTAGATGCATAGGTGTGTGAGCATTTGCATGTGTGTGGTTGTGTGTGTGTGCCATATGCAACCGTCCATATCTGTGTGTGTGTGCATATGTGTGTCTATGTGTGTGCATGTGTGTGTGCATGTGTGCATGTATTCTAGCATGAGTGTGTAGGTATGTGTGAGTGGTGTGTGTATGGGTGTGTGTGTTTTGGCACTTTTGTGCATGTACGCGTCCATGTGTGTGCGTGTTTGTGAGCACATATGTGTCCATGTTTGTGTCCACTTTTTGCATCCATGTGTGTGCTTGTGTGTAAGTGAATGTATCTTTGTGGACATGTTTGTCTGTGTGTGCTTCTGTGTACCTTTGTGTGTGTATATGTATTCTTATGTTTATTCTTCTATGTGTGTGTTTGCATGTGTTCTTAAGTTCATACATGTACAGGTGCTATACCACACATGCAAACACTCATGTACGTAGGTGCACAACTACATGAACAAACATATGCTTAAACACAAACCTCCACACACTCACACTCATGCACATAGACATACATATAAAACAACACACACACACATATACATGCACATGTACTTACACAAACCGACATATGCACACACTTATGCTCAAGTCAACACATGCACACATGCACACACATGCACACACATGCACACACATGCATAAACATACTCTTTCACACACACACACACATAGAGGAACATAGATATGAACCATCATACACATGCAAACACAAACACAAACACACATGCATGCATGCAAATGCATGTGTATGGGCACACACACATATGCATGCATATACACACATACACATCCACACACACACCCACCCACATGCAGCACCACACTCACCTAGGCACACATGCAATTGAACAAAAGCATCTATGGACACACACCACATAGGCAAACACAAACATGTACACAAACCTACACACATATGCACACATGCACAAAGACACTCAGACACAAGCACTCACATGCACATGGACACACACACACTAAAGCACATGCACATGCACACAATATAGATAGATAAGCACCAATACACATGTTCACACATATATGTACACATAACCACACACATGTACTTTCAAACACATATGTCTATGCACACAAATACACACATGCACATACAAACAAACAAACATAGTCATGCAAGCACACTAGCAAATGCATGAATGCATATGTAAGCAAACACACAACACACAAATATGAACACACACATAGATACACACTTACACACAAACACACATATATGCACACATGCACACACACATGCACACCCATACATACAAGCTTGCACACACACATACACATATGCATGCACACCTACACAAATACATGTAGCACACTCATAAACTTACATTCACCTATATCCATGCAAAAACAGACACAAAAACATACACACAAACGAACACACATGCACACAGACAGACATGTATACACAAAGAAACACACACACATGAATGGTTGCACGCTCACACACCACGCACAAATGCACATACCCATATATGCACATCAATAAGAAAACATGTGCAAATTGATGCATAACACAAGTCCACACAGAAACTCAAGTATACATACACACACATACACTCACACAAGCACATACCTACACACATCCACATACATAAGCACACACAAGCATATGCACACATAAGCACATGTATAAGCACACTCATATTTATATGCACATGTATAGTCTTATAGACATGCACACACACAGGAATGCACGCATGCATAAAAATACACACATATCCATGGACACACACACATGCACAAATACTGACACACACATACACACATGTGCACACACATATCTGCATATGTACATTCACACATGCAGTCATAGACATAGAAATACACTTGCATATATACACACAAACACACACATATGCACTCACACACATGTAGATACACACATGCACACATCCACACACAAGCACACACTCACAAAAACACACACATGTTATATGCAAGTACCTACACACATGACACACATGCACATGCATCTGTAGGTACACACAAGCACACAAACACACACATATACACACCCACACACACACATGCGTATGCACACTCGTATTCACATGTGCACACATATGCATAGATATGCACATGCACACACATTTATGGAAAAATAACATGCACACACACTTGTGCACGCACATGCACGCATACACATAGGTCGACATGCACTCACACATGCACAAATAACCACATATGGCACATAGACATGTGCATACACACAAGCACATACACACATGCATCTTCTTCTTCTTTTTCTTTTTCTTGTAACTCTTCTTCTTCTTCTTCTTCTCCCTCCTCCACTTCCTCTTGTTCTCCAAAAACGCACATGAACACACGCACACGCACACACACACACACAAACATGCACAAATTCACGCACGCACACATCCATAGGCATATATGCTCACACACATGCACACACACATGCACAAGCATGTGCACAAATATGCATGCACACAACACACGCACTTTAACATGCATGCAGACATGTGCAAAGGCACATGCACATATACACACAAAAATACACACATGCACATGCACACACACAAAAAAACACACACACACAAGCACTCACACATGCATAAGTACAATCATGTGCAAATGTGAGCGTGCATATGTATAGTCACATATGCACACACACACACATGCACAAGCACATACACACAAACCTATGCACACCTACATAAACGAACATACACACATAGACATATGCACATAACCACATAGGTGCAAATAGATACAAAGATAAGCACACATAGACACATTGATGTACATAAATGCATGCACACACACACACATAACGCACATGTTCAGAAGTACACATGTTAGAACACTCATGCAAGCATAAACACACACACACAAACACACATATAAACAAACACACAAATGCATGCACCTACACAGACATTCACACATGCACACACACACACACATGCATACACATGGAGATGTACGCACACACGAACACACTTACATGCACATGCACATAGACTTACATATGCACACAGGCACAGACATATACATGAGTGTATGCATGCATGCACACACGTGCAAAGATAATGCATTCACACACACATGAACACCCATGCACATGTGCATGGACTACATGTGTGTGTACATAAGCACACAGACACCCATACACTCAAACACACACATGCAATAATGCACTCACTTACACACACATTGGCATGCCTACACAAACACTCACATGCATGCACACAAGCAAACACACACACAAACACCAACATAAACAGCTTCACACACACACTCACACAAATGCATTCATGCATGCCTATAACACATAAACCTACACACATGCACACACAATAACATTCATGAGCATGCACACATAACATACATGTAGACACAAACACACATGCACACACACACATGCATATGCACAGCCACACATATACATGCACCCCCATCACACACATAGATGCACAATAGTATGCACACATGCTCATGTGCATAAGTATGTACATGCATAAACATAAGAACACATACAAACACACATAAGAATGTGCACAAATGTATATGCACACACACATAGGCTCACACACTCACACCCACTCCAACACATATGTCCATAAATAAATGTAAAAACATGCTCACATACACACATGCATGCACACACAAACACAAACACACATATACACATAAACATTTGTGTGGACAAACACACATGAACACACACCCAAAAGCACACGTGCATGTACCCACAAAAACACACAAGCACACACACACATCCACACACATGCATGCACACACACACACACATACACACATATGCACACACAAATACACATACATACAAACTCACACAAGTACATGTACATACACGAATACACATTTGGATGCTCACATTTACACAAGTAGGCACACACACTTTCACGCAAACATGTAAGGACACAAACACATGAACACACATAATTGATCATGTGCACACATGTACACACATGCACACATAATCACAAGTGTACATAGGGACCCGTACACACGTGCGCACTCCTACACACTTACACACACAAACCTACACACACATGCAGGCATGCATGCGCACTCACTCTCATATACTCACAAACATGCATATATCCACACATGCACACACACACACATGCATGCAAACACAAACACACATGTATGCATGCATACATAAACACACACCCATACACACATCTGCACCCATGAACACACACACATATGAACACATGCACATGCACTCACACAAACACATACACATACATGTAAAGGAACACAAAAAGTAAAATGTCGAGGATACACAAATGCACATGCACACACAGACAAACACATAGAGACAATCACACTCACAGACACAAACACATGTGCACACACATATACACATGCACAATAACAAGCATATTCTTGCACATGCACTTGCACACATAATGCACATACACTCAACATACACAAGTGTGCACATATGATCACATACATAGACATACACACTCTCACATAAGCATGCCAACATGTATACATGCATACATAGACATTATACACACACAAATTAACTCACACATGCATGCACTCACATACAAATGTACACATACACATACACATGTACACACAAATGCTTACTTGCATACATGCACATATACACACACACACACATATATATGCAAACACACACATGCACCCACACAAGACACACATGCACGCACACACATATGCACATGCACCTAAACACAATCATACCCATGCACATGCACACACACACACAAACACACAAGCACATATACACACATGAAGACATACACATACACACACGCATACACATATACTCACATGTATGCATCGACATCTACATGCATTCACACACACACACACACAAACACACACACACAAAGACACACATATGCATGCAAAACACACACACCCGTATATGTAGACATGCATGTACATATCCATGCACAAGCATAAACACTCACACACATGCACAATCACACGCATATACATATACACACATTCACACAAACTCGAAAACACAAAGACACACATTATCATACACCCACACATTTACATTCATGCGCACATGTATACCAGCATACGCACATACAATAGCACATAAAAATGCACACAGATACACACATGCATGTACACACATCCAAGCATACAGAACACATCAACACGAACATACATAAACATGCTCGCGCACATACACATGCACATACACACACATTCTCTCACACAAACACATACCTAGACAAATGCATACATGCACCCGGTAGGCACATTCATATGCACTAATGCTTGCACACACACATAAGTACCTATGCACACATATATACTTGTGGACACACAAGTGTACCTACATACACACATGCACAAATTATGCACACATAAACACAAGCACACATGTGCATATTTCTACGCACACACATGCATCAGGACATGCATGCTCATGCACACACTACCCGTGCACTCACATATTTAACCGCACACACTCTTATGCATAAACATAGGCACACACACATTAGGACAAAGGAAAACACACAAACACACATGTATACAATATGCCAGAAACACATAATCGCACACACACGCACACATGTACACTCACATGCACACACATGTATACATACATGCACATTAACACACACATATGCACATACACACATAAAACACAAACAAACACACATAGATAGGCATGCACACACAAATACATGCACACCAACATATATTGACATGCACCCACATGCACTCACATACATGCACACAAAAGCATATAAACCCACGCATAGGCATAAAAATGAATGCACACATTTATAGAAGCACACTCTCATGAGTGCACTAATGTGAGCACACATACACATAAATGTGCACTTGAATGCATGCACACACACACATGTATACTCGAATGCACATAGACATAAACACACACATATACATACACATACACTCGTGCAATAGCAAACAAGCATGGATATGCATTAGCACATGCAAGCACACTCACATGCACACACATGCACATACATGCATGTATGCAAATACAAGCACACACATATGTAAAAGGACAAACACACACACAAATACATAGGCACATGCATGCACACATTTGCACACACACACTCACAGATGCACACAAACATGTGCACACATGAACATATGCATGCAAGCATAGACACGTGCACGCACACACACACACAGATGCATATATGCATGTACACATGCACACACATGCACAAACATAAACATGCACACACATGCACATGTATATGCACAGGTGCAAACATGCACACACATACATGCACTTTCACAAATGTATGCACATCCATACCCATGCACAAGTAATCATGTGGAGACACACACAGTAAACAAAGCATAGTCAGCACACACACGAACACACCTTCATATGCAGACATACACACACATGCACACATACATACATGTGTAAACATGCCCGCAAACATACACACCATATACTCACCTACACATATGCACATGCATGCTTGAACATAGGCACAACATGTAGATATGTATGCACCAGCAAATACACACATGTAAGAATACACGTTCACACTTGTACAAACACAAGTATAGATACACACTTGTACACACACACAAAGTTGCACATGCATGCATACACACCCACACATGTGCATACACAAGAACATGCACACACATAAGCATAAGCAAACACACACACACATAGACAAGTACCTATATGTAGATGCATGCAAGTGCATGCACTAACACATCACATGCACACTCATGCGCACGCACATTAAGACACACACACATACACACACAGGCATGCATGAACATTCATGAAAGCACACACACAAACACTCACACATAGGCACACATGTATACACATACACATAAGCACCTACACACTTGCACATGCACACAAAAGACATACACACACACACACATCCACATGCACACATGCATAAATTAACAATCATAAATACGTGCATTTATACTCACATATAAAAAACACTTACAAACACACACATGTATAAAGATACATGCATAAACACACACACAAACACATATACACACATGTGTGTGCATGCAGGTGCATGTATACATACACACAAATACAAACACACAAATGTGCACACATGCACACTTACATGCACACACACATGCACATAAACACACACACATATATATACTGATAAGCACACATAGATGTGCTTACACTTGCACAAATATGCTTATACATATGCACACACATGCACACACATACATATGCATTCACATATGCACACATACACACCAATAAACACCCTCATAGATTTGTGCAAGGCATACTCATGCATGTGCACATACATACAAACCCATGTACACTCTCTCTCACACACAAATACACGTGTACATACATGTATGACACAATTATACATATACACATACACACACATGCATGTATACACATAGTCACACCAACACATAGGAACATGTACCTACACACACATGGTCACACAAACATAAGCACACATGTACACGTGCAAACACACATAAATAAGAATAGTATCTTGATCATCATCACTTCATTTAGCTTTCGGAACTAATGATCTAGATAATATCTTATTATGATTAGATCTAGACCCTTCAATAGTTATTCTGATTGGATAGTTTAGATTGAGATAGTCGCATTTCATTTTTTACTTTCATCTCTTATAATGGCTAGCTTTCAAAAAAGATAATTCTAGCCATTAGGAGTCATTTTAGGATATTTATATTTTGACTACAAATAGAAATCATTTACTAGTTATTATTTCTTCTAAATTATTATTTCTTTTACCCTTTTTTTATAATCTTTATGCAACATTCTAGTAACATCTATATCATTAATTTGTTTGTGTCACTTCTGTTTAAAAGATTTGAAGTTATAAAAATTTTTAATGTAGAAAATTTTGTAATGCTTTTAATTTTTTATGTAGCCAATTTTTGTGAATTTTGGTTTCTCATTGGAGCATCAATTTGTGATTAGTCTACTCTTTACTAGCCTTAGCAAAAAAGAGTGGTTTGCGGAAGCCAATCAGTGATTACGAGTGGATGTTAGTATGGGTTTTGGTTGAACCACCTAAAAAATCTTAAGTATATTTATTTTATTATTGAGAAAATTTTATTTCATTAGCAATCTTCTTAAAACAAATTTTTGTGTTTAAGCATAAAATGTTTTTATAATAAAATGTTTTTGAAATTAATTTTTTTTTTAAAAATAATTCGCCACCCACTTATATGTTTTTCCTTACACAATTCAAATTAAGGGTTTTAGAGTGAGGATTTCATCAAAGAAGGAAATTTCTAAGCCAAGATCTTTAGGGCTCTTCCTAATATTGAGGATAATATAATCTTATCTAAGAGGGATTTACTACAACCACCACTTTGTGTAAAGGTGAGTTTTATTGTTATTAGAAACATTTTATGCATTTATTTTTTGAATCCATTGATTTGGAAATTTAAAATATTGTTGAAAATATATTTGAATTTTTGACTAATACTATTAATAGAGAAAAATTAAGAAAACATTAGATGAACTTACACTTAAGAGGAAACATTGAGGTCAAGTAAATTTTTGAGCTATGAATATTTTATAGTGTGGTTTGGATACCTTCAAACATAATCAAATCATGAACTTGAAAATGGCACATGAGGTTTGGTTTAACCTTGAAGTTACCTATGATGGTACTTCTCAAGTTAAGGAGACTAAAACAACATCGTTGTTCATGAGTATGAATTATTTTGGATAAATTTAGATGAGAGTATTAAGGTTATGTTAATAAGATTTATAAATATTGTTAATGGTTTACCTAAACTTGTAAGAAGTTCTCTACTAGTGAATATGTGAGGAAGATTCTTCAGGTTCTTCCTTAACAAAATGAACCATTAGTGTCAACATATAAAATAATGTAAAAAATCTTTGCAATGTCATTACATGAGTTATTTGGTGAGCTCTTAACAAATGATTGAGCTTGCTAGAAGGGATGAAGAACTTGTGGCTAACAAAGAAAAGGAAAAAAAGAAGAAATGATAGCCTTTGTAGAGTATTCTTCTATAGACTTAGATTTCTCCATCTCAAGTGAGGTAGTTCTTATTTCAAAAGTTTTATCTAGTTTATATAATAAAAGAAATTCTTGTAAATGATTTGTAAAAAATATGAAATAAAAGGAAAAGATGGTTTCTCATGAAAATATAAGTTGTTATAAATGCAAATTACCTAGGTGTGTACATGTGTGTGCACATTTGCATGTCTATATGTGTATGTTTATGTGTATGTATGCATTTGTGTGTACGTGTGTGTGGACATGCGTGTTTTTATGCAAGAGTTTTCATGCATGTGTTTTCCTTTGTGTGTGCATGTAGATCTACATGTGTG
The DNA here is from genome assembly GCA_023846275.1 of Vanilla planifolia. Classification (NCBI taxonomy): domain Eukaryota; kingdom Viridiplantae; phylum Streptophyta; class Magnoliopsida; order Asparagales; family Orchidaceae; genus Vanilla; species Vanilla planifolia. Next base: position 2,860,428 of record JAIUJO010000026.1, on the reverse strand, counting down.
TGGGTATTTGTGCAAGTTTGTTTGCATGGATCTTTTTGTGCATGCTTGTATGCATGTGTGTACAGGCTTTTGGCATGTGATATACCCATATGTGTGGCTACATGTGCGTGCATGTATGCATACATGTTTGCACACATGTTTGCACACCTACGTGCATGTGTGTATCTATGTGTGTGTGATTAAATGTGTGGGTGGGTATGTCTACATTCATGTAATTGTAATGCACAAGTGCATGCATTGGTGTGTTTGGGTGTGTGCATGCATGTTTGCATGCATGCACAAGTGTGTGTAAGCATGCACATGCCTATATTTCTGCATTTGTGCTTGCATGCATGCATATTTATGCCCATGTGTACATTTTTGTGTGCATGTGTATGTGTGTGTCTATGCATGTGTATATGCTTGTGCATGTATGTGTGTATTCAAGTGTATGTGTATATGTGTGTGTGTGTGTGTTTGTGCATGTGTGATTGTTGGTGTGTGCATGCATGTGTGTGCTTGTGTGTGAGCCTTTGTGTGTGTGTGTAACTAGACAGTTGCATGTGTGTATATATGTGTGTCCATGTTCGTACATGTATGTTTTTGTGCATATGCATGTGCATGTATATGAATATGCATATTTGTTAGTAGGTGCACATTTATGTTTGTGTATATGTGTATGCATGTGTCTATGTGTGTGCTTTTGTTTATTTGTTTGCATAGATATGCATGTATGATGTGCTTGTATGTGTATGTATGTATGTGTGTATATTTGTGTGTGTGTGTGTGCATGTGGTTGTGCATTTATATGCATGTGTGTGTGTGTGTGTGGGTATGCATGTTTGAGCATGTGAGGATGTGTGTATATAAGTTTGCATTTGTATGTGTGCAAGTGTGTGCATTTGTGTGCATGTTTCTGGGAGTGCATTTGCATGTTCATTTTTTTGTGCATGTGTATGTCAATTTTTGTGAGTCTGTACATATGTGCATGTGCCTTTGCTTGTGCATGCATGTGTATATGTGTGTTTGCATACATGCATGTGCATGTTTCTGTGTTTGTGCATGAGTCCATGTGGATGTGCATGTGAATGTTCATACATGTCTGTGTGTTCATGTGTGTGGGGGCATGCATTTGTGTAATTTTTTATATATGTACTTGTGTTTGTGTGTGTGTGCATGCATGTGTGGTGTCTATGTATTTGTGTGTGCATGTGCGTATGTGTTTTCTTTTGAGTGTGTCTAAGTGTGTTTTTGTGTGTGCATGTGCATATGTGTTTTTTTGGAGTGTGTGTGTGTGTGTGCATGTGTGTGAGTGCAAGTGTGTGTTATGAGTCTTATGCATGTAAATTTTTGTGTGTGTATGTGTTGCAAATGTATGTGTTTGAGAATATTTATGCATGTGCATGTGCACACATTTGTTTTTGTGAGTACAAATCAATGTCCAGGTGTGCCTACGTTTGTGTGGGCATATGCATGCATGTGTAGGCACACGTATCAATGTGGTTGTGCTTGTGCATGTATGCTTGTCAGTTTATGGTTTTGCCATATGTATGAGAGTTCATTCATGTATGCGTGCTAATGTGCATGTATGCATGTGTATGCTAATATGTATGTGTGTGAGGGTGCATGCATATGCACACATGTGTATGCATGTGTGTGTGCGTGTTCGTATGCAAGTGTACGTGAGTATCCATGCATGTGTGTGTGTATGCATATCTGCTTTATGTTTGTGCTTATGTTTGTTCGTGTGTGCTTATGTGCATTTGTGTGTGTGCATGCATGCGTGTATAGTATCTGTGTCTATGTTTGTGTGTGTGTGCATGTGTATTGGTGTGTTTGTGTGTTTGTGCATGCACGTTGTGCATGTGTGTCTATGTGAGGGTATGTGCATGTGCATGTATTTGTATGTGCAAGTGCATGAGTGATCATGCCTATACTTCAGCTTTTGTGTTGCTTGTTTTTTGGTGTTGGTATATATGTGTCTGTATGCATGTTTGGTTATGTGTGTGTTGGTTTGTGTGCCTGTGTGCCATGTGTTGTATGTGTGTGTGGGTGTGGGTGTGTGTGTTTCTGTCTATGTACATGTATGTGTGTCTGTGGATGTGGGTTGTATCTGTGGGTGTATTTGTGTAGGTGTAGGTTTGTGTATGTGAGTGTGTGTGAGTGTGACCATGTTTGTATGTGTGCATGTGGGTATGTGTGTACATGCTTTCATTTGTATGTGTGTACATGTGTGCTCACTATGGGTGAGTGTATTTGTGTTCATTTTTGCTTGTCTATGCTTGTGTGCATGTGTGTGGGCATGTGCATGAATGTGTGTAAGCATACTTACAAGCATGCATGCGTGTGTGTATGAGTGCACGCATGCTTCTCTGTGTACATGCATATCTTTGAATGTTCATGTCTTTGCATGTATATGTGCAAGTGTACGTACATGTGAATGCGTGTGTGTGCGTGAGTGTCTATGTATATCTATATTTGTGAGGAAATATTTGTGTGTTTGTGCATATGCATGCATATGTGCATGCAATTGTATTCATGTACATGTGTGTGTGTATTTGTTTTTTTTGCTTTGTGTGTGTGGGTGTGTGTGTACAGTATGCTTGTGTGATCATACTTATGTGTGTGTGTGTTTACATGAGCATGCACATGTTTGTCTACATGTGATTTAAATGTGTGTATGTATGCATGTTTATGTTTGTGTGCGCAAGTGTGCATTCAGATGCATATGTGTATGGGCATTTCCATGTTTATGTGTTTGTGTGTATTTATGCAATCATTTGTAAGTGTGTGTGTGTGTATGTGCATGTGTTCATGTATTCTAGCATGAGTGTGTATGTATATGTGAGTGGTGTGTGTGTGTTGGAACTTTTGTGCATGTATGCATCCATGTGTGTGTGCTTGTGAGCACATATGTGTGCTGTTTGTTTGTGCTTTTTGTATCCATGTGTGTTCTTGTGTGTCAGTGAATGTATCTTGGTGGAGATGTTTGTCTGTGTGTGCTCATATGCAACTATGTGTGCTTGTGTGTACTTTTGTGTGTGCATGTGTGTTCCTATGTCTATTTTTCTATGTGTGTTTGTGCATGTGCATGCGTGTGTGTTTCTATGTGTTTCTTTGCATGCAAGTGTGCACATGTGTGTGTGCATGTTTGTGTGCCTATGCATATGTGTATATGAGTGTATGTGTGAGGATGTGTATTTATGTGCGTGTGTGAGATTATGATAATGTGCATTTGCATATGTGTGCATGTTCATGTGTGTGTGAGGGTGCATATGTGTATGAGTATTTGCACACGTTTGTGTGTTTTCATGCATTTGTGTATGTTATGCATGCATGTGTATGTTTTTATAGGCATGTATGTGTGTGCATGTGCATGCACGATTTTGTGTTTACATGTGTAAGAATGTGCAGGTGTGACATTATGTGTATGCATATGAGTATGTTTGTTGTTGTGCATGTAGGTGTGCATGTGCATCCCCGCATGTGGGTGTGCACATGTGTGCCTACAATGTGTAGATATGAGCACATGTATATTTATGCACATGTGTGTGGGCATTTGTGTGCATGTGTGTGTGTGTGCATGTCTATGAATGTATGCTTTCTTACATGTTTGCTTTGTAAGAATATATGCAATAGGTGTATGTGTGCATGTGCATGTGCATGTGTATGTTTGTGTTTGTGCCTCTTTGTGTGTGAGCGTCTTTGTGTGTCTATGCATGTATGTGTGGACATGTGTATTTGTGTGCTCACATGCGTGAGTGTGTGCATTTGCACTTGCTCATGCACATGTGTGTGTATGTCAGTGTGTTTGTATGTGAGTGTGTGTAGGTACACATGTTCGTCTATGTGTGTGTGTTTGTGTATGTGTACATGTTTGTGTGTATCTATATGTGCATATGTGCGTGTGCTTGTGTTAATGAGTGCATATATGTGTATGTGTTGCTATGTTTGTGAATGTATGTGTTTATTTGTGTGCATGTGTGAGTGCATGTGTGCGTACATGTGTGTGTGCATGAGTGTGCATGTGTATTTATAGGTGTGCTTGTGTGTTCATATGAGTGTGTCTGTGTGTGTGCATATTTATATCTATGCATGCATGTGTGTGCTTCGGTGTGCATAGGTGCATGCAAGTGCTCTTGTGTCTCTGTGTGCATTTTTTTGTGTGTGTTTGCATGTTTGAGTGTGCTTGTGCATGTGTATGCATGCCAATGTTTGTTTGTATGTCTTGTGTGAGTTACATTATGTGTAGGCGTGTGCATGTGAATGTACATGCATGTGTTCATGCTTGTGTGTGTGTGTATTTGTGACCATGTCGTAGTGTTTGTATGTGTGTGTGTTCTTATGTGTGTGCACCTTTTTGTGTGCATTTGTATGTTTGAGTTCTTGAGCTTTTGTATGTGCATGCAAGTGTGGGTACATGTGTGCCTTTACATGTTTGTGCATAAGTGTGTGTGTAGTTGTTTTCATATATGTGTGTGTGTGTGTGGTTTGTATGTATATTTCTATACTTATGTGGCTATATGTGGGTGTTTGTGTCTATGCTTATGTGCATGTATGTCTGCTTATATGCATGTGGGTGTGTGGGTGTGTGCCTATATGATTATGTGCATGCATTCATTTCCAAGTGTGTGTGTGTGCATGTTTGTGTATGCAAATGTGTGTGTGTATACTTGCTTACGTATGCATGCGTGTGTATGTCTATGCATGTCTATGTGTGTTTTTGCGAGTGTGTACATCTGACTAGGTGTGTGTGTGTGTGTGCATGATATACATACATTTGTGTGTTTGTGCATGCATTTGTATGTGTGTGGTTATGTGTGTGTTTGCATGTGCTTATGTGTTTATGCATGAGTGCATATGAGCTTGAGTGTTTCTTTGCATGTGTGTGCTTAAGCATGTGCAAGTGTGTTCCTATGTGCATGTAAGTTTGTGCATGTGTGTGTGTAAGTGCATGCATGTGTGTTGCTATGCACGTGTGTGTGTACCTCTCTATATTTGGGTTTTCATGCATGTTTGTGCATGTGTATGGGTTTATTTGAGTATGCATTTGAATATGTGTGTGTAGGGATGTGTGTGTATGCATGAGTGTACATGTGTGTGCATGCCTCCAGATGCAAGTGTTGGCATGTGTGTGCATGCTTGGACATGTATGTGTGTGGGTATTTGTGTGTATGTTCTTCTGCATGAGTTGTGCCTTTGTTTCAATACAGGCATGTGTATATGTGTGTGTATGCATGAGCAAGTGTGTGTGTGTATGCACATGCGTATGTTGGTAGATGTGTGTGTGTGCACATGTTGACACATGTGTGTGTGGGTTGTGGTTCATCTGTGTATGCATGTGTGCATGTGCATATGTGTGATTATGCATGTGTCTATGTTTTTCTGCACATGTGTGTGTGTGGATGTGTCTATGGATGTGTTTGCTTATGTGTACTGATGTACTTATGTTTATGTTTGCTCGTGCGTGTGTGCATGTGTGTGGTTGTGCACATGCACATGTGCATACATGCATGTGTAGGTGTGCATATATGTGTGTGCATGTGTATCTATGAGTTTGTGTAGGTATGTGTTTTTAAGTGTACGTGTGTGCATGCATGTGCATGTATATGTGTGTGGATGTGCATGTGTGAGAGTTTGAGTTCATGTAAGTGTGTGTGTGTACAAGTGTTTGTGTGAATGTGGGTGTGTCTACATACACAAGTGTGTGAATGTGGATGTTGTGTGCATACATAAGTGTGTGAATGTGTGTGTGTTTGCACATGTGTATGTCTATTTATGCATGCTTATGTGTGTGTGTGCTTATGGATGAGAGTGTGTTTCTGGGTGTGTCCCTACATGTGGGTACATGTGTTCTTGTGAACTTGTGTATTTGAATGTGTACTCTTATGCATTTGTGTGTATGCTTGTGCATACGTGTTTATGTGTTGGTGAATATTCATGTGGTGCGTGTTTGCATGTGTATATGTGTGTGTGTGTGCATTAATGTTCATGCATGTGTATTTGTATGTGTGTGCATGTGTATGTGTTTGTGAGCTTATGCAAGCATGAGTGTGTCCACACATCTATGTGTATGTGTGTGAGTGAGTATATGTGTGTGTGTTTATGTGTGCATGTAGGTGTCCACACGTGCATGTGTGTGTGGATGTGTATGTGCGCATGTGTGAGTATAGTGTCAATGTCTATATGTATGTACATGTGTGTGTATGTATTTGTTTATGTGTGTGTGAGCATATATGTATGCATGTGTGAGTGTGTGTGTGTACATTTGTGAGTGTGTGTGTGTGCATGTGTTAGTTTATGTATGCGTGTGCTTGTGCATTCATGTTTGTGTATGTGTTTGTGTGCATGTGTTTGTATTTGTGCCTATGCATTTCTGTGTGTGTGTGCTTAGGTGTGTATAGGTGTGCCAGTGAGTGTGTATATGTTTGTGTGTGTGCATGTTTGAGTGCCCTTGTGTAAGTGTGTGCATTCCTATTTTTGTTTGTGTGCTTGTGTCTATGCTTGTACATATGGTTGTGTGGTCACACTGGTGTGTGTACTTGTGTTCATGCTTTTGTGTGTGTGCATTTGTTTGTGTGTTGATTAAGCTTTTGTGCATGCATGCATATGCATGTTTGTGCATGTGTATTAATTTGTGTGTGCATGTGTGAGCGCATGTGTGTGCACCTTTGTGTGGACGTCTTTGTGTGTACTTGTAAGTGCGTGTGTGTGTACATGTGTGTGCATGAATGTTGTGTGTGTGTGTGTGTGTTTGGATAAGTGTGTGTGTATTTATATGCATGTGTGTGCATGTGCATGTATATGTGTGGATGTGCCTATATGGGTGTGTGTGAGTGTGCTTGTGTGTATGTGTGCTTTTGCATGTGTGCACTTGTGACTATGTGCAAGTGTTTGTTCGGGAGTTTACTATGTGTGCGTGTGTGCCATTTTTTTTGTCATTGTGGGGGTTTGGTTTTGTGTGTGTTTATGTGTGCCTATGTGTGAATGCATGCATGCATATATGCTTGAATGTGTGTATGTAATTGTGTACTTGAGCCTGTGCATGGTGTTCCTATGTGTGTTTATATTGGTGTGTGTGAAGATGCATGTGTTGCTATACAGGTGCATTTGTATGTGTGCACGTGTGTGTGTGTTTGCATGCATGTGCATGGGTGCATGTGATTGTGCTTGTGTGTGGGTTTTTTCATGCATTTGAATGTGTCAATGTGTGTGTGCATCTATGTAGGGGTGTGTGTGTATGCATGTGTGTGTTCATTTGGGCAAGTGCCTGCAAATATGTATGTTGTTGTGTATGTGGACATGCATAAATGTGTTTGTCGATGCATGTGTGTGTGTATTTGTGTGCTTAGGTGTGTGTGGGTGTTTATGTGCATGCAAGCATGCTTATGTGTGTGCATGAGTGTATGTGTGAGATTGTGTGCATGCTAACACATATGTATATATGTGGGTTGTATGTTCATCTATTTGTGCATGTCTAGATGTGCATACATGTGTTTGTGCTTGTTTGTTCTTTTGTTGTGTGCATGTGTGTGTGTGGGTGTGTGAGCACATGTGTGTGTGTGTGTGAATGCATGTGTGCATATGCATTTGTTAGTGTATATGTGCATGTGTGTACTCATATGTGGGTGTGTGTATAATTGTGTGAGTGTACATCTGTATGTTTGTGTGGGTGTGTACTTTGCATGTACATGTGTGTATGCATATATGTGTGAGTGTGGATGAGTGCATGTGGGAATTTGTTTTCATGTGAGTGCATGTGTCCATGAGTTAATGTGTCCATGTATGTTTATGTGAGTGTGTGGGTGCTTGTGTGTGCATGCATGTGTTTGTTTTTATGTGCATGTGTGTGTATGTGCATGAATGCCTATGTGAAAGTTTGAGCATGTGTTCACATGTCTGTCCATTTTTGAAAGTATCTATGTGTGCATGTTGATGAGTGTGTGTGTGTGTGCATATGTTTAGGTGTGGTTGCATGCATGTTTGATTGTGTATGCTTGTGTGTGTTCATTTGTGTTCCTATGTGTGTGTGTGTTTGTGCTTGCTCTTGTATGTGCGTGTATGTGTGTGTGTGTGTTGTTGTGTATGTGTATGTGTGTACCTCTATTTATGTGTCTATGTGAATGTGCATGTGTAAGTGACTGTGAATGTGTGTCTGTGTGTGGATATGTGTGGTTTATGTGTATCTATGCTCATGTGCATGTGTCAATGTTTGTGTGTGCATGTAGGTGTGTGTAAGCATGTGTGTGTGGGCATGCTTATGCACTTGCACAAATGTGTGTGTGTGTGTTAGAGTGTGAGTGTGCATTTGTTTGTGTCTGTTGGTTTATGTGGGTGTTTATGTGTGTATGAGCACATAAGTGTGTGTGTTTATCTATGCATACTATATGTGTGCACATGGGCACATGCTTGTATATGTAAATGTGTGTGTTTGTGTCTGTGTGTGCGTGTGTGATTGTATATATGTGCATGTGTGTGTGCACATGTTGTGTGTGTGTGTGTGTGTGTGTGTGTGTGCATGTTTGTTTGTGTATATAAGTGTGCATAAGGGTGTGCATGCATATGTGTGTCTATGTACTAGTGTAATTGACTATGCATGTGCATGTGAGTATGCACGCATATGCCTATATGCAAATGGGTACTACCGTATGTGTACATCTACATGCATTTGTGTGTGCTTATGTGCATGTGTGTGTGTGCTTGTGCATGTGTGTGTTCATCGATACATGTGTGTGCATAGGTAAATGTGTGTATGTATGTGTTTGTGTGTCCATGCCTTTGGGCACATGTATATGTGCATGTGTGTGTGCTTGATTTTTGTACATGTGCATGGTTGCATGGATGTGTATGTGTGCATATGTGTTTTGTGTGTGCATGATCATCCGTATGTAGCCATGTGTGTCTATGTGTTTATGTATATGTGTGTTTGCTTGTCTACATGAGTGTGTTTTTCTATGTTTGACTACATATGTGCATGTGCACACATTTATGTACATGGTCATGTGTTTGTGTACCAAAGTTGTATGCACATGTGTGGTTGTGTGTGCATGTGGTTTTGTATTGTGTTCTAATGTATGCATGAGTATGTGCACATGTGAATGTGGGTGACTTTGAATTTGTTTGTGGGAATATGTCTGTGTTTACTCTTATTAGCATGTGTATGAGTGTGTGTGTTTATGCAATTACATGTGTGTGTGCATATATGTATTTGTGTTTATATTTATGAGTGCACATGTGTGTGTGTGTGTCTTTGTGTTTTCTTGTCTTTGAGTACTTGTGTGTGTGTGTGTGTGCATGTGTATGTGTGTATGTGTCTCTATGGGTGCATGTGTATGTTGTTGTGGCATACGTCTCTATCTATGCATATGTGTGTGTACTATTGTGTGTGCTTGTGCATGCATGTGTTTTTGTGCATGTTCGTGTGTGTATGAGTGTGTTGGTACATATATGTGTGTTTGTATGTGTATGGGCAAATGCATGTGCACCTGTGTGTGTCCACATGCATGTGTGTGGATGTGTGTGCTTGTATGCATGTGGTTATATGTGCATAGGTGTTTGTCTTTACATGTGTGTGTTTGTGTGCATGTGTGTGTATATGTGCACATGCATGGTTGTGTGTTTGTGTGAGTGTAGGTGTGCGTGGTTGTGGGTATGTGAATGTGTGTGTAGTTTTACGTGTGTTTTTGTGCATGCATGTGCATCGTATGTGAGTGAGTTTGAGTGTGTATTTTTGGTCATGTCATTGTGCACCTGTGTGTGCATGTGTGTTTGTGCTAGTATGTGCATTTATTTTTGTGCTTATGTTTGTGCATTTATGTATGCATGTGTGTGTATGTGAGCATGTATTTGTACGTGCAAGTGGGTATGGAGATGTGTGGGTGTGTGTACTTGACTACATTTATTTTTGTGTGTGCATATGCATATGTATGCTTGGGTGCCAAGAAATGTGCATGTGTGTGTATGTGTGAATTTGTGCTTGAAAGTATTCATGCATGCGTGTGTATGTGCATGTGTGTGTGTGATGTGTGTGCTTGTCTGTTGTTGTGTGTTGTGTGTGTGCTTGTATTTGTGCAAGTGGGCATATGTGTTTGTGTGTGTATGCATATGGGTGCAGATGTGCATGCATGTGTTTGTGCATGTGTGTGTGTGTGAGTGTGCATGCTTGTGCATGTGTGTGTGACTATGCATGCATGTGTGTAGGTATGTGTGCATGAATGTGAATGTGTGCATGCTTGTGTGTGTGTATGCCTATGTGACATGTATGTGTGGATGTGTTAGTGCACGTGAGTGTGTGTGTGAGTGAGCATGTACATGTGTGTGTTTGTATGCGCATACATGTGCATGTTTGGGTATGCATGTGTGTGTATGTGTATGTCCATATTTGTGAGCTTGTGTGTGTATTTTTGTGCCTATGCATGTGAATGTGTGTGTGTGCATGCATATGCATTTTTGTTTGTGTATGTTGCATGTGTGTGTGTATGCATGTGCAGATGTGCCTATGTGCATGTGTGTATGTGTTCAAGTGTGTTACTATGCTTATGTAGTTAGGTGTGTGTGTGTGTGTGCATATGTGTACGTGTGTTTTTGTGCTTATGCATGTGTGTGTGTCTTTGCATGGTAGCATATGTGTGTGTGTTTGTTAATGCATATGTGTGTTTGTGTGAGCCTGTGCATAAATATGTGTGTGTGTTTATGTGTGAGTGTGTGCATGTGTGCCCATGTGCATTTGTATGTGTATGTCTACCTGTGTGTGTCAGTATGTGTGCATGTGTGTTAACATTTGCTATATTATATGTACATGTGTGCATGCATGTGAGTGTGAGTGCATGCATGTGTCTCAATGTATGTGCATGCATTAGTGTGAGTGTATTCATGCATTTGTGTGTGTGCATGTGTGTATGTTTATGCGTGTGGATGTAGTTGTGTATGTGTGCACTTATGTTCTCGTGTTAATTTGGGTGTGTGTGTTTGTTTTTATGTATACTTGTGTGTGTATGTGTGTGTGTACGTGTGTGTATTTGTAGATGCATGACACGCCTGTGTGAAAACATACATGTGCATGTGTGTTTGTCAATGTGCATGTGTGTATATGTGTGTTGATGTGTGTGTGTGTATGTATGCATATGTATGTGTGCATGTTTTTGTGTGTGTGTACATGTGTGTGTTTGTAAGTGTGAGAGTGTAAGCATGGAGGTGTGTGTCAGTGTGTGTTGCATATGCAAGTATTCATGTCTATGGGTGCAGGTGTGCACTTGTGCATATGCATGCATGTATGTGGATGCATGCATGCATGCTCGTGTGTATATATGCATATGTGTGTTTGTGTGTGTGCATATGTGCATGTATGTGTGCTTGTACATGCATGATGATATTTATTTGAGGTCACATATGTGTGAGCATTTGAGTGCATGTGTTTGTGTGCCTGTATATGTGCGTATCCATTTTTGTGCATGTGTATGCACGTGAGTTTATGTTGGTGCACCTGCACATGTGCACGTATGTGCTTGTCCTTTTGTGTGTTTATGAATGCATGTGTTTATGTGTGTGATTGTTTGTACATGACTATGATTGTGCAGTGTGTGGGTGTGCATGTTTATGTGTCTATGCATGTACATATGTGTGTGCTTGTATGTAAGTGAGCATGTCTACTTGTGCATGTATGAATGCAATCATAAGGGTGTATCCATGCATGCGAGCATGCACGTGTGTGTGCTTGTTTGTATCTTTGTGTGTGTTTTTGTGTGTTTGCATTTGTATTTATGCATAAGTGTTCCTATGAGCATGTATGCATGTGCATGTGTATGTGTAAGTGCATGCGTGTAGTTGTTAGCTTGGGTGTGTAAGTGCATGTGTCTATGTATGCACATGTGTGTAGGTGTGAGCCTATGTTTGTGTGCACAAGTTTGTGAGAATGTGAGTGCATGTGTGTGCTTATGTGCATTTGTCAAAGCATTTATATGTGCTTATGCATGCATGTTTGTGTATGTTTGCAATTGTGCATGTGTAAGCTCATGTGAGTGAATGCATGTGTGTGTGCATCCATGTGTGAGAATGTGTGCATGCATACATGTGTGTGTCTATACATGTGTGTGTGCATGTGTGTTTGTACATGTATGTATTTGTGCATTTGTGTGTGTGTGCATGTGTGTAGTTGTGTGTATGTGTGCAAGCTTATGTGTACACGTGTATGTGCATGGGCCTGTGTGTATGTGTGCCTATGTGTGTGTTTGGGTGAATGCATGTGTGTGGTACCTTGTGGGTGTGTGTGTGCATGAGTGTACATGTGCACATGTATGTGTGTGCCAATGCATGTGTGCATGCATGCATACGATACACATGCTTGTGTGTATAGGAGTTTGCATGTGTCTATGTGCTTGTGTGTGTGTGTGTGTTTGCATGTATCTATTTGTGTTTTTTGTATGCATGATTATGGTTGTGTGAGAGTGTATATGTGTGTGTGTGCATGCACTCATATGTGTGTGTGTACATGTGGACATTCATGCATGTGTGTGTATGTGCATGTGTCATTGTGTTTGTGTGTATGTGCTTGCACACGTGTGTGTGCATGTGCATGTGTAAGTATGCGTGTATGTGTGTTTTATATTTGTTTGTGTGTGCGAGTGTGCTTGTGTTTGTGGGTATGTGTGTGTGTGCACACATATGCTTATTTGTTTGTGTGTGAATGTGGGTATGTGTGCATTTACTTATGTTTATGCATATGCATGCATGCATTTGTGTGGGCTTTGTGTATGCATTTTCTTGTGTGTGCATAGGTACATTCATGTCTATGCTTGCAAGCATGCATGTGTGTGCATGGGTGCATGTGAGTGTGTGTGCATGGGTGCATGTCATTGATTGTGCTTGTTTGTGTAGGTGTGTGTGCATGTGGTCATGTGCGTGTTTGTCCTTGTGGGTGTGTTTATGCATGAGTGTGTGTGCATGCATGCACATGTGTATACGTGTGTATAGGTGCATGTGTATGCATATGTATATGTTTTGTGTATATTAATATATTTGTGTTTGTGTTTCTATTTGTGTTTGTGTTTGTGCATGTGGGTGAGCATCTATTTGTATTCGTGTGTGTGAGCGTAGTTGTTTATTGCAATTACATATGTGTGTGTGCACGTGCATGCTTGTATATATGTGCAAGTGTGCTTGTTCATTCATGAACATATGCATGTGTGTCTTTGTGCTTGTGTAGCTATGTTTGTTTATGTTTGTGTGTGCATGGGCATGAGTGTGTTTGTCTTTGTGTGTATGTGTGCATTTGCATGTGTTAGTGCATGTGCATGTGTTTTGTTGTGTGTGTGTGTGCATGTGTGTTTAAGTGCATATGTGTGCTTGAGCATGTTTGTGAGCATCTATGCATGTTTTCATGTATGTGTCTGACCATGTTTGTGTTTGTGCATGTGATGCAAGGGTATTGTGTGTTTTATGCATGTGAATACATGCATGCATGTGCTTGTGCATGTATGTGTGTGTGTTGCATGGGTCTAGGTGCATATGTACGTGTGTGTCCACATGATTGTTTGCATGTATTTATATATGCAAGCATATGTGTGAGTGTATGATTATGTGTGTGTGTGCGCTTGTGTGTGGGCACATGCTCAAGTACATGTATGTGTATGCATTCGTGCGTTTAAAGAGCATGTGAGTGTTTGTGGGTTCATGTGTTCGGATGTGTGTAGTTCTCTGCAATGTGGTTGTGTGTGTGTCTACTTGTGTGTGCAAGTGCGCGTGCATGTGCATTGGTGTCCATGTTGGTGCATTTTTGTCTGTGACTGTTCATGTGTGTGCTGTGTGTCTAGGGGGGTAGTGAATGTGGGTGATTTTCTATGCATGCATATGTGCATGCCTAAGTATGTTTGTGTGTGTGCATGTTTTGTGTATGCATGCACATATGTTTGGGTGTATGTATGTATACATGTGTGTGTTCTTATGCATGCTTGTGAGTAGATGTCTATGTGTATGTGTGTGCAAGCATGTGAGTGCACATATGTGTGTGCATATGCATGCACATGTGTGTGTGTCTTCATGTGTTTGTTTGCTATTGCATGAATTAATGTCTATACTTATGTGTGCACATGTGTTTGGGTATGTATGCATATGTGAGTAGGTGTGTACATGTGTCTCTATGTGTGTTTGTGGGTTCATATGTGCTTGTGCATGTGTCTCTATTATGTGTTTGAATGCATGCTTAAGAATGTGTGAGAGTTTATGTGTGTGTACTTATAATTGTGTGTGCTTTTGTGCATGTACAAGCATGTGTGTGTGCATGGCCATGTGTGCTTTTGCATGTGCATGCATGTGTGGGTTTATATGTGCATCTTTGCATTTGTGCATGTGTGTGTGCATGCATGCATGTGGGTATGTGTGTATATGTGTATTACTGTAAGTTTGCATTTGTTGGTGCGTGGAAGGGCAAGTGCATCTATGTGTTGGTTTGTATGAGTGTTTTCATGTGTGTGTACGCATTCGTGGGCAAGTGTATATGTGTGTGTGTGTGTGAATATGTGTGCATACATGTACATGTGCATGTGGGTGTCCATGTGTAGACATGTGTGCTCTTGTGTGTGCATGTATGTGTGTGTGCAAGTGTGTGAATGAGTGTGTGCACATGTGTGTTTGCATTTGCATGCGTGTGCAAGGGTATGTGTATGTGTGTGCCTTTAGGTATGCATGTGTGTGCATGAGTGCAGATGTGTGTGTGCATATATGTTTGTGAATGAATGTTTGTGTGCATGTGTTCATGTGTGTGTGCATTAATGCATGTGTGCCCATGCATCTGTGTGTGCGCATGTGTTTGAATATATGCATAAAAACATGTGTGTTTACACACATGTGACTTTATGTGCGAGAGTGTATGCATCTTTTTGTGTATGTGAATTTGTATGATAGTGTGTGTGTGCATGCATATGTGGGTGTGTGTGTGAGTGCATATCACTTACATGTGTGTGTGTGTGTGTTTTTGCATGTGTGTTTATTCTTATGTAGGTATGGTGTTTGCAATGGTGTGTGCATGTTTGTGTATATGTGTGCCTTTTCATGCATTTGTGCATATACGTGTGTTTTTGTGCATGTGTTCTTGTGCATGTTTGTGCAAGTGTGTGTGTCGGTGCACATTTGCCAGCATGTGTGAGTGTCTGCATATATGTGTGTGATCATGTTTGTGTTTATTTGTGTGGGTGTGTATAAGCATGCCTATGAACATGTCTACATATTTGTGCATATGTGTATTTGGGCCTATTTGTGTTTTTTGCATGTATTAGTATATGTGTCTCTACTTTTGTGCATGTGTGTGTGACTGTATATACGCATGCATTTATGTGTGTGTACAAGTGTGCATTTGTGCTTATATGTATGTGTGTGCTTTGTGAGCATGTGTGCACATACCAATGTAGACAGGCATGCATGTGTGTGCATTTGTGCTGGTGTGCATGTCTGGCTATGCTTATGTATGTGTGTACATGTGTGTGTGGCTGCTTATGTGTGCAAGTGCACATGTGAGCATATGTGTGTGCATGTATCAGTTTGCATGTGTGTGTGTGTCTATATGGAATGGGTGTGGGTGCTTATTATGCTTGTGTTTATGTGCCTTCATGTATAGATGTGTGCATGCATATATGTGTATAGATATATATGTGTGTGTGTGTGTTCATGTGTTGGGTGTTTGTGTGGGATTGTGTGTAGGTGTGCATGTGTGTATGTGTACATGTGTTGATGTATTTGTATTTTCTGCACACAGGTGCATGTCCATCTTTATGTGAGTGCATGGGTAGACATGTATGTGTATGCATGTGCATCTATTCATGTGTTTGTGTGTGTGAGAGAGTGTGCTTGTGTTTGTGTGCATATGTGCATGTGTGCATGTGTGTTTTGTGTGGGCATGGGTAATTGTGGATTTTTGTCCATGCATGTCTATGTGTGTTTGTGCATGTCTTCTTGTGAGTGTGCTTTTGTGTATGCAAATGTTTGTATTGGTGTGTGCATGTGTGTCCATGTGTGTGTGCATGTGAGTGGATGTGCACATGTGTGTGTGCGCTAGTGTGTTTAGGTGCATTTATGTGTGCGTGTGTGAGTGCATGCACATGTATGCAAGTGTGTATGTGTGGGTGCTCTTCAGGGTGTTTAGATGCATGTGTGTGTGAGTAGGTACGTGCATCTGTGTATATGCTTTTGTGCATTGTGCTTGTATGCATGTGCATGTGCATGTGTTTGTGTGTGTGTCTATTTGTGAGTTTAAATGTATTTGTGTGTGGGTGCATGTGCATGTGCATAGGTGTCCATGTGTGTGTGTGCTTGTTTGTGTGAAGGTGTATGTGTGTGCACATATGTGTGATTGTGTGTATGCTTGTGCTGATGTATGTGTTAGTGTACATCTTTGTGTGCTTATGTGTGATTGGATGTGAGTGTGTGCATATGTATTTTATGCATGCATGTGTGTAGGTTTATGGGTTATTATGGGTGTTTGTGTGTGTGGATGCACATGTATATGTTTGTGCATGTGTGTATATGATTATGTATATTTGCACATGCATGTGTGTGTGTTTCTATGCATTTGTGTGAGTCATTATGTTTGCATGCATGTATGCATGTGTATGTGTGGATGCATGTGTAGGGGTCTATGTGCATGTGTATGTGTGGCTGTGCATATATGTGTTTGAATGTATGTGTGTGTGTGTGTTCATGTTTATGTGCACATACATATGTCTGCTAGTGCGTATGTGGGTTTGTTTGCATGTGCACATGCACATGAATGTATGTGTGCATGTGTTTACATCTATTCATGTTTGTGTGTACGTTCGTGCATGCGTGTTTGTGAGAGGGTGAGTTGGTTTGTGTGTGTGTGTGCATCTGTGTATGTACATGCACACATTTATGAGTGCATCCATGTCTATGTATGTGTTTGTATATATGAGTGTGAGTGTATTTGGCTATGAGTGCTTGCATGTGTATGTGTGTGTGAATGTGAGTGTATGCATGTACTTGTGCACATGTGTTTATACACATATGTGCATTTGTGTGTATGTATATGTATGTGCATGTGTGTGTGTGTGCACACATGTGTTTTTATGTTTATGCATGTTTATGTGTGAGAAGTTTTCCTTATGTGTGCATGCATGTGCATGTGTGTGTGTGGATGCACACTTGTGTGAATGTGTGTGTAGGAGTGTGCATGTGTGTTTGCATGCTTGTCTAGTTATTGGTGCGTGTGCTTACATGTGCTTGAGTGGTGTGTGCCCCTATGTATGTGTTTGTGTATGTGATTATGTGTGAGTTCTTGTGTATGTTTCTATACTTGTGTTTATATGAGCATGTGCATGTACATGTGTGTGTTTTGTATGTGTGTGTGCATGTGTGTGCATGTATGAGTCTGTGTTTATATGAGCATATGCATGTACTAGTTGTGTGCATGACTGCATGTGTATGTGTCTGTGAGTGCATTCATATGTATGTGTGTGTGCAAATGTGCATGTGTGTCATGTTCATTTGGACATGCATGTGTGTGTTTGTGCATGTGTATGAGTGTGTGTGTGCATGCATGTATGGGTGCCGATGTGTATGCATGTGTGTGTGCATGCATGTATGGGTGCCGATGTGTATGCATGTGTGTGTAAGCATACGTGCATGTGTTGTTCTTGTGTGCATGAATATGCACATGTGTACATGCTTGCATGTGTGTGTGCATGAATATGCACATGTGTACATGCTTGCATGTGTGTGTGCATGTGTGTTTGTGTGGTGCATATGTGTGTGCGTGTTTGTGTGCATGTCTATGTGGGCATATGCATTAATACTTGTGCTTGCACACTTGCTTTTTTGTAACGTAAATTAATGTTTCTTTTCTCATATAATATAATTACATATTTCATATATTCTTGTTTTCTATTTATCTTTGTTTATGCATGTATGTGTTTTTTATATAAATAAAAAATCTTTGCATTAACATCAAATTTAATTAAAATTATGATGAATTCTTCAAAAGGAGATCTAATAGATCTTTTAGATAATACTTTAGATAAAGGTGAAGATAAAACAAACATCACATCTTTTTATCTAAACTATAATAATCAATAGTGATAGTATTATATATATATATATATGCCAAATCGTTCAATTATCCATATTAGACTATGTAACCATCTGATGAGTATATGATATAATTAGTTTTATTCTCCAATGTTTTACTATACCATTCAATTGCTATATTAGGATTGTTCAACAATGGCTTAAGGTTTCATGTCTTTTCTTACAAATTGTATTTTTTTTTGCATAAATGTCAACCAAAACTTGATTATATTATATGACAATAGAAACATTCAAATCAATAAGAAATCATCTCAATTCTTTTACCTCTCTTGGGTCAGTTGATTGCTCGCCATCCTTATTTAAGGTTTTATTAAAAAAGAGAATATGGCATTTGTGAATTTTAAAAATACTTATATATTTAAAAATTTTGATTATTTATTAAATCATTAATTCATATTTGATTTCGATGAAATTGATTTCATCAAACATTGGATATTCTTCTCTTCAAAATTATAGATTTTCTTCATTATTTAGGAATTGCATGTATATTATGGTTATTATAATTTTTTTTTATCAAAATACCCATCAGACATAATGAAATCTCTCGTATATGTGCAACTACATTTTTGTTTAACACTACTAGTTGTGTGCAAGTTCACACTTCTCTGCTTTCTTCATAGCAAAATGTCAATGCTTTCGTGCTTCTTAAGTGAAAGTCTGTGCATGTACATGTACTAGTTGTGTGCATGACTGCATGTGTATGTGTCTGTGAGTGCATTCATATGTATGTGTGTGTGCAAATGTGCATGTGTGTCATGTTCATTTGGACATGCATGTGTGTGTTTGTGCATGTGTATGAGTGTGTGTGTGCATGCATGTATGGGTGCCGATGTGTATGCATGTGTGTGTGCATGCATGTATGGGTGCCGATGTGTATGCATGTGTGTGTAAGCATACGTGCATGTGTTGTTCTTGTGTGCATGAATATGCACATGTGTACATGCTTGCATGTGTGTGTGCATGAATATGCACATGTGTACAGGCTTGCATGTGTGTGTGCATGTGTGTTTGTGTGGTGCATATGTGTGTGCGTGTTTGTGTGCATGTCTATGTTGGCATATGCATTAATACTTGTGCTTGCACACTTGCTTTTTTGTGTGTATGTGTGTGTACATGCAAGCATGTGTGCATGTATTTGTGTGTGTGTGAGTGTGCATGTGTTTTTGTGTTTGCATGTCAATGCTCATGCATATGTGTGTGTGTGAGCATGTCTATTAGCTTTTGCATATGTGTGCTTCTTCATGTGCACATGTGTTCTTATGATTGTTCCTGCATCTGCATGGGTACATGCATGTGTGTGTGCACTTGTGTGGGTGGCATGTTTATGCATGTGAGTGTATATATGTGTTTATGAATGGTAGTGCATGTATGTGACAATGCATAGGCATGTCTGTGTTCATGCGTGTATGTGTGTGTGTGTGTGTGCATGTGTGTACATGTGTGTGTGGGTGAGTCTATGTGTGTCTATATGTGTGCATGTGTTCTTGTGCAAGTGTGTGGGCTTGTCTGTCTGCTTGTGTATATTCACGTGCACGTGTGTTTGCAAGTCTGTGTGAATACGAGTGTGTTTGTGTGTGAATGTGCTTAGGCATGTGCGTGTAAGTGCACGTGTGCTTGTGAATGTGCAGGTGTGTATGCATGTGTATCTACATGTGTGTGTGTGTGTGTGTCCATACATTTATGTGTGTATATGTGCACACTTATTTGGGTGCGTACATGTATTCATTATTTTATAAGAGTTTGCATGAATTTTTATGCTTACGTGCATGCATGGGCAATTATGTAGCTGCATGTTTGTGTGTGTGCACGTGTATGTTTAGGTGCATATGTATGTGTGTACATATGTGTGTGCGTGCATGCACATACTTGCATGCATGCTTGCCTGTGTGCATGTGTGTGTGTGCATGCATATGTGTGTGTGATTATGTTTGTGTTCTTGATTGTTTGTGTGTGTGTGTACGTGCATGTGCACGTGTATGTGTCAATGTGTGTGTTTTTTTGGGAGTGCATGCCTATGTGCTTGTGTATATATGTGTATGTGTTTATGTTTATTTGTGCATATGCATGCATTTGTATGTATACATATGTGGGAGGGCGTGTGTTTGTATGTGTGTCTATGTGTGTATGTGTATATGCATATGTGTGTGCATGTGTGTGTGCACATGCATACATGTTTGCATGCATCTTATTAGTGTATGCATGTGTGTGAGTGAGTCAGTGTGTGTGGTTGTGTGTGCTTGCATGTGTATGCGTGTGTGTGTGTGTGCATATGTGTATATGCATATATGGGTGTGTGTATAACTGTAAGTATGTGTGCATGAGCATGTGTTTGAGCATATGTGCATGCATGCATGCATGTGTATAAGTGTGTGTGTGTGTGAGTAATTTTCATGTGTGTATATTTGTGCATGTGCATGTGTGTATGTGTTCATGTGCATGTAGATGTGTGTGCATATACATGCATGCTTGTGTGAATGTGTGTGTGTGTGGGAGTGTGCATGGGTGCATGCATGCTTACATGCATGTGGGTGCATGCATGCAAGTGTGTGTGCATATGTGTAGTTATGTTTATTGAGTTATAGGTGTGTGTGCATGCACATGTGCGTGTGTGCATGCATGTGTGTGTTGGCATGTGTATGCACCTATGTGTGTGTGATTGTCCATGTGTGTGCATGTATGTATATATTTACATGTTCATGAGTGTGTACTTGTGGATGTGCATGTGTGTGTGTGTGTGTGTAGGGGTGCATGATTGTATGTGTTTTTGTGTGTCCTTGTGTATGTATATGTGTTCATGTTTACATGTGTGTGAATACATATGTGCATGCATTTGCATGTGTGTATTTGTTTGTGTGTCTATCTAACCATGAATCTAGTGTATGTGCATGCATATGTAGGAGCATGCGTGTATAAATGTGTGTGTTTTTGCTTGCATGCATGCACATGCATGTGTGTGTACAAGCATGTGTGCACGTTTGTGCTTGTGTGCATGCATCTGCATGTGCATCCTTGTGTGTGTGTTTTTGTCCATGTGTGTTGGGGTGTGTGTCTATGCATATGTGCTTATGTGTGTATGTATGTGTGCATGCATATATGTTAGGTGTGTTTGTATGAGTGAATATGCATGTGTGTGTGTGTGTGTGCATGCATGTGCATAAAAGTATAGATGTGTGTCTATGTGTGGTTGTACATATGTGTGTGTATGTGTGCACACATGGGTTCTTGTGTGCATTTGGAAGTAGGTGTGTGTTTGTGTTATGTGTGTGTGCCAACATGCGAGTGTATATTTATGTATATATGCATGTGTATGTATGTGCTTGTGTGTGTTCATGTGTTCATGTGTATTTGCATTTGTGTGAGCATGCATGTGTGTATGCATGTAAGTGTATATGGGTGTACGTGTGAATGCATCTATGTATGTGTGTGTATGCACGTGTGTATGTGTGTGTGCATTGTTCTTACATGTGTGTGCATGCATACATACTTATATGTACCAATATATATGTGCATGCATACATGTATGCAATTGTTTGTGTGGATATGTGTGTGTGTACATCCATGTGCATGTATGTGTGCATTCTTATGAGCTTATATGTATGTGTGCCTATGCATATGGTAGTGCACGTGGTAGTGCATGTGTGTGCAGCAACTTGTGCTTGGACATGCATAGGTGTGTGTTTGTGCGAGTGCATGCTTGTATGTGTGCATCTGTTTATGTTCATGTGTGTGGTTAGGTGTGTGTGAGTGTATGTGTCTGTGTCTGTGTATAGGGATGTGTGTGTGGGTTTGCATGAACATGTGTGTACATGCATGTGTACATGAGTGTGTGCTATTGTCTGTGTGTGTGTGCATGTCTACTATGTTTGCATGTGTGTATGGATGTTTGTGTAGAAGTGGGAATGTGTGCATATGAGGGTGATTATGTGTGATTATATGTGTAAATGTGTGTGTGTGCACATATTTGTATGTGTGTGTGTGTGTACATTTGCTTACATTTGTATTTACTAGTATGCATGTGTGTGTCTTTGTATGTGCATGCAGTTTTGTGTGTGCAAATGTGTGTGTGTGTGTACACGAGTTTGTCTATGCATGTGTATGTGCATAGATATATGCATGTGTGTCTACGTGTATGGGTGTGTGTGTCTACGTGTTGTTGTACATGTGTATTCGTATGCATGCGTGCGAGTGCTATTGTATGTGTGTGGGTATTGGTGGATGTTTGAATGTGCGTGTTCTGCATATGCACAATCATCCATGTATATGTGTGTGTGTGAGTGTAGGTGTGGGTGTGTGTGTGTGCTTATGTTTATTTATGTTTGTGTGCACATGTGGGTGTGTGCATTTATGTGTATACTATTTTTTGCTTGTGTGCATACATATGTATGTATGCATGTGTATGGATGTGTGTCTATTTGATGTACATGTATGTGAGTATGAATAAATGTGCATGTGTGTGTGCATATGTGTGAGTGTATATGTGCACTTAGGTTCATATGTGTGCATGTGTTCGTGAGGGGTCACGTGTGTGTATGTGCCAATGTGTGTATCTGTGTGTTTGTTTTCATATGTATGTGTATGAGTGTGTGAACATGCATGCATGTATGTGCATGTGTGTGAGTGTGTGTACATGCATGTGTGTGTATGTGTGTGTGTGTGTGAGTGTGTGTACATGCATGTGTGTGTATGGGTGTACATGTGTTTACATGTGCATGTGCACTTGTGTGCATATGTCCAAGTGTTTGTGTGCTTGTGTTTATGTGTGTGAATGCATATGCCTGCGTTCATGTGCCTGTGTGTCTTTGTGTTCATGTGTGTGCATGCATATGGGTGTGGGTTTGTGTGTGTGTGTATTACTTACCTTTGTATGCATATGTCTGTGAATGTGTGTGTGTGAAAGGGAGGGGGAGGGATGTGTGCAAATATTTGCATGCGTGTGTGTTCTTATGCATGTGTTTTTGTGTTGTGCACTTGTTTAAGTATGCACGCATGTGTGTCCTTGTTCATATGTGAGAGCACATGCATGTGTGTGTATGAGTTTCTATGCGTGTAAGAATATGTGTGTGTGGATATAGATGTGCATGTGCATGTTTATGTTGTGCATGCATTCATATGAGTGGTGTGGGTGTTCGTAGGTGCTTGTGTGCCTGTGCATGCTTGTGTGGCACACAACCATGTGTGTGTGTGTACATATATGTGTTTGCATGTGTCTACATGTTCCTATGCTCGTGTCTACTTGTGAATGCATCTAATTTGGTGCAAATGTGGGCATGTTCGTGTTTGTGTGCATGTGTGTTCGCTGTGTATGCATGTATAAGTGTGTGTGTCCATATGCATGTGCATCTATACAGGCATGTGTATGTGTGTGTGTGCATGTTTTCTTGTGCATGTTTGTGTGGGTTTGTGTGTATGTGTGTTTATAAGTGTGTGTAGGTGTGTTTGTTTTTTAGGTGTGCATATATGTGTATGCAAGCATTCATGTGTTTTTGTTTGTTTGTGTATGTGCATCTTCGGACATGTACATGTGTATCTGTGGATGCATGTGTGGGTGCATGTTTGTTTATGTTGTTGTGTGTGGGTGTTTGTTTATTGATGCATGCGATGTATGTGTGTGTCTATGAGTGCACATGTTTGTCTATGTGTGTATGTGGTTTCACACTTGGACACATGTGTGTGTGAGTTAGTGTGTGTGTGCTTTATTGTGTGAGTGCATGTTTATTAGTGTGTGCTGTGTGCATGTGTGTGTATGTAAGTGAGAACATGTGTGTACATGTTAGGATGTGTGTGTTTATGTGCATATGTTTGCATGTGCTTGTGCTTATGTGTGCATTGGTGTGTGTGCTTATGTTCTTTATTGTTTAAGAGTGCATATGTGTGTGTGCATATGTGCAAGTGCAAACACCTATGTCTATGTACATGTGAGTATGTGTATGCGTGTGTGTTTTGTTCTTATGTATGTGTGTGCGTGCGTGTGCACGTCCATGTGCTTACATGTATGTGTGTGTGTGCATTTTAGTGTATAAGTTTGGATGCATGTGAGTGCATGCATGTGCTTGCTTATGTGCATGTGTGGTGCATATCTATATGTTTGTGGACTAGCATGTGCGTCTATGCATGAGTTTGTACGTGTGTGCATGTGTGTGTGTGTGTGTGCATGTGTATGCATGTACATGTGTGTGTGCACACATGTTTGTTTTTGCAAGTGTGTATATATGCATGTGTGTAAATGTGAGCATGCGTGGTTGTGTTTGTGTGTGTGCATGTGTTCTCCTATATTTTTGTGGGCGGGCATATGTTTGTGCTTGTGTGTGGAAGTGTGTGGGTGTGTTCATGTTTGTGTGCATGCATGTGTGTAGAAGTATGCTGATGTGTATGTGCATGCATGTGTGCATATGTGTATGTATATTTGTGTTTGTTCATGTGTGTATGTGCAAGTGTATGCATACCTATGTGCATGTGTTTGTGTTTTCCTTCTTATGTGTGTGAGTGTGTGCAAGTGTCTACATTTGTGTATGTGTATGTGTGTGTGTGCATGATTGTGTGCTTGTGGTTTTGTGCATTTGCATGTCTTTATGTGTGTATGAGTTTGTGTGCCTATGTGTTTTTGTTTTGTGTGTGTTTGTACATATATAAATGTTTTTGCATGTATATGCGAGTGTGTGTTTGCATTGTGTTTGTGTTTGTATGTGTGTGTGTGCGTATGTGTATATGTGTGCTTGAGTATGCACGTATGCTTGTAGGTGTGTGTTTGTGCATGTGTGTGTGTGCATGCATGTTTTGGTGGTTGTGTGTGTGCATGTCAATGTGTTCATGTGCATGCATTTGTGGATGCATATGTGTGTGTGTTCATTTGCATGTGGGTGTGTTGGTAAGCGCTTCTCTGTGTGCAATGATGTGTGAGTGTGTGTGTCCATTTGCATATGAGCATGGGCATATGTGTACATGTGTGTGCAAGTAGGTGTTATTGTGCATGTGCATGTATATATGTGTGTGCTTGTAGGTGTGTGTCGATGAGCATGTGCATGTGTGCATTCATGTGTCTTTGTGTGTGAGTGCATGTGTATGTGGGTTTGTGTGTTTGTGCATGTGCTTACGTGTGTGAGTGTGCATGCATATCTTAAATTGTGTGGGTGTGTTTGTTGGTGTGCGTGTGTGTATGGGTGTGCATGTGTGTGCACACGCTCTGACTTGGAAGCATGCATGCACTGTGTGTATGTGTGTTTATGCATGTGTGTTCATGTGCAAGCATGCATGTGTGTGCATGCTTATGTGAATGGGTATGTGAATATTTGTGAGACTATGGCTGCATGTGGGTCCAACTATTTGTGTGCACTTAATTGTGTATTTGCATGTGCTTATGCATGTATGTGTGTGTACATGTGCATTTTTGTGTGTACATATGCATGTGTGTGTGTTTGCATGGGTGTTTAGACTTGTGTATGTGTGCATATTTTTTTGCTTAAGTGTGTGCATTCAGATGTGTGTGCATGCATGCATGCATTTATGCATGTGTGTGCATCTGTGTGTGTGTGTTAGTGTATTTGCATGCATGTTCATGTGTATCTATGCTTGTGTGAAAGTGTTTGTTCATGTGCATATATGTTCTTGTGTTTGTGTGTGTGTATATGTGTGTGTGCATGTGTTCATGCATGTATACGTATGCAGGCATGTGCATTTTTGTATGTGTGTGTGTATATGTGTGCGTTTCTTGTGTCAGTGTCTGGGTGTGTGTATGTGTGCATGTTATACATGTGTACAAGCATGCACACATGTCTGTGTATTTATGTGTGTGTGGGTGCATGAGTGTGTGTGTGTGCTTGTGTATATGTTTGAGTGTATGTGTGTGTGCATATATGCATAAGTGTCTTTGTATGTTTGTGTGTTATGAGAGTTGTGTGTGCAATTTTTTGCATGTGTGCTTGTTTATGGGTGTGGTTTCACATGTGTATGTGTGCATATGCATGTGTGTGTATGTGCATGTTCGAGTATGCATGTGTATGAGTGCATGTGTATGCACATGTGCAAGTGTGTGTGTATGTGTGTCCATGTGTGTAGATGCATGCATGTGTGTACGTGTTTGTATGTGCATGTGTTCACATGTGTAGATGCACATGCATGTGTGCATGTGTTCTTGCTCATGCATCATTATATGTCTGTATAGGTGTGTTCTTGTGTGTTTGTGTATGTGAGTGTGTCCAAGTATGGATGTGAGTGCATGTGTGAATGTGTGTGCATATTGGTTTGTGCGCACATATGTGTATGTCAGTGTGTGTGGGTACACGTGTCTTCGTTTATGTAAATTCTTTATGCTTGTTTGTCCATGTACATGTGTTTTTGCCTATTATGTGTGTGTGTGTATCCATGTTTGTGTACATGTGCATGTCATTTTGTGTGCATCGATGTATGTGTTTATGTGCTTGTGAGTGTGCATGGGTGAGTGCATGTTTGGTAATGTGTGTGTGTTCATGCATGTGTGTGTGGTTGTGTGTTGGTATTTTTGTGGGTGAATGTGTGAACATGTGTATGCTTGTATTTGTGTGTGCCTATATGTGCACATATTCATGCCTGTGTGTATGTGTGCATATATGTGTGTGTGGGTGTGTGTGTATTTTTGAATATTCATGCATATCTGCATGTGCATGCATATGAGCATACATATATGTGTGTGTGCATTTATGCATGTATGTTTACTTTTCTATTTGTATGGGAGTGTTTGTTCATGTTTTGTGTTTGTTCCTTGGGTGTGTGTGTGCATGTTTTTGTGCATGTGTGTGTGTGCATGCATATGTCTTTATGCATTTGCATATATGTTTAGTGTGTATGTGTGACTATGTGTTTATGTTTGTGTATGCCTTTGCATATGTGTGCATGTACATGTGTGATTGTGTGCATGTGTTGTTGTGTATGTGTCTGTGTGTGCATAGGTGTGTGTAGAGCACATGTGTATGTGTTTGAGTGCATGTGCACGTGCACACATATGTGTGTTTGTGTGGGTTCATTTGTGCTTGTTTTTGTTCATGTGTAAGGGTATGGGTGTGTTTGTGTCTACATGTGTGTGATTATGGATTTGTGTGGACATGCACATACATGCATATGTGCATGTGTATGTATGTGTGTTTGTGCTTGTGCATGTGTTCATGATTGTGTTTGCCTATGTGTGTGTGTGCTTACGGTATACACGTATATGTGTGTGTATATGCATTTGTGCTAAGGAAAATGCATATGAGTGTGTCCATGTGTGTGTGCATAAGTGTGTGCATATGTGTAAGCATGTGCACGTGTTTGTCCATGTGTGTTGATACATGCATGTATGTCTATATATGTATGTGTGTGTGTTTCTTGTGTGCATGTGTGGATGTGTGCTTGTGTGCATGTGTGAGTTGTTGTGCATTCGAATATGCCTATTTGTGTGCATGTACACTTATGTGAATGTGTGGGTGTATCCATGTGTTTGTGTGCTTGTGTATGTGTGCATGGGCATGAGTGTAAAAGTGTGCATATGCGGGTGTGTGTGTGTGCATTTGTGTGTATGTACATGTTTTCCTATGTGTGTGTGTGCTTGCGCATTCATGTGTGTGTGTGTGTGCATGTGTGCTTGCATATGTGTGAAAGTGTTGAGAATTTTTTTGGGTGTGTGTGTGCATGTGTGTGTATTTGTGCAAGTCCATGTGCATGCATACATCTTTGTGTGTGTGTGTGTTCATGTTTGCTTGTATTTATGTATGAGTGCGTGCATGTTAATGTTTATGCACGGGCATCTATATGTGCCTGTGCATGGGGTTGTGTCTGTGTGCATGCATGCTTTTGTGGTGTATGGGTGTGTGGGTGCATATGTGTGTGTGTGTGTGCATGTTTGTATGCATGCGCGCAAGTGTGTGCATGTGAGTGTGTGTGTTCGTGTGTGCAAATTTGTAGGTTTTTGTTTGCATGTGTGTGCACGTCTATGAGCTTGTGTGTGTACATTTGTGCCTATGTTGTGAGTATGTGTTTGTATTAATGAATATGCATGTCCATGTGCATATGTGTTCTATTATTGTGTGTGCCTATTTTTTTGTGCTTATGTTCATGTGTGTGGGTATATGCATCCATCTATGTGTTTATATATATGTGTGCATTTATGCATGTGCATTTGTGTGTGTGCATGTGTGGTTAGGTATGTGTGCGATTGTGAGTGTTCGTGTGTGAGTCTGCGAATTGGCGCGTTTATGTGGCTATGCATGACTATATGTGTGTTTGTGTGAGTGTGAATGTGTGTATGTATGTGTGCATTTTTGTATTCATGCCCATGGATATTTATGTGTGTGTCTGTATGTGCACATGTGTAGTTGCCGCTTTGTGTGCATGTGTGTGTGCATGTGCATATGTATGTTTGTTTGTGCGTCCATGTAGGTGTATGAGTGTGTATTTGTGTGTGGGAATATGTGTGCATGCGTGTCTATGTGCATGAGTGTGTATGTGTATGTGTGAGTGTGCATACACCTATATGTGTACATGTGTGTGTGTATTTGTGAGCCTATATGTGTGCAAGTCTATCAGCCAATTGGTGCACATTTGTGTTCTTATGCATGAGTGTGTGCTTCAATGTGCATGAGATTGTGCTTACATGTGCATGTGGTTGTGTGTGCATCCTCATGTTCATGTATGCATGTTTATGAATATGCAAGTTTTTTTGGGCATGCATGTTGTGTGTGTGCACATGGTATGTGTGCTCGCACCATTGTGAACATGCGTTCTTGTGTGTGTGGAAGTGTGGGTGCACGCATGCATGCAAGAATGCATGGACTTGCATGTGTGCGAGGGGTGTGTGCATGTGCGAGCGTATGTGTTTGTGTACGTAAATGTATGTTTGATTAGGTATTTGTGCACATGTGTGTGTGTGTGATGGTCTATGTTTGTATGTTTTTGGGTGTTTGCACATGTGATTTGTGTGCTTGAGTTATGTTTGTGTGTGTTCGTGTGTTTATGCACATTTGTGTGCTTGGGTGTGGGTATGTCTTTGTGCATGTGCATCAATGTGTGTGCACATGTGTGTATGTATGTACATGTATTTGTGTGTGTGTCTCTATGTACATGGGCATACCTATGTTGTGCATGTGTGAGCATGCATGCACATGTGTATAGGTGTACTTGTAGTTGTGTGAGTACACAGTGTATGTGTGGTCTTATGCTTGCCTACATGTGTTTGTGTGTGTGTTTGTGCATGTGTGTGTCTATGTGCATGTGGGTGCAACCAAGTGTGTGCATGTGTGTGATTATTTGCATGTGCATGCGCTTGTGGGTTCCTAGCAATGGATGTGCATTTGTGCATGTGTTTTATGTATGTGTGTGTGTAATGACTTGTGTGTGCATGTTCATGTTTTTGAGTGTATGTGTGTGCTTTTGTGTGGGTGTGCTTGTGTGTATTCATAGGTGCGTACATATGTAGGAGTGTACAAACATGAGTGAGTGGTTGTATGTGTATTTATGCATATTCATGGGTGTGTATGCTTCTATGTGTTTTCTTGTGTGCATATGTGTGGGTTTGTATATGCATGCATTTTTGTGTGTGAGTGTGAGTGCATGCACATGCACATGTGCTTTAAGGAGCACTAATTTCTTATTTTTATGCATGTGCATGTATGTGTTTATGTGTCTGTATGAGTGTGTTTGTTTGGAGACACGTGTTTTTGTATGTGCATGCATGCTTGTGCACAAATGCATGTGCAAGCATGTGCGCTCGTGTGTGTGATTGTGAGCATATGTGTGTGCATATATTTGTTGTGTGTGTGCACCATGGGTGTGTGTAGGTGCGAGTCTATGGGCATGCGTGTGTGTAGGTTTGTGTGCATGTCTATGAGCCTTTGTGTATGTGTGTGTTCCTATGCATGCTGGTGTGCATTTGTGTGTGTTAGCATATGTGTTTGTCTACATGGACACATGCATGTATGTCTATGTGAGCGAGTGTGAGTACATCCATGTTTGTGTGTGCATGTAGCTTTGAGTGTCTGCATGTGAGTGTCAATGCATGTCAATCTATTAGGGCCAATGCTCATGTGTCTGTTTGCATGTGTCTACATTTGTGGTTAGTGTGTGTGTTCATGCGTGTGTATGTTTGTGTGCATGTGCGTGTTTGTGTGCATTTGTGTGAGTACGTCCATGTGTGTGTCTATACATGTTTGTGCATGTCTATGCAAGTCTTTGAGCTTGCGTGTGTATATGTGCACTTATGTGTGCATGTATGTGTTTGTATTATTTTGTATGTCTATGCTTGGGTGCTTGTGTGAGTGTGTGTGCATGTTTATGTATGTGTGTGCATATATGCATATGTGACCATGTGTGTGTGAGCGTGAGTGCTCATGTGTGTGTCTATGCATTGACATGCATGTGTAGCTGTACGTGATTATGTGCTTGTGAATGTGTGTGCGCATGTGTGTTGTTAAGGTACATATATGTGTGTATGTGCATGTGTATGCATGGGTGTGTGTGCATGTGTGTGTATGTGCATGTGTGTTTGTATATGCATATACATGTACTTGTGTGCATCTTAATATTTATGTACTTATGCACATGCATATGTCTTTATATGTGTGATGTGTGTGTATGCATGTTTGTGTGTGTGCATGTGTATGTTTATATGTGTGTGTCGATGTGTACATGTATGCATGTAGGTGCCTATGTGTATAAGTTAGTGGGTGTCTCTTTATTCATGTGTGTGAACATATGTTGTGTGTGGTTACGTGTATACATGCATGTTCTTGTATGTGTGTATGTTGATGCATGCATGTAATGCATATGAACAAGCATGTGTGTGTGTGGGCAGGTGGGTGTATGCATGTGTGCATTTGTGTGTGTGTATGTGCATATGTGTGTTTCTTTGTGTGCATGTGCACAAGTGTGTGTGTGTGTGTGTTTGTGTGTGTGTCGGTGTGTGCTTATGCTTGTGTATACTATGTGTGATTGTAAGCATGTGTGTGTGGGTGTAATTGTATGTGTGTGTGTGTGCATAGGTGAGCATGTGTGTGTGTGTGTGTATGTGTGTGTACATGCATCTTTGTGTTTATGCATTTGTGTATGCATGTGTGTATGTTTGTGTGATTTTATGTGATAGTGCATGTATGCGAGAGTATCCATATGTGTGTGTTAATCCATGTGTGTGTGTACAGGTCTATGTAAGCACACATGTATGTCGGTATGTGTGTCAGTATATGAGTGTGTGTGCACTTGAGTGTGCCTATATGTCGTTGTGCATATAGGTGTGCATCTATGTGCATAGGTTTGTGTTCTTATTTGTGTGTGTTTTTATGTGTGCGTGTGTATGTGAGCTTATGCATCTGTGTGCTAATGTGTGTGTGAGTTTGCATGTGCATGTGCATTCACTTTTGTGTGTTAGGGTATGCACTTGAGTGTGTATGTGCATGAGTGAGCATTTTAATAGGTGCATATGCATGTGCATGTGTGTGTGTATTCATGTGCATGTGTGTGTGCTTATGTTTTTGTCTGTGAGTGTGTATGCATGTGTGCATCTATGTACTTGTATACATGTGCATGCATGTGTGTCTATGGCAACATGTGCATGTGGGACTGTGCATGATTATTAGCTTGTTTGCATTTGTGTTTGTGCATGTGTGGTTATGTTTTTATTTGTGTGTGTGGATGTGTGTATGCATTGGTAGGAGAGGGGGTCAGTGTGCATACCTATGTGTGTGTACGTGTGCATGTACATATGTTTTCATGTATGTGCATTTATGTGTGCATGCATTTGACTTTGTGTGTGCCTGTGAGCATTTGTGTATGTATGGGTGCATGTACTTGTTACATGAACATGTATAAGCATGTTCTTTTTTGTGTATATGTGTTTGTTTGTGAGCATGTCTGTGTTCATTTGTGTGTATTTGTGCATGACTTTGTGTGCATGTTTTGTGTGTGCATATGTTCTTGCATGCATATGTGTGTGCAAAAACATGTTTTTATGCAGGTGTGTGTTGTACACGTGTGTGTCTATGTGTGCTCCTATGCATTTTTATGTGTGTGGGTGTGCATGTGCCTACATGAGTGCATAAGATTGTGTGCATGTTTGTGTGTGCAAGTGTGCATGTGTGATTGTGTGTGTTTATGTGAGTTTGTGGTTTTGTATTTGTGTAAGTGTTCAAATGTGTATCTCTACATGTGTGTTCATTCACATATATGTGTAGGTTTGGGTGTGTATCTATGGCTATGTGCATGTGTGTATATGTCTATGTGTGTGCATCTTCTTGTGCATGAAAGTGTCTGTGTGTGTATAAGTGTGTAATTGCATGCATGTGTGTGTGGTATGCATGTTTGTGTTTGGGGTGTGTGTGTGACCATGATTTTGTGTATGCATACAAGCGTGCTCTCGTGCGTGCATGTGTGTGTGTGTGCGTGTGCATATGTATGTGTGTGTAAGCATAAACATGTGTGTGAGTTTTTTTTATGTGTATGGGTATATGTTGGTGTGTGTAGGTGTGCATTTGTGTATGTGTAGGCATGCATGCATCTATGTGTTTACATGTGCACATGTGTGTGCATTGGTGTATATGTGTGTGTGCATGCATGTGTTTGTGCTTGTGATTGGGCATGAGAGTGAGCATTTGTGTGTGTGTGCATGCATGTGCATATGCACCAATGTGTGCATACGAGTGTATGTGTGCATGGGTGTGCATCTGTTTGTGCTCACATCTGTGCATGTCTATCAATCTATGTGTATGCATGTGTGTTTGTGCAGGTGCATGTGTGTGAATGTAAATTTTGTGTTTCTATGTATTGCTTGTGTGCATGAGCATGCATAAGTTTTTGCATATGTTTGTGCTTTTGTGTGTGTTTGTTAGCGTGTGTTAATGTGTGCATTTGTGTGTGTTTTTGTGATTGCATTGTGAGTTCTTGTGCATATGATGGCTTCTGTTTGTGCATGTGTCAGTGTGTGGGTGCATGTGTTTTTTTATGTGCTTGTGCTGCTGTTTGTACATGTGCATTACTTTGTATGCATGTCTATCTACATGGACACGAGTGTGAATGTGTGTGTGCATGTGCATGTGTGTACGAGCATGTTTTCCTATGTGTGCTTGTGTATTCGTGTTTGTGTGTGCATGTGTGGGAGTGTGTGCTTTTGAATGTGCATGTGTGTTCCCATGTGTGTACAAGTATGTGCATTTGTGTACATGTGTCTGTGTACACATCTATGCATGTGTATGTGCATGTGTGTGCAAATGTGTGCCTATACATATGTGTGTATGTGTGTGTGTGTTGAGGTGTGTGTGTGCACGCGTATAGGAATATGCCTGTGTGTATGTGTGTGCATTGGTTTCTTTATGTGCATTTGTGTATGTGTGCGTGTTCATGTGTGATTGTATGTGCATGTCGATGTGTTAGTGTCTACGTGTGTATGTGTGTGGGCAAGTGTCTATGCATGCATATGTGTGTGTGCATGATTGGGCATCCATGTGTGTGTGTGCATGTGCATGTGTTTGTCAGACTATATGTGTGCACATTCATAAGCCTGTGTTCCTTGTGCGTGTGCATGAATGTGCATATTCTTATGCATGCACATTGTGCGCTCGTATGTGTATATTTGCATGTGTGTGTGTAGAAGTGTGTCAATATGCATGTTTTTTCTGTGTACATGTGTTCTTGTGTGTGCATGAGTACGGGTGCATGTGAGGGTGCAAGCATGTGTGCATATGGGAGAATACAAGTGTGTGTGTGCATATGTAAATGTATGCATGTTGTGGTGTATGTGTCTATTTATGTGTATGTAGTTGTTTGGGCTAGCATAGGTGTTTGCATTTATGTGTAATGCATGTGTGTATGTATTTGTGCATGTATGCACATGTGTGTGTATGGTTTTTGATATGTATTTGTGCATGTGCATCCATGTGTGTGTGCTCAAATGCATGTGTCCACTAATGATTAGGCATGTGTTCATGTGTGCATGTGTGTATGTGCATGTAAGTGTGTAATTGTGGTTGTGTTTGCATGAGCACACAATGCATGTGTATGCATGTGTGTTCTTGTGCTTGCATGTGTGTGTTTGTGTGCATGTGTGTCCATGTATTCATATGTGTGTGTGTGTGTGCAAGTGTGTGGATGTGTGCATGCATGCATTTGTGTGCTTATGGGTGAATGCAAGTAGTCTTAAAAAATAAAAAAAAAGATTTAACTAGATAGAGCTCAATTAGGATATGTCACACGAGAGGAGAATTCGGATTTTATGAAAATATAACAAAGTCAAAGTAAAATATTTGAACAAATGGAAAAAAATTACATAAAAATCTTTTATTTCAAGATACTAAGGAGATCGATTGTAACATCCTCAACCATCAACAAAGTATAAAGAAAAAAATCATATAAAACATGATAAAATATGATAAATAAAAATATTTAAAAATATAAAATTCAATATTTAAAGTTATAGAGTGCATCGAGATGAGTCAAGTAATAATTGTTTCATCTTGATTAGACTTTGTTCAGAATTAATGTGAATTACCAAACCAAAAACAGTGTAAGTAATAATAAATTATTATTTTAGTATCATGTAAATTTATGTTAAAGATGAAATGAGATAGATAAAAGTAATATAATCTGACCAATTCAAAGTAAGGTAAAATGCAAGCGAGAATTGATTTAAAGTTAGATATTAATATAACCAAATTAAAGAAAAATTTTGAAAAAAATATGGTCAATTAAGCGTTGAAGTTGAATTCCAAGATCCTAAAGATGTTGAGCATAACATCCTCAACTCTCAAATATGGTACAAGTTTAAATTTCTTGTAAATCTTATTAAAAGCTTAAAAAATTATTTAACAATGTAAAATATATTACTTATGACTACAACAACAATTACTTTAAAATTAAGTAAATATATAATCAAAATGAACTGATACAAATTTAAGTAATATAATTTAATAAAATAAAATCGAGGTAATGGCCAAATGGAGTAGAATTATATGCATACGCACACACATATGCACATGCACACACATATGCACATGCACACACATGCACACAAACACAAGCACATCCCCACATGCATAAACACAAATGTATACATGCACACACAAAAGTAGTCGTAGATGCATATGCACTCACAAAAACACACATGCATGTACCCACAAAACACGTATATGCAGACATGCTCATAGACACCCACACTTGCATACACATTCAAACACATACACATGCAAACACAGACATCCACAAGCATAAACACATGCCCACGCACATGCACACATACAAACACAAACACATGAACACACACACGTATCTGCACCCATGCACACACAAACACACGTGCACATGCATACACAAGTGCAACCAAGCACACAAAAGCGAATACACATGCACAATCACATAAACGCATGCACAAACACACATATATATGCACAAACACACACATGCAAACACATAAGTACACATAAAAATAAGCACACAAATACTTGCACACAAACTTGCACATGAATGTACACCTAAATGCACAATGACATGCACACACAAACACACATAACCATGAACAATCATGCAAACATGCAAACATGTGCGCATGCACACACACCCACTCACAACCACATTCATGCACACGCATAGACAACCTCGCATACATGCACAATCACACAAACACACACACATATGCTTGTTTCCATACATAAATGCACACGCACACATGTGCACAACCACTAAACACAAAGATGCATGCATACCACAAAATAATGTACACATACATGCATCTACATGCTAACTCATGCACAAAAATGCATATGTGCACACAAATATACACACTAACACACACACATACACAGAAAAAAATGTACATGCACACATATAGACCGAGGCACACATGCACCTTCATACATGAACATGCACATAGAGGCAAACACATGCATGCATAAGCACATGAACATTAACTCACACTCATGCACAAGGACACAAATGCTCATATACAGGCTTATAGACTTGGAGACAAATAGGCCTGGAAACACACACATACATGCACATATGCACATATAGACACATGCAAACATATGCCCACAAACAAGTACACATACAGACAAGCACAAATGCCCATGCACCCATATGGATATAGAAACACACACACATATGCACATGTATACACACATATGCGCACAAAGACACACACATATAGAGATATGTACACACACATACACACACAAGTGCTCGCATAAACACAGACAAACACAGAGACACTTGCCAACACACGCAATGCCCACACACATGCCCATGCATATACATACACACGAGCACACATACTCACACGCCCAACCACACACGTACAAATACACATATGCACACACAAGAACGCACATGCATAGATGCACACACACAATGCAATGCTGACACACATGCACACAAACTCACAGACAAGAACCTAAGCATAGACACGCACTCTAACATGATCATAAATGCACATGCAAATGTACTACTACAAACACATATGCACATGCATATGCAAGCACACTGACATGCATAGGCACATGCACACAAGCTCATAGACTTGTACACCCATGCACTCAATACAAACTTGCATACACATACACACATACACACACTTACATGCACAGAGACACATATGCACTCAAACATACACATAAGCACATATACATGCACATGAACTAAAACATGCACACACGTACACACTCACACACATCACATATGCCTATATGCACTCGCACACAGACACATGCCCAGACATAGGCACACATAAATTCCCAAGCATAGACACATGCATACACTCACACATAAATACATGCACACAAATGCAAAGATGTATGCACATAAAAACTTGCACAAACATACTATCACACAGACACACATACATGCACACATGCATATGTACACAAATGCTAATGCATGTGCATGCACACACATGCAAACTCACTTGAATAGGCACACACATATGTATACAAAGGTTCATACACATGCACTCACAAATTTACACACACATGTGCACCAAGATATGCACATGCATGCACACACATGTGCACAAAGATATGCACATGCATGCGCACACACATGCACACTCGCACATACCAACACACCACACATACACTTCATTCGCACACACAAACATACACACTCACACACATATAAGAATAGACATAGATACACACAAACATGCATATGCATCAATGCATTTAAATACACGGATGCACAAACATGCACATATGCCCACACCCATAGATGAGCAAACACACACACCCACCCACATATGCACACACATACATAGATCCACACATACACCTACACGCATAAATGAACAAAAATATACACACACACACACACTTATGAACATAGATGCACCCAATCACACACGTGCTAGCATATACACATATACTCTCACATAGGAACACACATGCACAAGCTTACTAACACACATGTATAGATGCAAACAAACACATCCATACACACACACAAGTACACAAACACTCAAGACACAGTCGCTCACTCACACACATGCTTGCGCATAAGCATGTGCTTATGCGCACACAAGCACACATACCCAAGCCTATTTACACACACACACACACATATAAAACACAAGCACAAAAGCATGTGCATGGACATACATGCTCAAAAGTGCTTGCAAATGAAAACAATAGAGAATATCACACTCGATCTTGTTGTAATTATGGAAAGTAACTTTCTACTACAATTTATCTCTTTCTTCAAACTTTTCCATATTTAGTTTGATAATTACTATTAAAATTTAATTCTTCTCTTGACTGACCCTTATATTTCATTTATTTGGCTTTATTAAAATTCTGACATTTTTCAATTTTTAGCTTTAATAAATATATTTAACATATATCAAAATAATTATTTATTAATATCTATGCTTATTTATTTTTTGCTATTGATAATAATTTGGAATAAGGTTTGATTGAGAACTATTCTGTTGAATTTTCTTTTTTTTCCTCATTATATTTTGCTAAAGTTTAGTATGCTTTAAAAGACGTTTTAATTAATATCTTATTTGTTAGTAGAGGGTGTTACAATTGAACTCCTGAGTATATTGGAATAAAACTTCTTGATACAATTTATGTTATTTGTTTATATTTTTATTTTATTTGCATATATTCCTTTTAACACTAGATCTTTTCTAGTGTGATCATCATATCACCTTGATTTTGTTATATTATGGTGCTTCAATAGATCTTATTTAACCACCAATATATATTTATGCCTTTCTAATTTTTTTAATTTGATCTATTTCTGAATTAGGTTCTAATGATGGCTAAAAAATGTGGTTTGAATCATCCTAATGAGCTCTAGCCTATTAAACACTAATTTTTTTATATTTTTAAATATATTATTTTTTTTTATATTTTTGGCTTCTTTTATATGATATTTTGTTCTATACAATAATTAACAACAAAGGATGCTATACTTGATAACATTAACATCTTGGATACATCTCAATTAGTTTTATCAAATTGAATATTCATTTTTATATATTTATTTTATATATTTTAATTGCTAGTATTTTTAAATATTTTATGAGATATTTTGTTTCATATTTGATATGATAATTAAGGACATGACATTTGATCTCTTTAGTATCATTGAATGTAACTTTCTTAAATAATTTATATCCTTTTATCAAATGTTAAGCTTTGTTTGGTTATATTATTATATAACTCTAAATCTTCTCTTTGTAGTCTTTATATCATCTTGATTTGGTCATATTATATGGCATTAATTTACATTATTTGATCTTTTATATGTATTTACTTAATATTGAAATAATAAAATAGTATATTTATATTATTTTTATTGGTAATTTGTTGTAATTCCTAAAGAGTTTTGATCAAACTAAAACAAATTTTATAAGATTCATCTAGTGAGCTATAACATACTATATAATCATTTTTTAAAATTTTCAAAAGATAATTTTCAATGAACTTGACAAGCTTTATGAGTCATTTTTATTTTCGATCGACTAAATATCTTGGAAAGTGACTTTACTAGAGAATTTATCTTCTTCCTTACAATGTTTTGACCATACTTCATTATATTACAATCAAAATCAAATTCTTCACTTTTGTGACCTTTAAACTGCTTTGACATTTTATATTACATTGCTTCAATAAATCTCACTCGAATTTTACTATATGTTATCTGAATGTTAAAAGAATAATTTATGAATACTTATGTTTGCTTAACTTAGTAATTCATAATTATTCCAAATGATGTTAAATAGAGATGAAATAAATATCTTTGGGCTCATCTTGATATGGAAAATTTATTAAGTATTAATCTTCAAATTTTGAAATATTTTATTTTTTAGAGTTTTTAGATGTTTTACAAGATATTTTGATTTGTACTAGATTTGATAATCGAGAGTTTCATACTCGATCTCATTAATAACTTAAAATACCACTTTCTTGTGTAATTCATCTCATTTGATAAACTTTTTTTCTTTGTTTTTAATATTTTACCATAAAATAATACTTCTCCTCTTGTGTTACCTTTATATCTCGTTGGTTTGGTTATATTATATTACTTCAATTCATCTCATTTCAAAATTAAAATATATTTCCTTAATTTTAAAATATTTATTTATTATTTATTATGCTTATTTAATTCAATAATTCATAATAATTTTAATTACGTCTTGTCAAGATGAAGCAAATGTCATTGCACTTGCTTTGAAGAGTTTTATATAACTAAATTTCCAATTTTTTCTTTAAATATTATATTTAAGGTTTGGCCCACATTGCTATACATTTAAATTGGTACCTAATTTATCGATCGAGGATGCTGCACTTGATCTATTAAGTATATTGGAAGGGATCTTTCCTACATAATAGATATCATTTATTCACATTTTTTACTTTGGCTTAATTATATTACTGTGCAAGTCTAATTCTTCTATCATATGACCTTTACAGCCATTTGATTTGGTTACATTAGTTCAATTTATCTTATTTTAGCTGTAATATATATTTATTAAAAATATAAAAATAATTTATTATAAAGTATGCTTATCTAATTTTGTAATTCATAGTAATTACTACTAAGGCCTAATGGAGATGAAACAAATGTTGTTACAGTCATCTCGATGAATTTTATTAAATCAAGCATTTTTTTATATTTTAAAATTTTTTTCAAGGGTTTTAACACTCTTCGTGATGCATTTTAGTTAGCACCTTATTTGATGATCTAAAATGTTGTACTTATACCTCATTTGTATCTTAAGGTATAGTTATCTAATAAACTTTACCTTATTTCATTAAAATTTTATCTTTTTTGTAATCAAATTATTTTGTAATAATAAATCTTTTCTCATGTGATTATTACATCAATGTGATTTTGTTATATAACATTATCAAATATATCTCATATAAATTTTACTATAATTTTTTATTTAATATTAAATAAATAAATAATTTATTTATGTTTTTAATTTAGTAATTCGATGTAACATAAAATGAGATCTGATAGAGACCAAAAAAAGTCATTGGACTATTCTGAATGAGTGTTGTTCTATTAAATATTTATTTTTGTACTCTTAATTATTTTATTTTTATAAAGTTTGGCCATGTTTTATAGGATCTTTTGATTCATACCATAATTAATAATAAAGAATGTTACACTCAATATCATTAATATCATGGAATTCCATATTCTTATAAAATTTATCTCAATTCTTAAAATTTTCAACTTTGATTTGGTTATATGATTATGTAACTCTTTTTCTCCTCTTGTGTGAGTCTTACATCACTTTAATTTTCTTGTATTATATTACTTCAACAATTCTTATATCTCTTTCAAGTTATATTTTCTTAGGTTAAAATAATAATTTATGATTATTTATGCTTATTTACCATAGTAATTCAAAGTTAATTCAAATAGGCTCTAATCGAGACAAAATAGAAGTTGTTGGACTCGCCTCAATTAGTTTAATCTAATTGAATATATATATAAGTTAAAATATTTTATTTTCTTGAGTTTTGGAATACTTTATAGGATATTTTGATTCAAACCTGATTTTATGATCAAGGATGTTACCTTGGTTCTCCTTAATATCCAGGAATGTAACTTTCTAGTATAATTTATCTCTTTTCTTCAAATGTTTTGCATTGATTATGTTATATTATCATGTAACTCTAAGTCTTCTATCATGTAATATCTACATCCTCTTGATTTTGTTATATTATATTATTTTTAATTTACATTATTTTAACTTTAATATATAATTACTTAATGTTTAAATAATAATAAATTATTATTTGTCGTTATTTATTTTAATACTTCACAATAATTGCAAATATGGTGGAATTATAAAATATAATTGTTGTTAAACTCTTCTTGATGAGCTTTATTTAATAAAATATTCTTTTTTTAAATTTTTTTATGATGTTAGCTTGCTTTATGATAAATTTGTATTTATAATTTTCTTACAATCAAAGATGTCACATTAGATCTTCATAGTATGTTCGAATGAAAATTTCTTATACAATTTAAATTTTTTCTTATATTGTTTTTGTTGATTTTGCAAAAAAACTTTAATTTTATGCTTGTGAGACCTTCACATCACTTTAATTTTGTTATATTACATTACTTTGATAAATCTAATTTAAGTTTTAAAACTTATTTTGTAAATAATAAAGTATTAATTTATGGCTGTTTATGATTATTTAATTTTGTTAACGACTGTTATTCCAAGCGAGGCCTGATCGAGATAATGCAAATTTCATTGAAAGAGCCTTGTCTATCGATTTAGTATTTGTTTTGTTTTTTTAAATATTTTTTGGGAGTTTACAAATATTTTATGGATATTTAAATTCATACATGATGTGATAGTTAGGAATGTCGTAGGCAGTCTCTTCACTTTCTTTGAGTGTAACTTTCTCTTACAATTTATCTTATTTCAATTGTTTTTCCTTTCTTTTTGATATATTACTATAGTACTTTAAGTATCCTCTTGTGTGACCATTACATTTTCTTGGTTTGGTTATATTACATTACTTTAATTTTGCTCATTTCATCTTTTATTTGTTTTTACTAATTAAAAAATAATTATCTATTTATTATGCATATTCATTTTGATAATTTTTATTTTCCTAGATATTATACTTTACTAAGGTTTGACAATCCTTATGAGAACTCTTAATCATATGCAATTGCATCTTTATGAGAAGTTTATATCATGTTTGACAATTTTTAATTTAACTTGGTATATTATTATGAAAATCTAATTCTCATCTCATATGACCATGACTATGATTTGATTTTTTTACATTGATAACGTTTATCAAGTTTTTTCTTTAATGTCTAGTC
The DNA here is from genome assembly GCA_023846275.1 of Vanilla planifolia. NCBI lineage: Eukaryota > Viridiplantae > Streptophyta > Magnoliopsida > Asparagales > Orchidaceae > Vanilla > Vanilla planifolia. Next base: position 2,818,071 of record JAIUJO010000026.1, on the reverse strand, counting down.
ATTAAATTAAAAAATAATTTATTATAATATATGCTTATTTAATTTTATAATTCTTAGTATCTAATATTAAGGCCTATTGGAGGTGTAATAAACATTTTTTCACTAGCCTTTATGAGATTTATCTAACTAAATATATCATTTTGTATTTTTAAATATAATATTTTCATGGGTTTTAGAGCACCTTATGAGATATTTTGATTCTTACTTCATTTGATAATCAAGAATGTTTCACTTGTTCTCCTTAGTATAATGAAATTCATCTATCATGTATAATTTACCTTATCTTCCAAGTTTTTGGTTTTATTTTGTTATATTACTTTTTTCACAATATTTTATTCTTACGAGATTTTTACATCACCTTGATTTTAGTATATTACATTACTTCAATTTAACTCATTTAATATTTTACATAATTTTTTTAATATTTAAATAATAATTAATTATTATTGAAAGTTATTTATATTAACAATTTGAATTAACTCCATACAAGGTAAAATGGAGACTAGACAAACATCATTAGACTCATCTAGATGAGCTCTCTTATATTCATTTGTAAGTTTTTGAAAAGGTTGTTTTATCAGATTTACAACTTTTATGACATATTTTAACTTGTACTTGATTTAGTTGTCTAAAAAGTTGTTTTTGGATATCCTTAGTATCTTGGAATATTAGTTTCCCATATAATTTATCTCATTTCTCTAATTATTTTTTTTTGACAAGTTTATATTACATAAAACTCTAATTCTTCTCACATGTGAACACTATGTCACTTTGATATAGGCATATTATATTACTTTAATTTATCATATTTGACTCTTATTAAGTATTTATCATATTTGATTTTTGTTATATATTTACTTAAAATTAAAATCATAATTTATTACACTTTATTCTTTAAAAAAATTGAAATTCATAATAAACCAAGTAAGATATGATTGGGATGAAACAAACATCATTTTACTCGTTTGGATGAGCTACATCTAATAAAGAATTTTTTTAAAAAATTTTTAATTATTTTAGTTCCAACAATTTTGACATGTTTTTCTAAACCTTTGGATTCATACCTTATTTCTTGATCGTTGATGTTTCCCACAAACTCTTTATTTACATGGAATTCTATTTTCCTATATAATTTATTTGATTTCACCAAATTCCTCTTCCTCATCTTGTTTTTAAATGAAAATTTAATTCTCATTTTTTGTAAATTTTGAATCTCTTTTATTTGATTTTTTTAATTACTTGAATTTATTTTATTTTAGCAATAATACATAATTTTTTAATGTTATAATAATAACTTATTATTATTTATAATTAATTAAAATTGTTTAATTCATAATAATTCCAATCAATGCCCAATAGAGATAAAATAAGTATCGTTAGACTCAACCATTTGAGCTCTATCAAATTAAATATTTTCTTTAGTGTTTAAAAATATTATATTTAAATTATTTTTGCATGTTTTGCAAATTATTTTGATTTGTACTCATTTGATGATCAATGATGCCACAATCAATTTCATCAACATCTTAGAGTGCATATTGTAAACACAATTTATTATTTTTCTTTAAATGTTTTACTTTGATTTAGTTATATTACTTATTAACTGTAAATCTCCTCTATTGTGACCTTAACATCACTTTGATTTGGTAGTATTTTATTACTTTAGTTTATCTCATTTCAATTTTAATATAGTTTTACTGAATTCCAAAAAACATATATTATTATTATTTATTATGGTAATTTGATATACTTTTAACATTAACTAATCAAAATAAAAGAAATGTTGGTGGATTCATTTTCATGAGGTCAATCAAATTAATAATTTAATTTAATATTTTAAAAATTTTATTTTACATGATTTTGGCTTACTTTACAATAATTTTTGATTCATGCATAATTTTTCTATTGAGGATGTTACACTCGATTTACTCAATATCATGGAATTCTAGTTTTCTATGTAATTTCTCTCATTTATTCATTTTTTTCTTATATTTTGATACATTATTATAAAATTCTTATTCTCCTCCCAATTGACATTGGCTTATCTATGTTAAAATTTAATATATATATATATATATATATATATATATATATATATATAATTAACTTAAAAAATTATTAGTTTGTATTATTTAATTTGGGTACATGGAGATGAAAGGACTTAGTGAGACTCTTCGAGCTGAGCTTAATAATATTAAATATCAAATTTTAATATTTTCAAAATTTTTTTTGTTTGATTATTAACACATTTTAATGGAAATATTGATTTGTACATAACTTGATGATCAGAGATTTTACTCTCGATATTATTAATATCTTGGAATACTAATTTTGAATAAAACTTATTTCATTTCCTCATATTTTTAATTTTGATTTTCTTCATATTACTTATCAACTCTAAACTCTCCATAAAAAATATAAAGTTGAATATTTAATTAGATAGAGTTCATCTATGCTAGTCTAATGATGTTTATTTGATCTTGATTGAACCTTTTTAAAAATTACTAAAATTATCAAAGTAAATATGGATAAAAATTAGAAAATTCTTATTTTAATATTTAATAAATATATATTAAAGCCTAAATGAGTTATGTTAAATTTGTGTAACACAACTAAATCAAAGGGTTGTGAATGTCAAAAGAGAGGTGAATAAAGTAACATTGTAATTTAGCCTAAGTATATTATTATTTATGATTATTTAGTTTGCTAGTTCATATTATACCCAAAAGAAGTTTAATTAACACAAAACACACATAATTGGACTCACTATGACAAGCTCTAAATAATTAAATATTCATTTTTATATACTTAATCATTTTAATTTGTGATATTCTTGCATATTTAACAAGGCTTTTTTATTTGGTGCCATATTTGATGATTGATTATGTTATACTTGATAGCTTAGTATTTGGGAAGTAATTTTCTTATACAACGTTTCTCATTTTTTAATCTTTTTAGATTTTATTTGGTTATATTACTTTGAAACACTAATTCTCTTCATGTGTGATTCTTAGTTCAGTTTGAATTAGTCATATCAAATAACTTGAATTTATCTTATTGTAGTTTTAAGATATATTTACAAATTAACAACATAATAATTTATTTTTGGTTTCAATAAAATGTCATTAGCAATTCATACTAATTACAAATAATGTCTAATGGATATGATGAAATTGTCAATGGACAATTCCTATTTAGCTCTATCTAATTGAATATTGATGTTTATATTTTAAAATATTTTATTTTCTAGTATTATTAAATGCTTTATGAGGAACTTTAATTCATTCCTAACAAGATGACTCAAGGATATTATACACAATCTCTTTAATATCTTAGAGTTTATCATTATTACGCAACGTATCTCACTTGTAGGATTCTTTATCTTTCATTCGGTTAAATTACTTTGTAACTAAAATTTTTCTCCCTTGTCACCAATACATGTCTTTAATTTCGTTATATTATTTTGATTCAATTTATCTTATTTTAGCTTTAATATTTATTTACTTGATATAAAAATAATAAACTGCTTCAATTTAATTTTATTTTTGTTTAGTAATTCATAGTATTTCCAAGCAAGGTCAGATAAGGACCAAACAAACATTATTGGCATCAACTCAACATGCTTTTGTTGATTACATATTCATTTTTATATTATTATTATTATTATATTTTTTCTTCCCATAGTTTAGGAGATATTTTTACTCTTACTTGATTTTATCATCAAGAATGTTACATTAGTTCTATTTAACATCTTGGAATATAAGTTTTTGTGTAATTTATTTTATTTCATAATTTGTTGGTAGATTTTTTGAAATTGCTATGTATCTTGAAATCTTCTCTCAGTGTCCTTCATAATGCTTTGATTTTGTTATAAAATATTAATTAAATTTGTCTTATTTTATGTTTAGTTGACTTATATATATATACTTAACATTTAAATATTAATCATTTTATTATTTATGTCTAATTGCTTTAGTAATTCATAGTGATTCCAAACATGGTTGGGTGTTGACAATCCCATCACCTTTGGAGTCATCTTGATATGCTATATCCTATTAAATAAGTAATTTGATAATTATAAATATTTATTTCCATGTTATTTACTGCAAGTTATGAGTAATATAGATTTGTATCTAATTTCATGATTGATGACGTTACACAAAATCTCCTCAGTATCTTGGAATGGAAATTTTATAATTTGTCATTTCTTTGAATTATTATTCTTTGAATTAGTTATATTAGTATGTTATACTAAATCTTCTTTTGTGTGACCGTTACCACACCTTGATTTGGTTATATTAGTTTGCTTAAATTTATCTCATTTCAATTTTAATATAAACTTTAATAAAATTAAAATAATAATGTTTTCTTTACTATACTTATTTTTTTTATTAAGTCACGATAATTCCAAATGAAGTTTGATAAAGATGTAATAAATCACATTTGAACATTCTCAATGAGCTTTATCAAATTGAATGTTTATTTTTATTTTTTTAAATATTTTATTTTCTTGAGTTTTGATATGCTTTATAAGACATTTTAATTTACACCTTATTTGACGATCATGGATATTGCACTCGATCTCCACATTATCTTGTTTCAATTTTTTTCCTTGATTTGGTTATATTTCTATGTGACATTAGATCTCCTTTCATGCAATCTATGTATTGCTTTGATTTAATTAATAATACATTACATCAATTTGATTAAATTGCTATGCAACTCTAATTCTCGTCTCATGTTTTCGCTAATTTTAATTCATTAATAATTATATAATATAAAAAATAATAATTTATGATGTTCTAAGCTTATTTACCTTCAAATATATAGTTATTCCAAGTGTCATCAATTCAAGCCTAAGAAATTTCATTGGACTTGTCTCAAAGAGCTCTACGTAATTAAATTTTTATTTTCATATTTTTTTCAAATATTTTATTCTCTAAATTGTTTTTATGCTTTATGAGATATATTCATTCGTGTCAACGCTGAGAATTAAAACCGTTACACTTAAAGTCCTTATTATCGTTGAATGTAATATTCTTACATAATGTCTTTTTTATCTTTATATATTTTACTTTGATTTGGTTGTATTGCTAGGTAACTCTAAATCTCCTATTATGTAATATTCAAACCACCATGATTTTGTTGTATCATAATACTTGAATTTATCTCATTTAGCTTTTAATATATATTTAATTAATATTAAATTCTATAAATATTATTTATCATTATTTCTTTGAATAATTCTTAATAATTCCTTACAATATTTGATGGAAAGAAACAAACATTGTTGGACTTTTCTTGATAACCTTTATCAAATAAAGTATTCATATTATATTTTTTCAAATCACTCTTGATCTCCTCAGCTTCTTGGAATGAAATCTTCCAATTCAATTTATGTTATGATTTCAAATTGTTTTGCTTAGACTTGGTTATATCATAATGAAACTTTGATTCTCCACGCATGTGAACTTTATATTGTTTTTGCTAATTATGTTGCATTGCTTTAGTTTGTAGTATTTTGGCATCAATATATATTTATATTATATTAAAATAATAATTTGTTATTATTTATACTTATTTACTCTAGTAATTTATTATAATTGTAAATGAGGTCAAATATAGAAGAAATATAAGTACCACTAGACTCATCTTGACATTTACTATCAAATTAAATAATTATTTTTATATTTTAAAGTTTTTATTTAATTTTTTAGGATTTTTTAGCATGTTTTGATCATAAATAGATTTAACAATAGGGAATGTTATACTCGATCCCCTTAATACCTTGAAAAAAAATTTGTCATAAGGTTTATCTCATGTCAAATTTTTTACTTTGATTTGGTCGTATAACTATGTAAACTAAATTTCCTTTTGTGTGATATTTACATTGCTTTGGTTTTGTTTTATTATAATTCTTTAATTTTTCTTATTTTAGCTCTAATATATCTTTTCTTGATATTAAAATAACAATTTATTAATATTTACGTGTATTTAATTTTGTAATTCATAGTAATACAACTCTAATCGAGATGAAGGAAATGTTATTAGACTTGTCTTGATAAGTTCTATCAAATTAAATATTCATTTTTTATTTTTGAATATTTTATTTTATAATTTTTGGTAGCTTTTTGAAATATTTTTATTTGTAATAAATCTAATGATCAAGAATATTACACACTATCTTCTTGCCATGTTGGATTACAACATTCTAGCTTAATGTATCTCATTTTTTCAAACTTTTTACTTAGATTTCGTATATTAAAGGGAAGCTCTAAATCTCTTCTTGGGTGAACCTTACCTAGTTTTGATTACATTACATTATTTTGCTTTAATTTATCTCATTTAAGATTTGATAAATATTTTCATAGTATTAAAAAATATGTTTAATATTATTTATTCCTATTTGTTTTTGTAATTCATTATAACTGTAAACGAGGTTCGATAAAAAAAACTGTATCATTGGACTTCTCTTGATGTGTTTTATCTAATTAAATTTTAATTTTAATTTTTTAATTATTTTTTTCTTTTCTTTTGGCATGTTTTATGAGAAATTTTATCATGTTATTTTTCTTTTACATAGTTATATGTTCATGTAACTTTAAATATCCTCTCATGTGAGCTTTAGATCATAATGTTTTATTATATTATATTGCCTCATTTTATTCGATTTCAATGTTAATGCTAATTGACTAATATTAATGTAGTAATTTGTCATGATTTATGCATATTTCATTTGATAATTCATAACAATTCAAAATAAGCTCCCCTTGAGATGAAATAAACAACATTGAAATCAACTTGACAAGCTCTATCAAATCAAATACTTTTTTTTTATTAATTTTAAATATTTTATTTTATTATTGTTTGTTAACCTTCACAAGATATTTCAATTATTACCTAATTTAGAGATTGAGAAAGTTGCATTAGATCATCATCGTATTTTTGAATGTAGGTTTCTTATGTAATTTATCAAATTTTTTCAAATTTATCACTTTAACAAGGTTATATTGCTAAAAAACTCTAATCCTTCTTTTATGTGCACCTTACATAGGCTTGATTTGGACTTATTAAATTTCTTCAATTTGCCATTTTTGAGTCTTATTTTATATTTACTTAACATTAAAATCATAGTTTACAACTCCTTGAGCTTATTCAATTTTTTTATTTCAAAATATTTAAAGGAGGTAGAATTGGGAAGAGAAAAACATCATTGTGCTCATATAAACAAGCATAATCAAATTAAACATTTATTTTTGGTAATTTCGAAATTTTTTTGTATTATTCATCATTACTTTATGAGACAAATAGATTTATACATCATTTGCTGATCAAAGATGTTAGATTGATTTCCTTCATTTCATCAAGTAGTACTTGCCCATAAAAGTATATCATTTCAATAAATTCTTCTTTTTCATTTGGTTTATTTCTACGAAACTCTAATTCTCCTGTACTATGACTTTTAAATCTCTGTGATTTTCCTAATTACATTACTTTAATTAATCTTATCTTAGCTTCAATATATAATTTCTCAAAATTAAATTTGTGATTATTTATGTTTAATTATTTCTGTAATTCATAATAATTCGAATTGAGGTCTAATAAAGATGAAGAAAATGTCATTGTACTAAACCCAATTAGTTTTATCTTTTAAATATTTCCTTTTTATGTTTTGAAATATTATATTTCCAAGTTATTTATATGTTTTACAAATAATTTTGATTTGTTCATAATTTGAAGATTGAGGACGCCACACGTGATATTGTTAGTATCTTCGAGCACAACATTCACATGCAACTTATCATATTTCCTCAAATTGTTCTTTTTCGATATTCTTTTATTACTCAATTACTTTAAATCACTTCTCGTTTGATTTAAACATCACTTTTATTTTCTTGTATTATATTATTTTAATTTTTCTAATTTTTACTTTAATATATATATATATATATATTTATTTAATAGAAAATAATAATTTATTATTATTTATTCTTTTTGTACTGCTAATTCCATATAATTCTAAACATTGTCTAATCGAGATGAAACAAATGTTATTGGACACGATTTCGTAAGCTCTATAAAACAAGTAATTCATTTTCATATTTTAAAATTTTTATTTTCTATGATTTTGTCATGTTTTATGAGACATTTTTATTCATAGATAATTTGTCAATTGAGAATCTTACCCTCAATCTTCTTAGTACTAGGGAATTCAGCTTCGTGCACAATTTACCTTATTTATTCAAATTTTTTTCTTTGATTTAACTACTTTATTGTCAAATTCTAGTTTTTGTCCCCTATGAGCCTTACACCATTTTGATATGTATATAATATATTTCTTTAATTCATCTCAAATAAGTTTTACTATGTATATTTGCCTATAAAAATTATATTTTTTATTTATTTTTTAAAGATTGGTAATTTATATTTTTTCTATAAATAAGTCTGATTTTATTCATTGAGAACTCTTGATCCTAATAAATATTCTTTTTTATATTTTCAAATGTTTATTTTATAATTAGTTTGCATTTTTTATGAGTTATTTCAAATCAAAACTTTTTTAACATTCTATAATGTTAAACATAATCTCATTAATATATTAGATTGCAACTTTCTCCTAGAATTTGTTTTATTTCCTTAAATAGTTCACTTTCATATAGTTATATTACATTTCATAAATTTATATTATTATAGATTTAGCATATATTAACTAAATATTAAAGAAATATTTATTATTATTTATGTTTATTTTCTTTGATAATTCATAATAATTGCACATCATGTTTGATTGAGAGAAAACAATATAGTGGGACTCATCTAAATGATCTCCATTCTATTAAATATAAATTTTTATATTTTTAAAAAAAAAAATTTCTTGGTTGTTGACATGTTTTTTTGAGAAATTGTGATTCGTGCCAAATTTGATGATGAAGAGTTTTATACTTAATCTCCTCAGTATCATAGAATGCAATATTCCTAAATAATTTTCTCATTTACACAATGTTTTAACTTTCATTTTCATCATTTTAAGTATTAACTTGAAATCTCCTATAAAACAAATATAAAATTAAATATTTCAATGAATAGGGCTTCTTGAAGCTAGTGTAATGATATTTTCTCTATTAAATTTAGGCTTTGTTTGAAAACACTATGAATTACAAAAGTAAATAAGCATAAATAATAACTAATTATAGTTTTGTATTAAATAAATTTATATTAAAGCAAAAATTAGAAAAATTAAATTTATACAACATAACCAATCAAAGGCATGTAAATGTCTCAATAGAGGATAATAGAGTTATATAGTAATGTAGCAAAACTTTATTATTATTTTTACTCATTTATTTTATTAATTCACTATGTATCTAAATAAAGTCTAATAGAGACAGTACTGATGTAAGTAAACTCATTACAACGAGTTATAATGAATTAAATATTTTTTATATGTTTAATCATTTTAATTTGTTAATTTTGGCACATTTTACAAGACATTTTAACACACGCATTCTTTATCGATTGATTTTGCTATACTTATCACTTTACCATTTGGGAAGCAATGTTTACCTGCAATTTGTCTCATTTTTAAAATTTTAAGTTTTGATTTGCTGTATTACTATGAAACACTAATTCTCTTCTCTTGTGAGCTTTATATCACTTAGATTTGGTTATATTATGTTTCCTCAATTTATATCATTTTAGCTTTAAAATATATTTACTTTTTAATAAAATAATAATAAAATTATTTTTTATGTTTACTTTCATTGTTAATTTGTAGCAATTTCGAACATGGTTTAATGTAGATGAAATAAACATCTTTAGACTCTTCTCATTGAGGTCTATGTAATTAAATATTTATTTTTATATTTTAGATTTTCTTATATTCTAATAGTTTTGAATGGTATGTGAGGCATTTTGATTCATACGTAATGTGATGATTAAGAACGTTACATTCCATCAAATCAACATTTGGTTGCGTAGCTTTATTGTACAATATATCTCATTTATACAATTCTTTTATTTTGATTTTGTTATATTAATTTGAAACTCTATTTTCCTCTTGAGTGACTTATAGATCACTTTAACTTTGCTAATTACATTACATCCATTTATCTTGTTGGCATCGACTGAAAAAACTTTAACTAATTAGATATTCATTATTATATTTTTATTAAATTTTTTGATATGTTTTATTCGATATTTATATATGTATTTTATTTTATTATTGAGGATATTACACTTGATCTTATTTAAATTACAAAATTTAATTTTTTTGTACTATTTATTTTATTTCTTCAAAGGTTTTTGTTTTATTTTTTGATATTGCTATGTAAACTAAAAGCTTCTCTCATGTGACCATTACATCGCTTTAATTTTGTGTTAATATACTGCTTAAATTTATCTTATTTTAGCTCTAATATATATATATATATATACACACTTAAGAATAATATGTTTTGCTATTTATGTTTAATTACTTTGGCAATTCATTGCAACTCAAAATGAGCCTAATGTTGACTTAACCATCATCATTAGGGTCATCTCAACGAGCACTATAAAACTAAATATAAGTTTTTTATATTTTTATGTATTTTTATATATATATTTTTTACTATTTTGGCAATGTTTTGAGTCATTTCCTTTCATAACTAATTTCACAATCATAAATATTGCACTCCATCAGCTTATTATTATGTATCATATTTTTTCAAATTTTCTTTGCTTTGTGTCGGTTATATTACAATGTTACACTAAATCTCTTATTGTTTGGCTTTTAATATTCCTTTTTTTATATTATACTTCTTCAATTTATCCTACTTTAGGTTTAATGTAATCTTTCTTAATATTAAAATAATAATGTTTTATTTTTTTTGGAAATTGTTTTAGGCAATTTATAATATTCCAAATGATGATAAAAACAAATTATATTTGGATCATGCCAAGAAGGACTATCTAATTAAATATATACTTGTTTTTTTATATTTTTAAATATTTTTCTTATTATTTTCTTTTTTTAAAATGTATTTTGATTTATTCCTTATTTGATACTTGTGAAAATTAAATTTCAACTCCTTATTATCATAGAATTAAATTTTTCTATGCAATTGATCTCAATTTTTAATTTTTTTGCTTTAATTTTGTTATAATACAATGTGAATTTATGTCTCCTCTTATGTGACCTTTGTATTGCTTTGATTTAGTTCAAATAAATTGCTTTAATTTCTCATATTTAAGCTTTAATAAATATCAAATTAATATCTAAATAATAATTTATTATAGTTTATGCCTATTAAACTTTGTCATTCATAGTAATTACAAGCTAAGACTGATGGAGATGAATCAAAAGTCATTAGACTCATCTGATAAGCTCTATTTATTTAAATTTTAATTTTTTATCCTTCTAAATATTTTATTTTTGAAGGTTTTGACATGTTTTACCAGGGATTTTCATTCATACTTGATTTTATTTTCATGAATGTTACACACGTTCTCCATAGTATCATGGAATGTCATTTTCTTATACTACTTATCTTATTTTCTCAATTTTTCTTTCGTTTCATTTGATTATATTACTATGAAACTTTAAAGCTTGCTTCATTTGATCTATGCATGAATGTAGTTTGGTTATGTTAAATATTTCCAATTTTATTCCCATTTTATGTCAATAATATTTACTTAACATAAAACGAATAATTTATATTATTTATGCCTATTTAGTTTTGTAATTCATAGTAATTCCAAACAGTTTCAGATTGACATTAAATTAACAACATTTGGCCCATCTTGATGAGCTATGTTAAATAAAATATTTATTTTAATAATTTTAAAATTTTTTTGTATAATTTGTGGAGGCTTCACTAAGTATTCTACTCGTACCTTATTTGACAATTTAGGATGTTACCCTTGATCTCCTTAGTATTTTAGAAAAGAATTTTCCCAAAGCATTATCTTATTTTTACAAATATTTTTCTATGATTTTTTTATGTTGTATTGCTATAATTTATCTAATTGAAGCTTTAATCTATATTTACTTAATATTATTATTATAATTATATTTGCTTATTTATTTTAATAATTCAAACTAATTCCAATTGAGGTTCAACATAGATGATATTAATGCCATTACTCTCATCTGAAATAGCTCTATCAAATTATATATTCATTTTAATATTTTTAAATGTTTTAGCTTTTTTGTTTTGGCATGTTTTGTGAGATATTTTATTTCATACCTGATTTGATGGTTAGGAATCTTACCTTACTCTCCTTGGTCTCTTTGAATTCAATTTTCCAAAAACAAATTTCTTATTTTTGCAATTTTTTCTTTTATTGCGTTTTATTACTACGTAATTATAAATCTACTCTAATGTGATATTTGCAATGCTTTGATTTTGTTATATTATATCACAACAATTTATCTCATTTTATCTTTAATCTATAACTACTTTCTATTACAATAATAATTTCTTATTATTCATGCTTTTTTAATATTGTAATTATGAGTAATTTCAAACAAGTTTTATTGGAGAAAAAGTAAATATTGTCAGACTCATATCTACGACCTCTATCAAATTGTCTTTATTTGTTAATTGGGAAAATTTTATTTTTTAAAGTTTTGCAATATTTATTGAGGTGCTTTGACTTCTACCAATTTAACTATTGTAGATATTACACTTAATCTCCTTAATATATTTTAATAAAGTTTTAGTGTACAATTTATCAAAGTTTTTCAAATTTTTTAACTTGATTTGGTTAATTACAATGAAACTCAAATACTTCTTTTATGCAACCATTATATTACTTTCAACTAGTTATATTATATTGCTTCAATTTATGTTTGTTCATCTTTAATATATATCTAATTAGTGTGAAAACATTAATTTTTTAATATTTTTGTTTATTTCGTTTGTTAATTTACAATATTTAAAAAATGTCATATGGAGACAAAACAAATGTTGTTGGACTCACATCACTTAGATTTATGCAATTAATTTTTTTTTATATTTTTATATGCTTTTTAAAAGTTTTTTTGCTTATTTTATAAAAAATTTCTAATTGTTTGCAATTATGATTAAGGATACTACATTCAAACTCTTTAATATGTTAAACTATAATTTTCTCATATAGTTTTTCTTTTTTTTTATGTTATTGTCTTTGATTTAGTTAATTTACTATGAAAATCTAATTTTCTACTTTTTTAAATTTTTGTCACTTGGATTTGATTATACTATAATACTTTAAATTATCACATTTCATTTGTGAATATATTTACTCAATATTAATATAATAATTAATTATTACTCGAATTTAATATATTTGATAATTCATAATTATTTCAATTATGGTTTGATATAAATAAAACAAACATCATTACACTCGCCTTAATGAGCACCATCAAATTAAATATTCATTCTTAATGTTTTAAAAATCTTTATTTTAAAGTGTTTTGGCATTCTTTATATGAGATTTCTATTTGTATCTATTTTAATGATTAAGGATGTTACACTCGATATTGCTAGTATCCTAGAGTGGACTTATACCATATAATTTACCTAATTTCTTTAGATCATTTTGTTTAATTTTGTCATATGGCTTTGAAACTATAATTCTTGTCTCATATGTCCTTTATGTTGCTTTCAATTGATTTAACTATATTGCTTTAATCTTTCTTATTTTAGATTCAATTTATATGTACTTGTTATTAAAATTATACTTTATTATTATTTAGTTTTATTTACTTTGGTAATTCATAGTATTTCTAAATGAGATCCAATTAAAACAAAATAGAAGTTGTTGGACTCACTTCAAAAAGCTTTATAAAAATAAATATCTATGTTTATATTTTTTAATTATTTTATTTGTAAGGATTTTAAATCTTTTATGGGATTGTTTTCTTTGCTCCTTTTTGATGGTTAAAGATGTGACAATTGAGAGGGACATAGTGTTAAATAGTGATATGATCAAATCAATGAAAAACATTTGAAGAAATAAGAAAAATAATATAAGAAAGTTGGTTTCAAAGCTGCAAAGGAGATTAAGGTTAACATACATGATCATGAAATTAGGTATGAATCAAAATAACTTATTAAGTGTGTCAAAAATATTTAAAAAATATATAAAAATATTAAAGAAATATTTCAATGGATTACTATAAATTATAAAGTAGATAAGTTTGAATAATAATAAAATTTTATTTTAAAATTAGTAAAATACATATTAAGGATAAAATTAGATAAATTTAAACATTATTATATAAAAAACTAACAAAAAAATTTGAACAAATGAGATTAATTGTACGAGACAATTACATTTCAAGATACTAAAGAAATCAAGTGTAACAAACGCAATCGTCAAATAAGGTATGAATTAAAATATCTCATAAAATAAGCAAAAATTCTTGAAGATAATATTTCTAAAAATATAAAGATAGGTATTTAATGAGATAGAGCTCATGGAGATGTGTCTAATATATTTATTTTTTATTTTGATTGGATCTCATTTGGAATTACTAGACATTTCTATAGTTAATAAGAATAAGAAATAATAAAGTAAAGTTTTAACATTTTCTAAATATATCTATTAAAGTTGAAATAGGATAAATTAAAGTGACATAATATAGTTAAATCAAATTGATACAAAAGTTACAGAATGGAGACTTAGAGGTACAAAGTAATATAACCAATTAAAAGTAGAACTTTTTAATAAATGAGATAAATCATATGAGAAAGTTGTTTTGCATGATACCAACGAGGTCATGTGTAGAATCCTTAATAATCAAATCAGGTATGAATACAAATGTCTCAAAACTCATGCAAAGGACCAAAATAAGACCATGCTTCTTTCATTTCAATCAAACCATGTTTTTTTTATCAAATAAGGTCGATGTTCAATGATGTTTGTTCTGTTTCAATCGAAGCATATTTCGAATTACTATTAATTGCAAAAGTATAAAGCAATAAATAATAAAGAACTATCATTATAATGTTAAGTGAATTTAGTTAAAGCTAAAATTAAATTTATTGAATAAATCTAATATATATTATTCAAAAAGATCTGAAGGTAAGACATGAGGAAATTTATAGTTAAATAGTAATACAATCAAGTCAAAGCACAAAAATTTAAAAAATGAGAAAAGTAATAAGGGAAAGTTGCATTCCATGATTTTAAGGATATCAAGGTAACATATATGATCATTAAAACTCATATGAATTAAAATGTCTTAAACAACTCATGAGAAGTTTAAAAGACAAATAATTTTAAAACATAAAAATGAATACTCAAATGTAAAGAGCTCGCTAACACGTGTCTAAACAAGTTAAATCAAACAAGATTTAGAAACGAGATAAACTAAGTGGGAGTTTCATATTGGAAGGATATAAGAGGATCGAGTGTATCATCATAGGTCATCAAATCAAGTTGAAATGTAGTGTCTCATAAAACATACCAAAACCATAAAAAATAAAATATTTTAAAATATAAAAATAAATTCTACAAAGGATTGAGCTTGACAAGACCTGTCAAACAATATTTATTTCATCTTATATAGACTTAATTTCGAATTATTATAAATTTAGAAAATAAATAGGAATAAATATCAATAATTATCATTTTTATATTAAATAAATCTATATTAAAGTTAAAATGAGATTAATTAAAGCAATAAAATATAGCCAAATTATGATGATGCAAAAGTCAGTAGTAATGAGATGTAGAGTTACATAGATAAAAAATTCAAAGAGAAAGCATTTAGAAGAACGAGTTAAATGTTGTGGGAAAATTACATTGCATGATACAAATTAAATCATTTTGATAAAGCACAATAATATCCTATAAAAATTGTTAGAAAAATAAAATTAAAGTTTGATTAGATAGAGAATATTGGAACAAGTCCAATAACATCTAATTCATCTTAATTAGACTTCATTTAGATTTATTATGAATTAATAAAACAAAAAAGAAATTATTATTTTAATACTGAGCAAGTATTTATTAGGCTAAAATAAGAAAACTTGAGATAAAAAAATAAAACTAAATCAATAAGAATCATTCTATGAAATGATAAAAAATATATGGTAAAATCTACATTCAAAGATGCTCACGAGAATGAGTGTAAGATCCATGACCATCAAATGAGGTACAAATTAAAATGCCTTATATGAGTTATAAAAACCATTGAAAATAAAATATTTGAAAATATAAAAGTGAATATATAACTTGATAAATCATGTTAAAATGAGTCAAATGACATTGCTTCCCCTTAATTGGACATGATTTGGAATCACTATGACTTACAGAAGTAAATAAGTAGAAATCATATAAGATTTTTTATATTAATTATATATTAAAGCTAAAAAATAGATAAATTGAAGCAATGTAACAAAAAAAAATGAAAGCCATCAAAAGGTGACAAAAGAGGTGATTTAGAATTAAATAATAATATAATTAATTCAAAGAAAAAAGTTTAGAAAGGGAAAAATATTGTATGAGAGTAAAATTTATTTATTTATTTATTTATTTTTTTGATTCAAAAGAGGCATAAGCCTTACAAAATACTACAGATAAAGACCCTCACGGGGGGTCAAAAAGAAAATCTTTCAGCAGTAATTTAGCGAGGGGCTCAGGCAAAGGCATACCCCTCTTCCAAACAAAGTCATGGCAACGAGCATCACGTGCCACCCAGTCAGCAGGCGCATTCCCCTCCCTATAGATGTGAGTGATACGGAGGGCATCCAAACTTCTAGCGTGTGCGATGGCCACAGCAAAAGGTCCAACCTCAGTTGGGTTAGCAACAGTCTTCCTAACCTCAAGCAACGCCAACATCGAATCCGTCTGTATCTCCACAGCACGGTATTGGGCCAAGGAACCTTCCAACAACTTGAGAGCCTCCATCATAGCCTGAACCTCCATGGCCTCACAGGCCTGCGAGACAACCCCCTTGCCCAGCGCCAATAAAGGTATGCCCAATGAGTCCCGCACCACAATCCCAAGACCAGCAGAGACCTCGCCACATGCAGCGTCACAGTTTACTTTAATCCATCCAGTGGGGGGGGGGGGACCCAACTATGGGTTACTGACACTTCCGAAGAACTGCAAGGGTTCCCGCTGGACATGGATGGGTAAAGTCTGCTATGCTTTGCAGCTGCGACGGTCTCCAGCCTCGCGTTTTGCATCAAAAAACTGGGAATTCCGACATGGCCATTATGCCGTCGTGAGTTCCGTCTTTCCCAAATATAATACATGAAAGTTGCCAATAAAGCGGCGTGATCGGCAACATCCCATCGCCTTGCCGCCGGAGAGGCGACGAGCTCCATAAGCCGGTCAACGAAAGTCAACCCGGCATGTGCAGTTCGATACTTCAGCACCGCGGAAATCGCGTCGCGTGCATGCAGGTCTGTCCAGAAAATTTGAGCTTGCGGGCAATCCCAAAATACATGCTGTGTCGTCTCCGCAGCCGCGCAGCCCCAGGTACACCGGTTGTTTACCGCCATTCCCCTCCTAGCAAGCCAAGCCTCCGTGGGAAGATGATCCTCAACAACACGCCACAAGAACATACGCACCCTTGGCAACGTTTTCAGCTTCCATATGCCCCTCAACTGTTCAGAACTCCGACTCTTCTTCCAACTAAGGCCATCGTCAGCACATCCTTTTAAGTCCCGATATAACCTTCCATTATCAACTGCCTGCTTCTCCGTATGCACTTGAACGAGAATATCCTGCTCAGATGATCGGGCCCTGGGCAAATGCAGCACCCTATCTAGCAGAGGTGCTCCCGCCCACTCACGAATCCTGGTCACATCCCAGTCCCCCGTCGCGGAGATACACTCAGCCACACTAGCCGGCCAGGTCGTCGCCATGTTAATAAACGTAGGCCAGCTACAGAGCGGGAGGAAGCCGAGCCAATTATCTTCCTCAAACCTGGCCTTCTTCCCATCGCCGATTCTCCATACAAACCTTGCTACAGCAGTCGGCATTGCGTCCAGAACCAACTTGCATGCATGCGGAGAATTCCAAGGAATCCTCAAAACGGTGTGCATCACGTTATACTTCCGCCTCATGACGTCCACCCAAGGGCTGTCCTCGCGGCTCAACAGGCATCTACATTGCTTCATAAGCAGGACGCACTGCCAAATTCGGAAATCCCGAAGGCCAAGGCCACCAGCGTCCTTCGACAGTGTAACTTGATGCCAGGACGCATAGTGCATCGACTGCATGTTGCTCACCCCACACCACAGGAAACTCCTCACTCTCTTTTAAATCTCATCAACGACCCCCATGGGCACGGCGCAGTGGCTGAGAATATAGCTCGGAATAGCGTTAAGGACAGAGGTGGCCAACGTAGCTCTACCAGCGAGAGACAAAGGCCGTATCCGCCAACAAGCAATGCAGGCCTCAAGTTTCTGAATTAGGAAATCAAAATCCTTCCTCTTGAGCCGTCGTGCCTCAATCGGCACCCCCAAGTATATAAGGGAGGAACCATGTGCAATGCTAAGCTTCTCCTCCAATAGCTTGGTCTGTTTCCTGCTGCTCTTCTTGCTAAAGAAGACCTTGGACTTAGAAAGGTTGACTTGGAGACCCGCAGCCTCGCTGAATTCCTCCATAACATTACACACCACGCTCGCTGCCCTGCACGTAGCCTCCGCATATAAGAGGATATCATCTGCATAAAGCAGATGCGAAAGCCGTGGCGCATGCTGCCCCGGCCTAAATCCAAGCAACTGTTTTGTCTCATAATCATGCACCAACGCTGAGAAATATTCCGTTGCAACAACGTACAAATATGGTGAGAGCGGGCAACCCTGTCTGAGTCCCCTCTGCGCCTCAACCCATGGAAGCCGAACGCCATTGACAAGCAGCCCGAAGCTTGGTGATAATATACAGGCTGCGATCCACTCACACCATAGCGGAGGGAACCCCATGCATTTCATGATCCCAAACAGGTAATCCCATCTCACACAGTCGTAAGCTTGCGCCATATCCAGTTTGATCGCCATGAGCCCAGATTTGGAGGTGCAGGAGTGCATGCGAGAGGCCATCTCTTGCGCAAGAAAAATGTTATCAGAGATGCTTCTGCCTGGGACGAAAGCTCCCTGCTCGCGCGAGATAAGGATATGCAGCCATGGTTTGAGTCTGTTCACAAGGATGCGCGCCACCACCTTGTAAATTGTGTTACAAAGGCTAATGGGGCGGAAGTGCTCCGGCGTGCATGCACCTTGTCGCTTAGGGATAAGGACCACCAACGTCTCCTTCCATTCCTTCGGCATCTGCTTCGTTTCGAAGAAGGCCAGTACCGCATTGGTGATGTCTTTGCGAGTGATTTCCCAGAAGCCATGTATGAATTCAGCCGAAATCCCGTCATTACCCGGAGCTCTGTTTTTACTAATACCTCGGATGGCGTTGATGACCTCCAATTCCGTAACCTTGCAGCACAGCTGTTCCACCATGTCGCCGCTCATAGCGGCATGCAGTGCTACGTTCAACGGCGGAAGCTGACGATCCTCACAATGCCACTTGTCCTCAAAAAAGGCCAACATGACGGCATTAATACTCTCAGGTGAATCCACTACTCTACCATCCACATCCTTGAGCAGAGTAAAATTTATACCACTTAAGAGATTGAGTGTAATATCTTCGATCATCAAATAAGAAATTGATTAAAATTACTAATAAGGTGTCAAAAATCTTTAGCAATGGTAATATTTAAAAATGTTGAAATGAATATTTCGTTAGGAAGACCTCATTGAGTCGAGTTTAATGAAAATTTTTCATGTCGACTAAAACCTTTTTAGAATTACTACTAATAACAAAAGTAAATTTGAATAAATTGTACTCATTTTTAAACCTTTAAATAAATAAATATAAAAAAATAACTAATAAATTAACGTAATAAGGTATAACTATAAGAAAAGTTATATAAAGGTCATACAAGAGAGGAATTAGAGTTTCATAGTCATATAATAAAATGAAAGGAAAACATTCAAAGAAATGAGATAAATTGTATATGAAATTTACATTACAAGATACTAAGGAGATCAAGTGTAAATTTTTTATTGTTTAAAGATGAACAAATAAAAATGATTCGTAAAGAATGCCAAAGTAATAAAAAAAAATATTTAAAACATAAAAACTTTTTTTGGTTGGAGCTCATTGAGATCAATAAAATGTTGTTTACTTCATCTTGACTAGAGCTTGTTTGAAATTACTGTGATTTACCTAAATAATTAATGACATAACATATAATAAAATATTATTTTAATATTAAGTAAAAATATAATAAAGATGAAATTAGATAAACTAAAGTAATATAATAGAAATAATTTAAAGCTATGTAAAGTTCATAGGAGAAGAGATTCAAAGTTACATTGTAATATAATGAAATCAAAGAAAAGAGTTGAAGAAATGAGATATATTGTAAGGGATTGTTGCATTCCAAGATACAAACAAGATTGATTTAAACATCCTCAAGCATCAAATTAGGTACTAATAAAAATATCTAATAAAACATAAAGAAACTTTACAAAATAAATTATTTAAAAGTAAGAAAATATTTTTTTAAATGGATAAAGCTCATTTAGATGAGCCCAAAAAAATTTGTTTTGTCTCGATCATGTTAACTTGTTAACGAAAAGCTATGGTGCCTTGTCTGAAGATAACAAACCCTAGGTACTTCTAGCATTTTTGTTTAAATGAATTTTTAAATTTGAGATAGTCGATGCGTATGTTCATGGGTGAACTTCAGAAAAAGGTTGTGCAAATATCTATTCTTATTATCTTCATATTGGATTGTGTAGAAAACCACCAAAAGATACATTATGAATTTAATTTTATGTATTTCAATTTTTTTTGTTGTTTAGAAAGTTATGCTCGATATCAATATTGAATATTACAAGAAAAAATTAAATTTCATTAAAATTAATCATCTTAGACAAATACCAGGTTACTAAAACATAATCCATTGTCCTTTACTATCTTGAGAATCATTTTATTTTTTTATCATTTCTTATATTTTCTTAATACCTTTTGCAAATAGGCCATTTTAATTATAAAAATTTGTTAGTAAAAATAATACTAATTAAAATAATGATAAAATAATAATTAGCTTAATATAAATGAAAGCAAAAGGTATTGACAGCACCTAAAACCTTCTTGCTATTATTAATGTGTAAGGAACATTGGTCACTAAACTCATTGGCCAATTTAGGTAATCCAAACAAGGTTTATTTAGTTGGTACATCTAATTTTTACTCCTACATCAACATATCAAGTATTTAAAGTTATAACGTCATCAGGTGTAAAAACATGATCATCAAATCAGATACAAATAAAAATATTTTCTGAATTTTGTAAAAACTCTATTAAATAAAATATTCAAAAATGTTGAAGTAATTATTTAAGAGGATAAAGGATGTCAATATGAGCCTAGCAAAATTATTTCTTCTTGTTTTGACCTTCTTTGGAATTACTATAAATTATTATATTAAATAAGCACAAATAATAGAAAATTACTATTTTAATATTAATTAAATTTGTGTTCCAACTTAAATGAGATAAATTTAATCATTGTAATATAACCATATTAAAGCATTGTAATAGTTACACGAGAATAGATTTATAATCAAATAGTTACTAATGTAAATAATCATAAACAATAATGTAAATAATCTTAAATAATCATAAATAATTATAAATAATTCTTTTTAATATTAAATAAGCATATATCATTATTAAAATAAGTTAAATTGATTCAATATAATATAACCAAATCAATATAATATACAAATCACATTAAAAGATATTTAAAGTTATATAGTAATCAAAGAAAATGAATATAAATAATTTGAAGAAATGAGATAAGTTTTAGAGAAAGGTTCCTTTCCATGATACTAAATAGATTGAGTGTGACTTTCTCAATTGAGAAACTGTGCTATTCCTTACACATCCAATGGTGTTTATTTCATTTATATTGGACCTAGTTTTGAATAACATTGAATTGCCTTAATAAAAATGATAAGTAATAAAAAATTGTTGTTTTAATGAAAATAAATATTTACTAAGTTAAAATAAAATGAATTGAAATAATTTAATATAATAATATTAAGTTGATATAAATGTAACATGATATAAGATATAGAGATTCGAAGTAAAATAATGAATCCAATGAAAAACATTTGAAAAATTAACATAAATTATTTGGAAAAATTCATTTTCAAGATTTGAAGGAGAACGAGATTAATAACTATATCAATTAAATAAAGTAAAATTGAAATGTCTAGTTAAATGATAAAAAAAACTTAAAAAAATAAAAAAAATATTTATTTGTATTTAGCACATTGAGACAGGTCCAATGAAGTTTATTTTCCCTTATTGGACTTCATTTAAAAATAGCACAAATGACTCTATTAAACAAGCATGAATAAATATAAAGTACTACTTTAATGTTAAGTAGATATATATTAAAGGTTAAAGAAGATGAATTGAGTTAATGTAATATAGCATAACTAAAGTGATGTATAGATCACACAATTAGAGATTTAGAGTTACATTGCAATGTAGTCAAATGAAAGCAAAAAATTTGAGCAAATGAGAAAAATTGTATAGGAAATTTATATTCCAATATATACTATAGGATTAAAGTGTAACAAGCTCGACCATCAAATTGGGTATAAATAAAATTGTGTCATAAAATGATAATAAATCATAAAAAATAAAATATTAAAAAAATAAAAATAAAATTTAAATTGGGTGTATGTTGCTGAGATGATTCTAATGAGTATTTATTTAGTCTCATACTGAACTTATTTGGAATTTCTATGAATTATAAAATTAAATAAGTATAAATAACAAAAAATTATTGTTTTAACATTAAATAAGTATATATTAAAGCAAAAAGTAGACAAATTTCAACAATATAAAATAACAAAATCATCCCAACGTAAACATCACCTTAGAAGTGATTTGAAGTTATGAAGTAATATAACCAAATAAAAGTAAAAAACTATAGAAAAGAAATAACTTCTATAATAATATTTCATTCGAAGTCACTCAGTATATTGAGTTTGACATTCTCCATCATTAAATTGTGTACAAATTGGAATGTCTTATAAGGTGTGCTAAATCATTCTTTCAATAATAAAATAGTTATACCTATAGAAATAGATATTTAAGGTGATAGAGTGCAACAAAAGAAGTCCAATGACGTTTTTTTGACCTCGATCAGACCGTGTTTTGAATTACTATGAATTTGAAATGTAAAAATGCATAAAAATAATAAATTATTAGTTTAATATTGATTAAGTATATATAAATACTAAAATGAGATTAAGTGTACAATTGTAATATTACCAATTCAAATAGATATAAATGTAGAGACTTAAAGTTTCATAGTAATATAGCCACATCAAAGAAAAATTTTTAAGAAATAATAGAAGTTGAATCGCAAATTTGCTTAAGCTATAAAAAGTACATCGAGTGTAGTATAATTGATCAACAAATCTGGTGCAAATAAATGTGCCTTCCAAAGCATGTCAAAACTTTAATAAAAATATTTAGAAATGTTGAGCTCTATGGTAATTTAGCTAAGTCAAAGCTAAAAATTTAAAGAAATAAGAAATAATCTACAATGTTAATTACATTCAAAGATGTGATTGTGATCCAGTGTAACATCCCTAATCATTAAATCAAGCAAGAATAAAAATCTCTAGTAAAGCACACAAAAATCCTAAAAAATTAAATACTTAAATATTTAGAAATTATTATTTAAATGGATAAAGCTCATCGAGATGATTCCAAAATCGTTATTTTGTCTTGTTCAAACCATGTATTAAATTACTTTAAATTTCTAAGATAAATAAATCATAATAATAAGATATTGTTATTTTAATATTTTGTAACCAAATATATTAAAGGTTAAATAATATAAATTAAAGAACTAAAATATAACAAAATCAATGCAATATCCTTAACCATGAAATAAGATATTAGACACTATAGCTTGTAAAACTTGTGAATAGAATAAAATTTTAAAAAATTAAAAAATAAAAATATTTAATTATATATAGCTTATAACGATAAGCTTTAGGACATTTTCTTCATGTTGATCAAACAATGACAAAAACTATTACAAATTACTAGAGCAATATAAAAATTAATAATATTAAATTTTATTTTAATTTTAAGTATATATATATATATATTAAAATTTAGTGAGATAAATCAACTAAATAAAATCAATAAATTAGATTATTTATAGAAGAAAAGTAAGATCTAATACACTAAAAAGATGGAGGGCAGCATTCTCGATTGCCAAATAAGGTATGAATAAAAATGCCTCAAGAAGCATACAAAATAAATAATTTTTTTAAAAAATGTAATATTTAATATTTAGTTAGATAAAACTCATCGTGATGCGATCGACTATGGTTGTTCCATCATGATCAAACCTCATTTAGAATTACTACAAAATATCAGAGTTAGAAAACAGAACTAATAATAAAGTATTATTTTAATATAAGAAAATATATATTAAAAAAAAAATAAGAAAAATTGTAGGAAAGTAAGATATGCAAATAGAATGATTAAAAAGGTAAAATGAGAGAACAATTAGAATTTAATAATAATATCAATAGTTCTAGAAGAAAATTTTGAGGAAATGAAACAAATTATACAAAAAAATCATATTTGAAGGAGCGAAAGAGCATGACAAAACATCCTAGATCATTATATAAGGTAGAAATGCAAATGACTCATAAAAAGTGTTGAAATACTAGAGAATAAAATTCTTAAAAATTTGAAAATGAATAGTTAACTCAGTAGAGCTCATTAAGATGACTCCAAGGATGATTCTTTTGATCAAATGAGACATCATTTGTAATTATTGTGAATTACCAAGGTAAATAAAAATAAATAAATATATATTATTATTGTAGTATTAAATAAAAAAATTTAAAAGCTTAAATGATATAAATAAAAAAATGTGATAAAGCTAATTCAAAATTGTATAATTATCACATGAGAAATTATTTTGAGCTACATAAAAATATAGTAAAATCAAAGCAAGAATTTCCATGTTATAAAGGAGATCAAGTGCAACATTATCGACCATCTGGTCAGGTCCAAGTGAAAAAAACTCTTAAAGTAAGTTAAAAGCCGAAAAAAATAGGATGTTCAAACTTTAAAAAAATAGCTTATTGAGCTGAGTCCAATGACATTTTTCATCATGATCTAACAACTTTGGTATTACCATAATTTTCTAAATTAAATGAATATAAATAATAACAAATTAATATTTTAATTTTAAGAAAATATAAATTATTACTTGAATACAATCAATTGAATTAATTTAATGTAACTAAATAAAAGTAATGTAAAGGTAACATAAGAGTTTGAGTTAAATAGTAAAATAATCAAATAAAAGTAAAAATTTTCAATAGGTTAAATTGTATAGAAATATTGTAATCCAAGATATTAAGGAGATAAAGTGCAACATTACTAACAATCAATAACGAAACGAATCCAATTGTCTATCAAAACTTAAAAAACCATCAAAAGTAAAATATTTTAGAAAATAGAAATTAATATTTTTTTGGATATAGCTTTTTAGTGTGAGTCTAGCGATATTTTTTTTGCCTTGAAATAATGTAATACAACCAAATCAAAGTGATGTAAAGATCACAAGAGTTAAGATTTATAGTTACATAGCAATAAAGAAAATGATAAAAAAATTAGAAGAAAATAAAAATAAATTACATAAGAAATGTGAATACTTAGATATAAAGGACATCAGACATAAAACCCTAAATCAACAAATTAGGAATGAATCAAATGTCTAATAAAACATACAAAAGCCATAGAAAGAATTTTTTTAAAAAATATAAAATAGAATATTTAATTGGACAAAGCAAGTTAAAATTTGTCTGACAACTTTTGTTTCGTGCTGACAAAGAGTTATTCGATTTACTTAATTTAATGAAAGTAAAAAAGTACAAAAATAATAAATTATAGAATTAATATTAACTTAATGCTTTTGAAGCTAAAATGTGATGAATCAAAGAAATATAGTCTAACCAATTGAAAGCTATGTAGATGTCATCTGAAAAAAGGTTTAGACTTATACAATAGCATAACGAAATAAAAAAGAACAATTTCTAAAAATGATAAATTATACTTGATTCCAAGATTCCTAGGAGATCGAGTAGAGCAACTATGATCATTAAATTAGGTATGAAAAGAAATGTCACATAAAACACACAAATCCTTTTAATGAGAAATAATTAAAAATATAGAAATGAATATTTTTTAGATAGATCTCATCAACATGAGTTCAATGAAATTTTCTTCCTCTTAATAAGACCTTATTTGTAATTATTATGAATTACTAAAATAAATAAGCTCAAATAATGATAAATTATTGTTTTTATAATAAATAAATATATACTAAAGGTTGATAAGACAAATTAAAGCACTGTAATATAACCAAATTAAAGAAAAAAAAATTTATTGAATTAGATAAATTTTATGAGAAGTTGCATTCCAAGATACAAAAGAGCTCGAGTTATTCTAAATTGTTAAATCAGTTAGAAATTGAAATACTTTTTAATGTATGGCAAAACTATAAAGAATAAAATATTTAAAAATATAAAAATGAAAATTTGAATTAATACATCTAGTCCAACAGAATCTTATGACATTTTTTACCTTATTAGACCTCGTTTAGAATTTCAGTAATTACAATAGTCAATAAGCTTTAATAGTAATAAACTATTATTTTATTATTAAATAAATGTATATTGAAATAAAAATGAGGCAATTTGAATAACTTTAATATAACCAAATCAATGTGATGTAAGGGTCACATTAGAGGAGAATTAAAGACAAATCATAACATAATCAAATCATAGTGGAAAAGTTTTAAAAATGAGATAAATTATATAGGCATTATGTCATAAGGTAATATGGAGATGAAGTGCAATATCCCAGATCATCAAATCAGGTGGATAAAAATTTCTACTAAAGAATAAAGAACCCTATAAAATAAAATATTTTAAAATACATAAATAAATATTTATTCAAATAGACCTTAATGATACTACTCCAATAAATTTGTCCAATCTCAATCATTTAGAATTACTATAAAGTATAAAAATAAACAAGCATAAATAACAAAAAATTATTATTTTAACATTAAGTAAATTATTAAAGTCAAAAAGAAATTAATTGAAGTAATGTAATTTAGGTAAATCTGGCAATGCAAAGGTCACAAAAGAGAAAATTAAGAGATACATAGCAAAATTATGAACTCATATAAATGGCTTTGATGACAAATTATTTAAAAAATTCGCATTCCAAGATAATAAGTTGATCAAATGAAAATTTTTGTGACCAAATAATTTTTAATCTAATGATGACAATTTCATCTGAATTAGTCCACCATTGGAATTATTATTAATTAACAAAATTAATAATTATTAAAAATTAAAAATTATTACATTAATACTAAGTATGTATTTTTTAAAGTTTAAATAAAATAATATAAAAAATAAAGAAAAGTAATTAAAAAGTGATATTTATTGTGTGAGAAACTTGCATTCCTGGATACTAAGGAGGTCATATTTAAAACACACGATAGTCAACTCAGGTGTGAACAAAAATACCTTATAAAAATGCCAAATTCATTGCAAATAAAATATACCAAAGATATAAAAATAATTAGTTAATTGCGTTAAAGCCCAATGATTACTATTTCCTCTTAAGCAAACCTCACTCATATTTGCTTTGATTTACCAAAATAAATAGAATAAATAACAATAATTCTTTATACTAAGTAAATATATATTAATGATAAAAAATGTTTAAATTGAAGCAATGTAATGCAAATAAATCAAACCAATGTAAAGGCAACATGAGAAGAGATTTTGAATTAAATAGTGATATAAATAAATAAAAGGAAAAACTTTTAAGAAATGAGATAAACTATATAAGAAAGTAAATCTTCAAAACACTATAGAGTTTGAGTATAATGTCATTGACTTTTAACTAAGGTACGAATTGAAATCCATCATAAATCATGCAAAAAATTTTGAAAGTAAGAGATTAAAAAAAATAAATATAAAAATTTTATTGGAGAGAGCTTGGTGAGATGAGTCTAATTACATTTATTTCTTATCAGTCAGGCCTTACTATTACTTATTATGAATTACTAAAAAGAACGTAAAAATAATAACAAACTTTTATTTTACTTTTAAATAAATAAGTGTTAAATTTGAAATAAAAAAATTTATGTAATAAAATATATCAAATGAAAGTGATAGAAATCCCACATATTAGGCAAATTAGTGTTTCATTGTAATTTAATAAAACTAAAGAAAACATTTCAAAAAAGGAGATAAATTATATGAAAAAGATGTAGTAGTAGATACTATGGAGGTGAAGTGTAATGTCTTTTATCGACTAATAATGTGCGAATAACAATATCTTGTAAAACATGCAAAAAATACAAAATAAAATTTTTAGAAAAACAAAAATGAATTGTACTTGGATAGAGCTCATTGAGATGAGTCCGATGACATTTTCTTCATTTTGATGAAACCTCATTCAGAATTACAATAAACTATGAGAATAGATAATCATAACCAATAATAAATGATTTTTTAACATTAAATAAAAATATATTAAATATGAACTAATATAAAATGAAGCAATGTAGTAAATCCAATTAAAAGTGTTTTAAAGGTGATATGAGGGAAGATTTAGAGTAACATTGTAATATAATGAAATCAAAGTATAATATTTGAAAAACTAAGATAAATTTTAGGTGATAGTTTTATTCAAAGGTACTAAGGAGATCAAGTATAACACCCTTAATTATCAAATCAAGTAAGATTAAAAAGATCCCATTTGTGCAAAACATTTAGAAAATAAGTTATTTTAAAAATATAAAAAGAAATATTTAATTAGGTATAGCTAGTTAGACAAGGCCAACAAAGTATTTTTGAACTCAAACATATTATATTGTTAACCTATAGCCATGTTGTATTATTTGATGATAACACACGCTAGGTATTCTTAATATATTTGCTTAAGAATTTTTTTTTTATGATAGTAAATGTTTGTGTTCATGGGAGAACATAGAGAAGAAGTGATTAAATGTGAAATCTAGTGAAGTTCATCTTGTTTGGAGTAATAGAGCACAACAAGATGCATTTTTAATTTAATGTTAAGTTTTTCAATTTTTTTATCAGAATTCTAAGCTTGATAAAATATTTAATACCAGAGATAAAAATTAAATTTCATTAAAACTGATCATCTTAAAAAATAATTGGTTCTCGAAAGCTTAATTGTCCTTCTTGAGTATCTTAAGAATCATATCATTTTTTTAATCAAATCATAGTATTGTCTTAATAACGTTTCAAAAGGTAATTTAAACTTTATTAATATCAATAGTACTAATTAAATAGTATTAAAAAATTAATTAATTTTAAGTATGAACAAGAATTATCATGAGCACTTGAAACATGCTAGTTGTCATTAACGGTGTAAGGTCACTAATTTATTTGATGAGTAAAATGTTAAATTTTTATGATTTTATTTTAATAGGATTGCTTGAAGTGAATTACATTATTTGTAAAGACAAGGCATGCATTATTGAAGAGGAAGAATTAGTGGTCACCAAAGAACTTTGGAGCCTTTGGAAAGATTTAAAGATTGAAGACATGTAGATTAGCTATGATCAAATTTTCTATTTTACCATAAAATAGAATATTAACTTGCTGATTATAAGGTACTCTTCATTTGTATCAATTTAAAATCCTATTCATACTTGTAATTGTTCAAACATTTGCCTAATTTAGTAATGAAATGGGATTCTATTTTTTAATCCATCAATCTTTTCTTATTTAAATCATACTTACATATCTTTGCCAAATTCTATTATGAATTTTAGTTAAATTAGAAAAAAAATTTTGTTAAAAGTATCATATTTAAAAAGAAAAAATTATATATCTCTAGCCACATCCCAAGCATGCTCAAGTGCAATGTTATCCAATCTAGTAAGCCCAAATGGGCATTCACAAAACACAGGATAAAAGATAGCAAGAATGATATTGGGTAGAGCCCAACCTTCATGAATGTGCAACGTCAACCTAGTTGGGGTAAAGCAAAGAATGGAACTAAGTTGATCTAGAATCAATTATGCAAATAATTCATGTTTGAGCCATAACCATTGTCTAAACTTGCAAGTACAAAAATGGCCCAGGGTATGGATTCCTAAGCATGAAAAGGGGAAACCTGTGGTAGGTATTGGCTCATTTTACATGCACGAAGGGATCCTTTTAAAAAGGGAATACTTTAGTTGTTAGACCACATAGAACAAAGATTTTAACAGTTGTTGCCTCCAAAGTTAGAATGTCTTAATGCTATAAAATTGCATGTTTTTATGTTCAAATGCAAGAAACTACATCAACCTATTTAAATAGTGGCCTTGAACCATCTTATCATCCATTCCATGAGCCCGATCAAATGGTCGTGATTGATTTTACCTTTTTTCATTCTTGATCTAGTAGACAGAATTTCTCTCATTTTATTCCAAGAATTGAGTCTAATCTACCATTATTATTGATCAATTGAATGATCAATATCACTATAAAATGATTGTATGGTCCATATTTAATCCACCTTAACCAAAAGTTTTCTTACACTTCTACTTTTATAGCTTTGACATGATGGTTTATGTCTTCGATATGACCCAAAGGCTGTACTAGATATTGCCTGATCACTAATTAACTAGTCGTTATATGTGTCATTGTGGACAAACATTTTAGAATAAATTTTATGCATTTGGAAAAGTATTTCAAGCGGGTTTGTGGCACCATTACAAATGGCTTTTGCTTGACCATCTAATTTGCTTAACAAAATTTTTTCAGTAAATATAAAGCCATTATGAATGCAATAACAATGAACATGATCAAGAGGTGAGCACCCAAAAGAAGGGCTGCATCATATTGTACATCTTATGACTACTCAAAATTAAAAATTCTTCTAACTATGCATAATTTTTCTAGGCTTTCATTTTCTCAATTCTCTTCATAATGTTAAACTCCTTATGTCTTTCTATATTCATCAACAAGCATAAGATAATTGTTATATTTTTATAAGAAATTTATTTCTTGTTGTATTTTTCTTTTCCCTTTAAGTTGGGCAATTTTTCATTTACAAAAGCTTGAGTTCAGTTTTGATCTCATAAAAAACCAAGTTGGTGTTAAGCTGATAAAAGCTTTAGTTATAGTTAAACCCATGGAAACTTTGGTTGGAGGAGAACTACATGAAAAAAATCTCAAGTAGGTTGTAGGTGAACCATAAGAAAAGATTAAAAGATTTAAGTTTTTAAATATTAGAGTTTTTCTGAACCATAATTTGGGTGGATGTATGTTCTTGTTTAAGCACAAATACCCAAAAAATTGTGTAATCATTTAAACTTTTATTTCTTGTTAATCAACAATTTTATAAATTAATATATTTGTAAATTAATGTTTCCAAAAACATTATATTACTTTTATAAAGAATTTTGGAAAAGAATATTTTACTAAAATAACCAAGTGCATTTCAAAACTCATAATTAATCCCCCTCTTATGGGATTCGCACACCCATTTCATCTTTAATTGGTATCAATGTAGTTCCTTGCATAGATTGAGTAAAATCAATAGGGTGGTTATATATTTAGTGTGCAAATTAAATGTGTTATTGACTATGTTTATTTATTGTTTTTTCTTTATTAATATCAATTACAAACTTATAATTTTACTTTGTTATCAAATCACTTGATTTTGTATTTGTATTTATTTCAATTTTGTGTTTTAGGATTACTTGAACAATGATTAATATTTGTGAAACTTCATGTGAAGGATTTTTAACGTGGCCTCCTGAATTATTTAAGGGTGAAAATTTTTTATTTGCAAAAATACTTTTTAAAATTTTATTTCAAAGATTGATAAAGATTTGAGGGAGCACTTTATTCATTTTTGTACTCCTAAAGGGAGAAGTAATAAATAAGGAATGATAATTAAATTATAAACTAAAATAATGAATTACTTATTTTGTGCATAGTCTCAAGAAATGTGTCTATTTGGCTTCAACTTGTTTTCGGATGTTATAGGGAATAGATATGTTGCACAGTGAGAATGAAACTCAAGATATTGATAATGACAAGAAGGAGATGAACCATAGAAAGAAAGAAGAGAAGAAGTAGAGGAAGTTAAAAAAAGCTAAATTTAGAGATGAATCATGGAGGAAAATGTGTGTCAAGTGCTTCTAATTCTACACATGAGTCTACTTTTGAATCTTGTGAAGAAAAATGAAATTCTAGTAATTTAGTTGTTGATAACAGAAGGCCAATAAAAAAGCTTTGTGATCTTAAGATATTTTGTGCAAAACATGAATCTAAAAGAATTGAATTGTATGAACAATGTGATACACTTAAAGAAGAAAATATTTCTTTAACTAATCAAGTTCATGCCTATATTTCTAATGTTTCATGATTGAAATCTTCAAATAACGAATTTGAAAATGAATTATCCAAATATATTACATGCAATTATGCATTAAAGTTAGAGAATGATAACTTAACAAAGAAAAAGTCGTTTCTCAAAGAAAAACAAGAATGATTCACTTGAAAAAACAATATGTGATCTAAAGTTAATGCATATTAGTTTTTTTCTCATGTATATACTTGTAATTGTTCACACATTCCTTCACATGGTGCTTCATTCACTCATGTGAAAAAGTGAAATGATTACTTTAAAGCTTCAGGGTTATTGAAACATGCTTCATCTTACATTCATATTGCAACAAACAAAGTATGTTTTCATGACAATTGTAGAATATAAAAGACATATATTGATGTGTTGAAGGCATCACATATTCCTTCTCAACATACATCTAATTCTCAAGTTAAATCTCTTGCTTTATTCCATTATTATTCTAAATTTTGATAACTTACACATCATTGCCCAATTAAAAAATACACAAATCCAATGCATAAAAGATATGAGTGGATTCCTAAAGGAACAAACTTTGAAAATTTATTTTGAAAAATAATAACAACCACACCCTAGCACTATAATACCCAAGATACTTTGGGTTTTGAAATTTAAAGCATAGGTAGTTTTACAGTGGTGCCTCCATATATTGGGACCTATAAGGAGAAATCTTGCTTTGTAGGTTTGTTTGGTCAAATCAAAAACATTTTTAGTCTTTAGCTTATTGAACTTAGGTTAGAAGATCAAATAATTCTAGATGATCAATATTAATAATTTAGAATTTTTTAGTCGATGTATAAAATTATTGCATGTTGTTTTAGAATATTATGAAAAGGTCAATTCCATGGTACTTTCATGAGAAATGTTTAGGAAATCTGATTAGTTGCTCCTACGTTTTATAATTAATAATCAAAATATTGCATAGTTTGTGACATTATAGTTAAATGAAATTGGACATCAAATTCTACTAGAAAACTAAGTTATGTAAGTTAGTCACCAACAAATGATAGAAGAATTTATTGATATTTGGAGATAACTTATCTCAATCATTTTAAACAAACTTCTTAAGTCAAGTGGAAAGAAATATGAATTTATGACTAAAATTAACCTTTTCATAATTTACTTAAGTTTCATAAAATGTTACATATTCATTATTTTCTAAAATTTATTAAAGATTTAAAATAATTTTAATTTAATTGTAATTAATTTTAAAAAATATTTATATGATTATTAAAAGAATTGAGAAAAATAATATAAATTTACATTTCATACATAGGAAAGCATGTAGAAGAGTGAAAGAGAAAATATCAAACATTCATGTTGGATATTAAGAAAAAAATGACATGATAATCTACATATATTTGATTTTTAGAAACAAATATAAAATTGTGAATTTTCATGATTTTCTTAGATTTGTATTGGTTATTTTCTTTAAAAAATCAAATTGACAATTAAAAATTTTGGTAATTATATTTGGGAATTAGAAAGACAAAATATACGATTGAGTTTGATCAGTAAATTACAAAAGTAATTAATGAAAAATTCAATGATTAGGTGGAGTTGTTGATAAACATAGTGCTGAGAAAAGAAGAAAGGAAATTATAGATGAAAGAAAATTAAAAGAAATTAGCAAGTAACTACCTTGAGTTTTGTAGTACCAAAATCCATAGGAATCAAATAATTTATATTCTAATCAAAAGTTTAGAACTAGAGTTTTTATCAGAGAAATTGATGAGGTATATTTGTATCTTTCATAAAACCAATATTTGTTGAGGGTATAAGTTCATGCCATGAATATATAGTTAAATAGACATGAGAGAATTTTTATATAGGAATTAGTTCTTGTGCTTAGTGATCAATAATTGATTGGAGCTGAATGGGAATTCAAGAATAAAAAAATAAAAAAGGACAAACTACTATGGATAGTATTAGGCTTGTTGTTATTCATATATAATCAACCTCATCAATATAAAGAAAAATCACAAAGAATAAGATATCACTTTTTAAGACAAAGGTCACATAAGGGAGAATTGAGTTAAGTAGTAACACAACCAAATCAATGTGAAACTATAGAAATTAGATAAGCTATTATAGGAACTTGCATTTAGTGATTATAAGGAGATTTATTATAATATCCTTGATTGTTAATTAGAGAAAAAAATATATATATTAAAAAAATTCAAAAAAAATTTCAAATATAGAAATGAATATTTATTTAGATAATAACTATGGAGGTGAATCCAATGATGTTCTTTTTGTGATGGTTGGAACTCACTTAGAATTACTATGAATTACTAAACTAAATATACATAAATAACAAAAAAATTATTATTTTAATATTAAGTAAATAAATATTAATGTTGATATGTGATCTATTAAAGTAATGTGATGTAACAAACTCAAACTGATGTAAAGGTTTAATAATAAAAGATTTAGATTACAAATTAATATGATTAAATCAAAGTACAAAATATGAAAAATGTGCTAAACTATAGAGATTTTTTTTTCATGATAATTAGAAGATTTCCTTTAACATCTTCGATTGTGAAATCTGGTATGAATGAAAATGTATAATAAAATATGAAAAAAACACTTGGAGAAAAATACATAAAAATATATAAAAGAATATTTAATTGGATAGAGCCTTTTAAGTTGACTCTAATAACGATTGTTTCATTTTGATTAAACATCATTTTGAATTAGTGTGAGACACCAAAGTAAATGATGTAGATAACAAAAAATTATTATTTAATATTAAGTAAACATATATTAAAGGTAAAATAAGATAAATTGAAGTAATATAATATAACCAAATTGAAACACATAAATATCACATGATAGAAGATTTTAGGTTACAAACTAATATAACTAAGGAGATGCAAGAATTTGAAGAAAACAAAAAATTTGTTTAGGAAACATGCATACCAAGATAGTAAAGCTACCAATTGTAAAATTCTTGTTCATTAAATATTGTATGAACAAAAATCTACTCCTATTTGACTTTTATAATATTTTAATTTTTATATATTACATTACTTGAATTTTTATTAGTTAAAATAGAATATGTACTCAATATTTAAATAATAATTTGTTATTATTTTTTAAGTTTAATTAATTTACTATTTAAAGGTAATTGCCATAAAGGTCCATTGGGGACAAAAGGAAAATAGTTGGACTACTCTCAAAAAACTTAATCTAATTAAATATTCATTTTATATTTTTAATTTGTTTATTTTCTTATGTTTTTGCATGCCTTGCAATACATTTTGATTCATATCTTTTTTCACTTAGAATTACTATGTATTACTAAACTAAATATACATAAATAAGAAAAAATTATTATTTTAATATTAAGTAAATAAATATTAATGTTGATATGTGATCTATTAAAGTAATGTGATGTAAAAAATTCAAACTAATGTAAAGGTTTAATAATAAAAGATTTAGATTACAAATTAATATGATTAAATCAAAGTACAAAATATGAAAAATGTGTTAAACTATAGAGATTTTTTTTTCATGATAATTAGAAGATTTGCTTTAACATCTTCGATTGTGAAATCTGGTATGAATGAAAATGTATAATAAAATATGAAAAAAACACTTGGAGAAAAATACATAAAAATATATAAAAGAATATTTAATTGGATAGAGCCTTTTAAGTTGACTCCAATAACGATTGTTTCATTTTGATTAAACATCATTTTGAATTAGTGTGAGACACCAAAGTAAATGATTTAGATAACAAAAAATTATTATTTGATATTAAGTAAACATATATTAAAGCTAAAATAAGATAAATTGAAGTAATATAATATAACCAAATTGAAACACATAAATATCACAAGACAGAAGATTTTAGGTTACAAACTAATATAACTAAAGAGATGCAAGAATTTGAAGAAAACAAAAAATTTGTTTAGGAAACATGCATACCAAGATAGTAAAGCTACCAAATGTAAAATTCTTGTTCATTAAATATTGTATGAACAAAAATCTACTCCTATTTGACTTTTATAATATTTTAATTTTTATATATTACATTACTTGAATTTTTATTAGTTAAAATATAATATGTACTCAATATTTAAATAATAATTTGTTATTATTTTTTAAGTTTAATTAATTTACTATTTAAAGGTAATTGCCATAATGGTCCATTGGGGACAAAAGGAAAATTAAAAATATTACTTAATCTAATTAAATATTCATTTTATATTTTTAATTTGTTTATTTTCTTAAGTTTTTGCATGCCTTGCAATACATTTTGATTCATATCTTTTTTCACCATTAAGGATTTCACATTTGATGTTCCTAATATCTTGGAAAGGAAAATTCTTGTATAATTTAAAAATATCTAGAAACATTTTGCTTTAATTTAGTTATATCACTCTCTAACTCTGAATCTCATTTAATGTGACCTTTACATCACATTAGATTGGCTATATTAAATTTCTTTAGTTTATTTCCTTTTAATTATAACAAATATTTTCTCAGTATTCTAGTAATAATTTTTTACAATCTAAGATTATTTACTTTTGTTATTCATAGTAATTGAAAAATATGTTCAATAAACCCAAAACAAACATCATTGGGGTCGTTTGAACGAGCTTTATGAAATTTAATTTATGTTTTTATTTTTTAAAATATTTTATTTTTTAGATATTTTTGTGAGTGCTTTTAATTGATACAAGATTTGACTATAAAAAATTTACACTCGATTTCTCAATCCTTGGAATGCAACTTTCCTATACAATTTATCATATTTCTTAAATTATTTTCCTTTTGTTTTGGTATAATATTATGAAACTCTAATTCTCCTGTTCTATGACCTTTATAATATTATCATTTTGTTATATAATATTTCTCCAATTTATCTTGTTTTAGCTTTTTGAATTACTTGCTTAATATAAAATAATTATTTCTTATTAATTCTCCTTTTACTTTGTAATTATAAATAATTCCAAATGTGGTCAATTCGATATTAAACAATTATCGTTGAGCTCATCTCCACATGCTCTGATCAATTAAATTATTTCTTTTATATTTTTAAATATTTAGTTTTAGATTTTTGCTTTCTTTTCATGCCTTTTTATTCATACTTACACTAACAATCAAGGATTTTACAATAATTTTTTTTGAATCTTTGAATGTAGCTTATCTGCATAATTTATATTATTTGCTCAAATCCTTCAATTAGATTTCATTAGATTTCTATGAAACTCGTACTTTTGTCTTGGGTGATAATTATAACACCTTTTTTTGTATATATTAGTTTGTTTCAATTTCTCTTATTTTATTTTTAATATATTTTTGTTATATTAAAATAATAATTTTTGTTTATTTATCTTTTTGTTCTTTGTATATCAAAACGAGGTTCAATGGAGATGAAACAAACATTATTGGACTTACCTTGATGAACATTATCCAATTCAATCATTTTTTATATTTTTAAATTACCTTTTTTTTATTTAAACAAGCTTTATTAGGCATATCGATTCGCATCTAATTTTGCAATTTAGGATATTGCACTTTATCTCTTTAAAATCTTGCAATACAACATTCACCTACAATTTATGTAATATTTTAAATTTATTTTCTTTAAATTTTTAATATTACTATGTATCTCAAAATCTACCATTTTTTGATCATTTTGTTGCAATGATTTTCCTATATCTCATTACTTCAGCTTATCAGAATTCAACTTAAATATATGTTTGCTTAACATTACAAATATTGTTTATTATCCTTTATGGTTATTTTTTTTGTAATTTATAATAATGCCAAAAGAGTAATCATCGAGACAAAACAAATGTTGCTCAAATCATCTCAAAAGTTATATCAAATCAAATATTCATTTTTGCATTTTTAAATATTTAATTTTCTATGGTTTTTGCACATTATACAAAACATTTTGATTCATACCAGATTTTGCAATCAAGGATGTTATACCCATTCCCCTTAGTATATTGAAGTGTAATTTTTTTTTACAATTTAACTCGATATTTAAAATGTTTTAATTTCATTTGCTCATATTACTTCGTAACTCAAAATTTTCTCTTATGTGACCTTTAAAATCACATCAATTTAGCTATACTACATTACATCAATTTATCTAATTTATGGGTTATTAAGTATTTTCTTATTACAGAAAACATTATCATATTTTATGCTTATTTAATATGGTAAATCTTAGTAATGTTGAACGAGGTTTGTTGAAAACAAAACAAAAATCATTGAACACATCTAAATGAGTTCTATCTAATTAAATATTAAAATTTATAATTTTAAATAGTTTTTTTCTATGATTTTGGAATATTTTATAAAATATTTTAATTTGTGTCTATTTGGGGATCGAGGAGGTTACACTTGATTGCTTTAGTATATTGGAATGCAACTTTCTTGCTTAATTTTTCTTAATTCTTCTCTAATGACCTTTACATTTTTATTATTATATTACAATAAATCAAATTTATCAAATTTCTATTTTAATATATATCAACTGATATTTAAAGTAATAATTTGTTATTATTTTTACAAAATTACTTTATTGATTTGGAGTAATTACAAATGAGTTCCATTTGAGAGGAAAGCAAAGTCATTGGGTGAGGATGATGAGATTTATCTAATTAAATAATAATTTAATATTCTTAAGTATTTTATTTTCTTGGGCTCTAGCATGTTTTTTGTACACGATCTCTTTAGTGTCTTCAAATGCAGTTTTATGAACAATTTATCTCATTTTTTCAAATTTTTTTCTTTAATTTAGTTATATTTCAATGAAACTTTAACTCTATTCTTGTGTGAGTTTAGCATCTTTTAATTTTGTTATATTACATTTCTACTATTTATCTCATTTCAATAATGATATATATATATATTTACTTACTTTTGAAATTATAATTTCTCATTACTTATGTCTAATTATTTTGGCAATTCATAATAATTCCAAATGAGTTGTGATGGAGAGGAATCAAATGTTGTTGGTGTTATTTTTATGGGCTCTTCATAAATTTAAAAAGGTTACTTTATATTTTTCAATATATTATTTTATACAGCTTGTACACGTTTTATGAGACATTTTACTTTATATCTTAGCCGATGATTAAGGATATTACACCTTATCTCTCTTTAGTATGTTGGAATGCAAAACTTTCTTATATTTGACCTCATTTCTTCCAATAAGTATGTTTGGCTATCTTTCTATTTTTCTTAAATTCTCATCTCATGTGGCATTTATAATGATTTGATTTTATTTTATTATATTGCCTCAATTTATGACATTTTAACTTTATTATACACGTATTTAATATTAGAAAAGTATTTTATTCTTATTTTTGTTTATTTAATTTCATATTTCTTAACTAAAAAATCAAATGGAGTAGCACTCGTCGTGGTGAGCTCTATCTATTTTAGTAATAATTTTTTTATTTATATTTTTTATTTTGCATAGTTTTGAAATGCTTAATGAGAAATTTCAATTATTAACATATGTATTATTTTCTAATGCAAATTTCTCATCTTATTTTTAAAATTTCTTTAAATGTTTTGCATTGCTTTGGTTATATCGCTATCTAATTATAATTTAATGTTATGTGACCTTTACATCGCACTTGTTAGGTTATAATAAATTAATTCAAATTGTGTTATTACGAGATATATATATATATATATATATATATATATATATATATATATATATATATATATATATGTATTATAATAATAATAAATTATTATTTAGTTCCATTTACTTTAATAATTTACATTAATTAAAAAAATATTTTTTGTCAATAAGTAACAAATGATGATGGACACATATAAACTAGCCTTTTTAAATTACATAATTATTTTTTTTAAAATAATTTTTTTAAGAGTTTTTGCATAATTTAGGAGTAATTCCAATTTGTAATTGTTTTAGTTGTAACACTTATCTTTTTAATATCATCGAATGTAACTTTAATAAAATATATATGATATTTCTTAAAATATTTTTGCTTTGATTTTGTTATATTAATGTGAAACTATATTTCTTCTATCCTATGATATTTACAATACTATCATTTTGTTATGTTATATTTCTTCCATTTATCTCATTTTAACTTTGTTATATATTTATTAAATATAAGAAATATAATTTATTACCATTTGTTCTTATTTTATTTGGATATTTTTAGTAATTCCATAAGAGATCCAATCAATACAAAAAAAAAATCTTTGGACTCATTTTGGTGATCTCTAATCAATTAAATATTCATTTTTATATTTTTTAATATTTATTTTTATGGTTTTTTACTTGTTTTGTAATGCTTTTGATTCATACCTACATTGATGATTAATGATATTATACCTGTTCGCCTTACTATGCTTGAATGATGATTTCCATAAGATTTATTAGATTTCTTCAAATCTTTTGCTTTATTTTTAATTATATTTTTATGAAAGTTGGATTCTCATCTCATGTGACAATTACATCACTTTGTTCAGTTATATTACATTACTATAATTTGCCTTATTTCATCTTTAAGGGATTCATAATTAATATTAAAATAATAATTTATTATTATTTCTAATTTTTTAAATTCATAATATTTCCAAATAAGGTTTGATGGAGGCAAAACAAATGATATTCAACTCATATTGATGACTCCATATAATAATATTTATTTTTTAACATTTTTGGGTTTTGGAATACTTTATGAGAAATTTTTATTTGCACCTAATTTAATGATTAAGCATGTTGCACTCAATGCTTTTAATATATTGGAAATACAATTATCATTATAATTTTTGTAATTTTTTCAAATTGTTTTCTTGATTTAGTTATATTACTACGCATTTCAAAATCTATCATGCTATGACCATTCTGTTGTAGTTATTTGGTTAACTACTTTACTTCAATTTATCAAATTTTATATTTAATTTATATTTAATTGAGACAAAAATAAAAGTCATTGAATTTGCCTCAATGGGTGCTTGCTAATTAAATGCATGTTCTACATTTTTAAATAATAAACATTTTATGGTTTTAGCACCTTGAGGGATTTTGATTCATACCTGGTTTTATGATTAAAGATGTTACCCTTGATCTCCTTAATATCTTGTAGCACTACTTTGTTATATAATTTAACTTATTTTTTCAATTTTTTTCTTTGATTTGGTGTATTGCAATGTAATTGTAATTCTCCTATCATGTGACTTTCACATCACTTCAATTTGATTATATTTTATTCCTTTAATTTATCTAATATATATTTTTTTGCATATTGTCTTAATATTTAAGTGAAAGATTATTATTGTTTACCTTTATTTAATTTGTTAAATGTTTTTAATTAGAAAAAGGATTTGTGAAAATGAAATAAAAGAGATTGTGATCATCTCAATGAGTTTTATATAACTAAAGTTTCATTTTTATATGTTTTTTTAAATATTTTATTTTCTTTGAATTGGACTTTCTTTAGGAAGCATTTGGATTCAATTTAATCTAGTATTTGAGATTTCTACACACAATCATCTTACTATCTCAAAAAAAAAACTATCTTCAATTAATTTTTTCATTTTGTTATATTTGTAACTTAAAATTGGTTTATATAAATCTAGATCACTTCTTGTGTGATATTTACATGGTTAATATTTGGTTATATTTTACATTGCTATCACATTTCAACATGAATATATATCTACATTATATTAAAATATTTATTTGTTTCCATTTATGTTTAATTACGTAGGCAATTTGTCATAATAGATCGAGATAAGATATTTTCAAGACAAAAAAAATATCGTTGGACTAGACTTGATGAGTTGTAACAAATTTAATAATCATTTTGATATTTTTAAATTTTATTTTTTATATTTTTGGCAAGCTTTACAAGATAATTATATTAGTATTCGATTTGACTAGGGAGGATATTATACCCAATCTCTTTAATATTTTTTAACGCATCTTTCTTATATAATTTATCTCATTTTTTAGAAGATTTGCTTTTATTACATTTCTATGAGACACTTACCTTGCTTTCATGCGTCTTTAAGATATACTGATTTTGCTATATTATATTGATTTAATTTATCTCATTTTAGCTTTAATATTTATTTACTTAATATTGAAATAATAATTTATTATTATTTATGATTAAATAAATTGATAATTCATTATAATTCTAAAAAAGGTCTAATGGAGATGAAATAAATATCATTAGACCTATCTCAATAAGCTCTTTGTTGATAAAAATTAATTTTCATATTTTTATATATGTAAGTTTCTATGGTTTTTGCCAATTTCTTTTGAAACAATTTACTTTAAATCATATTTGATGATCATTGATGTTACATTCGATCTCCTTATTATGACGGAAAGCAACTTTCTAGTTTTTTTGCCTGATTTCTTCAAAGTTTTTTTATTAGATTGCATTATTTTGTTATGCTATTCATATTCTTTTATAGCAAGCTATTTTCATTTCTTTGATCTGAATATATTATATTTCTTCAATTCATCTTATTCTAGCATTATTATATTTTTATTTAATTTTTGAATAATAATACATTCTTATTTATGTTTATTTGATTTTTAAATTTTTAGTAATTACAAATGTGCTTTGATTCAAATGATACAAATATCATTGGACTCTTTATAAAGAGCTCTTTCTAATTAAATATTTATTTATTATTTTTTAAATTTCTTTTTTATAAAGTCTTTGCATGATTTATGAGGCATTTTGATTTGTACATAATTTTATGATTGAGGATGTTACTCTTACTTTTTTTATTTTCTTGGAATGAAACATTCGCATTTGTTTTATCTCATGTGTTGAAAGTTTTCACTATAATTTACATACAATACTATGTTACCCTAAATGTCTTCTCACGTGTCATTTGCATAGCATTGATTTGGTGATTTTACATAACTACTATTTATCTCATCTATTATATATACACTTAATATTGAAATAATGATATATTTTTATTTACTTTTACTTTTTTAGTAATTTCAAATGAGGCTTTATGGAGACAAAAGAAATGTCATTAGATTCATCTTCACAAGCTACAACAAAGTAAACCTTCATCCTTATATTTTATATTTTTTGTTTTCTATTATTTTTGCTTGCTGCACAAGACTTTCAA
This sequence comes from Vanilla planifolia, assembly GCA_023846275.1. Taxonomy (NCBI): domain Eukaryota; kingdom Viridiplantae; phylum Streptophyta; class Magnoliopsida; order Asparagales; family Orchidaceae; genus Vanilla; species Vanilla planifolia. The sequence goes on along the minus strand of JAIUJO010000026.1, from coordinate 2,774,427 downwards.
TTTCTAGCTGATTTGGTTATCAATGATATTTCACATGATCTCCATAGTATTTTGGCATTAACCTTTCTAACACAATTTATCTCTTTTTTAAAAATTTTTCAATCTGATTTGATTATATTACTGTGTAACTCTAAATCTGCACTTGTTTGACCAATATTACTTCAATTTATATAATTTTAGCTTCATTGTATTCTTTTCTTAATATTAAAATAATATTTTAATTTATACATATTTACCATGGTAAATTTTTGTAATTTCAAATGAGATCTATTAAAAAATACAATAGTCATTGTACTCATCTCGATGAGTTCTATCCAATTAAATATTAATTTTTAATATTTTTAAATATTTTATTTCTTACATTGTTTCATTTTATATGTGACATTTTGATTTCTACAATATTTTGTGATCAAGGATTTTAGCTTAGATCCTCTTGGAATCTTAAAATGCAATTTTTCCATACAATTCAAGTTATTTCATGATAATTTTCATTTTATTTTTTTTTATGTCACTCTAAATCTCTTCTTCTCTAATTTTTACATTGCTTTTATTTGGTTATATCACATTACATCAATTTATCTCATTTCAACTTTATTATATATCTACCTAATAGTCAAATACTAATTTATTATTATTTATTTTAATTATTTTTATAATTCATAGTAATTCAAAATGAGGTTCATTTTTGACTAAATTTATTTCATTATAGTTATCTAGAAAAGTTTTATCCAATTAAATATTATTCTTCAGGTTTTAATATATTATTGAAGTGTTTGTCATGCTTTTGAGGAATTTTAGTTCATACATTATGTGATAATTGAGGAAGTTACAATTGAACTCTTTGGTATCTTAGAATATGGGTTCTTTGTACAATTTAACTTATTTTTACAAATTTTAACCTTAGATTTTATTATATTTCTATGAATGTCAAATTGTACTCACATGCAAATTTAAAACATTTAATTTGGTTATATTACATCATTTTAATTTTTTACTTTAACTAGATATATTTTTACTTTTTATTGAAATAATACATTATTTTTAGTTTTGTTTATTTAATTTTGTCATTCATAGTAAATAAGCATTGAAAGGCTAATGTTGGTGAGCATTATCAAATTAAAAATTAAATTTAAAATTTTAAAAATATTTTATTTCCCTTGATTTTCACTTGTTTTGTGAGACATTTTTCTTCACAGTTGATTTGATGATCGAGTAAGTCACACTAGTATATTTGAATTCAAGTTTCCAACATATTTTGCCTTATTTCCTAAAAGTTTTTTCTTGAATTTGTTTATATTACAACATTACACTACTTCTCATCTCATGTGTACTTTATATTACATTTTTTTTGTTATATTAAATAGATTAAAAATTATCTCTTTTTAATTTTTTTAAATGACTTAGGAATAAAATAATAATATATTCTTATTTATGATTATTTATTTTGATAATTTGTAGTAATTCCAAAACAAGTTCTTATCCAAGCAAAAAAAATGTTGCTGGACTCACCTTGTTGAAACCCAACTAATTAAAAATTCATTTTATTTTTTTAAGTATTTTATTTTCAATGGTTTTTACATAATTTTTATGTCAGTTTGATTCGTACAAAATTTTATGATTGATGATGTTATACAAAATTTTCTTTACATCTTAGAATGTTACTTTCCCATACAATTTATCTCATCTCTTAAATTTTAAGGTTTATTTTTTGTATTACTATAAAATTTGAAATCTCTTCTCCTATGACCTTTTGTATGAGTTTGAGCTTTTTATACTACATTGCTTCAATATATATTATTTTAACTTTAATGTATAATTACTTTACATTAAAATGAATATTTATTTTTATTGACCATTTATTTGACTTTTTAATTTCTAATAATCTTAAAAAGAGGTGTAATAGAGATGAAACATGCATCATCAGACTCATCTTGATGAGCTTTAAACATTTGAATTTTTTTTTGTTTTCTCAATCACTTTGTTTTTTATAGTCTAAGCACAATTTATTCAACATTTTGCTTTGAACAAATTTGATTATTACACTTGATATTAATAATATCATAGAATATGACTTCCTCCTATAATTTCTTTCTTCTCTTAAAGCTTTTGGATTTGATATGATCATTTTATATTGTAACTCTAAATCTACTCTTTGGTGACCTTTACATCTCATTATTTTAGCCTTATTACTTTGCTTCAAGTTAGTTTATTTGAACTTTAATATGTATTATTTAATATTGAAATAATGGTTCATTATTATTTATGTTTATTCTCTTTAATATTTTGTAGTAATTCATAATGGGGCATAATCAGTTTGAAATAAATGTCATTGGAATCATGTTGATGAATTTTATCATTTCAAAATACTAATTTTTATATTTTTTGAATTTATTATCCTTTCAGTTCTTTACATCTTCATGAGGCATTTTTATTATTAATATTAAAATAATTTTTCTCAATAGGGTTTACCTAATAAAAATTTTATTATATTAATAAATTTTTATTTTATTATTTTCTAGGGATTTTGGTCATTTTACTAGACTTTAGAATTTATAACCAATTTAATGATCGAGAAAGTTATATTTCATCTCCTTAATATCTTGGACTTGAACATTCTCATACAATTTATTTCTTTCTTCAAATTGGTTCGTTTTGATTATATTATATTGATATATAATTCTAAATCTCCTCATATATGACTTCTACATCACTTCTATTTAGTTGTATTATATCTTTTCAATTTATCTAATTTAAGATTTGATATATTTATTTGATATTTAAATAATGTTATATTATTATTCATATTTATTTAATTTGATAATTTGTAGTAATTCTAATTTAGGTATGATTTAGGTGAAATAGATGACCCTAGGCTGATCTTAATGATCTCTATCATAATAAATATTTTTATTAATTTTTTAAAAAACATTTTTTTCTATGGTTAGTACATTATTTATAAGATATTTTTGATTTATACATCATTAAATGATTCAGGATGTTACACTCTATCTTCTAAGTGTTCTGGAATATAACTTTCATTTAAAGTTTATCTCCTCAGTGTTTTTCTTTGATTTGTTCATATTACTAAGAAACTATAATTCTATGCTCATGTGACCATTACAACACTTTTATTTTGTACAATTACATAACTTTAATTTATCTAATGTTAGTATTATTATATATTTACTTATAGTAAAATTACACTTCATATTATTTATGTACATTTAATTTTGTAATTCTTAGTGATTTCAAATGAGACTCAATTTAACAATAAAAAAGGTTATCTGGCTCATCTTGATATGCTCTATCAAACAAAATATTATTTTTGTTTTTTTAAATGTTTTATTTTCTAAGGTTTTAAAAAACTTTATGTTACATTTTGATTCAAAAATAATTTTATAATCAGTAATGTTGCACTTGATATCCTTAGTGTCTTACAATGTTACTTTCTCACACAATTTATCTCATTTTATTAATTTTTTTTATTAAGTTTATCTTACTCTAAATCTCTTGTCATGCGACTTCTACATAAATGTATTTTCGATATATTTATATTGCTTGAATTTGTTTCTTTTGAGCTTAAAGATGTATATCTACTTTGTATTGAAATGATATTTTATTTTTATTTATATTTATGTACTTTTGTAATTTGTGAAAAATCAAAACAAGACTTCATTGAGCTCTATCTAACTAAATCTTTTAAATATTTTTTAAATAATATTTTTTCTATCATTTTCATATTCTTTACCAGTCATTTCGATTCATAACCATTTTAATATTGAACTATGTCACACTTGCTCTCAATATTTTCTTGTTATGCAACTTTTCCACATACTTTTTCTCACTTCTACAAACACTTCTCTTTATTTTTGGAATATTACAATAAAAATATAATTTTCTAAACATGTGGCATATATATAGCTATGAAATTTTTATATTAAACATCTTTAAATTTAGTCATTTTATTTTTTTATATATTTACTAAATATTAAAATGATAATTTACTATTATTTATGCTTATTTCATTTGATAGTTCACTATAATTCTGAACAGGTCTAATGAAGATGAAAGAAATGCAGTTAGACTCCTCTAGATAAGCTTTATCAAGTTTAATAATTATTTATTATTATTGACATTTAGAATATTTTATAAGAAATTTTGAATGGAACATAATTTGATATTTTAGGGAGTTGCAATTGATCACTTTTGTATCTTACATTGTAACTTTCCTATACAATTTTTCACATTTACTTAAATATTTTCTTTAATTGGGTTACTTTATTATGTAACCCTAAGTCTATTCTTATGCGATGTTGACATCTCTTTGATTAGGTTGTATTATGTTTCTATGATTTATCTAATTTCTCATGGTGTATTAATCTACTAAAAATTTTAAAAATATTATATTGTTATTTATGACTATTTACTTTGGTAAGTCACAGTATCTCCAAGCTAAGTTCGATCATGATGAAATAAAAATCATTAGACTCGTCAAAAAAAGATTTATGCAATTAAATATTTAATTATGTATGTATAATTTAAATATAATAGTTTCTACGGTTTAGGCATGCTTTAAAAGGTATTTTTATTTGTACATCTTATTTCAATCGAGGAAGTTACACTCGATCTCTTCAGTATATTGGAGCAAAAGTTTCATAGACAATTTTTGTAATTTCACCTAATTTTTTCATTTGAATTTGTTATAATATTATGTATGTCATCTTATTTTACCATTATATAATGATTTTTTTATTGCATTGTTTAATTTATCCTATTTTAGCTTTAATATATATTTTTTAAACATTAAAATGGCAATTTATTTTTTTTACACTCGTTTACATTAGTGGCTCTCAAAAATTTCAAACTAGGTTTGATCCAAAAGAAATAATTGTCATTGGAGTTAAGAATTATGTAATGAAATCTCTATTTTTATATTTTGAAATATCTTATTTTAGAAAAATTTTCATATTTTATGTGTCATTTTGATTTGCATTTGATTTGAATATCGAGTTTATTACCTTTGATCTTCTTTGTAACTTGGAATGCAAATTTCACTTATAATTTATGTCATTTCTTCGAATTATTTTCTTTGATTTGATTATATTACTATGAAACTCAATTTCTTCTCGCATGTGACATTTATAAGTCTTTTATTTTGTGATATTGCATTGCTTCATTTATGTAATTTTAGCTTTGTTACATAATTTGTTAATATATAATTAGTAATTAATTATTATATGTTCTCTTTTTCATGGGTAATTTATAGTAAATCAATATGTAGTTGAATCAATATGAAATAATTAATGTTTGACTTGTCATAATGAGCTTTAATCATTTAAATATTTTTTATATTTTATAATTATTTTTTGCTTTGGTACTCTTTGGTAGACATTTTGATATGCTTAATTTAATAATTAATGATGTTACACTCAAACTCCTTTGTATGTCAGAATGTAACCTATTTGTGTAATTTGTCATAATTTAAAATTTTTAAATTAATTTTGTTATTTTATAATCTAATTCTTATTTTTTTTGTCCTATCACATTTATATCACTTTTGTTTGGTACTATTAAATTATTTTATTATATCCTTTTAAGCTTTAATTTATGTATATTTAATATAAAAATAATAATTTAATATTTTTTAATTTTTTATTTTTTGATGAATTTGTAGTAACTCCAAATGATCTTAGATTGAGATGTAGTAAACGTATGTAGACTCATCTCAATCAATTCTATCCAATTAAATATTCTTGTTTTTTTATATTTTTTTAAATTTTACTTTTTATGTTTTTTTGTATAATAAAAAGAAATTTTAATTCTTAGGAGACTTGATGATTAAGATTATAGTCTTCATTTTTTTTGCGTATAACTTTCTCGTAAAAGTTTTTTTCATTTTTTTAAAATTTTCACATTGTTTTAATTAAATTTTAATGTAACTCTAAATCTCCTCTCATGCAATATTACCACACTTTCACTTGGTTATATTATATTCATGAAATTTAACTTATTTCAGATTTAATATATGTACTTATTATTAAAAAATAGATTATTTATGTTTATTTACTTTTTTAATTCATAATAATTCTAGGTGACGTATGATCAGGATGATAAATGACTTATTAAACTCATCTTGACCAGCTCTATCCAACTAAAAATTAATTTTTATTATTTTAAAGTTGCAATTTCCAATAAGTTTTAAATTATTTATAAGGTATTTTGTTTCTTACCTGATCTTATGATCAAGGATATTGCACTTGATCCCATCAGCACCTTTGAACTTAGCTTTCCTATCTAATTTATCTCATTTCTTTCAAATTTTTCTCTTTAATTATGTTAGCTAGCTCAATTTGTTATAATACATCATTTTAGTTATCAATTTTCAACATTAATATATCGTCCTTGTATGATTGTGAAACTTTATTAATATTTATAATTATTTATTTTAGTATATCATAAAAATTTAAAAATAGGATTGATCGTTATGAAAGAAATGTCATTAGACATGTCATAATGGGCTTTATCTAATTAATAATTGTTTTATATTTTAAAATATTTTTTTTATGATTTTTTACATATTTTTTTAGACAACTAGATTCAAACTTTTTTATGATCAAGGTTGTCACACTCGATTTTCCTCGTATGATCAAATGAAACATATCCTGTAATTCATTTCTTTTTCCTAAACTTTGCATTTAGATTTGCTATTATTACAAAGGAAAAATAATTGAACTCTCTTGTAATCATTATAATGTTGTGATTTGGTTATAATAGATTACTTCAATTATCTCATTTTACCTTTTTATATATTTCATAAAAATTAAAAATAATAATTTATTTATTTTCAAGTTTGCTTTCTTTATAAATTTATGCAATGTCAGTAAGGTTCTATCAATACAAGACAATGTGGTTAGGCTCATCTCATTGAGATAAAATTAATTAAATAATTTTTTTATATATATTTAAATATTTCCATTTTTTAATGTTTTGGAAAATGTTATGACAAATTTTAATTTGCAGCTTCTTTTATGAACAAAGAAATTGTAATCAATGTCCTCAGTATTTTTGAATGTAGCTTTCTTGCATTATTTATCTTATTTTTTTAAATCTTTAACTTTGATATGTTATATTACTATAAAACTATGACACTTGTCTAGTATCACCACTACATGACTATATTTTTGTTATGTTATATTTCTTCAACTAATGTCATTTAAGTTTAATTAAATATTTATTAAATATTTAAATAAAAATTTATTCTTATTTATGTTAAGCTTTTCTAATTATTTGAATCTATTTTTCAATGAGGTCATGTTGATATGAGAGAAAAAAAATTTGTCTCATCTAAATGAGCTCTAATCAATTAAATATTCATTTTCATATTTTTTTATAATATTTTCATTTTTGGGGAATTGGCATGCCTTAATTTTTTCTTTATATAATTTATCACATTTCTTCAAATTTACCATAAAACTTTAATTCTATTATTGCATGACCTTTATGTCCTCTTAATTTTCTTACTTTCAAATTCGAATTCTACTCCTATGTAATAGTTATATTGCTTTGGTTTGGCTAGATTAAATTGTTTTATTTTATTTCATTCTAGGTTTAATCTATAATTACTTCGTTCTAAAAAAATTGTTAATAATAATTTTTTAAATTTATTTTGAAAAATTGTAATAATTATAAACAAGATCTTATCATGGAGGAAAAAAGTGTTTAAACTAATCTTCCTTATTTTTTTAATTATTTTTATTTTTCTAATGTTTTTTATGCTTTATGAGATATTTCAATTTTTTAACTTATTTGATGATCAATGATGTCTCAACTGATCTCATTAAATCTTGGGACTTGGCATTCTTTTATAATTTATCCTATTTCTATAAACTTTTTGCTTTTATTTTGTTATAATATTATGTATGTCTAAATCCTCCCTTGAGTGACCATTTACATTACTATGTTTTGGTTATAACACAATTTTTTAATTTTTTTCTCATCTTAGCTTTAATATATGTTTACCAAATATTAAATAATTACTTCATTCATATTTATGACTAATTTGTTTGGTAATTTTCATTAATTCCAAATGAGGTGTAATCAAAATGAAACAAACTTCATTTTACTAATCTTGATGAGCTTTATTGAATTAAATTTTTGTTGATATATTTTGAGAAATTTTTAATTTTTAGCTTATTTTGAGATATCAACATTCATACCTGATTTAACGATCAAGGGCGCTACACTATATCTCTAAGTTATCTTGGATTGCAACTTCTTGAAAATTTAATCTAATTTGTTCAAACATTAAGCTTTGGCTTTGTTGTGTTAATATGAAACTCTACTTCTCCTCTCATTATTAATTAACATCATTATGATTTAATATTATTATAAGGCTTTACTTCATCTTATTTTTGCTTTGTTATATGTTTATTGAGTATTAAATTTTTTTTGTTATCAATGCTTATTTAATTTTGTAATTCATAATAATTCCCAATGTGTTTCGATAAAGATGAAACAAATATCATTAGACTATCTCAAAGAGCTTCGCTAAGTAAATAATTATTTTTATATTTTTATAAATTTTGTTTATTAGGTTTTCAAACTCGTTGTAAGAAATTTCAATTTTTACATCATTTAACTAGTAAATATGTTAAACACGATCATCTTAATCTATTGGAATGCAAATTTCATATGGAATCTAAGTCATTTCTTCTAATATTTTATTTTGATTTGATTGTATTGCTATAAAACTCTAATTTTTCGCTCATGCAACCTTTACATCACTTTTATTTTGTTTTATTACATTAGTTTAGTTTATCTCATTTTAGCTTTATGATTTATTTGATTGATATTAAAATAATATTTTATTATTGTTTAATTAATCATTTTAGAAATTTATAGTAATTCAATTGATGTTTGAATAAGACAAAAATACTAGACTTGTATCAATAATCTTTATCTTTTTAGATATAATTGTTTTTGCATTTTTATGTTTTACTTTCTCTTGTTTGGTCATTTTTATGACAAGTTTTGATCTGTACCTCTTTTGGCTATCGGTGATATCACAGTCGATCTCCTTAGTATGTTCGAATGCAACTGTATGTACAATTTATGCAATTTTTTCAAATGTTTTGATGTAATTTTGTTATATCAAAATGGAACTATAACTCTTCTCCAATTTGACTTTTACATCTTTTTGAGTTGTTCATAGAACATTGCATAAGGTTTCTTATCTTAGCTGTAAAATTCATTAAGTGAAAGTATGATAATAATTTATTATTAGTTATTCCTATTAAGTTTTGTTTGCAATGATTATGATATAGGTTTGATCGAGACAAATCAAGTGTTATTTTGCACATCTTTAATCACTAGATCAAAATATATATTCATTCTTATATTTTATGGTATTACATTTTTTATGTGTTTTACATATTTTATGAGTCATTTCTATTTGTAATTGTTTCGTTTATTGAAGATTTTACACTTAATCTTCTTCGTATCTTGGAATTTAACTTTCCATTATTATTTATCCCATTTATTCAAAATTTTTTTATTTGGTTATATTATTATGTAACTCTTAATATCCTATCATAAGACGTTTATATATCATTTATTTTTTTATATTACATTTCTTTAATTTGTCAAATTTCACAATAATTACAAACAAGTCATAATCAAGATGAAAAAACATTTTTAGACATGTCTTGATAATCTCTATCCAATTTGTCATTTATTTTTGTATTTTAAAATTTAAAATTTGTTTGATGTCTTTTACATTTCATGGGATATATTGTCTCGTACATGATTTTATAGTCGAGGATGTTATGCTAAAACTTTGTAGTATCATTGAATGCAATGTCCTCATATATTTTATCTAGTCTTATCAAATTTTTAACTTGATTTAGTTATATTACTATGAGTCTCTAGTTTTCATCTCTCATGATTATTACAGCACTTTAATTTGTTTATATTACATTACTTTCATTTAGGTCATTTGACTATTGTTATATATTACTTCATTTGGAAATAGTGTTTTATTATTATTTATGTTTACTTATGTAATTCACAAAAATTATAATCAAGAAACGATAGTGGTGAAACATATGTTGTAGGACTTTTGATGATGTCATCTATCCAATTAACTATTGAAATTGAAATTTTTAGGTACTCTATTTCATAGGGGTTTAGCTTGTTTTATGAGACATTTTAATTCATACCTAATTTAACAATAGAGAGTTAAGTGCTTGATCTACTTTGTATTTTGGAATGCAACTATTCCAAAGCATTTTTTTATTTTTTAATTTTTTGATTTTCATTTATTTATATTTATTTAGCTTTAAATCTACTTGTAGGAGATTTTTCCATCACTTAGATTTTTTTATATTAGATTATTTTAATTTATCATATATCAGCTTTAACATTTATTTTTGGGATACTAAAATAGTAATTTGTTATTATTTATGCCAAATAATTTAGTAATTCATAGTAATTAGAAATGTGGTTTAATGAAGATGAAACAAAATTTATTTAACTCCTCTTTATGAGCTCTATCTAATTAAAGAATTTATTTTTATGTTTTTTAAATATTTTATTTTTTATCATTTTGGTGTGATTTATTAGATATTTTGATTTGTATCCTATTTGATTATTAAGGATGTTACGATCTCCTTAGCTCTTTTGAATGTAATATTTTTTTTACACATTATCTTTTGTTTTTTAAATTTTTTTCTTTAATTTCATTATATTATTATGAAACTATAACTCTGCTCTCATGTGAGCTTTATATAGCCTTGATTTGTTTAATTATAGTAGTATAGTTTAACTTATTTCAGTATTAATATAAATTAAGTTGGTATTAAAATAATAATTTATTATTATTTTTCTTTATTTACTTTGAAAATTTGCACTGATTCATAATTAAGTTCAATTGAAGCAAACCAAATATCGTGAAGCTCTTCTTGATGGTATATATTCAATTAAATTTTAATTTCTAGTATTTGGGCATGCTTTATGAGACATTTCAATTCACCTTGAATTTGATTATTGAGAATATTATAGCCAACCTCCTTTTATAATGGAAAAAAACTTTAGTTTATAATTTATCCTTTTTTTTAAAATTACTATTTAACTCTAAGTCTCCTCACATGTAAGATTCAAAATTTTTTTATTTGGTTATTTTACATTACTTAAATTTATCTCCTTAATCATTACCTTTATTTAGAACACATTAATATAAACCATTATAATAATTATGCTAAATTACATTCATATTTCATAATAACTCTAATTATTATATGATTGAGATGAAATAAATGATATTGGGCTTACTTTGGCAAACTCCATATAAATAGATATTTTTTAATGTTTTAAAAAATTATATATTAAGCATTTTGGCATGCATTATGAGATATTTTGATTCATACTTAATTTAGTTATCAAGGTTGTTGCAATTGATCTTATTAGTATCTTGGAATGTAACTTTGTATAAAATTTATCTCATTTCTTCAAATTTTTTTTAATTTTATTTAGTGACATTCTAAATGTGCTCAGGTGTGACCCTTTTAGGAATATGATTTATTTATATCACATCACTTCAATTTGTCTCATTTTATCTTTGAAATATATTTGCAAATTATTAAAATTTTATTTTAAATTTTTTTAAATATTTTATTTTTCGACAATTTGCCCACTTAAGGAGACATATCGATGATGCCACACACAATCTTTTTAGTGTCATGGAATGTGACTTCTAATATAATTTTTCCCTTTTCATGAATGTTTTTTTATTTGGTAATATTACTATAAAACACTAATTCTCCACTCTTGTAACTTTTACATTGCATTGATTTTGTAAGATTACATTGCCTTAAATTATCCTATTTAAATATTAATAGATAAGTACTTTCACTTCGAACCATAATTTGTTATTATTGTTTCTTTTTTCTTTTGCAATTCTTATACATTCTATATGATTTCTGATAGAGATGAAACAAATGTTGGCAATCTCATCTCGATGAACTCTGTCTAATTAATTATTCATTATTTAGGATTTCAATAGCTTATTTTCTAAAGTTTGGTATGTTTTAAGAAATACCTTAATTCTTACGATGTTTATTGATCAAGGATGTTACACTCTACTTCTTTGGTATCTTGGAATGCAACTTTTCCCAATAACTTATCTTATTTCAGCAAGTTATCCACTTTAATTTAGTTATATTACCATGTAACGCTAAATCTTATCTTATAGGACCCTTGCTTTGACTTAATTTGCTTAAATTATATTGTTTTAATTTTTCTATTTTAACATTCAATATATACTAACTAAATATTACAATAATAATATTCTTTATTATCAATGTTATTTACTTCATTGATTCATAGTATTCTTAATAAGGCGAGGTCAAGTTGAAATAAGAGTCATTGAACTTCACTCGACAAGCACTAGCAAATTTAATATTTATTTTTATATTTTTTAAATATTTTTTGGTGTTTTGGAATTCTTTATGGAATAGTTTGATTAGTACATAATATAATGATCAAGATTATTACAGTCAATCACCTTTGGTTTTATCTTACTTTACATGACATTTTAAAATGTACCTAACTTGATTTTAAATAATTTCATTTTTTTAGGGTTTTGGGATGCTTCATGACATATTTATTTTCAAACTTTGTCGATGATATAGAATGTTACATAATATCTCCTATGTATCATTTAGTGCAACCTTTCCAAACAATTATTCTAAGTCTTGCAAATTTTTTCTTTGAATTAAATATATTACTATGAAAACCTAGTTTCTTTCCTATGCAATATTTATATCATTTTGATTTGGTTGTATAGCATTGGTTCCATTCATCTCATTTGAATTTTTAACAAATATTCACGTAATATTAAAAGAATATTTTTTTAAATTAACAAGATAATTTGTTAAAATTATAAATCAGGTATGATAATGGAATTCGAGCTAATTACATATATATTTTTATGTTTTATATATTTATTTTCTAGAGTTTTGGTTTTTGTGTAAGGAATTCTGATTCAATCTAATTTGAAGATCCAGAATGTTACTCTTGATGGCCATTGTATTTTGGAAAAAACATTTATGCAAATTTTGTTACAAATATTTTATAATGATCTTATTATATTACTATGTAACTTTAAAGGATCCCTCATATGACCATTATAAGTCGTTAATTATGTTATATTGCATTACTTCAATTTAACTTATGAAAATAAAAATTTTTGTTTACTTATGTTTATTTATACTGGCGGTTTGCTATGATTCCTAACGAGGTTCGTTTGAGAGGAAACAAACTTCATTGTCTTGCTCCTTTCAATTAAATAATAAAATTTGATACCATTAAATATTCTATTTTCCTTGATTTTCACATACTTTACAAAATATTTTTATGTGAACTAGATTTAATGGTTAATGATATTACACTTGATCTCTTTAGGCTCTTTGAATTTAACTTTCATGTAAAATTAATCTCACTTTTTGAAACTTTTTTCTTAGCATTTTATATTATACATTGAAACTATAATTCTTAAATTGTGTTGCCATTATGTCACTTGAATTTGATTATAAATCCCATTTCTTCTTTGATATATATTTACTTATTATTAAAATAATAATTTATTATTGTTTACACTTATTAACTTTTGTAATTTTTAGTAATTCTTAATAAGGTTTAATGGAAAAGAAAAAAATTACTTGGGCTTGCTTTGATGACCTTTATCCAAATATAAATCCATTTTTTATATTTTGGAATATTTATTTTTCTTAGTTTTTTTAGCATGCTTTATGATGTAATTTTGTTTGTACCCAATTTAACAATCAAGGATGCACACTAGATTTCCTTCATATCATAGAATTTAATTGTCCATTATAATTTGTCATTTTTCAAAAGACTTGTTTTGAATTAACCACATTACTATAAAACACTAATTCACCACTTGGGTGAACTTTACAGTGCTTCTATTTGGTTATCGTGCTTTGCTCTTATTTATCACATTTAAGATTTAGTATGTATATTTTTTATATTAAATTAAAAATTTACTGTTATTTATGCTTGTTTACTTAAATATAAATTCTAAATATTAATTTTTATATTTTTAAATATTTTATTTTCAATGATTTTATATAATTTTTGAGAATTTTATATTTGTACCTAATTTTGTAATAAGAGATTTCATACTCCATCTTTTTAGTATCTTTGAATGTGAATTATCAAATAATTTATCTCATTTCCTTAAATCAATTCCTTGATTTGAATATGCAAACATGAAAGCCAAATTCTTCTTCTATGTGACTTTTATATCACTTTTATTTGGAAATATAATAATATTGCTTCAATTTATCATAATTTAGGTTTAACACATATATTTCTTAGTATTAAATTACTATTTATAATTATTTATTCAAATTTTTTTTGTAATTTGAATTATTCCAATTGAGGGTTGAACGACACTAAATATGCATCATTGGACTCATCTTGATGACTCTACTCTTCTTTTTGTGCACTATATCTCAAAACTTTTTTATTTGTACTTAATTTGAGGATCAAGATGATTACACATGATCTTCATTATTACTTTTGATTGCAACTTTTGAAATAGTCCCATAAATTGTTTAGGATAATTATTTTGGAAAAAGATGTTAAATTAATGTCAGTATTTTAATTATTAAGAAGAAGAAGGAGAAGATGAAGAAGAAGAAGAAGAAGATGAAGAAGAAGAAGGAGAAGTAGAAGAAGATGAAGAAGAAAAAGAAAAAGAAAAAGAAGTTGAAGAATAAGAAACAAAAGAAAAAGAAATAGAAGAAGAATAGGACGAAAGAAGAAGAAGAAGAAGAAGAAGGAGAGGAAGCAGAAGAAGGTGGGGGAGGAGGAGGAGGAGGAGGAGAAGAAGAAAAATGAGAAGGAGAAGAAGGAGAAGGAGAAGAAGAAGAAGAAGAAGAAGAAGAAGAAGAAGAAGAAGAAGAAGGAGTAGAAAGAAAAGAAGAAAATGAAGAAGAAGAAGAAGTAGTAGAAGAAAAAGAAGTAGAAGAAGAAGAAGAAAAAGAGGATGAAGAAGAAGAAGAAAAGGAAGAAGAAGAAGAAGGAGAAGAAGAAGAAGAAGAATATGGAGAACGAGAAGAAGAACAAGAAAAAGAAGAAGAAGAAGAAGAAGAAAATGGAGAAGAGTGAAAATTAATATTAAAAATGAAACATTCAAATTAACAAAAATTTCGAAAGGTCTTTAAGGAAAAAAAGTTTCATAATGCATCAATAAGAAATAGAGATTATTGATAACTGGAAAAGTATATATATATATGTATATATTTAAAGATACTTTCAAAATGAGTGAAGAATAAAAATATAGAGAAATTAAAAAATATATAAAAAAATTGAAAAATTTAAATTATGATAAAAGTCAAATATTTTAAAAATGTACAAAATATTGTTCAATTAAATTTTGCAAAAAGGTTTATTTTATAAAATATTTCAAATAAAATTGTTTGATGAATAGAAAAGGAAAGTAACAAATATTATGAAATAAATTAAATGTATAAGTTATAAAAAATTAAAGTTTAAAGTCATAAGAAATTTTGAATTATATAAAATATTTAAAAATTATAAATACTCTTTTATTTTGTTAATTAACTATAGTTTATGATTTTTTTATATCATTACAAATTAAAGAAGAAAATAACTTAAAAGCATTTCAAATGGTATGCAAAGATGGTTAATTATCTATGTCCATGCAAACCGAAGATCAAAGTAAAATTTGTTACCAAAAATCATTATTGAGTAATATAGCTCCAAATTATTTGGAACAATTTAGTCATGTTAGTTATCCTAAAACCCAAAAATGTAATAGTGATGGTCATTACCAATTTTCAAATCTATTAAAATTATTATTAAGGACGAGCTTAGGATCCTCTTTTTTTATGCTTACACTACTTATTTACATGTTATGGCAAAAAATTTTATCATTTTTTATTCTAAGGAAATTAGTTATATAGATAAGTTTTGGGTAAATTTATTGTGCTTATAACGAAAAACTTATTTAGTAATCGAGATATACCTTTTAACATAAAAAATTCCTATTATGATTGCAAATATCAATGATTTTTAAAAACTAAATTCTGAGATTTGAAGCATTGTATAAATTACAAGGCTTGAGTTGTAACACATGAACCTTAATAAGGCTTATTGCTTAAAAATGAGCATATATGTTTATTTATACTATTAAGTTTTCTCTCATCCTTATTTCTTTCATACTATGAATGCTTGATATGATATAGATATGATTCATAAATATTAGGAGTTGATGGTTAAAGATAGAATTATTTAAATAAGAACTTTTGAGGTAGGATAACACCAAACTTCATGTAATAATTTTAGCTGATATCTAAGCCAAGATAAAAAGGATTTGCTTTGTGAAAATGTCTATGGAACCTGGGAAATTAGTTATGAGAATAACTAGTCATTGTTTTTCATGAAATGCATTCAAGTAGGAGGAAATTCTTTTTTCGCTAGACTAAGGGAGATTTATTAAGTAAATGAATGGTTCAATTTTCACTTTTTCTTATGTAGTGTTTCTACTATAGCTATAAAAAATGCAGATCACTTTTTGCCTATGAATGCAAAGAAAATTACATGATCACATATTACATGATGACTTTTTCTTATGTAAACTACTTCTTAACATAGTAGACATCACCATGTAAAATAAGTAAAAATCGTGATAATTTTTATGCCTTAATGGTTGTTTAAGTTGGTTGCCTAAGCATCTATGCATTAAGTAAATATTATCACGATAATTGTTAAAAAACGAAAAAATCACAAAAACAAAGTTTTATTTAATATAACCCTTATAACCTAAACATAATAGCCTTGTTTTGTATTATATGTTACTAATAGGTAGGATCCTTAATATAATTCTTCTACTTTTGAAGCTGAATTGCTGTTTGATAATGTAGATTGAACGTAATATTACTTCTTGATCATTGCAAAAATAGACAATAAGTTTTGTGCCTTGATAAATAAAAAAATGTGTAAAATGTAGAATTTATTATATATTTTTCATTTAAACTTAATGTTTGAATGTATGTTCGATGTGAGGCACTATGATTGTGTTTAAAATACTCATAAGTTTAGTTGATAACATGATATGTTATAAATGGGTACTTTTTGCTAAAATCATGCACAAAAAATACATGAAATGTAATGTGATAAATGTTATAGCATAGATTAAGTAATAAAAAGTTAAACGCAGTTGGAAATAAAAGAAATTCTAGATAATGTTGCTGCCAATATTTTCTTAGGTGTACTTGTGAAGCATGGGACCATGGACTTAGCTAGGTTATAAGAGGCATTTGTTTGACCTTCAAGAGAACCTAAATAGATTCTAAGGTGTGTGTCATTCTTGGTTACTAGTTAGAAAAATTTAGAAAAACTTAGAGGAACTAAGTTAATGCTTAGAAGAAAGCTAGTTTATGTAAGGATACAATTGGCAACTAAAGAGTTTGGTTGTAGCTAAAACTATTAAGGTTAAGGTTATACAATATGGTAAAGGTTTTATGGATAATTCATAAATTTTAGCATAGTAAAATTATAACTTTATGGTGCTTGGATATGAACATGTAAGGCAAGTGTAGTCTTGGAATCATGTTCAAAGGCATATAAAAAATCAATAAAAAAACAAAACTATACCAAAAGATTCTTATGAGAAGCTCAAAAAGTACCATTAGAAAACGTTTATGCAAAATGAAAATAAAGCATTAGTTATCTAGGCTCTTAGCCAAGGCCTTACAAGAACATGGAAGGGCATGGATAAGACAAAAGGTTGTGCTAGGTTTAACCCCGTAAGTATTATGTAAAAGATTTTAGTTAGACCCTAGATTAAGTAGGTATTTGGGGAAGTCTACACGTAATTCTATTCAGACTCTTAAGTCACAAGATGACACTCTTAATGGTGATCTGAGAAATATGCTAAGGCTTAGGAGAGGCCTTATTATTATTATGAAGATTACAGTTTTCCTTGGGATCATAAGGGTCACAGTGATACTTATGTTAATCGAGGTTGAGTTGTACTAGATATAAGTTAACTATATAACCGAAGGATAAATGTTAAGCCATTACGAACTCTATGGTTGGCTTAGATAAGAAAGATCCAAAACAAAGGGGGGTAAGATTAAATATAAGAAAAATTAGCTAAGAACTTCTGGATAGCTAAATTAAGATTTAATAAAAATCCCAAGGCATTTAGATATAATCGACTCTAAATTATTAACAGTCACTATGGAGATAGAGTTGTCAAGAACCTCATAATATTGGTTAGTGTTAATTAAATGTGAATGGTTAAGCCTATAAATAGATTGTCAATTTCATGGTATGAACTTTTATAATTTGCAGGAAGCCATTATATAAATAGCCCTAGAAAGAAACAATTGTACACTTCGTTCCACTGGAAATACCATCGTGTGTATTGTTGTACTGGGGACTACTTGTGGTTCATGATGTCTCTTAGAATCTTACATGGATGCCCATGTAATTATCATTACCATGTCGAATACTGGATTAAAGAATTTGAAAGAAGCGACAAGGATTGCCATGATTTTTGTGTATAAAAACTTGTACTATATTATGAAGTAGATGCTAAGTATCTGATTTGTCATAGTGTAAAGAAAGACATGTTGAATTGGTCAATAGAAGATGATATCCTTTCCTTATTTAGAAACTAATGTCATTCATTCATGAGATTTATTCTATTATTTCATTCATAATTCATATTAGCATATATTAGTGCTATAGTATGCCTCAAAGATTTCTTGTTGAGCCGCCAAACTCTCCCATTGATATCAAGACCAAGTTGTTAAATTTTGAGTGACAATCAAGCTAAAGATTATCAGAGCTAGTGAATTAGTTGAACAATTTATGCCATTTATTTTGTCATGAAAAACAATAGATTTGATACTTTTTTCTCATCAATTCTATTTTATTAGATATAGGATTTTATTTTATTATGTTATCAGACTTGGTTCTTATTAGTTATTTTTTTCTATCAAACTTTTGTAATTATTGATGATATTTCCTTAGATTAGATCCAAATTGAGTGGTTTTATTAATTTTGTAGATATTTTATTTATGTTTTGGTATTATGGAAGATAGAAATTTTTGGATTCCTAGCATGATAATATTTTTCTTGGAATTTACAAGTACAATATGATAATATGATTCATTATATTTTGGTTGCACTAATGTATTTTAAAAAAAATTTAGGTTTGGTAGTGTAAGAAAACTTGAGAGTTAGGCCAAGGCAAAATGATATATATATATATATATATATATATCTGTGAATGTGTGTGTGTGTGTGCTTGCGTGTGTGTGTGTGTGTGTATGTGTGTGTGCATGTGTTTGTGTGTGGGTGTGTTTGTGTGTGTGGGTGGCTGGGTTTGTATATATATGTGTTTGTGTATGTGCTTGTATCTGTGTGTCTATAATTGAATCTTTTTTATTAATAAAAAGTAGTTATATGATTGATTGTATCTATATTTTATGTTTATTTTACTGTTAAAGGTTTAGTTTTGCTATATTCTAAAATAGTGAATGTTGTTATCCTGATTGTATCGTGGACAATCAAAGCTATTTTGATTATAATAACCTAATTATGTGAAGTTTTTAAATAATCATAAAGCTTGGATATATTGTCTAGATAAGTGATGAAAGGAGCTTAAAAAAGACGTTAAGTTCAATAACCTTAATTTTATGATGTTAACTCCTAACCATGATAGTTTATTTGATAGCAACAAGACAAATATTTTTAATGAATTTGGTTGAATAAATTTTAACATTTTTGATAGTTAATGCTCTTCTTCATGGAAGATGTAAAAGAAAAAAAAGCAATTATTAAATCTCATGAAAATCATTTTGGTTTGAGTGGTAGGCCATCAAAAGAAATATTTTGACTAATAATATCATGATTGTTTTAAGAATCAATTTTCTTTATTTTTTTAATTTTTTTATAATATTTAATTAAATTTAAAAAATAGAAAAAACTAATTCTACTAAAATTAACTTATATAAACCTATGTAAAAATTTTTCAAATATGGAACATTAATGTTGAACCCGATCGCTACAATAATCAGATCGAGGCATCACTCCTTAACATAGATAAAAGTATCATGAATCAACACACTACTCACTACATTCATAAATTAATTAATCATGTTATTGGAGGTGTAGTGACTAACTCATGAATATACTTGATAACACTTATCGTGAAATCAAGCTACTTTTAAAAGCAATCAAAGTATCTTATAAGAAGAAACAAATAAGAGCAAATACACCATTTGGGACTAAAACTTAAAGCTTTTTCCTCAAAGCTGACTTCTAAATTACTATGGTCATGTGCGCTATCTAATCTTGTAATTTAATAATCGAATGATCGTTGCCTCAACTGCCTTTTTTAATAGATAATTCTACTAATTATCTAATCTCTCCATTAAATGATTGAATGGTCACATTTAATTTACAAGTAAAATTAAATCTTGTCATTGTATCATAATTCAAAATTAGCTATTCACATGAAATAAAAATTTTTAAACTACTCTAGTTTTTTCATAACTAGCCATTTATGTAGTTTTCATAATCAAGTATTCAAAGATCATTTTAATCGTGTCACTCCCACCTAATGACAACTTTTTATATATAGTTACTAGTTATAAATTTTATTTAAATAATATTAAGTTTTTAATTAAAAACATCAAATGGTTCATTTGTTAAATACTTTTAGCAATTAGGAAATAAATTAGGTAAATATTGATGAAAGTACATTGATGAAATTTTTACAAAATTCTAAAGAAATATTTTATGTAATGACATTGAAGACATTAATAGCTTGTGCTCATTGTTGCCCCTATATGTTGTGTCCTTCTTCACCAATTTATTATTCCTTAAAAATAACAAAGCTCTCATTCCCTTTTTTTCTATTTGATTAAATTAAAATACTTGTGCCTTCTTGAGCATTCGTCAAGCATAGGAATTACTTTGCATAGATTTTAATTGTCACTTTTCTTTCCTCTTCTTGTAAATCTTACTTCATTATAACCTTTGTAGTGAGTGTTTTTCTATTTAATTATTGTGAGAGTTTAGGATACCCATTCTTTGACAAAAGTCCTATATAATTTTTTTTAAACATCTTTTTTTCTAAGGGTGGTTGAGGTTTGACTTTACGATGAATAACCTACATAATGCTTAAGTACACTTTAAAATTCTTGTTAACCTTCCTATTACACAATTTCCTTAAACATTTTTTATTAAATAAAAGTTATTGTAATTTTAAATGAAAGTTAAATTTTTTTGAAAAATTACTTCTAGATAATTGTTTAAGCTTATTGCAAATTTTTTTAAACATTTTCTTAAAATATTTTTGTGAGAAACAAATATTATTTTTCTAATAATTCAGCCATTCTCTTATTGAACTTCTCTTGACATGATGAAAAGAACTCATTTTCTTAAGATGATTGTACAAAACTCAAATGAACTAAAATGACTAAATTAAAATGTTGGAACTTAATGAAGCATAAGCCAAAAAAGTAGATATTTGAAATGAAGAGTTAATAACATAGAGGATATGTGGCAAGCTTAAACAATAAACAAAAGAAACATAATAATAAACATGGAGAAATTTTTTGTTTTTAAAATCATAAAAAGGTTCATTTTGACACAAGTCTTAAAAGAACTTCAAAAATGATCATCAAAGTGATAGTGAGGAGGTAGTATTTTTAAAGTTTGTGTTAGCATGGTGACACTTCCAACATGACTCTAGGAACACCTTCTTCTAAGTATGCTCTTTTCCCTTACTGGGTATACCTCATTTGTGCATTAGCCTCGTGGTTTTTCTTTTATGTTGAATGTGGGAAAGGTTTTTATCCTCACTAATCATGATAGCACTAATCTCTTTTTTAAAGTGTAACCAAAAGGTCATGTTTGATAATGATGTCTCTAAAAAGGTTGCCCCCTTCATACTCACTCAAATAGGTAACATTTTCAATTGGATGATGAAACATGGAATTTCAAAGAATACTAATTCAAAGCAATTGGAATCTTTGAATCTATTACAGAGTGGTAATCATGTGCTCCTAATATTTTCACTAAAATTGGAAAATATTTGATGTTGGATGTACAATATTTGGATAAGTGTAGTCTTTCAAATGACGATCCTCAAATGGTTCCAAATTTTTTGCTCAATGCTAAACCTTTGTAAGCTTTAGTGTGCACCTCATTAAATAACATTCCAATAAGCATTGTCAATAAGTAGGCTCTATTCTTGATCATGTTAATAATTAGCAAGCCATTAAAAGTAATGTTATGGCAATAAACTTAATAAGGCCCCATGGGGCTGTAGTCTTCATTTTCGTCAAACTTGCTAAAATACATCCTTTATATATTTGAATCTCTAGAAAGATTCAGTGTAACAATGGATTATTAAAAGAATTTAACTAATGAAAATTTTTCAAATATTATTGAAGAAACTGTAAGTGAGGATTCGTAATAATCCAATGCAAGCAACCAAAAAGCTCTAATCCCTTATGTGCAACACATGAAGAAGATGAGACAATTCCAATTAGTGATGTAATAAGTTATATGAAGCTTCAAACTTTGGTAGCCATCAATGTAGAAAACAATACCAACACCCACTACATCGCACAACATCAACAAAATAAAAAAAACATAATTATACTATGAATAATCTATTCAATGATTGCATGATCAATTTTGATTAGAAATTCTAAAGAAAAAGGAAAAAATATCAACCTAATTTGAAACTTACAAAGGACATGTAACTTAAACAATAAGTAGACATTCAATCTCTCAAATTCTCGAATAAAGATATCTAGGAAAAAGCAAAGACTATTGAGCTCTTTAGGATAGATTCAAATAGCTTTACAGTGGTTAATAGTAACAAGTCAATAAGAAAAGTCACTAAATTGAATGTTAAAAAAATCATTTATCAAAAAATGACTAGAAGAAGCTTTCAGGAATCTCAAAATGTAAGCATTGTAGATTGTAATTGATAATGCAAAGGTTGTAGTTAGTTTTGTAGCCACTTGATGCTCAATAACATGATCAGATTACAAAAAATTAATTTAATTGCGATGATGGAATGCTTTGCAAGTAATATAGAAATGGACATTCTTTACAAGAGACTAAATTTTTACTTTTATGAGGCAACATTTCTAACAAAGCATATGTGTTTTAGTTACAATACTTACAATGTTAAAAATTTAAAATTAGGAATATATTCTTCACATTTGAGATTCATAAATGATGTGTTGCCATTTCGTGTATGCCATCAAATATTTTATTAATAGAATAGATCTTTGGAGGGATTTGTGATATTTGTTGGAATCCAATTGTCTTCACTAAATGGAAGGGACACTCAAACCACTTTAATAATGTACAAAAATATAAATGCCACTCTTATGGGCAGAACCTAATTGAATCATGATTTGCTCCAAGCCTTCCTAACATAGTGGCTCAACATATCAACAAATTTTTATTATACCAATCCCTATGACTGATCGTTTCTTCATCAACAATTAAATCTAAACAACTTGGATTCCTAAGCACTTGGATTGAAAGCATAGAATTCTCTCACGTGGTATCTTAGCATTGGAGTCTTCCAATTGCTAGAAAAGGAATGGGCCCTAACTTCCAAGTTAAAGGGAACTAAAGCCCACCTTAAAGAATGGAGTAAAATTTAATTTTGTCATATATTTTTGAAGATTGAAGAAAAAGAATAACATGTTATAGAGAAGGTGAATAACTTTAAAGAGTTACAATTGTGTTATCAATGTTAGGACTAACAAATGTTAAAAATTGAGATGTCTGGGAAGACATATGGGAATACAAAGGGATACGTTTTTGGAATTCTTGAGGATATTTAGAATTTTGAATGCCACCAAAAATTAAAAAATAAATACCTATAATTCTTAAAAAAAATTTTAAAAAAAACTAACTTAAAGCACTACAAAATAAATTACCATAATTTTTTCTCATATTGGCATATGCATTTCTGGCAGTAGTGATGGTGAAAGGTGACGTAATAGGAAATGCATGATGCTACATGGATTAATTGGTGCATCACATTGGGTTCCAATTTCAATGAGTAGCATCGATAGAGAGGCCTTGACACTTCGTGTCCACTTTGCGGTCAATGCAGATTAAAGAGAGTTAGCATTAGTTGATGAGTCACCATTGATGGTAGTGGTAATGACGGCTGTCAAAGTTGGTTGACAAAAAACCCCAAAACTAAATTTTAAGCCATTTAAAATCTATTTTAATCGAATTTTATATAGAAAAACTTGTGAGATGGTTAAAGGGTAGCCCTATACTAAATACAAAGATGAAAATCTCTAAAAAGTTTTTAATTATTGTTTAAATAAATTAAACTTATCTATAATTCAAATAAATAGATGTACTAATAAAAAATAGAAATGTGAGATAAATGAGGGTTTACTATAATTGATCCCCATAATGATTATGATAACAAAAACTAATGAGAAGTATAGTGGCCAATCCTTATAGGGCTCTAAGTTCGAATAGAACTAAAACATCTTCATGTTAAACTTCTACATGATGTGCTTGATGGTACTACATCAGATGTATAAGAGCTGAAAGATAGGTATTGTGTAGCTTAAGAATGGTGATAAAATCACAAATGTCTTCCACATAATTTTTAATAATAAGCAAATGATGGGTAATACGTAGATACTTAAAGATTCAAGTGAGAGTTAGGTCTTAAAGAAGGATTTAATTTCTAAAAATGTTGTGGATTGATTAACATCTCTCTATTCCATACTATGAAAATTGAGAAGTTCTTTGCTTTTTAATTGTTAGGCCACTAAAAAGTAATATGATGCTAATTCAACTAGTTAATAAGGAGAAAATACGACAAATTATTTTTTTGATGGATTCTTCATGTGCTTAAAAATTGGATGGGTTTGATGTTTTATTTTACAAGCATCGTTGGTCCACATTTTAATATGAAATTTATGACTCTATCAATGATTTTCTTCTTGGTGGCCCATCACCTAAAGAATGCAGTAGTGCTTATTTATTTTTTTTCTAAAGATTAATTGTAGTACAACTTTCAAAGACTTTATGACAATTGGATATATAGTTTCTCAAAAATACTCTAAGTTCTTAGTAGCTAGCCTATAGATTGTCCTACCCACCATCTAATGGAGCAATCAACTCTACTAAGGATGGTGATTTCACTTGAAAGATCTTACCTACATAGGAAATCATACTCTCATAAGAGCAAACTAATAATCTAGATGAGAAGATCAAAGCTAATAGCTCTCAAGCTAGACTTTAAGAATGTGTTTAATAATATTTTGTGAGAAAAAGGACTACACAAGTTTACCTTCAATATTTAATTTATTAATCGAAAACATGATTATGTATAATACAAGATGGTTGAAAGTCATTTTTAACAAAAAAGGAAATGGTTCCATCTAACTCTCCCATTAGCTAAAGCATGGTAACCCTTTATCCCCATTTCTTCTCCACCTTGTAGCTAAAGCTCTAAGAAGTGGTTTAAATAATCTACAAATACAAGGTAAGGTGAAGCACTAGGCTATTCGAATTGGTTGTCAACCAATGTCCCATTTTTTGCTTTGTAGATTACTTTATTATCTTCTGATGAGGTCACAAATGCTCAATCAAAAATATCAAGTTATTCTTATTTGATCTCTAAGGTACATCAAGTTTATAGATTATTATACAAAGGATCTTCTTCATTTGATGTACAAACATGAAACACAAGTAGGAAAACATCCACAGGGAACTCCTTTAGAAAAGATATTATCTTTAAATCACTCAACTCAAAATCACTTTATTCAGAGGTATGAAATAAGAGGTCCACTTAAAACACTAAATGGACAAAACATGCAAAAGGAAATATTCTCAGTGGGAGGTAGTATTTGTCAATCATGTCCTCTAAACTAATAATACTTTATAATCTATTGACATCTTATCTTCTCAATAATATTATTAATTTTTAAGAAAGTGTGATAAATAGTTTCCTTTTGGGTGATAATGATTTGCAAAGCAAGCACCATGGGCTAGCTAGAAAAGATTAGTTTCCCTAATGAAATGTATGGATTACTAGCTAAGCAATTGAAAGATTTTAATGATGCATATAATTTAAAGCTTTTTTTAGAAGGTCTACACCTCAAGAATTTTCTATTTTATATACATAAATTTTAATTTCCTTAATAGATAATGTTATGGAGCATGCTCAATGAATTGGAATCAAATAAAGAGAATCATTCTCAATATTTTGTATTTTGAAATACTTGGAGCAAAATAAACAAGGATGGCATCAATTACTAGACCCTCACCAAGGATGGTAAGCTCATTATCAATTCAGAATAAGAGAAGCTTAGAGGTGATTAATTGCCTTACTCATAAGTCATAAAAAATTATTGTGAATAATTGCAAACTTTCGTAATTTCTCTACTTATGTGGGGACTCCTAAATAAATAATTACATTTTGAGAAGAACATGAGGGACTTGAATTTGAATTTATAGACAAATGCTATTTTTGTGTATATAGGAACTCTCAAATGAATCATATGGAACCCATTTGAAGTTCATCTTGGCATTAAACAAACCCGACATCATTATTCTTGAAATGCTTCAACAATAGTGGAAGTGTAATCACCTAAACACAATAGCTATTAAGGGATTTAGTGTTCTACTATCTCTCGTATGCTAAAATATTTAGAAGATATAAATTCAAAACAATTCGATGAGCAAATATTTCTTATTCTTTGATAGAGTTCAACATAATAGTTATGTATTTAAATGTTGTCTAATTATCTAAAGAAGTACAATAGATCCTCAAAAAGTAAAAAATTCATTACTTCCTTGATTTTTTTGAGATCAATTGAACAATTAAAAATTTTTTTAATGCACTACCGTAGAAAAGGAATTAGTCAAATTCAACTCGAAGTGATTGACTAAAGGGAACTAAGGCCTTACAGGTTGTGTTCGTGTGATTCGAAACTACTCGGTAGAGTTATTAAAGCACTGTCAATTTACATGGTATCTAAAAAAATATCTTAGTTGAAGCCATTGAAATACTATTTGGTATAAACTTACAGGATTATTTGGGGTGATGTAAATGTCATTATAGAAACAAAGAATTAATCAATCATTATAGTGTTGCACAAAAGCATTGGAATCACTTGTTGTAGCTTAATTCTACTAATTGGATTGAATCAATTTCATTGGAACATAGTTTAATTCTAACACATATTCAAGAAAAGAAATGTAGTAACAAATTAGTAGACATAAATAGCTAATAATTGTATTCATTTGGAGGTTTAAGTTAAAAACAATTTCCAAAAGCTTACAAAGCATTAATTACGCGTGATGAGGAGAGATGTTGGTATGGTGATCATAAGGAAAGTACTCCAACAAATTACTCCACAATCAATGGCATGAAATGCATTCACACAATCGTTAAGGTTGACTTGGATTTATTCTTTTGGAAATTAATATGCATTTTAAGCTAAGAAGAATGAACAAAAATCTTGGACAACCACTAGATTTTATCATATAACTTTTATTTTAGTTTAAGAGATCAATTATGATAAACTACTTTGGGTTCATATAACTCATGTCAAGTTAATCATACTCTCAAAAAAATGGGTGAACCTTTTTTTTGTGGTTTATTTCATATTTATGAAACCAATGTTGATGGAATCTCTTAAGTTTAAAAAATGATAATTGTTCTTCTTTTATCTAAGATCATGACTTTTTTAAAAAAAATTATACAAGTCTAACCCATTACAACATATTCCAATAAAACTTGAGCTTGATTCTAGCAAAAATGCAAAAGAAAGGTTCATACAATTATGATAACTTTTGCTAATATAAATTAAGCATATATTGTATTACTGTTACAATAATAAGGTTCTTGTAATATTAATATGAGAGCAAATTTGTGAATTAGGAAGCTACCTAACAAATTTAACATTCTTTTAAGGAATAAGTTGTGCAAAGAATGACAAAAAAGCCAACTCTTTCTTAATAATTTCTTTGTCATTTGATTTAATATCAAATTTAATTAATCATCAATTTTTGTTACACATGTTTCCATAGCCTAATCATCTTGTACTCCTTGATTCATTGGCAAGCACATTCTCCAAATCAACCATATGTGAAGACTAATTCAATGGAATTAGTTAAGTATGGACTCAATTGGAGAATACATCTAACTCACTATTTATTTGGAACCATTAGAGACTTTGCTTTGATTTTATTCAACTTTATCATGGCTTTGAATCATGTTAATGTGATCATTAATGACTAAACAAATAGATGACACTTATCTACTATTTCAACATGTATGGTTATAGATTTCATCACTGCATTGAGTTATATCTTACATCAAAGCGATACAATCACTAGCTTAGTAGCTACCTAATGTCCAACTTTTAGATTGGTCCAAAAAAATTTAATAATGCATCAATAGTTAGTTTGGATTACTTAAAAGTTGAACAAGGTTAAGAAATGGTCTACATAGCACTGAAATGGTGGAAAAGATGGTTAAATGATTTTAAGAGATGTTAAATACTTATACTAAACATAAATAGAGCTATATAACTTATTATTAATATAATCATCCATTAATGCAATTACATATCATCATTTAATTCTTCAATATTTTGAAAACCTTAAATTTTGCATTATCACCAATAAAGTCATGTAATCATTAAGGAAGCTATAGGGATCATTTATGTCACTAACATAACTTAATAATATAAGCTTTTGCTATCTACATTCATAAAATGCAAAACATCATGTGTAAAATTACTTATTATTTCTTCTTTGAAGAGAAAATTTTAGAATTTTTTACTTTAGAATTATGCAATAGGTTAAACTTCAGTCTTTAAAAAGTCATTGAGTAGTTATGTTTTAGCATTCAAAAACTATTTGTAAGGTTCTGACATAGTAACATTCCATACATCATAGAAATATTTGACTTTTTGAGACGTACTAGTCTGCTGAGATTTAAGGCCTTTCCAAGTTTGGAAGCTCTACTTTTAGTAAGTCCATGAAATTATTCCTATTATGGGAGCCAATGACAATTAACCCTTGTTTATTACACTTTTTAATTTTCCTTTTATAGATTTTTAATTTATTTGTATTTATAATTTTGTTTAAGTCATTTGGTGATTGATTAGTAGCTTTCTAGATGCTTATAACTTTATATTCTATCTAAAACATCCTTACAGTAGTATAGTAATTTTGTTAGGAAAAAATTGTTACAAAATGATTTCAAATGTCTTAAAATTGAGTGTTAGGTTTCTTTTTGGTACTACTTTTAATCTTTCATCTTTATCACTACTATTATTGATTTGTTTAGCATAAGTGACCCACCTTGACTCTTGAACTCATTGATTAGCTCAATACACACTCACCAAGGTTGATCTACAATCCATGAAATTTCCTAACCAATCAACACATATCAACCTGTTAGCTCGAGCTGATATGCAAATTAGACTTGGGGTGAAACTATTTCTCTTTGCATATGCTGCACTAATCACGTAATCCACCTCCTTGCCTCTGACTACACAAACAATCAAAATGCACAAGTCAATTTGGGAGTTCTTATGCCAAATTAATTTTTCTTCATTTCAAAGAAAAGTTGTTCCTAAATTCAAAATATTTTTGTTATAATTTATGAGGACTTTTTGAATTCTACAAATGTACTTTAGAATTCTAAAATTTGTTCTATAATATTCCAATAATATCCTTTTATTTCTTAGGCTAACAAATTATCATTATAGCTTTGAGATCTCTGTAAAGAATGATGCTTACAATGTTATAAGCAATGTAATTTGAATGAAATAATAAAGTGCTACCACTATGCTAGTTTAGTAGAAGCATGTTATATATATTGAATGTAATAGTGTGATTCTAGACATAACCTAGGAAGGAGAGTGAATGGATAAAATAGAGATCCTAACAAAATATTCAATATTTATAAGTACGAAAAATCCCTAAGAAATCTCTTAATCACTAAACCACAACCTTTTGGAAATTAATAAGCTCATCTAAATTTCTAATTTTTCTTAAAGAACAAGTGATTTTCTTATTTAACATTCTAAGAAGGGAACTTGTGCACTGTGATACTTCACTGTTAACTTGAGTATTTCAGATGTTGGTTATTAAAACCACTTTTTCTTCAGGTTAACATCTCTTATGTTAATGATAAGTTTGTACAAGGATTTGGTATTATAAACCAATAGCACCTTTCGTTAGGCCTTTATAAGGATGGGTTGCATGAGCCTAAGAACCTTTCAATTATCAATCACCTAAAAATAGGTTTTAAGATATCATCCTATATTAACTTGGTATCAAAAGGTGGTTAGCTATAAGAATTTTGTATAATTTTTAATTTAACATTGAAGCAACATCTTTTAATTATATACATTTTTAATAACTAAAATTTATTAAAAATTATATGAAAAAAATAAAAAAATTAGAAAAGCTTATTTTCAAGTCTAAAGCTACAACATGTACTTATTTACATGTTCTTTTGTTAATACATTTAATTATTTGTTTGTTTTTCTTTATCTTTATGATCTCAAATTACAAACTTTTTTCAAACCTAATTATTTATGACTACTAATTAGGTCTATAAAATGATATAAAATATCTAATTCTCTACAAGTCAGCCATTTTTAGGCCTAATAATACAACATATAATTATAGACCTAATTCATTCTATGTAAGAGCTAAGAGCAACCTTAATAACATGCATAGATAAAATGGAATAATGTAGTGAAAATAGATGTGTTGGAGCTCATAGATTAAGGTGATCTATGATAATTGACTTTGAAGTGATGGAAATATCTTTTGAAAATTAACTTAACCAAATGGAATGTCAACCTATATGTCAAGCTTCCCCGCATACCCATGGTAGTTGACATAGTAGGGATAATGATCACTAAGTTAACATGGTTAAAATAAGGGTAGCAACATTTGATGGAAGTTTAGCGTATCAAAATTGGAAATTAAGAATACAATATTATTTTAAATGGTATGACTTTAGTAAGCATGAAAATGCAAATTTGCAAAAACTTAGGCTCATATCACATATAAGATTATTTATTTACACATTAAAAAAGTAATTTTTTGATAAGCAAGCATTACCCTAATCATTGAAGAA
This sequence comes from Vanilla planifolia, assembly GCA_023846275.1. Taxonomy (NCBI): domain Eukaryota; kingdom Viridiplantae; phylum Streptophyta; class Magnoliopsida; order Asparagales; family Orchidaceae; genus Vanilla; species Vanilla planifolia. Next base: position 2,743,183 of record JAIUJO010000026.1, on the reverse strand, counting down.
ATCAAAATTTGCCAGAAAGCTAAATGTTTACTCACTTCTTATTTTGGTGAACTTTTGGATAAATACCTACATTTATCTTAAGGTTGAAAGACTTGTACCAAATAGATTGCTAAATGTGAGATTTATATGTTTTAATGTGGTGTCTTAGAACTAGATCAAGCAACGTTTTTTTATTTTGAGTTAAGCTTAGGGAGACTACTCAATTGGGCTATACAATGGAAATATTATTAGTTTAAAAAGGGCATATAAAGCAGCTTATGATTTAAAATATCAATTACTTGTGAGAGTTGGATTCCTTTGACCACTTCCTATCCTAAAATGCATATCACTAATTCCACTAATCTACTACTTGAACTCTATAAACAAACTTTGTCTCTTAACAAATACTTCTAACTCATTGAATTCAACACTTGGACAAACCATCTTCAACTTCCATAGTAGAGTGTTATTACTATCACAAGAAAGGGCATGTCATAGCATAATATCCTAAAAGATCCCTAGATGTAAACTTAAAAGAAGGATGAAAGAAAGCATTAAAGTTAAAGAAAATGATGTTATATAGCTAGATGAGGATCTTAAAGTAGAATTACAAGCACTCAATTAAAGAATATATTGCATAGTCTACAATTATTGTGAGATGTAGTTTGATTACATTAGGAATAATAAAGAATTTCTTGGCGAACTAAAATCTTTTGTATGTTCATTAGAATTAAAAGCTAACCTACAAAATTATTACAGATGACAATAGTCATAACATTGTTATATTAGAGAATACTACCAAAAAGATATGTTTAACATTCGTAGGCCATTTCCTCCCATGCACAGTATCATTGATCAACAACACAAATTGTTGCATTCCTTTCAAGTTTGGTCCATATTTCAAGGAATTATGGTGAAATGCTATCCCAATGTAAGTAGATGACTTTATTGTAGAAAGAACCTGGCTATTTGATTGAGAAGCTACCTTAAATAGAAGTGAAAATGCTTCCACTTTTGGATAACAAGGAGCAAAGATCGCACAATATCTTTTACCTCCCTCCAAGATACTCCAAAAAATAAAGATAAAGAGAAAGAAAAAGTAATGTTTCATTTCACTAGTTAAGATTATGAGGGATATAATCAACGATGTTGTTAAGTAGGTTGTAACAATTTATGAAGTCCTTGCTAGTATAATCACCCCACCACTCATGGTCTAAACCTTGTTAATAGAATTTGTGTAGGTGTTCTTGATGACTTGCTAAACACACTCCAACTACATGAGATATTTAGCATGCTATTGATCTAGTTCCTAACACTTCACTGTCACATTTACTAAATTATTGATTAAATCTATTATGTCAAGAGGAAATTATTTGATAAGCAAATGAGCCCATCCAAAAGAATTTATTGTGAAAAGTATTAGAGCATGTGCTAACATCACTTGGTTTTCTCCAAAAAATGATAAAACTTAATGCATGTGCATAGATTATCATGTCAATAACAAAATAATGATTATGTATAGATTTCCAATTCATATGCTCTATTATTTGTTAGTTCAAATAGTTGGAGCCACCATATTTTATAATATAGATCTTAAAATTGGATATTATTATGTTAGAATCTACCTAGTGATGAATGTATTTGTATTAATGGTTTTTGTTTTGTGCCAGCCATATTTTTTAGAAATAATGACAATAATGTGCATGTTACTTTTTCATTAATGTGTCCACCATAGTTCATGCTCTTAGTGCAAGCATTTCTTTTAGTGACATTCCAATGTGCTTATCTTGCTTTATTTAAAATACTTTGATAATCCTTGACCCATCAGATTTTGCTAAAAGTTTTTTATCAAATAATCTTTTATGTCGTACAACTATTTGATCCAATATTTTGGACCATTTGATTGGTGAGTAACAACAATAATAAGCATGTAACATCAATTTCATCCACATTGTAATTCAACTCCATGTTCCAATTTTACTATGTAGTCCACTATCAAGCTACCTTAAGTTCATTGAATAATCATTAGTTCATTTCTTTGTCTTACAAAAAAGAAATAGATCTAAAATACTAAAATGACTTATATAGTTCTATAAGCACTCTATGTTGTGTGGCTTATCAAGATGGGATGGGATTATTGGAATAAAAATTTTGATTTTATTTAAAGAAATGCTTTAAACTAATTCCTTAATAAACTTGAGTACATATTTAAAAGTGATTATTAACAAATGTTATTTTTTAAAAACTTATTAATTTTATTTTGAAATAAATTAGTTTTATTAGTCTTTCACTATAAGATGAATTTATTTAACTCTTACAATAATGAAACAACAAAAATAAGCTACTATGGTCATATAAATAATAAATTTGAAAAACAAATAAAATAATTCAAGGACACAAAATTGAAATCAATACAAATAAAAAACTAATGATTGCAAAATACTTAATGAGATATAAGTGTTTTAATTGAATCCTTTAACAATAAAAAACATTGAGAACTTCATTGAATTGAGAGACAGAATGCAAGGACGTGAGAATAAGCACTAGGTGCTAATGACTTGAATGCCATTACATGAAATTGTTTTCCAATTTTGTAAAATTTAATTGGTTATTTTTTTAAGAATTCATTTAAACATATCTTTAATGCTTAGTAATATTTACCAAGTTGATTAATTAATTAGTAATAATAAATTATTAAAATCTCAATAGCTCAAAAGAACTGTTAGACGAGCTATTAAATTTGAGCTGCTCCACGAGAAGCCTCCATAACCTCTTTATACCATGAATAAATTAAATAAGAATTATTTAAAAATTAGGATTTTATCTAGACTGCTGTATTTGAATTGGGATTTGAATACAATTATTTGTTCACATAATTATGCAATTAGATGGCAAAATAACTACCAAAATTCTAATTATGTGAAACAGATACAAGTTTTTGCATTATATTACATGAACAACGGATCATTATGGCTTTATACGAGTTTTCCTACTGTACATAATAAGTGTATTGTTTTGAGTAAGCTACCCCTAGTTTATTCGGAAAATTACTAATACATTCTTGTTTAATTAAATATGGATTGTGTGTTATATGTTGAACAAGAATTGCATGAAGATAAAAGACGTATTTTCTTTGGTTACCCTTATGTTTGAAGTGTCAAGCCATAAATACTAATCATTTGGTCATAATAGACTTGATTTGAGTGAATGTATTTAGTTTTAAAAAAGTAATACATGCATTTTTCAAGATAATAAATTAGGGGCCCTCAAAGTACTTTGGAGAATTCAATAATATTCAAAGATAAAAGACATATGCATCCTGTTTGTAAAAAAATCATTATAAAATAGAATACTAGCTTGTGGATTATAATGCACTTCTTTATTCACTTTAAAATACTAACTTAAGTATCTAAATTATTCAACTTTTTCATGATTTAGGAAAGTTACAAGTTCTAATTTTTTTACCCAATCCTTTTTTTTTTATTAAATCCATCTAGCAAATACTTGCCAAACTTCATGTCATTTGATAAACTTTAGATTAACTAAACAACTAATTTGATTAAATATTCTTAATAAAAAAATAAGCATCACCCCTACTCACCAAGTTCAAATCACTCTGGCTGCCTAAGATCGAGTGAACCTGGAAGTGTCATAATGGGGGACTAACTAAAAAGAGGGCTAGTTAAGCCCAAAATTGGTTGGAGGTGCATTCATGAAAATGGTTAACATAAGACAGACGATTGATTGAGGCTGAACTCTAATTAAAAATACAAATGAGGGTCAAGTCAAAGCCATAATCATGGAATTACTTATAAGCATATGAGTGGCTTAAGTGGTGAATCCCAAGCACAGTTGTATTATGCACCCATGAAAGGTATTGTAAAGAGAAAACTACGTTTCTTTTTTGACAATGTGAGACTAACATTAGTCCAACTGCTCAATACCAAGGACATGTGTTATTTCTTACCATTCAATTTTTAAGTAGATTATAAATGCTCCATCCACTATATGTACTCGATCTTGGTTCAAAATTAAATGACCACGATCACTGTAACTTCAATGGATTACTTAGATTATTTCTACCATTTGAACTAATCTTCTCATGAATTAGATGGCCCAACACATTCCATTTTTGTATCCCATAGCTAAGATCATTTTTGTCTTTTCAAACGATGAATTCAATGATCTAGATCTCATTTTACTTGATTAGATGGCTTAGATCTAATCTGTCTTCATCCAACAATCTAGAACTAATCTCCTTCTAAAATATTTGATTTAATAGTCCATAACATATCTAATAAGATCTATTGATGTTGGTTGATGCCACTTAATGGCTAATTCCATAGTTATTATTTAAGCCATTGTGTTAAGCAATTCAAAGAAATATTTTAAGTTTTTTGGAAGAACTTTTTAAACTATTTGGAAGCTTTATTTCAAAAAACTTTTCATTAACTTTTTATTAACATTGATCAAAATTTTTCTATATAAACCTAACTATTATTCATAAAATGTCTAATAAACATGAACCAATAATCAAGATCTCAACAGAGCATAGTATGACATTCTACTTTCATGAAATCTCTTGACAGTAACTACAACTTAGTTTTTCACAAAATGTTAAATTCTTTCAGCTAATCTTATCACTGTTGAGCTTTTAATTTCTTACTTTTCATAGTAATTTTAAGCTTGTAATGTTTGCTTTAATTTATCAACAAGCATCCAAAGTTGTTCAAATTTATCACAATTTTTCCTACTTGTTATATTTTTCCGTTTTCTTTAGGGTTTATTGGTCTAACATTTATAATAGGTCCATTTAGTTTGATGTCATAAAAAACAAAGTTGGTGTTAAGCTTGTAAAATCTTGCATTATAATCCAATGTGTAAAAGCTAGTAGGTTGGAGGTGAGTCCTATGAAAAAAATCTCAAGCTCTAAACTTTTTGATAGTTGTGATTTTTTCCATCTTCTTTGGAGGTGGATGGATCTAATTTGATCCAAAAAATATACAAATTTCGTTGTATTATTTTAATATTTATTTTTAATTTTTTAATCATAAAAATTAAGAATTAACTTATATAAAATAAAGATTTTTCATAAACATAAATTTTTTTATGAAGAATTTTGAAAAAAGAAATAGATTCTAAAATAACAAAAAGTATTCTAAAACACATAAATCAACCGCTCATGTGGGATTTGTATAAGTATCAAAGAGGGTTCCCTATAAGGAAATGCACATTATATTCACTCATGTGGCCTAGAATTTATTAAATTATTTCTTAAATTAGGTTTTTAATATCTCATCGCCGGTGATTAATATTGAAACAACACTAGATGAAGGTCTTCTTCAATCATTCTATCGTTATTTAAAGATAAATTTTCTTAATATTTGAAAGATAGATTTATATTTTCTATGCAATCAATTGGCTTAGGATATTAAAAAGTGCTCAAAGAATTATATCATTTATTTAGATATTAATGTACAAAAGAAATCAAGTTATTTAGTTTACATTGTAGTGATCAAAGGAGAATGATATAATTAAATGCCATAACACTTAACTACCTTCATCATGACACATCCAAAGTGAATTTAATCAAGTAAAGAATTTTTATATCACACATAAAGTTTGAAAAAAGTTAGAAGTAACTTATGAAGGTACTTTTTAAGTTAAAAAAATAAAGATAAATCTTCTTACACATGAGTCTAAGTTCTTTAGAATAAACTTGAGTTAAACTACAAATAAGATGTTTATGTGATTATGAAAAGTTGCAAATATTCTATCCAATAAATATAATCCTCTTATCACAACAAAAAAGGTAGCCAAAGAGAAAACAAGCTCATAATAGATGAGCTACTCAGACAATTATTAAAAATAGAGATTTAGATGAAAATAATAGTTTAAAAAGAGGCCTTGATTAACAAAGCAAAGCATGGGGTAAGGTACAAGGAATCATTATCTTTTAAAGCTAACAAAGACAACATAGGAATAATATCTATCTTTTTTATGGACTTGGAGGAAGAGGTGAATTTTCACCTTAAGGGTTTAGATAAAAATTTAACAAAAAGTTTTATACAAAAAAAGAGAAGGGAGGTGATGAAGGCACCAGGATGCCAAGATTGTGGTCAAATCAGCTATATTACACAAAATTATTCACAACTCAAATACAACAAAAAAGAAAGAGAAAAAGAATAGAATAAAAAAGAAGAAAAATTTTTCGAGCTACTTGGTTGCTTGAGAAGTATTAGACTCCACAACTTCAAGTAATGACAAGGAAGGAATGATGTCTTTCATAGCAAATGATGATGAATCAAGTACATCAAATATATAATAAAAGACTAAGATAAGCTCTTGGCCTTGTGAAGTTTTTGAAAATAATTACATAGAAGTTATTAGTGTTTTAACTTCCTTAATATTAGTACATCAAAAATTTAAAATGCTTTGCAAAGAAAAAATATTTTTTTATTTTTTTATGTATAAAATTACAAAAAGTTATGTGATGAAAATGATTCCATGATGATTGAGAATACTTCTTCAAAAAAAGAAATTAAGTGTTTGGAAAACATAATTTATTCTATTCAACATGTAAAATTTTCTAATGTTTCACATGATGTTTGTTTTTCTAAGCAAAAATACATGTTTTTTTAATATGCCTTATATTTCAAATATTGCATAACTTTCTAGTTGTAGAAAAGGACATGCTTTCATGATTGCAAAACTGGGAAAAATATTTTTAGTTCAAAACCTTGTTTTAAATGACTATGCCAACCTTGTTTGGGTTCCTAAGGTTAGAGAATATAGAATTTAAAATAAGTTGTCTTCATAATCGTTTGATAGAGATATATTATTTCGAGACATTCATATGGTTGAAATAATACACTTTGGAATGATCCACTGAAATAAGGAAAATAAAACTTACATTTTATGAATATTTAATAAAAATTTGATAATTTATGTAACTATATATAAAGAAAAAAAATCACAATCTAGCTATTGTGAGTTGGACAATACATGCACAAGACATAAAACAAGAGAGCTACCAAAATTTATCTCAATAAGACATTGCCTAAAGAGATAGGTAACACTTGAAGACAAGTTTAAGGAGAAGATAATATGAATTGGTCACATATGATATTCTACATTGAGGAAAACAAGTAAGATAGATGTAGTTAGAGTTCTTCATAAGCCAAACAAAACAAGTTGAAAATGGTATGAATAGTGCAAAAAAGGAAGGAAACTTCAATATTTCTTTTAAACCTAAAAACGAGTTAATTACTAGTAGGCCTTTAGGGATAGTTTAGTTAGACTTTTTTAGACCTACATAGCCCTAGAGTTTAGGTAGAAAAAATAGAATTGTGATTATTAATGATTCTTCTAAGCACAATTACATTGTATTTCTTAAGCGTAAGAGTGAGACATTTGAAATCTTTATTAATTTCATAAAATAGATAAAATAGAGAAGCTATCTTAAATTAAGTTGTATTCAATGTGATAATAGTAATGAGTTTAAAAATGAGGGCAACATATTACATGTCCTAATTAACACCAACAAATTGACATCATAAAAAGGAAAAATAAGACCTTAATGGAGATGGATAGATCTACATTAATTTAATACAGCTTACCAAAATATCCTTGGGCTATGGAAATTAACAAAACTTGTTATAAAATAAATAGAACTAATTTAAGACCAATATTTAAGAAAATATGCTTAACAGTTATTCAAAATAAGAAATTAAATGTTAGCTACTTTCAAGTCTTTTGATATAAATGCATCATTCTTAATAATGAAAGAATCAACTTTTTTGATGGAATGATATGACTAGAAATTTCTTAGGATACTTCTCTTTTGGGAAAACTTATAAAGTTTTCAACATGGATACTCAAAATCCAAGCTTCATATTAAACAAAATCAATTATAGGTGAACTTAATCAAGAAGTTAGAACAAAAGCCTCTATGAAAGAAATTAATCATTATGCATTTTTACCTTTAACAAAGCTGTTATCTAGAGATGAAGCCCATAAGGTTGACTATTATGTTTATGTAGTAAAAGAAGAATGAAATTAATTTGACAGAAACCAAATGTGGGAACTAGTTCTTAGGCTTAGTGATAAACAAGTGATTGGTACCAAATTGATATTTAAAAAAATTAGATAAAAATGAAGTGATCATTGGAAAAAGAGGTAGACATATTGCTAAAGGTTGTAGCAAAGTTGAAGGTATATATTTTTAGCAATCATTTATATTAGTAATAAGATTCAAGGTCATTAAACTACTCTTAGCATAAGCATTTCATAAGATTTTTAGATTATTTCAAATGTATGCAAAATATAAATTTTAAAACAAGATAATGAAAGAAGATATGTGTGTTGAGCAAACCCTAAGTTTTGAGATCCATGCATATGATGATTATGTATATTATTTTAAGAAGGCATTTTATGGCCTTAACTAAGGTCCTCGTTCAAGATATCATAGATTGGGCAATTATCTAGTTGATAGTGATTTTTGAAATGAAAGAAATGGATAACACATTATTCTTAAAATCTTTAAATATTGATCTCTTGCTTGTACAAGTTTATGTTGATAATAAATCTTTTGGAACCATAAATGAAAATATGTTTAGATCCTTATCGATTTAATCACATGGGAGTTTGGGATAAATATAATGGGCGAGATGAATTCTTCTTTGTATTACAAATTATGTAACTAAAAGATAAGATTTGTATTTTATAAACAAAGCATTTAAATTATTTATTCAAGAATTTTAGATATGAAAATATGAAACATAAGAAGATTCTAATGAATCAATCAGTGTTTTTAGATTTATATAAACTTGAGAAACACATTGATAAAAAAGGTTTAAGAAGAACTTGTTAGATCATTACTATAGTTTACGATTAGTATATTTAACATCTTATTTCATGTTAGCTTATGTGATAGATTACGATAAAATCCTAAGTAAATCCATCTAAAGGTGACTAAATTAATCTTCAAATATGTAGAAAGTATAATGAATATAGGTTTAAGGCATCATAAAAATATTCATTCAAAAGATCTTATAAGTTTTATAAATTTAGACTTTGTAAGTTCTAACGTAGATAAGATAGAACTTAAGGTACAAGTTAATTACTAGGAAATATTTTGATTTCCTAGTCAAGAAAGTTGAGAAAATTGCGCAGCTATATTGACTGCATAAGTCGAGTATGTAGTGACCAAAAGTTGTGTTGCTCAAGTGTTATGTTTGACACAACAATTTGAAGATTTTGGTTTAGATCTCTTGCGTATTCCCATTAGAATTGATAATACTCATACCTTGGCTTTATCAAAGAACTAACGTCATCATTTTAGGAGGAAACACAAAGTATAATATTCGATTTTATTAGTAATCAATTAGCTAAGAACTTAGTAAAGTTCACATATGTTCCTACCAAAAAAGAATTGGTAGACATATTTACAAAATTCCATCCAACTGATCAATTTCAAATCTTAAAACAACAATTAAGTCTAACAAAAATTTTATAATTTATACCTCCCTTTTAATAATATTAAAATGGGAGAATTATGAAGATTTAAACAAGTGAGAAGCAACATGTAGTAAGGTAGATCATGAATTAAGTGGGAGAAAAAACTTTTCATTTTTATTACCTCATGGCTAACCATGTCCAACTTGACCAGGTACCATAGAGTTAGGAAACTAGTTCAAAATAAGCCAAGAAATTAGTCAGGTGCATCCTAAACTAGATTGGGACAAGAAATTATTTATACATCCATGAAGAGTATTATAAAGAGGAAACTGCTTTTCCTTTCAATAATATGGTACTAATTTTCATCTAGCAACTTAGGGATAAAAATGTGCTCTATTTCTCACCATTCAATCTTTGATTATATAATAAATGTCTCATTCACTAGGAGTACTTAATTTTAGCTTGAATTTAGATAACCAAGATCATGTTTGGACATCATTGAAAATTTTTAATTATTTTTCCCTTTGAAATAATTTATCCTTGAATTAGGTAACTCATCTTTCTCTATGTTTGAATCTTACGAATGAGACATTCAAAGTAAAGTTTGAAATATACTTACATTATTTCAGCAAAAATTAAAAAATATTAAAGGCTTTTGGCTATGTTGTAAGTATTTCACCATATAAGAATTTAATCATTAAAATTTAAAAAATTTTGGGTTTACTCCAAAGCAACTTTTCCTTTACTCTCCAAGTAGCTACTCGTTAGAATAACTTGTCCATCGGATGCTCTTTTTCCTAATTTTGTTGATTTCTTTTATTAAGAATGCCATTGTTATTTCCTTATGATATTATTTATGATGCACCACCAAGTTGATTCGGTCATATTTTCGTATAAAAACTATCATTAGCAAAACGTTTCTTTAGGATTGAAAGAAAAAATGCATGATGTACTACGACAATGATAATGACAACTATCTTGTAAGTAATAGAACAATTTATTTCAATAATCTATGAAAGCTCAAAATTTCTTTTAATAGGTTTTCTATTTTTCCAAACATTATAATGCATTCCATAAGTTCTGTATTTGAATGTACATGATCCTCTTCCTAAAATCCCACTTTCTTAATTTTATAATCATAGTTTTTGTGGAGTAAATCTATTCCTTTTGAATTCATGTTTTGATTATTTAGATCTTCTTAACAGAACATAAAAGCATATATATGTCAATTAAGGTATTTTTAGTTTGTACATGCCAATGTAACAATAATTAATGCATTGTATTATATAATATTAGGTCTGGTATCATCTCTATGCTAAAGTAATAATTATTATTGTAAGAAAATTAACTAAAAGTGAAATACTTATTATAGTTGTCTTAAAAATATAATTTTCATAATCCTAACATATTCTTAAGTTTTTTTAAATATTCTCTTTCATTTACCTTCTTTTTGAGCCAAGAATGTTATGTTAGACATTAGTTGAGTATCATATGGATCAAGAAACCTTTTCCAAAAGTTTGTTAACAGTTTGGAATTCATCTGTAATACAATATTGTTTTCCATACCCCATAAGCCATACTATTAATCAATATATATTTGACTTATTGTTCCATAAAAAATGTTGTTTTGATAAGAAAAGTTGAATTTCTTGGGGTTGAGAATATTTTTTTTATACTTGCAAATATTTGGGTTTTAATCCTCTTAACGTCATCATGTTTGTTTAGGACAACTTCTTTCTATCAGTATGACACAATGGTCAATAGTAAAGTTCTTCCAATTTGTTATGCATATATCATATATCTATTAATTATCCATTTAAATATTTAATTAAGCTTCATCTATGTTATACATTATAAACGTTTTGACTCCTTATGAATTGGTATCAACTTTTAGTTTTTTCATGGTGATATAGGATCTCCAAACCATAATGCCTAAATAATTCAAGCTATTCAATTTTTGTTATTATTTCAATAGATTTATCATCAAACTAATTATAAGTAAAAAGTTGTATGAACTTTGGAATTACAAGAAGACCAAATATAAAAACTTTGTAATTTTTGGATGGAAGTGTAACATGAATAAGTAAGATAAGAATTGGGGATTAGAAACAAAGTTAGTGGCTGCTATCATTTTATGATATCCTACATATAAATAGACCTATAAACCATTTAACAATGGAAGCTTAGTTGTAAAGGAATCTACTCAAGTGATGTTTGATGGAATTATGCATAAAAAAAAAGTGGTAGATTTGGAACACATGAAAAATTTTTGAAAAATAATAGGCAAAAAGAAAAATAAGCATATAATAACATCATTACCAACATATATTTGACTTATTGGTTCGCAAAAATGTTGTCATAATAGGAAAAAATATGTATTTTTGTTGTAAATAAAGTCATTTGCATTTAGTTTGAATCAACCACACTACCTACAATTATTTTTGTTTTAATCTTACACATATTAACATACTAGTTTAGGACAACAATATTCTACTATCTATATGTAAGTATTAGCAATATAATAATATTCCTTCTATTTGTTATAGATATAACATTTATCTCTTAATTTTGTATCTAAATACTTAGTTGTGCTTCTTCAATGTTATGAATCAAACGATGCTGCAATCCTCTTAAACCATTGACAACCTGTATTAGTTTTCTTTTGGTTGTGTAGGATCTATAATCAATAATGTCTTAATAATTCAAGAGATTCAATTTATCACAATGTTATAATAGATTTATTATCAAACCAATTATGAATAAGATACTTTATGACTTTGGAATAACAAGAAGCCAAGAAATTAAAAATTAGGCTTCCTTGGATGGAAGTGTTACATCAAAAGGTAGGATAGAAATTTGAGAATAAAAATAAAGTTAATGGAGCCTATCTATTTACAAAACTCTTCAAATAGATAGACCTAAAAAAAGTTTAACAAGGAAACCTTAGTTGTAATAAAACCATTGAAGTTGCATTTGATGAAATTATACATTAAAAATTGGAAGATTTGAAGACATGGAATGTTATGGTATGACAAACTTAGTAAATTTCTTCTTAAATAATATTTTAGGAAAGGAATTTATACAGGACGTTGTTAAAAAAGAACTATACTGATGAATGTCTTCCATTTCAAGAATATGTAAGTGATATCATATTTGGAGCAACCAACCTCAATTTATGTGATTGAATTAGTAAGCTTATTTGTGTTGGATTTGAGATTGGCATAATGAGTGAGTTTTCCTATTTTGTTGAATTGCAAGCTAAGAAAGGTGAGAAAGGAAACCTCGTATCTTGCATAAAGGTTATAAACGATAAGTTAAAATTTCAAAAAAAAGAATATGGCTGCATCAAAAGTAGTTAGTATATAATAAGAATAATCTTAGTGATTTAATTTGAACCGATCTTTCAATTTTGAGAACAAACCCATGCTTCTATTTAAAAAATATTATGCATCTTGCATCAACTTAACAACTTGTTCTTCAAAATACAAATGAAGGCTCGACGAATGAATTTTATTTTTTGGGTTTCTTGATGATTTTAACTTTTTTGTTAGAGTGAATGCTTTGGAATTTTTATGTAGGATATGTCACCATAATGCCATCATAAAAATTAAAAAAAATGATGATTTGTTTATTATTTAAAATATGGAAAGGCTAATGGAAAAGGGTTATAATCATTTGAAAATGTTAAACTTAGAAGGAACACTTGAACCAATTGTAAGGTTTAAGGAACCATGGTCATTATTAGCTTTTTCTTATCACAAGGTGCTTGAACTATGCCAAAGGAATGTTAAGGGTGCATTCATAAATGTTTTTGTTTAGGAGGAAGTGTTTGTAAAATAATTGGATTTCTTTCAATATTGTCCACATCAAAATCATCTGCATAACCTAATTAAACATTTTATGATTTGTGATAAGAATAAAGATCCTGGTATGACAAACTTAATAGATTTGTACTCAAAAATTATTTCAAGATAGGAAAGTAAATTGAACTTTTGTTCATCAAGAACTACCTAATGAACTTTTCTATCCATATTTTTTTTTGATTCAACCAACTTGGCCTTATGTGAATGATTTAGTAAGCTTATTGGTGTAGCATTTGTGGTTAATAATTGCTTAAGTTACCTATTTTCTCAAATTAAAAGTTAAACAACATGAGAAAGGTACTGTTGTGTCTTAAATAAAGTATTTATGTAATATGTTATAAATTTTCTTATTACATTATTCTAACTTGAGAAATTTTACTAACAAAAAAAACTCTTATATTATTTTTTAAAATCATCAGCATTGAGTTTAATGTTGAAACAAGTTCGAAAAGAAATTTTTAAGTCTAGCATTGTTAAATCTTTTGTCCAATAGAATCCATTTTCCTAACATATTCAGAGCTAAGAATTTTTTGACAACATAATTTGTAGATTTTATTGATGTTATAATATTTCATTTCCATGAATAATAGTATTTTTTTATAATTATAAATAATTTTTGTTCATATTTTATTATTGTAGTTTTGAAAATTTTAAGAAAATTATGATATTCACTCGTTTATATTCGTTAAATAAGTTATATTTTTAATTAGTTAATTATGCATAAACCATTGAAAAATCTTGATTTATAAATATTTCATGAATGTTTTTATTAAAATATTTGTTCTAATTTTTAATTTTAGTTAAGACATCCTCTATTCTTAAAATATTAAACGAGTTAGCTAATTAGAAATTTGATGGAATAATTTTAATATTTCTTGCATTAAATTTTTTTACCCTTTTTAAAATACATTTTAACTACATATGAACATTTGATAAATTGATACCATAGAGAAGATTTATTATCATTGTGTTGTTCATAATTTAGAGGTTATTATTAAGTTATTGTTTTAATTTTGTATTTTTGCAATTATGTACGTTTATTTTGACGTCGGTTGTTTATATTCTTTTGTATTTTTAGTTAATTAATTGTTTAAGTTTTTTAAAAATTGTTTTGAATATTTTTAAATTTTTTATTGTGATAATAATTTTGCCATTTGTAAATGTTTTATCCACTTAATTTTGATGAATTTTATTTTTTGTGATAATTATCATTTTTATAACATAATTTTTTTGGTTAATGATTTCGTTTATCCTTTCTAACTTTATTCTCAACCAATTTTTTTTGAAGCTTTTACAAAACTCATATTCTTAGAAATGTTTTGGGTTGACATCAAGTAGAAATACAATAAACACTTTAAATAAGTTATTAAATATTTTAAATGATTTTTAATATTTTGTTATAACTTTTAGTTAATGTTAGATTTTTGTCGTTGATATGTTCTAATCAATTATTTCAATACCAAAAGTATATTTTTCTAGAGTAATTTTTTTGTTACAAATATTTAGATATACTAGAATTTTTAATCTTAATAATTTCACTTTCTTTGAAAATCATTTCTATTGATTTATGTATTTGAAACTTTGACCTCTCAAGTTTTTTTCTGATGTTAATATTTTTATCATTTATACATTTGCATATTATGGTAAACATGTTCATTTGTTTGTCTAAATTTAATATAACTTTTAGTTGAAATGTTGGTAATATGAACAAAGATTTCCATCAATTAGTTAGCTTAGCTATTTTGATTGTTTTTAAAATTTTTTCCGCAAGTAAACTTTCATAATCGTGTCAATAGATGTATTTGCTTAATATGTAATAAATTTTTATTTATTTTTTAAAAATATTTTATTGCCTTAATAGTTATGATATTTAATTTTGTTCATTAATTTCAATTATGTTTGCACAAGCATATTGAAATTATATTCTATTTCCTATGTTTTTTTATTTGAAATATTCAATCGTTTTCTTTCTCATTTTAATTTATGTTTGGTCACGAGAATGTTAGGTAATAATTATTGGTATAATTCTTTTGAGTTATTTTGTAATGAATCTTAAATATATTGAGTACTTTTTATTCACATAAAATTTTTCAACACTTATTTTTTTGGGTATTATTTTTATTTATTTTCATATATTCAAAAATTTTAATTATCATAACAACATCTTATATTTTTTAATTGCTTTATTTAATTTTGGATTAAAAAAAATTAAATAATCAACAAGATCGATAATCGTTTTACACGACCTCAATCCAAACAAAAAATTGATTAAAATTAGATTTAGAAAATTATTTTAAGATTTTAAGCCTTTCTTAAGCAGTAAATACGAGTTCGTTGTACATATTTCTTACATTTGTACATGAAGCAATTGTAATATCCATTTTTTGTTTGCTTTGTAATATGCATTTTTTTTAAAAAAATTATTATAAATTTATTTTTGTTAATAATTTTAAAATTTTGTACACTTTTTTAAGGAGGATAACTTTGATAATTATGTTATAAATAGTTTCTTTTATATTAAGCATTCAATTGCCATGATTATTTCTATATATTTTTAGGCATATTAACTTTTAATTTCAATAAAAAGATTTTTTATTACATTATTGCACAACTTTATGACATATCATGTAAATATATCAAATATTTTGGAGATCTTTTTATAATTTTGATGTTTTTTTTTGTATTTTTTATTTAAACTTATCACGTTTTATTTAAACAATGACATTTTAAATTTTTTTTTTAAATTTAATTATTTTTAATTGTAATAGCTTTTTTATTTGCTTAAGTGATAGGAAAACTTTTTATTGAAACATTATTGTTATTGCTTATCTTATTTCTATATAAAATAATTTTGTTTTGAAAATTTTTTCTTACAATGCAAATTCTTTCAAAATTATGTTGCCCCAATAATTAACATATTTTTAACTTCTATAATACTTGTGTTTTAATTGGTCACGATTTCACATAGCTTTGTATTATTTAATTTATGTTCCACATTTGTACTCACATTTTTAATTTGTCAAATGGTTTTGCCAGGATCACGCAATCTAAATGTTTTAAATCATTAAAACATTTCCTACATATATATTTAATATTAAAACTTTTTTTTTGATTTTGCTAAAAAAATTATGATAATCATTTCAAAATTTGATAATTTTTAATAAATTACCTATTTTTTATTTTTTTTATTATTCTTCTTTAAAAAAAATATTTTTAATATTATTATTACTTATAGTATTTTTAAGGTTCATAATATTTCTTTTTGTATGTTTTTATATTTTCACAAACTTTTGAAATTATATTTTTAAATAGTTATTTTTCATGTTAAAAATAACTCTAACATATTATTTGAAAAATGCCATTTAAAACACTTGCAATAATAGAAAATCTTTATGACAACAACTAATATTTTAATATTTAATATTTATATGTATAGAAAAATTAGCCTTTCACAACATATATAGTATATTTATAAATATTTTATGTTTTTACTATTTTTTATATCTTAAAAATTACTACAAACTAATTTAAATATTTATGATATAAAACTATAATTTTGTATATTATTTTATCAACGTAATGTCAAGGTTGCTTGAATTACATAAAATTATTTAGAAATTTCTTTTAATCATTTTACCTAAAGTTTTGTAACTTTAATTTTTTTAATATTATTTTCATTTTTTTTTTGTTGGTTTGTTCTTTACTCAATTTTTATTATAACTACTTCATATATTGATCATAATGATTAAACTTTAAAATATTGAATTATTTTCACAATCATATATCTTTTAATTTTTTCAAAATTTTATATCCAGAAGCTTGAAACAACTAAATTCCTAGGAAAATTTGTGTTCATTTCTAATGCATTTGTTAATCATTAATTAAGTCATTTTTAACGGTTTTTTATTTAGTAATTCTTTCATTCTTTTTATATTAAAAAAGTTTTTGTTATTTAATTACCTAAAAAGTTTTTAATATATTTTACATGTTCTTTTAAAATTAAGCTGTACTTATTTCAAGACTATTTATCATTTTCTTCTCGTACAACATTTTTATTTAAATAATATTTTTTATTTTTTACATTATTATATTTAATTTATCTCTTTCTATTCATTTCTCTTGTTCAATGTGATTAGCATTTTTTAAAATTTTTCATAAAACAATCTTTTTTATTATTGAGCTAATTTTTCATTAATTCCTTCACCAAATATTGTATTTAATTTTTCAATATTCTATTATACTAATTTTTTTTTTTCAATTAATTTTTTTTGTTAATATTTTTAAAATTATTGGCATTTGCAAAAATGCTTTAAATATCATAGAATTTCAAATTGATTTACACACATAGTATCTTCATTTATTTTTTAATACACTAATAATTTGGCAAATATAATGTACTTATATTTATTTTTTTAAACAATCATCACTTTAATGCAAATATTATAAATAATGTGATTGATAATTCTTTAATTTTGTTGACAATATTATGTGCATCTTTGCTTGCACTAGTGTATTTGTGATTAATTTTCTATTAAAAATATTTTTGTCCAGTTATATATGATTATTTTTAATATTTTAAGAAATTATTTTATGATAATTTTCTTGAAGATTATAAATTTTTAATTGGAATTGAAATATCATTTCCTTTTATTTTTAAGACAAATTTAATCTTTAAATAACAAACAAAGCTTACTAATTTATTGATAAATAATATTTTTAATTTAAGAGATAAGAGATATATGAAGAAAATGAAAGTAATACATAAATATAATTAATAGAATAAGATTAAAAATAACAAAAATGATTCTAGAATTTGATCTATTTACATATTTTTTTGTAATTTTTTTTGCAAGTCAAGGAAGTTTATGAATGTGCCAATATAAATTGATTTGTCAAGCAAAGAAACAAAAATGATTGTTTTATAGAAACATTCAACTAATCAAAATTGTTAGGGAAATTATCAAAAATAATTTACATAAAATTGAGAAAAGAAAATCTAATTTACTTATACAATGTAATAGCAAAAAGGCATCTAATTTATTAGATGCATATAGCATTCAATTTGAATAACATACAAAGAACTAATTAACATTTCATTACAAATAAAAGAAAAATGTAAGACTAAAAAAATGAAAAGAATTAAAAAAATAAAAAAACATGAGACAAAAAACATATAATATTACAAATATTATCTCAATGAAATATCAATAAAATAAAACAAGAAAACATGTTTTGCAAAATAAAAATAAATCTAAAAGTTTTTTATGTCAAAAAATAAAAAAATAGTAGACACTAAAAGATATTTGAAAAAATCACAAAAATACTATGTACAATTTGTAATAAAACATTGCACATGTATTGAAAAAAATAAAAAAATGCAAAGAAAAAATAATAAAAATAACAAAACATATATATGTTATCAATAATAATTGAAATTTACATTAATATATACATACATATATATATATATATATATATATATATATATATATATATATATATATATATATATATATATATATATATATATATATATATATTTTATGAAGAAAGAGTTACAATTAGATTTTTGCATCTAGATTTAGATATTACTCTTATGTTACAATGATAAAAAAAGGTGGAAAAAAAAGGAGTCATAGCAAATCCTTGTGCTCCTCTCAAATTGCATGTTTGTGCACAAAATCTTAATGATTGAGAAATCAGATATCATAAAATAAATTTTATATTTTCATTCATACAGGTTATAGCATGTATAAAAAAAATTTTCTTATACATTAACCATTGAGAAGAATAAATAGTACAAATGTAAGAAAACTAAGAAATGATCACTATTAACAACTTTTCTTATACTAGTTAACCCAACTAAGAAATTATGTTATTTATTTATACACCTAAAAAATTTGATTTTGTTCAACATTTATTTTAAGGATATGACTAATTAGTTTATCAAATTAAATTCATACAAATAAGAAAATAAATATTATGCTTTGTGTTACATTTGAAATCAGGGATAAGAACTTTTTTAGTAAAAAAATGCAACTTATTTTTCTTTCAATGCTATAGTTAGATAATGCTTAAGATAGATAAAATAAGGTGGATATGTCTTCAAAAGGTAGTATTTAAAATTTTTATTATTGCAATAAGAAATAAAATTAAGAGGACTTTATTGAGATGTTGATAAGTTTCACTCAGAGTTAACTTTGGTGGATAAATATTAGAAAGTTTTTCAAGTTTCTTTTTGTATTAAAGAAATTGAAAACTTCACATTTGAATTGATCATTCATGAAATGTAAAAGTTAAGAATATAATAAGATCGATATTTTATGTGATAAAAGTTACGTGACAAAAATTCCAAGCACTTACTTAGCATAACTATGTTCTTAGACTAATGTTTTCTTAAGACAACTATAAAGTGGTCAAATATAAAATAACTAATTTGTAAAAAAACAAAATCTAATCTTCTAAAAGAAATACCTAATGTAAAATTAGTAAGCCACAAGTGTTATAAAAACAACATTAAAATTTAGTAAAATTTTAATGAAAATTGTTTTCAAAACTTGCTTTCATAATAAGTTAAAAATAGTGTGAGAAATGGATTTGACCATGTGTAAGCCATTTTCAATTACAACTAATGTTGTAATAGTTAAGATGGAATTCCTTTGCCATGTTAATTATTGCTTTTGAGGTAAAGGAGAGAAGTCTATTGAAACTTCAACTTTTGTGGGGGCTACTTAGCTAATACAAAGCACAATAAAGTTCACATATACATGATAGCAAGGCCATGAGTGGAGTTGCTATAACACTATAGCTCAAAAAATAATTTAAAAAAAACACATAGCAAATGTGCTAACATCATGCCTTCATTCAAAATACAATAATGTGAAGGCATAATGTGGGTTGTAGGAAAATTTTAAAAATGATAGAAAAAAAGTCAAATGTGGCAAGGCAACAAGTAGTGGTTTTGAATCATAATGGTTATTTCTATAACATAAAATAAGCTTTGATAAAAAAAACAATTGACACTTTAATAAGTGTTTTAATTATATTTTTTCCACCAATTATGTAATGTTAATTTAGTTGTTTTGCATGATCATGTGACCAATGCAAAGTTTGATGAAGATTTACTTAACACACTACATGACAAAGTTTCTCGTTATAGTGTTCACTGATGTAAGACACATTAAATTATGATAATAATTTAGTTTAACTATTGAATTTTATTTATTGTTATTATTTTATTATATTTTTATTTAAAAATGATTTTTAATGTTTCATACAAGTTTCCCATTATATTTTCATCATTTCTTACATAGGATATAATTCTTGCATGTTTTCATTAAGAGTGGTAGTTTAGTCAGGATTTCTTTTGAATTTATGTTTAAAATTACCATCTATTTAAAGCCTTATGATGTAATAAATATAAGGTTCTTTTTTTAATTTTGGTACTATATTTCTCTAAATAATGTTTTCTTTATCCAAAAAAATGCACAACCATAGTTTGTTATCTTGGTATTTTTGGTGATTATTTAAAATCTAAATTATGAGTTCAATTTATCTCCATCGTTATTGTCATCCTTTTTGTCATTACCTTCCATCGTAAATCCTATTATAGGAGTTTTACTACCTATCTTACATTAATAATGTATGGCCATACCCTCATTCACTTGAGTTCTAAATCTCATAAATCATTAGGAAATATATTTATTTTAGCTATGCCACCCAAAAAAATGGTTCAAGTTCTAAAATTATGTGCATTGATAATCCCCATTATAATCATGCTGTCACTAAGAGTGCATATATGGTTAGCCTTAAATATTACCTTAATCGTAACAACCCGTCTAGTAAGAAACAAGGATTTGGTAGCCTAAGCCACATCATTTTTCATCTTTTTTTTATAATATGGTTTTATTCTTCATGTTTGGGATTTCTAGTTAAAAGTGATTGTGAAATAATATAAATAGGATTTGTCTCACTTTTTAATAGCTAGAAATAATTTTTTGATTCATTGTTGCTTCTAACTATTTAGGAAGACGTGAAACAAAAGTTCTTGATGTCATGAATTGAAATGGCAAGAAATCCATTATGATTATGGAAGTGGGCAAGCTTTGGGTGTGTGTGATTGCAATATGGAGACAATGTTCTTGTTACGCTTTGCCCACTTTTCATGTCTTTTGTTCATGTTCTATCAATGTGAAGGTATGTTTGTATTGAAAGATGTCAATCATATTAGTCCAATGTAAACAATGATTAAGTGTATTTAGTGTAAAAGTTAAGATGCTTTTCTTATTGCTCATATTTGAATATTCTTTTTGTCTATTGTAGTTACAAAAAAATTCACAATACAACTATATCATAAGATGAATAGTATTAACGGCAACCAAGTGTAAAAGGATGATGATAGAATCAACACAGACCATATTAGTCTATTATCTAAGATTCTTTGTGAACCGTCAAACTTGTATGATTCTCCACATATAGCATGTTATAATGATATCCAATTTTTCCTTACATAATGTTATGATTTGAAGGAGTGTTACATCATAATAATAATATATTTTGATAAAAGTTACTTCGTTGCATACTTTCTTGATCCATTAGTTGTTGAAGTTGTATTTAGGAAATCATGCATTCAGATTAATAGTACACACCACCTATTGTGATTCAACTATTTTTATGTTATTATTTTAGATGCACAAGAATAATAACTCTAAAAATTAGTACCTATTTTACGAAGACAATATTTGTATTATAAATGATTGACACAAATCCCGAATAGCATAATTCTACCCCCATGTAATATGAAAATTATTCCATATTTTTAATCTCATGCCCTTTATGCTGGCAAAATATATGGAATGTATAATTTCTCTAAATTAATAACAACTTTGCATTTATCTAGAATTGATGCTCCATCTGTATATGAGTTTAACTTTCTATTATAGGATTTTTAGCAAGAGATATGGCCACATTATTATTTTTTTCGTTTACTGAGCTCCACTTTATGTTTAGCGAACAAGTTTTCGTACTTACATCATGTTGTTTGCTTACGCCCACTGTATATTTTCTCAAACTTGGAATAGATTCAATAACACACAATAATCCAGTAAAATGTATAAATTGCTAATTTTCAATTGGTTGCATAATTGAAGACCCATATTTACGTATTAAAAAAATCTAAACTTGTTTAAGAACTATAAAGTTTTTCTAATAATTCTATCTACAATAGCACCCCAGCTGATGAATAACCTTTCACCAATGATTTTTAACTACATCCAAATCATCAATGGTAACCTCCTAATCGCTTTCACTATTTTTTCCTAAGAATTTGCCAATTAATCTATGATTTCTAAAATCATTCATTTGACATCATCCTAAAACGTTTTTGAATGATTTGAAAAAAAAGCTTATTATAAAGAAAACAATTCATATTACATATATAACATTTGTTACTTTTTGATTTAATTACTGAAACTTCTTAATTTTGATAGCTTTTCAAATATTCTATGATATTAAAGTGGACAGTGTCATTATGACATCTCTATTACAAATTTCAATTTACCTGTCTTGTTGTATGCTTTAATTAATTTCATGATTTTATAGATATCAAGTTGAATAATGGGTAAATTATTTTTAGAAGTAACTGATGCTTTTTTAGCTTCTTCATAATAAAAAAATAGGAATAATTGAATCTTGATTTGGACATAGTTGGCACATTAAAGCAAGTTGGAAGTTTAGATTCATTAGGTTATTTGGTAATAGCACATGTTTTTGAATATCATGCATGTTTACATTAACATCCTTAAAGGGCATTTGTGCTTCATAATTGTCATCTAAATGTTAGACTTGGTTCTTTTGACCTGAAATAGTCCTAGGTAGAATGACAACTAATTTACACATCACAAGTTAGAGAACATATGCAATAAATTTATTGAGTAAGACTAATTTGCATTCTTTGTAATCAAAAGTTTTATCCTTTGTATGCTAGCCCATGTGTTGGATTTCATTCTTGATGCATCTAAGGATTGGTATTTTATTAACATATAGTTAGACCATAAAGTGTTGTTGAGTATCTATCAATTATCTTTTACATAAAAATTTTCATCATTTTCTTGATTTTATGACTACCAAGGCTATTTCCCTCTAACAAGACATTAATGTCTTTCCAAGAATTCAAGTGATGCTTAAGATTTTCTTCATTGTCTCCCCACAAAAGTAAATTTATTCATTTTTTAATTTGTTATAAAACTACATTGGGAATTTTCTTTTCATTACAATATATATTTGAGTCGAGCAAATGTGATGCTTGATGAGAATAAGTCTACCCTTGATAGATAACAACTTTATTTTCCCCATAATGAAATCTGTTATTAATTTTATCCATCAAATTTTGGACGTAGGCTACTTTCTTTTGACTTATATATGGTATGTAGCATAAATAAGCCAAAGGAAGATTAATGCAATCCTGTGCCCTTAAAAATTTTATTTACCTAGCCTATACTCTTCTATTCCTATCGATGTCCTCACTTTGAATTTTTATATTTAAAAACCTTGTAGAGTGTTGGAAGAGTTTTAGTAACGTACTATGATTAACTGTAGATTTCAGATGTTCTCTAATAATGATAATTATGCTGTTTGCATAAGTTAGGAGAGTGATAGATATAGATGATGTATGTTGTCCATGTAATACAACTTTTTTAAGCAAAAATGTTATTAGGGCTTCTTTTAAAGAGCTCCATAAATGAGATGAAAACAAAGGAAGGAAGAGCAAGATTAACTTCATTAAGACTATTTGGAAGTTGAAAAAAAGTTGGTGATACACTAATGATTTTTCATACCCAAGTATTACAAAAATAATTGGTGAGCACCTTAATAAGATAGTTATTAACATTATACTTGGAAAGTGTCTAACAAAAAAATTTCCATGATATGTGTAATTCACATTCCTAAAATCCAACTTAACAATAAAATAGTCCCATTATTTTTATTGATAAGATATAATAATAATTTCTAAACTTAAAGTAAGTTCGATAGAATATCTTTGTATTTATAAAACTTGTTTTCTTTAGAGAAATCGACCTATCAAAAAATTTGTAATATTTAATTAACATTGAGCATTATGAATGTTGCTTTCATGATGTTTTGAAGAATATTTGCTCTGAAATCAACAAAGATTTCTAGTTTATGATTTTTATGAATATATATAAAATGTTTGTGCCTAAAATCCCCCCATTAATTAGTGACGTTATAAAAATTAATTAGCTACATTCGATGTAACATTTGAGATTAAATCTAAATAATTAGTCGATAATTTTCCATTATATGCATTTGGGCCCAGAGTGCTATCTAAATTTATATTAACATTTACATCTTAATTTCCTCCTTGGTGATATCTTACATTATTCTACTATTTGTTTGGTTTTGTTAATAAGGAAATGATTCAATTAATCATATTTTGACCTTTAATTACTTAAGAAGACATTAAAATATCACAAAAATAGTTGATTACAACTATAATTATTTTTTCCTCTATGGATGTTTCTTCGCTTCGTTACTATTGTATAAAAGAGATTTGTATCTCTTTCTCCTATTAGCCATCTAATTCCATTTTTCTATTTTGAATAAAACTCCACTCTTTCAAAATCTTTTGAATAATAAGAATTAACAAGATAAAACACTTTCCACTGATCCTGTTTTTGTTTTCCTTAAAGAATTATATATTTGTGATTCAACTCTTCCTTATCTAACTTAATAGAATAAAAAATTTTGGAAAATGTTTATTTTTTTAATCTTTATGGCTCATTTTATGTCCATTTTATGTTAAAGCTAGGGCCTTCTTCCCAAAATAGTTTAAAGAAAAATTCTCATTATTCTATATTGTTTATGCAAATGTAGGGTGATTCAAAATGTTGTTATGAAATTTAAGATATTTGGGAGATAAAGGATGAATTTTGATGACATTTAGTAGAAGAGGAACATGGCCTAATTAAGTCCTAGTAAGGTGATGAATTATAAAAGTTGAAAGTAGTTCTATTCATTTCTCAATAACCAACACCCTTTCTAATCCTTTCGAAACAAATATTTTGTTAACTTTTCTTGCCATATAAAAGATTGACAAAAAAAATTACTATTGCTTTAGGTGACATAAAATTATGCAATCAACAAACTCTTACATTATTTTTAGTTTAAGAGTAGATTGCACATTGTAATCATTTGAAGATGTGATTTCATTAAAATCCCTACACACCATCCCTGGATTTGTAGCATCGTTAATAATTTGAAATGACTTGCCCTTAATAAGCTCCTTGTAGATACCATGCTTTTATCATAGGTGAAAGCATAGTCAGGTTTAGAAACATAGTATTGATGCTTGAAGTTTATATAGATGACCTACTTTTCATTAATATCAACATCACAATTGAAATCCTTCCAAAGAATCTATGTCTTGTTTGATTGATTGTAATAATAAAGATAAAAATTTACTTTAATAACAAATTTTTTAGTAGCATCACATAAATTTCAAAATAACAATTTATTTATTAAGATCATCGTTATCTATAATTTGGATAGCTAAAAGCATCTATAATACATTTGCATTAATTTATTTTTTTTGAATCAACTAAAACTTTTTTCTCATCCTTTGACATTTTAATGGATTAATCTCCTTAGTTTGAATTTCAAACAAAAAGGTTGTTGATCTCTTAAAACTTTTAAGATCTAGATTATCATATCAATGCTAAATTTTATTATATGAATATTTTAATAAAAAACTTAATTATTGTCCTTCTCATTTTTTAGAATTTTTTAAAGTGCTATAGTCATGCTACAATGTCCTTGCCAGACAATTCCACTGCCTTGTATATATTACTGGACTTTCATTAGAATTACGAATGTGCTAAGTTATTTTTGTTTTCATTAAGACATGTAGTTGATCATCCATAATTGATTTCTTGGGAAAGAGTTAGTAAGTAAAGTAGAAATTTTGGTTGCTTCAATCTTTTCCTATTGTTGATTATTTTTGTTAACATGTACATTGATATTTGATTATTAATTACATGACCCTATACCTTGATACAAACAACAAGATGATCTAAAGATTTATCTAATTATTTTTAATGTTTGCCTTGAGCTAGCTAATGCCTATGTTTGTGTCATCCTTTGCGAAGTTTGGATAAGATATCATACCTGATTTTTTGACAAAATCCATTATTTTAAATACCTTTAGTAGAAATTACAATTTATTTTAACTCTGTTGCTAACTCCACATGAGTAAATACTCAAGAAATTTAGGATGTTTGAGATTTAAAGTAGCAACATCTACCTACTAGTCATTCACTTTAGTAAGTGAAGTACAAAAACAATGAATTGGTAGGCGCTTTATTGTTTTCCAACATGGGTGATTATTCGAAATTCAATTGAAATAAAAGGTAGAAGCCATACATAAACGAGATGAACTATTAATAGTCTTAAAACGTTCACTTAAATTCTAATCTTAATAGGTTGTGGGCATGAAGAAACATGTAAGCAAGATTTACAAAATTTTCCTTCAATTTAATATGTTCCTTTTGGCAATAAATATGCTTGTTTTTTAAGTCATTTACAAAGTAGATATTTGACTATACAACAACTTTGAGTGATTCTTTACTTCATTAAACATGCTTGTTGTTCATGCTTGTTTCTTTTTTCTTTTAAATTAGCATAATATTGATTACGTTCATTGTTTATTTGCTAATTACTTACTGCATTTAAATAAATTAACGTCACATTCAACAAGCGAGATATCATCAAGACTTCAATTAAACATTGCACCATTGATTTACGGACTTAGTTTGATACTACATGATGTTACTTTCCATTTCTATTTATTTTGCTTCTTCTTTTTCTAGTATAAAATAGTGATTTGAAAAATTCATCTCCAAATAACTTACTAAATATTACATTTCTTCATAAAAAGTGAAAAGTTGTACACTTTTAGAGAAAGCAAAGTGTGAAAGTTTTTCTGCTTTTGCATTAAGTTGAATAACTATACATTACTTATGACCTCTATCATCAAGAATAATGTTAGGATGGACAAAAAGATAAAGAAATTATAGTTTACAATTTAAAAAAATTTAAAAGCATTTTTGTACAATGTTTAATGTTTCCAATGAAATAAAGGAGGACAATCCACAATGTTAATAGATATTGCAAAAAACTCACCATAAAAAATACAAGAGAATGACCTTGTATTAAGAACTTCTAAATTTCAAACAACCCATTATGACAACAGTTGAAAGGACAACACTTGCTATAAGAGGAGGAAAATGGTGCCTTTTTGAATTATTAACATAAATAATTTTTTCTATCTAACAATCATTTTAATCGTTTGAAATCCTTTCTTACATTTATAAGCATACTATTATTTAATAAACAATAGTCAAAACAAACAGAAAAGACACATATAGCACATAATGATTTCAAAAGGCTCTACCATGAACACAAAGTCTTCATTAAACCACAGTCGACCTAGTGAGGCTTCTACTAAACTTGTAACATTTGCCATATGGTTGGAATAACAGACATCCTTGCAACATCTTCATCAATCATCAACAGAACACCTGCAGCATATAGTGATTGACCAACCTTGGCCATAACACAATAATAATTATGGTGGTTGAAAGATCAAAATTTATAACACACAGAAAACCTTTTATAGCTTTTACCTTAATCCCTTTTGACAAAAGTGACATAATATCTAAATGTATGATGAAGAAATTACTAATTACTATGCTTAGAATCAACTAAATAAAGCAGATAGAATGAAATTTATTCATCCACCATTCTAATATAAAAAAATGTTTTATTTAAATTCAAGATGAATCACTCATTTTTAAAAGTAAATCAAATTGATTTATTTGTTTTCCTAAACTTATTAAACTACTTATTATGAATTTTGCAATTGTTTATAAACTTACAATCAATAAATCATTCTAGGACAATAGGGAGATAGAGCTGATTGCCCTAATAAACTAGCTATCTGATATTTATGTATTTGTAAGATAAGTTTATCATGCAAGTATGACATAACTGAATAGATAATACAATGAAAAGCTTTATTACATTTTTTACGCTTTCAATTTTTATACTAAATGATCACTCAAATTGTACAAGAAAGATACATTTATTACATTAAGCAAAGGTGATCGTACAAGTATACAAGGGGGACACTAATATAAAATTAAATTTCCATAATATTTAGATTTTTTAACAAAAACATCATGCACATAAAGAGAATATGTTATTTTTAAAACAATATTTTAACAATTTTTCTTTATTCCTCTATGCAATGAAATAAAAGAAATTAATTACAAAACTAGAACATTCTACTTTATACTATTTCATATAAAAGTTATGCAAAAATACAAAACAGAATGCCTACTCTTATGTGAAAGATATAACTTACTAACAAGAAGATGTTTGTCATTAAATGTTAAATGAAGAATCATACCAATATGACATATTATATCATACATGTTCAACTCACTTATAGTTTAATGAAGACTAGGGATTCTCATAAGAAATAAAAATTTTACACATGAAAAGAGTTTGTATAAATACTACAAGTAGAAGAACTCAATCCTTAAAAAATTAAAAAGAATATGACAAGATATATAACTTGTGAAACAATGCTCACACTTTATATTTTTATCTCAAATGAAAGTCATATATACATAATGGGATCATTGTAAATATATGAGCTATTTATAGTTCTAATTTTTGCTTGTAAATTAATACAAAAACTATATCTTACATTTGTAGCATTAGTCATCATATTTGATGGCCATAAACTAGTGAAAATATTAAGCTTATTTTAAATTTATTTTCTTAATTTATATCACATATTTTGAGTCTATGATATATGGTATTGACCCTAGATCAGGAAGTTAACCAAGCCATTAAATAAAGCCATAAATTTTCAATCAAACTTAAGGTGCATGTATGCAATGCTCCATCACAATTTTTCACTTTCACTAGTTATTACTACATATTCATAATAATTCAAACAATTACTACATATTATCTTTATAGTGTTATCTCAAACTTGCAATTTTTATGTAATTGCTTAAGATTTTAATGTTTTTCAAATTAATAAATTTAAAAATAAAATATTATTAATTATTTGTTGGGATAATATTTTGCATCCACTACAACAAAAGTTTTTTTAATATTTTAAATATCCTTTAGATATGTAAACTTTTTTTCATGGGATTTAGCTATTTTTTAAAATTTTGGGTTAGAATTACAAAATTTTTGTAGACAACATATGCAAATGGTTTTTAACATTTTTAGTGTTGAGTTACAATAATGACATGTTTATATGTTAAAATTGATAACAATTTCTATTTACAAAATTAATTATTGTGCTTATGTTGACAAAAAATTTGCTAATGTATTTTCAAGATATTCAGATCTTTTGTTAAATTCATTTTCTCTACTTTTTTAAAAAAATTATCATACTTTTTTAAAGAGTTTATTATTTTTTAAAATACTATAAAATAAATTTGTAAGTCCTTTCTATTTGTAATAATATGAAAACTCTTTTGTTGATGCACAAGTGAGAATATTGTCTCATGAATATATTAAATAAATAAATTTTACAAGTCCATTTTCTACTTCTAAATATTTTATGCTATTTTTTTATTTTCAAAACTTGGGAGATTTTTAATAAACTATTGTTTTGAATGCTATATTTTATATCATTCATTTATATCACATAACATATGTACTGCTAATTAAATAATCATTTCTTTCATATATTATATAATAGAAAAGTTAACCTTTACCAAATTTTTATTTGTATATCATTTAAATCATTTTAACTTTTTCATAATTTTCTCACATCATTTGCATAAATATTTTATGTTTTAAAATAACTTATTTTTTAATTGTTTTTTGTTTACATGTAACATCTTTTGTCATTGGACATTTGTTAAGTTTTAAAGATTACGAATATTGTTTGAAGAATATATGTGCACATTATTTTCATTTTTTAGTTATTTCATTATTATCATTTTTTAAAATGTTAAATTTTTTAATAATATATATTATATTTAATATTTCATTTTAAAAAATTAATGTTTTGAAATATTTCCTTATTAACAAAATTTATTTCATGTCAGTAATATATTTAAGTGTTCATAAACTTCCATTATACTAACACTTTTTCTATTTCTTTCTATCTCTGATGAAGGACTTATAATTCTTATATTAGTAAAAATAAATTTTTATATTGAATTTTATGATTATTAATTTTTAATTTTTTTTTCATATTTTATATTTATTCTAGAACATTCGTTTTGTATCTTTGTTTGGTAATATTCTATTTGTACAAATCTTAATTGTTTTTTCTTTGTATTACATATATCTCATTTCATTTGCTACAAATTTTATTTTTATTTAATACATTTTTTTTGAAATTGTTATTTGATTTTATGCACTATATAAGATTAATTATTGTTTTAAGTTTTTTGGGACTTTTTATTTTAATTTAAAATGCTTCCTTGCTTTCCATAATATTTTACAAGAAGGATTTGTGCTTAGCTTCTATCAAATTGTTTATTTTTCCATTTCTTTATTAAAAAGTTTTTTCCGATATATTAATTTTTATTTTTTTGATTTTTGAAAAAAACGTTTTTTTTGGATATATTGTCGATAAAAGTGAGTTTTAATAAAATATCAAAAATAATAATACAACTTATTATACTGTTATATTTTCTAAATTTTTGTTTCAATATTTTAAAGTTCTTTTTGAAAAAACATGATATTCCTTTTATATTTTGTACATTATAATAGAATAAGATATGTCATAATTGAATAAATATTTTTACTTTTTATTTAAAGTAATATGAAAAAGAGCAACAAAAAACTTTTTGGTCAATATTTAGTAATTCATACTATATTAGATATAATTATTGGGTGATATATATGTATTTGAAAATTTTAAACATGCTTTTTTTAATTTTATAATTCAACAAATAAAGTGCATTTTTTTCTTTAATTTTTAGACCCTCTTTATAGAAAATTTTTTGAAATTTTCTGTAATCACGTGTTTTTGAATTATGATGCCTTTAACTTTTAAATTTTTTATTTTGTAGCACACTATCATTTTTTTACTAAAATATTATTTGTATTAGTATGCATGGTTAATTATGTAGTGACACTTTATAATCATGTTTTCAATATTATTGAGATTTGATTTATAACTTAGTTTGTATATAGCTTTCTGATGTAAATTAATATTTTTATTCCATTTTTACATAACATATCGTTGACAAATTCTACACATTGTTTTAAATATTTTATTGTTTAACAATTTTAAGATTTTTAAAAACTTGTAATACTTTAACCCTTTCCACATTTCTTGATAATTTTTTTTAATAATTTTTTAATATTATTTTTACAACAATGGTATTTGGCATTAACAATCCACGAGTAATGCTTTTTGTTGTCATCTAGTCAAAACATTTATATTGTAAATTTCGTGCATGTTAATAATTTCAAATTATTTTTTTCTTATTTCTTATTTACCATCTATAAAAGTTTTTATGTTGTTTATAGTAAGAAAAAATATACTTTTTGTCACATATATTTTTTATTAAATATTTTAATATAGTTATTGTTTCATTAATTTTTTATTTTTTATTTTCTTTCATAATTTATTTTATGTGATTATTATTTATCATCAATTTCCTTCATAGATGTATTTAATTATTTCATTGATTTTAATTATTTACATTTTATTTCTTGTGATGGTTTATGATTTTATATAACATAAAGCTTGGCATGCTAATATTTTTTAAGAAACCACTTCCTTGAATGTGTTGCTTGTTTGAATATTTTAATTTCCAATACTTTTGTGAGTTTTATCTATTATTATAATTATAATTAGTTTTATCTATTTTTTATTAAACATTGAGTATAATTGTCTTTTTTTATTTCAAATGCTAAACTAATTTGTTATGCATTAAATACTTAATTGTGATAGTAGTTGTCTTTTTCTTCAATTCAAAATGTTTATTTGCACTAAAATATTTATTTTATTATACTGTTGATAAATTTTTCGTAATGATTTTTTAAATTTTAATATTTGTTTTTAATATTTTGTGATCAAATTACCTCAAAATGTTGTTTTTAATTTCCCTGTACCCAACTTTTAATAATTTTAGCTAGGAATCTCTTCAAATTTTTTAGTTGTTTTAAAAAATGTTTTGTATTTATTCTAATATAAATATAATAAATGTGTTGAAGCTTTTCATTTTACATTATATAAAGGTTTTTGTTTTTTTCAAAAAAATGTATATTTATTGTGATAATTTTTATTATTTTGTGTACACATTTTTATAAATATTAAAAATTCGTATTTATAATTAATCTTTTTATATTTGTATGTGATAATCATGAAGTCAAGCTAAATATTTAATAATTTTTTTTGAGCTTAGTAATGTATAAGTTAAATCTCAAGGTTAATTGTAGTAGTTTGAGTTTGTTCGAGCCAAGCTATAGCTTAAATCTTTATGGATAGCTTATTAAATCTTATATTTTCTATGCAGTTATTGAACAAATGATTATCATTTTTTATGGATATTTAAGTTTGTATTCATGTTATATTTTTTTTAAATTAACAATTTTTAATTTTTGAAATCTTATAATTATTAAAATAATTTCATATATATATATATATATATTATTTTTGAAGTCTTATAAATAATTTTTGCACCACAAAGCCTGAATGACTTGACTAAGGTTTATTGCCCAAAATATGGGCACAGACCATGAGGAGCCGCATGTTAGGAGCCTGATAAAAACCAAGACAAGTTAGCTCAAAATATCGATTTAGTGCATGAATCTTACAACTGTTTTGGTTTAGGGCATAACTCCTTAACTGACTTTATAGTATGGAGTTACTCGTGAATTGGTTAAGGAATTGGGATAAGTAAGACTCATGTCTACGTATATGTATTAGTGACCCAGGACACGACTTTTTGAAAACACCATGGGGTTGCCAACCTTACTAGGTTGAATCATTATGGAAACATTATATGCATAAATCACGTGACTATTTTGCAATGTGAGATAAAAATAATGCTAGTACTAAATTTTAGCTTTCTACACCAACTGATAGCACATTTTTGCTATCAAATAGACCACATTATGTTAGTATTTGTGAATTGTTTACATATATCTAGCCATTCATTTGGAACGATTGATTAAGCTATTTAATTTCTCTCTCCCTTCGTCAACAATAACCAATTTAACACCACCTTTGGTCTAGCTTTTTATTCTAATGTACTAGATCTTATCCCATTACAATAAAATATAAATCCTTTATCAATTATTCTAATCGAATGGTAATTGGTACAAGCACCTACAATCAAATAGTAGCTACACTATCATTTGGTTCACATCACCTATGTGGCTAGCTTTCAAAAAATGATTTTTGCTATTTGAGGAGCTATTTTTAGCCATTAGTTGTGCAACTCTAGTTTTAAAGACTTAAAAATGTAGAAATTGTTTTATGCAAAAATTGCCAAGTTTCCAAATTGTTTCATAAATTCAAACTTTTTTTTGTACATTTTGATGTCTTGTTGGAGTATCAACTTGTATTTGGTTTACTAGCCTCGATGAAAATGAGTGATTAGGAGAAGTCTGATTCGTCGTCATGGGTGGATGTAGGCACAAGTGTTGGCTAAACTATTTAAAAATACTTATGTATTTCATTTAATATTGGGCAGCCTCATTTCAAAGATAATATTTTAAAAAAAATAAATTTTTTAAAGTGTAAAAATTTTTCTCTTAAAATTTAAGAATAAAAAATTGTTAAATACATATTTCAGCAATCTGATCTACCATAGTTTGCCTCACATAATTTATAACAAATTTTGCATGTTAGTTTACTTCATCTCTTACCAAATGTTTGTCATGCTTTTCAAAATGGGAATATTATTTTGGAATAAGATGTTAAAATAATATTAATATTTTAATTATTATGTTATGTTCACTAACCTTTTTTATTTTGTTTAGATATTTTTAATATTTACTACACTAATGATAGATATTTTTTGTAACAACTATTTATTGCAATTATCATAGTTAATTTTTCAATTATTTAATTAAAAATTAGTACAAGTTTTTTAAATGGTATAAGCATTTGTTTTTCGTAATAACTCATTCATCACACTTTAACTATAAAGAAATCATTTATTACTCAAAATATTTTTTATTTAGCATGTTTATAAAAACTGAAATTTGTATTTGAAATTTTATTCAAATAATTATTCAATGTTCTATATTGCAATAATTCTAGAAATTGTATATATTTTTATGTTATTAAAGATTGTTGTTTTCAATAGCTTATTTTTAACTTAGCTATGAAATGATATGTTTCTTAATGGTCTCTTTATAATCTATTATATTTTATTGAAATTATAAACCATCCATGTTTTTATTTATTGTGACTTTTCAGGTTAGGATATCTTATAATTTAAAAAGTTCACTTTTTATAATAGTTTATTGATTTATTAAAATTTCCATAAATATTTCAAATAAATGTTCAAAGATTTTGCCCATTTTATTAAATAGATAATATTTTTTTTTGGAATAATTTATGTATTTATAATTTTTTTTATTTTTTAAAATAGTTTCCATTAAGTTTTTAGAAATTATTTTTTCGTGCTATACTTTATAGGTTTTTTTAATTAGTTACTTATTTTAGGCAATATTTTTTCTTAAAAATTTGTCGTGCTAATATTATATAAACTTTTTTTTGTCAACCTCACAAAAATATCATTTCCAATATTCGAAGCACCCCATTATATATATGATTGATAAAAAATTGTTTGAAAACACTTTTGCTAAATTTATGGCTTCTAAACCTTTGATGACTATGGAAACCGTTTCTCAATGCAACACATTAAAATTTTCAATATCTTTTACTTTTTTAATACAAATAATATATTTTTCTTTAATTGTATATACACTTGTTGAAGGTTTAAGATAATTAGTTTCCAAAATCTGATATATTTCTTAAAACATCTTAAGTTTTTAAAATATTGTAGCAACATGTGATCTATATCAAAAAATTATTATGTTACAAAACATTTTTGATATCAATCAATATTTAAAATCAAATACTATTTTTCGATAACTTATTGAAATAATTTTAAAAATTTTCATAATTATTATTTTTTATAGTTTATACTTTTTAACATGCATGTAGAGTTTGCAAGGTTTTAAATATTTTCATAAATCTATTGACATTATAACTAAACTAATGCTAAAATATTGCAATTTATTAAAAAAACTTTTTAAAATTTTTAATAATATTTAATATATTATTAGAAAATTTAATAAAATTAGAATGTTATGAGGATTTTAAATTATTTTATATTAAAATCATTTTTTCATTTCAAAATACAATTCATTAATAAAATATTTATTTAAGTACAATTATAACCAAAATTATTTTTTGACATGTGATACAAATATTATTAATATTTTGTTATCAATAAAACTTTATTGAATTATTATTCAATTTTTCACTATTTAATTGACATTACATTTTTATTGTGGTGATTCAATTATGCAATTTTTTTCCTCGTCAAATAACATTTCAGTATAAAAAATTTTTAAATATATTTTGGCTTTGCATATAAAATATTAGTTTTTGAAAAGTTGCATAAATAGTAATAAGTGTTTCCCATTTTTTATTGTGATAAAAACATTATGTATTTTTATTTTTTTGTGCTTTTTATAAATATTTTTCCTTCAAAACATTCCTTATTTAAAATTACTATGAACATTTATATTGACATATTACACAACAAAACATATAATTCAGTTTTAGGATATATTAATATTTTTCTAAAATTATTTTAATCATTTGATATCTTTTTATTAGCAAATGCAATTTAACTTTTACAATTTTAAACACTTTTTATAATTGTGAAAATCATTCCCGTTAAAATTTAATAGTCATAATTTTCGGCATTTCAATGCTTTAAATGTAATAATTATTTTATATTTCTTTAGTGTCTTCTAATTTATTTTCGCTATTTTAGTTGTAAATTTTATTTTGGAAATTGTAGATATTTATCAAATTTTACAACAAATTAAAAAAATTTGCAATTTTTATATCTGAAAAGAAACATTTATAATTTTTTTATTGTTCACATTATAATAATAATTATGTCCTTTATCTTGTTTTGCAAATGTTTTCAAGAAATATAATTTTTTGTTATCCTTATGATTTATTAGAATTATGTACTTTTGAGATTCACTTGAATAATTTTTATGTCTAAATTTTTTTCTTTTTCACTACGCCATTTGTAGCATTTATAGGGATAAAACATTGTAACATTTCTTAAACAAAAAAAAATTTAAAACATTTCAAATTTTTCTTTTTTATTTTCTATGTTCATAAAAAAATTATCAACACTTATCTTACAAAGAAATTATTATTTGAAACTATAATCATATGATTTATTTTTGAAATTTTGTTGATTGAATAAATTTCTGATGACATAGCTATACAAATATTTCAACATAACAAAAAGTATGGTTTTTTAAAATTTCTATCTTTTAAATTTTCGTAATATATTTTAATTTTGACGAACAAATTTTCGAATATTACTTTCATTATTAATTTTGAACATTACATTTTACAAAAAAAATTTTAATATGGCAACTATAATTTTATAATATGATTTTCTTTTATTTATGCTTGTTCAATTTTACTCTATTTTGATATTTTTGTTTGAAAATTGATATTTAATTAGTAAAATTTTCAGAAATTCAAAGATTTTCTTTTAAATTGATTGAAAGATATCAATTAATAATTAAAAAATAATAAAAACATTATAAGAACAAGAAGTTACTAAAATGTATGTGGAAATCGGATATGACGTTGCTGAAAATGTTTAATTTTTTTAATAAAACATAACTTGTCAAGAGAACGTTTTCACTAATACGAATAATTACCTTAAAGAAAGTGAAAAATATAAAATTTTAAATAAAATAAAGAGTAAGAAGTTCTTAAAGTTATATAACAAAAATATACAGCCATAAAATAACCATGTATACTTATAATCAAATTAGATCTTCTACTACTAGTCATAAATGAATAATGCTAAATACAATAAATAATCAAGGGTTGAAACCTATCATAATATCAAATTGAAACATCAAATTGATAGGAGTAATGGCCATCTACTGAGTACATAAGCCATTTCCATATCAATCACGTGAATCATTAATAGAATACTGCATACTTGAGGTTCCTTGAACATAAATATGAGGTTTATGAAACATAGTACAAGATGCACCTTTGAAAATTGTTGTTATAATCTTTAAGCAAAAAGCTCAATAGGGTAGGAAGTGATTCTCCTAGTTTGGTAGTCATAATAGTCTAATAAATTTGATCATGGCAAAATACCAAATAAATTATACCAATGTTGTTATATTTTAACCTATTACAAATAATACCCTCTGAACCTAGTAAATGAATGAATTAATAATCATTCAAGTTTGATGGTGCACCATTGTTAGTGGTATTTCTTTAGACTGTATATTCTACTACTTTAGAAATGGTAATAAGTTATATGAAGATAATGTAGTTAATAATTCAACTACTTTGTGATGGGAAAGGAGCAATTGAAAAGTTACCTTCTCAGATTTCTACAATATTTTCATATTAACAGAACAACTTTTGAACTTTAACATCATATCACTATGATTAAAAAAATCAAACTTTATTCCTTTTACTATTTATGAACGTAAGATAATAATTTTTTAACCATGTTCAATGTGGTCCTACTTTCTAATGGAATATTATAACAATATCATGTCTGTTTGTTATGAGATTGAACAACCATTTTTGTACTTTTTTTTATTCTTTGGTTACTGTAAATATAAATAGAAAATCAATCCACCTTAAATTCTTTGATCACTTGCTTAATTTCCTAAGTGTTTTTTTTTCACTTTAAAGGAATTTTTTGGAGACTTAGGATCATTCTAAGATATATGATGTGGTTTAGTTCAATCATTAGCGTAGTGAACCAATTGCAATTTACACTTCCGAAAACATTGTTATTGAAATGACACTTTCTTCCATATTAGAGAATAGACCATCTAATTAGGTAAGGAATTTTGATATTTTACCTTTCTAATCCCGAATGATTCCTACAACTATAGACCACTCCTTCATACAACTATTGTGCACATTGAATTTCACATTTCTAATAGGTCCAAAGATCTAGTTGACCAACATGTTTGTTCTAAACCACACTTAACATAATGGTTGATCTAGTTTCAATTGTAACAATGCCCTGTGCTCTTAAATAGTTTTTTTTTACGAAAACAATATTTGAATATGTTATATCATAAAGCTTATATTTGGTCGACTAGTATCCTTATTTGAATTAAGATTCCTTACTTTTAAAACAATGTTTTTGATGGTAGGCCATTTAGATGTTGAAGTAATTTATTGTGTTATCTTTCGTATTTCTAGAAATTAATATTTTCAATGTAAGAATATTTTTTATAAATCAGCCATGCAAAAAGTTTTTTACTTCATAAATTTTTCTATTTCGTTGATGAAATTTTATATTTTAATATTCTTCAATTTTTTACTCAAACAATGAAGTTTTCTTTACTATCACTCATAAAAAGTTTATATTTTTAAACATTATGTAAAAATTTTGAACATTTTAATTATTGCATTACATGTACAATATAATTTTCAAACTTTTACATCTTTTATCATTATCACTTTAATTTTTCTTAGTTAAGAATTACTAAAATGACCAAAAAATATTTTAATACCTAAAAATTTTTAAAAATGCTTATAGAATAGTTGTATTTTTAACAAAAAACTTCTCATATATTTAATTTTGAAAAATTAGCATGTTTATGCAGAAAATTTGTTTCTACATGGTTTCTTAATGTATTAAGAATTCAAATTTTTCATTTACATTAAAATCTTATGATTTAGCTATCAATATTTTAATTTTTGTCATGTTATTATTTTATTGTTTACATTTGAATCATATCATTTCTATGCAATAAATTGTCAATACCATTATTATCAATACATTTTTTTATAAAAATATTTTACTTATGACAACAAAGTTTTGAAAATTGTTTTTAAAAACATTTAGCCCTTTTGACAAAACTAGTATTAAAGTTTAACTATTTATTTTTATTTAGATATTTGTTATTCTTTTTTAACTTGAAAGATTGGAAAGTTGCATGTATTTTAAAAGACTTAAAATTTTCTTAAAAACCCAAAAATTTGTAAAGCTCTCATAAAAATAGATTAAACATAATATTCCTTTCTTAGAGTTAGTATATGCAATGGCTCCAATGCAGCAAAAGGCACAAATCTTTCCCAGATGCTGATATATCCTTATGTATTGAAGATATCTTGCAAATTCAAATAAAATTTATAAGTAAGTCTCAAGCCATTTAGCCTTTAAGTTTTGCTAAACCTCAAAATAATTAAATTTTAGCATATATACAATGGATGCAATTAAGTGAAAAAACTTTTCATCTAATTTGTTGGCATTAGACTTACACCAAATAATTTTCATTTGTAATAAATCCCAAAACTCTGAAAAGCTCTCATTAAAGTAGATGGAACTCAGTATCCTTATTTATGGATATTATATTCAATGATGATAGTGCAACAAGTGGTTAAGAGTTTTCCTAGAAGCCCTTTATCGTTATGCATTAAATGCATCCCACAAATTCAGATCAAATCTCTAAGTAAATCTAAAACAATGCATCCTCTAAAGTTTGATACCACTTTTGTTATTGCTTAGTTGCAACTTCAACAAATTGTACAAGACAATTTAAATGGCCATTCTTGTATTATTTTTCCATCAAATGCACATTCAACCTTGTTTATTAGCTA
This sequence comes from Vanilla planifolia, assembly GCA_023846275.1. NCBI lineage: Eukaryota > Viridiplantae > Streptophyta > Magnoliopsida > Asparagales > Orchidaceae > Vanilla > Vanilla planifolia. Next base: position 2,702,938 of record JAIUJO010000026.1, on the reverse strand, counting down.
TGAAAAGATCACATTTTGCAAATTTTTTTTCTTGCTAGTCAATAAATATTAGATAGTTATAATAATAATAAAACATATTTTAGGTACATAATATAAATAGTTATCACATTTTTACAAAAAATTAGTTTTTGCATGCTTGTCATATTATATTAAAACTTTCTATTCTATTACATTAACAACATTATGTATTTTTTCTATTCATACTATTTTTATTTATGTCAACATTTTATAATTTAGTTATCAATGTTTTAATTTTTCTCATTTTAATGTTTTATGTTTCAAATTTAATTCATTCAATTTTTATGTCCTAAATTATGAATATGATTATTATCAATATATTAAAATATTTTATCTATTACAATAAATTTTTGAAAATTGAATTTTTTTAAAAAATTTTTCCATTTTGACAATATTAGTATTAAAATTTTACTATTTGTTTGTTAATTGCCATTCTTTTTTAAAGATATTAAATTTTCTAAAAGATCGACAAAGTGTATGTAGCATTAAGGATTTTAAATTTTCTGAAGATAGAAGTTTTCACTTATTTTTATGTAATTTTTTTCATTTTCAAAAATATATGTCAAATTTCCATTGCAAAGGTTTATGATCAAAATATTGAATTTTTATTATCTTCATATTTATAATTATTTTACACTTTTTATTTTAAAAAAATAATTTCTATTCTTTTGCTTTATCAAATAAACATTATTGATATTTAAATGTTATGCTATTTATTAAATTTATTAGTTGCCATTCCTTTTCATATTTGTAGTTGCATGATTATTTTTGTATTACTTATGATTTTATTTTTCTACATTTTGTTAATTATTTTTTTTAATAAAAGTGATATTTAGAAATGTTGCACTACAAAAAGAATCTCATTTTATCTTGCAAAATAATATTTTCATTTCATAAAATTTATTGTATGTAAAAGATTTTTATTTATATTATTTTATTCATTTACAATATGTCCTAAAAATTCTTTTACTTCTTTTACATGCAGATCTAGTTTTCAAATTATTAATTATTTTCATAGTTTTCTATTCATTACAATTTTTTGTAATTTATTTATTTGTATAAATACTTATCATTAATTTTTAACACTCATTCATTTAAATAAGTGAAATATTTTGTTATATTATTATATTCTTCTTTTGTTATATTTTTTAATATTCATTAAGAACCAAGTTTATATTTTTTAATGAAAAGGTATTTTATTGATAACTATGCACAATGTTAACAACTTATAAAAAGGTTACTTTGCTTAGTTCACTAAAATTTTTAATAACATAATTTCAAACTAAGGAATCTTTATTATTTATAAGAATCTTAGTTACTTTGCTTTGTTCACACCATTTTTGTAGACAAATATTTTTATTATCTTACTCTGACATTAATTTTTTAACATGCTACTAACATATAATATTTTAAATTTTATTTAATTACACCTTTATAAAAGTATTATTTAGAAAATTTTCCTGACAAAATTTCTTCTAAAAACTAGCATTTCTTTTTCTTTTTGTATGTAATTTAAACTTTTTGTATGGTTCATCATATTGTACTTGTTTTTATTACTTTATCATCTATACTAATACTCTTATAATTATTTTATATTTCCTAAAAACGTTTTTGGGATAATGTTAGTGCAAATAATTTAAAAATATAAATAAGATAAATCAGTGCAATGCAATTTTAAAATTTTCTAACCAATAATTTATATTTCCTTGTTTGACTTTATTCAAATTTTATGAAAAGCTTTTTATGTAATATTTAAAAAATTCATATTTAAATTATTTTTATTTAATTTATTTAGCATTTCACATCTTAATAATTAGATTTAAATTTTTTTTCAAAGTTTTGTGGCAAACCAAAAATGAAATATTTTAGTAAATTAAACATTTATTTGTAATTAGGAAAGATATTTATTTTTGTTATTAAAATAAAAAAATTGAAATTTGAATAAACGTTTTGCATAGGTATAAATATAGTTAATACTTTGAGTAATAAAAAATATACTTAATCTATGTGCCAAAATTATCAAAAGTTACTTTCTAGGTAATGCTTCAACATGTTATTATAGATGAATAATCCATTGGGGAAGAAATAAAAATGAATCTTATAAATAAAATTTTAAATTAACTAGAATTAAGAAACAAAAAAAATAACTTACTTTCAATGAAAGAAGCATATAATGAAGTAAAGATAATAACAAACTTTGAAAATTAAAGAAATCTCAAAGTCTATTAAGTATTAAAATTGTCAAAGATGAATTATATAAATAGTACATTGTCTTATTCAAAAACTGTAATAATGATTCAGAATTAACATTTTATGGGTGGATAGTAATAATGAAATTTATTCTTTTAAAAAATTAAAATATGAATATTTACACAATAAAGAATAACATAATAAAATGGAAAATTCTTATTTTTAAAAATGAAACCCATAGTTTGGTAATATGATAATATGAACGCCATCTCACATGTCCATAGGCCTTCTCCACATCCATCCTAAACATCATTAAAATTTAAGGTTTGTTAAACATATCAATCTTATAAATTTCTGTTCATTTACCTACTTGTCATCCACATTTTAGGTATTATTTTAAATTTTCTACTGGATTCATTTTTAAGTTTATTCTATACATATCTATATGTGAGTTATGCAAATTATTTTTAAAGTTTTAATTATTCTTTTATCATAATAATATTTTTTATGTCTTTAATTCTTTAAAACTTTTTGAATCAATAAGATGCCTTTTGTGTTTCCTTATTAAAGAATGTCATTAATGTATTTCATAATTTCATATATATTATCGTTTTTTTTTTCATTTTATTTCTGTACTTGTCTTGAATTTTTTAAATTTTGTCAGCATGACAACTTTCTAAAATATTGTAATTTTTTATTTCAGCATTAATCATTTGTGATATTTGCATTAATAGAACATCTTCAATTATCATAATTTCTTTGTGCATTTCATATTTTGGATAAAAAAATTTACATGTTACTAAAATAGTTATAAATATTTGTGATTTCCTTTATCCATCATTTTATACTTTTTATCTCTTATGATGCTCTAATTTTGAATGAATTGATTTCACATAACTATGAATGTTATATAAAAAGTTTAAAATTGTTAATTGTAAGTGTTTTAACCATTTTTGTGCTTTGTGCATCCTAACTTTAATTCCATAATATCATTAATTTATATTACTAGAAACTTTTTGTTGATATACCATATATTTTTAAGAGTATTTAATGAATCATTTTATTAACATATTATGTAAATCATTTGAATATTTTAATTTTTTTCATATAGAATTTTTTTTTATGTATTATGTATTGTATAACACACAGACATAGCGCTTTAAAATTATTTTGACATAAAAAATTTATTTTTTAGTACTTTTATAATAATAATTTCTTGAAATTGAAGATATACAGACATTTATTGTAAACTAAATTTTTTATCAATGAATTCACATAATTTGGCTATTATTATTATTTTATTATTTATGTGCTTTTTTCATAGTTATAAAGCTTTTATTTCACATGAATATTTTTAATGAATATATTTTTTTAATTGTAAATTATTGATTATTTAAAAAATTTATTTATATTAATATTCATATTTTATAATTTTTCTATTCTTTAATATTAGTACTTGCACTATAGTTTTCAATTGTTTTATGATGTTATATTTTTTATTTTTAAAAATTATTTTCAAAGTGATATTTATTACTATTGTTCTAAGTTAATTCTTAAGATAATCCTTCTTTACAGTAACGTTTCTCTTATTCTTTTAATAAATTCATCGAAAACAACTCTAAATAACTCATATTCATTTGTTGTCATGTTTCTTTTAAAATATTTAACAACTATACCTTTCTATGTTACGTCTAACTTGTGGTTCGGGATGGATGACTCATTCCTAAAGAAGAATCTATTGATTGTCTCCTTGTTGGTTGGACCGTTGAAACAATTTTGAACGATTGTATTCAGGTGCCAAATTCGATAAAAATAACTAATTATTTCATAATGTAACTGTTGCAATCTTTTCCATTGTCATATGGCAGACATTACATCACCCACCATGGGCATCTGGGAGTCAACCATCCCATCATGTTGGCAAAAAGAGAGAAAATCACACTAATTCTATCATTTTAATGGGTTGAGAGAGAATGAAAAGTGGCTAGAAAGGAACCAAGAGGTTGACCATATATAAATGGAACTGATGCCCTCTTTGTTTTGATAAAAGGAACATCAAAACAATGAAATCCCACTTGAATCTCCTTTTGATTCTTCAACCCCAAGTTGATGAGAAGAGATAGAAGTGTCACATTAGCAAAAATATGTTTGACACCAACCTTAAGCACTCTTCATTCAACCTTATCAAGTTTTAATAATTTCTAGGTGCTTTCGAACACTTTTTGAACTTTTTAAAATTGAAATTTGAAGGAAATTTGCAATAGCTCTCACTATTCTTTACATACTACCATGAAGTGAATGATAATCCTAGTCTTCCAATAGAGACTATATTAACCAAAAAGGAATCATGGCTTATCAGTAGATGCACTCTCAAAACAATTCTTTGAAGTATCATTTTGAGTAATTCTTCTCTTTGAAGAATTTTTTCTCATTAAAAAGGTACTTTGTTTTGATACTAGTTGAAATGTGCTTTAATAAAAGAGGTAAATGATTAGGAATAAAAACATAGACTTTTCAAAAAGTTTTTTAAAAATATAATTTAAAGTAACTATTTTAGGTTGCCTATTATACTCTAACAAAAATTTGTTAATACTTTTTTTGTAAATTTCAATTTTTTATGATATTTTAATTTTATTTAATTTTAAAAGAAAATTTAAATTAGGTAATTTAGAAATAATAAGAAAGTATAACAAGCTTTGATGATTTAGCTCAAATTGAAGCTTACATCAAGCCCATTCAAAGGACTAAAAAAATCAAACTAATAATTACAAGCACTTCACAAAGAGACAAAATTCATAATAGTATTATATAATAAAAGTGCTATAATAGCATTTCAATGAAAAGAGAAATGTAGAAAAAAATTGCAATAGCTCATTTCAATTTTGTGCTCATAGTAATCTTATATTTGATAAAATATTAAAAATTACATATATTGTGCTTTCACTTGAATGAAGGAATAAAAGAATAAAAAAATTAGCTTATTGAAGAACATAAGATAGTTGGACATCAAAGAATGTGGGACACAATCAATAGAAATAGTAATTAATACTTCTTTCAAAGACTTAAATTTTATAGCTTTGAACTAATAATCCAGTCTTTCACCAATTTCTTAATATTAAAAATTGTTAAATAAAATTAATTATACAACTAAAAATAGTTATCAAACATTCCTATATATTGTTAATGGCAGAATGATTCTAAATCAATAACTATTTGAAAAAAGCAATATACAATAAATAATAGGTTTGGGTGGCCCAATGCTACTCATAAAATGACTATAACAATTAATTGAATGTCATTGGGAATTTGAAAGTCTAGGATAGATCACGATAAATAAGAGTTGCATGATTGATTTTAATATATATTGTTAGATAAATAAGTTGTTTTTTGAATGTAAGGCAAATGATAGCTATTTGATTAATTTTAATCTAGCCTATTCATTTAAAAACTTATTTGATATAATCATGGTAATTGGTTTATGCATGATTGATTTTAATCAAGTTAATTATATTACAAGAATACAATAGTTAGATGGATTTATTTAAATATACATTGTTTAGAAATAGGATAAAATTTCAATAGTTAAAATTTTAAAATTGTATGACTAGGTGATTGGATTTGAAGCTATATATTTTTGAAAGGTGGAAGAAGGTTTGAATGTTTAACCACCAAAATTATTCGATCAAGCAATAGATTTGGATTAGTGTGTTATAGAGATGCAAATGAATTTTACATTGTTTAATGAGACAACAAACCCAAATAGTACACATCCATTTGCACATTTTTGAAGTGACATATGCAAAATGAACAAGAAAGTTTTTTCACAAGTTGTTTTTTTGCACATGAGATAGTTGCATATAGGCTTTACTTGTGCATATATACTCAGTCAAAAATATGAATTTTGCTATCCCTTTGCTCACTTCAAATATCATGACTCTTGCTTACTAATAAGCACATAACATACTTAAATGTAATTCTGTGATTAGATACTATATAGCATACGGGTTCAAGAATCATGCCTTAATTCTATACTTGGGAAAGTTTTAGCTTAGATTAGTTATAACAAGATTTTTTTACTTAATTTACTTTTTATATTTTTTGGAAAAAGGCCTCCAAAGACGAGATCAAGATAAGGTGATTTGTAAAATGATAAAAGTTTGGAGTCTTTTGTTTCTTAAGATAATTAATTCAAGTAAAAATTATACTCACGATGAAGTTGAAATTTTACACCTGTTAAAAATAATTTTATTCATTCTTAATATTTTAATTAAAAAAGAAAAATTTTTAAAATTAAATTCATTATAAATCTCTTAGAAATCTGTCACTTTAATGAAAACAATCTTCATATGATCTAATGTTTTCTCTTATGTGGGTTCTTTGATTGACATAAGCTTCAGCTATACAAAATCTAAAAATTCACTTAATAAAATTTTTTATAAATACTTAAGTGTTATTATTAAATAAAGTATAATAACTATATTAAACTCCATAACTATTATATTAAAGGGCATACAATTATTTGATTTATAGGCATATTTAAGTGAATACTTTGTGTCAACATGATTTCGATTCTCGTTGGTTTAACAATGTAGCTATGGTTAATTAAACTGCTTCAATTATAATAATTCACTATTATTTATCCATTTGTTTCAGTGTCTACTCTTGCCAACATCTTACATAAAGATTATGGGAAGTGCTGCCCCTCATCATTAGTAGGATGAAAGTAAACCCATGTGTCATATGAGTATTAAGTGTTTGGTATAGTCATTCAAAACCAAAGCACTATGTAGAAGACATGCTCTAGATGGAAAATTATTACACTTAGAGCTCTATCCATTAGGTCCAACTTGTTCAACCACTCTAAAGCAATGTCTCCAACATAATTTACTTTTCTTTAATTTTTAATTAACCTAGGAATCAACTAATTTATTTCTACAATAGAGTGATCTACTAGGCCTTGAGATGCATGTTATCAAACACTTCATAAAAAAGATTAATAAGTAATACAATTTTTTTTATCAATAAAATATTTTTTAAGAACCAAGTACTCAATTACTATGACCCATTATTATATGCTTACATATTACTTAATATTTATGCACACATTGACTGTCTAAATCATCTTCTAACTCAATCTACAAATCTAGACATATTTTTCACACTTGTGAATCATGTACTAATAGTTGTCATGCATCTCTTATTTTATAGATTAGTCTCGACAGGATTCATACTTCTTGTTTACGTCCAAGTAACTGAATTTTGTAAGGGAAGTAATGGTCTTCCACTATTTCATGCTTACATTATGTATCTCAAAATTTTATTAATTTAAATAAATTAGTAATTTTCATCTTTTTTTAGCTTTTTTTTTCAAATTTGTTATGCTTTACATGTTGAGAATATTTTTTCTTAGATATCTTCTAAGGTTTCAAGTACTCCAATATAATTAATGTTTTATTTATATTTGTAATTTTTAATATTTGTTATTTGTAACATTAGGCATGTTTAACTTGTAATACCATAAAAAGTTTTTCGATATTATGTTGTGTCAATAACTTATTTATTTCATTACAATAAATATCTTTTTTCATGTATTTACATTTTTTTAAGTAAAATAAGTTTTTTTCAGTTAATTAATTACTTTCATTTTTTCAATTCAAAGACTTCTTATTTTTAAGTAACTAATTACTGATACTCTCATTAATAGATTAAATGCATGATATTTAACATTTGCCTTTGCTAAATAATAAAATTTGTATTTAAAATTTTCATACCTGGTCAATGTTTGGTATATTTTTATTTAGTTAATTATTTATATTTGGTAAATTAATTTATATTATTTTCTTGCAATTTTTTGTAAAACTTTACTTGTTTCTTGAGAAAATTATTTCTTATTTTAATTTTCAAAAAAATTCTTTCATCATATATGTTTTTTTAACATTTATCAATGTTATATACAAAAATAATATTCCCTATTTTTAAATTATTGTAAGTGTTCTACATTTTTTCTCCACCAGGTTAACCTTAAATATATTTTTTATATTAATCTATTTTAATTTCATTTGAATTGATTTCACCTAAGTATGAATCTTTAAAATTTTTATTATCATAAAATTTTTAACAATTTAATTTTTTTATTACATTATGTAGTATGATTTCTGACAATTGTTAAGATGATATTCATAATATAATGTAAATTAGAAATGATTAACTTAAAATATAATATTTTAACACTTTTTATTTTTTTACATATGTTACAAATTATTTTAATTAGTTATTATGATGTTTTACATTGATATATTATAAATTGCAAAAATCTAGTTAAAAAAAAATTTCCTTATGAATAATGTAAACGATATGGATCATTTAAAAGTTTAATCATGAAGAATTTTATTTTTGGCAAACTTTAAATATTTATTTAGCAATAATGATTCTAACAGTTAATTACAGATATCATTACTTAATTAATTAACACTTTGAAAGGGTATCATTTTAGATCCTTCTTAATTTTGATATGTTTGCTATTTTACATTCTTTAGAAAATATATGAAAACTTTTTTAAAGATTTTTGTGTACTTAAATTTGAAAATACTTTAGAAACATTCCTTATTTTAATAATTTATCAAAATTATTTTATTTTCGTTATTTCAATCAAATTAAATTTTATTCAGGCATCAAAATGGAAGCTATCTAATTACAAGTAATCAAAAAGATTTTTTATTTTTTTTTCTCGATTTTGTTTGCATTTTTGAATATATTTTGACCATATTGTGATAATTGTTAAATTAGAATTGTAGAAGTGATCATATAATGACAAATTATGTTAATACTATAAAGTTTTTTTTATATTTTTATATCTGAGTAGTTGCAATTATGAAATTTTTAGGATATACAATTTATTTTTTTGAGTATAGTATCAGATGAAGTATTTTTCAAATTTTGCGAACTTTTATTTAAATATTAGAAAGGTTTAGAATTAAAAGTAAGTTTATGTTTGATTATGTCTTAAAATATGTTTAATGTATAACTAATTTGACAATGTAATAAGAATTTATATTATTTGTCCATTTTGATGTTCCTTTCAAAAATATGACATTTGTTACTACTATACTTCAAGGACCAATTTTCTCAAGTAGCACACATTGTTTTTATATTGTAAGTGTATTGTGGGTTACGTTTACTCACTTCTCATTTTAATTTTGTAAAATTAAAGCTTTTAATCACATGGTACATAGACAAAGTTAAATATCTTAAATGAGAAATTATGTTTGCTTTTTTCTTTTTTTTTGCCTTTCATATTTTTTATTTATATCTCACACTTTGTTTGAATTATTTCTTTATATAAAGTTTAATTATAATTTGATAAAAAAATATTATTTTTATAGTCAAAATTTAATAAATATGAGATGTAAACTACATAAAATATTTAAGATAATTAAAATGTTTCTTATTTTCCAACTAACAACACATCTATACGAAACTCCTTTCATAATAATGTGAGCTTCGTAAGTATGCCGGTATAACAAAATATAAGTGTTAAAATTAAAGGGACTTTAAGAAAAATTGTTACATAGTGCTTGAATAAGAAATAAAGATTATTGCTGATTAGAAATGTTCACAATATATGTATCATATATCCAAGATAAGTTGATATAACGTTCAAAATTAATGAAATATGAAAATGTAAAAAATAAAAAATATTAAAAAAATAAAAAAATAAACACATTAAAAAAATAAATATTTAAAAAATTTACAAAATATTATTTCATTAAATTTTGTAAGAAGGTTCATTTTATGATATAATTCCAATAAAAAAAATTTATGAATAAAAAATGAACGTAAAAAATATTACAAAATATAATAAATGCACAAGCTATAAAAAATAAGAGTTTATAGTCAATAGGAATATTTAATTTTATAAAATATTTAAAAATTATAACTAAATTTAGGTTATGTTAACTGAGAGTAATTTATAATTAATATATATCATTACAAATAAAAAAAGAAAATAACTTTAGAGGAACTTAGAATGGTATGCGAAGGTGGTTCGTGATACATCACCATGCAAACCAAAGATCAAAGTTAAATTTGTTACCATAAATACTTATTTAATACTATAATCAGACAATTTAGTCATGTTAGCTATCCTAAAGAAAATATGATAGGTATGGTGATAATCATTCTTAAAATTTATTATATGTTTTGTTAAAGATGACCTTAGCATCCTCTAGTTTCGAGAACCTTAGGCTACTTATTTACATGTTATCTCATAAATTTTTAACATTTTTTATTTCAAATAGATTTTTTATATAGTTTATTTCTAGGTAATTTGTTTGAGCTTATTATGACAATTATTTACTAATTAAAATATACTTTTTAACACATAAAAATATTGTTATGATTGTGATTATCTCTATGTTTTAAATTTTAAAAAAAATTAATTTGCTAAAAGAAGTCAGCATAAGTAGACTATTATCGACAATTCTTTAGGACACATAAAAATTTTAAATATTTTCACAATTTTACTTTTGTTTTACACTTATCCAACTCATTTTTTATTTATTTACATGTTAAAGTTATAAACAATATTTTGATTATATAATACTATCTAAGTTTTAATAACTCATATAAGATAATTACTTTAAGGATAAGGGAATGATTTTCATTTGCTATCTATCTATATTTCTTATTTGCTATTATATTAAAATTTGTATTAATTATTAAATTTTATGAAGTTATTTTTTTCTTAGTAACTTTGTAACTCATTGATAGATAATTTTTTTTTGTAAATTTTTAGATCAAATAGTTTATATTATATGTGATATTCTACAATCTTAAGATTTTTTATATGTTTTGAATTATAAAAAGGTTTTTATTATTGACAACAATATTATTTTCATAAAATATTAAAGATTTTTTTTATACTGAATTGTATATATCAACATTTAAAATGCTTAATTTTTTTAATTTATTTTCTATTTATGGATTATATTTTTTATCTTTTATGTCAATTTTACTATTTGCTATTTTTTTATTTTAGATATTATTTTTTAAAATTTCATTAAAATAACCATTTTAAAATTTTTTTAAAATGATAATTTCTATTCTCAACACATTACATCAATGTGCAAAATTACAAGAACCTTTTTTGTTAATATATCAGATATTAAAAAATTTCTTGTAAATGTAAACTTTTATATATAATGTACAAACAAATTTAAAGTGTTATGGTCACTAAATCTTTGTTTATATGGGCATTACTTTGATTAATTTCAGCCTTTTTTTAAATAATCAGATTTTTAATTTTTGTTTTTGAATTTTTAAAATATTTATTTATGGTTGAGATTTCTAAATTATATAATTTTTTTTATGAAAAATATTGTAAAATTTTTTTTTATTTAGATTAGAACATCAACAATTGATTTGCAATAACAATGTTATCCAATCAAAAAAAGTCTCAAAGAATTTAGTTTTGCTACATTAAACGCATATTTTTAAATAGTTTTTAATGTTGTTGGTTAATGTATTGGAGTGTTCAAAATTTATTTATTTGTTACCATTGTATTTTTTTGTGATTTTTAAATTTGTATATTATTGGTAATTGTTGGCTTGTTTATGATATTTAATATATCACTATGTTAATCCATGAAAATATTAACATATTAATTAAAATCTTAGATGCCTTATTTCTATAATAATTATTATTTTGTCAATTATTTGAAAATTTTAATATGCTAACTTATTTCTTGAGATTATAACAATAAAGAAAATTTGGAATATTTAAAATATCGTGTATTGCTCCACATTTTAAACTAATTATTTTTTATTTTATTAACTAGTAATAATACATTTTTAGTCATTGTACCTTTAAGATTACCATATTTTGGATAGTGTGACATAATTTTCAAAATTGTAAATAATCTCTTACATTGATGTTTTTTTTAATTTAATAAATTTATTTAAACTAAGCAATTTGTAATTTCTTTCATAAAAAAATAAGTTTCCTAAATTTTTTATTTTTTTATATACTTTTTTAAATTTTTTATTCAATAATTTAAAAATTTTAATTATAAAGTTCAATAAAATTCTTAACACAACATTTCTAACGTTAAACATAAGTAAAATACTAGTAAAAACTTGAGAATAAGTGTTGCACAACATTCCACTATGTAGAGTTTTAGGAAACAAACATTTGAACATTATATTTTATAAATATAAAATTTTAAAAAAGAATTTATGTATACTTTGAAAAAATGATAATATATTATAATTAGTTTAAAGAAAAAAAATATCATTTTAGTAACAAATCACACAAAAGATTTAAAGACTTTGTAAATATTGTAGCAAAATATTTTCATACATCTTTTGTGCTCTAGCAAGCATTATAAAAATAATATTTTTATTGAATAAATAAATAATTAAGAGAAAAAAATATTAAAGCTATTTAAAAGTACGAGCATTAGATAAAAAGGAGTTAAGTGTATAAAATCTATAATATTACAAGATTATAAATAGATTTATGATAGGAAATAAGTCCTAAAAGTTAAAATGTAATAAAAATGTTTTTGTTATACTAGCAAAAAAATAAATTGTCAACAAAAAATTGTTAATAAGATATTACAAACAAAAGTGGGATTAATATGTTTCTTTTTAGTGATTAAAAGGTACGACAAATAGGACGTTAAAATTATAAAATGTAATTTGTTGAAATTATTTCAAAATATGCACTAATGGTATAAAATACACCTAACATTTTAAAGTATAGTCTAATTTTTTACTATTTCAATTTTAATTTTTTAACTTATAATAATATATTGTGAATCATTGTAATATAAAACCATTTTTTACATAATATGATAAAATCTTTAAAATTCTAAAAAGTCTATTCCATTATTTTTTTTCTTATTTGAAATATTTTTTTAAACTAAATTAGTTTAAAATTTCTTGCCCAAAAGATATAACTTTTTTTTAAAAAAAATTATATTTTTATTTGATAATTATAAAACTAATGACAAAGAAAAAAAAATATTAGCATAAAAGTTTTGACATTAAACGATGGTAAATTAATTACTAAAAAATATGGAGTACATTCTTTACATAATAATCAATTATATACAATATTTAAATAATAAATAAAAATTCAACTTCATTGACATCAAATATTTTAAATATTTAAATTATTCATATTAAATATTTTAAAAAAATTGTTGTATCATTCAAAAAATTTAAAATATCACAATCATTATGGAAACTTTTAAAACAAATACAACATAATCATAATAACAAATAACAAAAAAAATTAGAAATTATCTTTTACATTTCATTAATAAACAAGCATGATTTTATATCTATAATGTTCTAGCAAATATTGTAAAATATTGTTTTGGATTAAAAAAAGAAAATGATTAACAACATAAAATACTTGAACTATTCAAAAGAATGGCAATTATCATAACAGGAACTTAAATGCATAAAATATAAAATTTCTTGAGATAACAAAAATTTACATCAACAAATAACTCTCAATTTTAAAATATAATGAATAAGGTTTTGTTATACTAATAAAAATATAAATAGCTAATAATAAATGATTAATAAGATATTTCAAATAAAAATGGGATAAATATCTTTATTTTAAATGATCAAATGATTAAAAAAACAATTACAATCTTAAATCATTTTTTCAGAATCTTATTCAAGTAGTTAACATAATTTAAGAGTAGACACTAATAGAAAAAAATGCACTATAAATCAAAAGAAACTGCCACCTACTATAAAGATGAGCCCCTATCCATCATATATAACAATGATAATTCACATAGGATGATGATCTTTAATTTACCTTAACTATTTGTTTTTTCATATACCACTTCTTAGACTTTTGGATTTTTATTTAAATTTATTTATTTGCTTTTCTTTACTAAAAATTATGTACACCTTCTATAGTCATAACTTTTAGCATTCTAAATATTAACTATATTACAATTATTTGTATATTTGCTTTAATTTTAACATCTTTTTTTTACATTGTGGATGTTTTTAGCATATAGTAAGAAGAGATTTATCATTTATGTGTTATGTAAACAATTTATATTTTTTTAATTTATTAATATTTTTTAATTTTGATGAAAATTTTTAAGTTTTAATATATGTTTACATGTTGTATTTATGTAAATAATTTATATTTATTAAGTTTATTAATATTTTATTATACTGATTCTATGTTTTAAGTTTTAATATATTTTTACATGTCATATTTACTTTTTAATAAAATTATTTTCAAGAATTATAATTTTTAAGTTATGTTTTTTAGTTTATGAAAATTTTCTTATTTTGTAAATACCAACAAAACATTATAGTTTTTTGTTGTTACACAATATTAAATATTTTTAATATTTACATAAAAGACATTTTTTGTTTTTCTCAAAATTTTTAAATGTGAAAACATTTTTGTTATTATGAGAGCTTTATATATTTGATCTCCTGTGTTATTTTTTATTTAGCAATGACATATCTTGAGTATCCTAAAAATTATTCATTAAAAAATTAAAATTTATTTCATGGTAAACACTAAAAGATTTCTTTTGTTAAAAAAAATTCAATAAAAAACAAATTGATATTGTATAGTAAGATGATTTGACAAATAAACCTATCACAAAATAATAAATATTCAAAAACATCAAATATATATTATGATAAAACATATATTTTAAAAAATACTATAAATAAAAATTTTTAGAGAGTTGTTTTGTAAATATCGATAATTCTTAAAACAATTGCATAATTTATTGTGATGTAAATCTAGCACACAACTTTTCAAAATTAAAAGTATTAAAACATAGAAATAAACTTAACTTAAAGTAAAGTATTATAAACTCAAAAGATAAGACTATTTTATCTATTTTAAAAAAATGTTTACAATAATACAACTATGACAAATTTCTTATTGCATATAAAATGGACAGAAAGAAATTTATAACAACAATTTTGCATTATTTTTAATATGTGATTACGTTGTTAAGTATTTTTTCTCTAAAACAAATTTTATTTTTGATCTTTTTTTAATATTTACTATAATCCTTAAATACATAATTTAATTATAAAATATTATAAAAAATGAAAATTATAAATAATGTTATTTTCTTTTTTCTAGTATTATATTTATTTTTTATTTTTTAAATGTTTAATAACATATTTGTCAAGAATTAGTTTTTAATATTATAAATATTCTATTATTGAAATTATTTACTTGATTTTTATCATGTTTTAGTTTTACTTAAAATCGAACCTTTTAACTTTATTTTCATTACTATTATAAAAGAATTTAAATTCATAAATAATATTGTATAACTGCTAATTAAATTCTCTTAAAAATTCCATTAATTTTGTAGCAAAAATAGGAAATTACAAAAAGCATATGTACAACAAAAAATTAATGTAGTTATTAGTTTGTAACAATATAGCAATGGACATAAATTATCAAAAATAAATTGAGTAATGAAAAATTCATTTTGAAGCAAATATTAAAAAAAAATAATAATGAATAAGTAAAAGTAATTGTTAAAATAAAACATTTAAAATAATAAAAAATTAGGAAG
This sequence comes from Vanilla planifolia, assembly GCA_023846275.1. Lineage (NCBI taxonomy): Eukaryota > Viridiplantae > Streptophyta > Magnoliopsida > Asparagales > Orchidaceae > Vanilla > Vanilla planifolia. Next base: position 2,687,135 of record JAIUJO010000026.1, on the reverse strand, counting down.
GAAATATCTATTTTATATTTTCAATATCATAAAATATTTAACATTTGAGATATTTAAAGAAAAATATTCTCAATACCGAAATTCATATGTTAAATTAAAGAGGAAATTGCTTATTAATAATGCATTCTACATGCATTCTCCAACGAAGTGGTATTATTTATTTCTTTGCCTGCATACACATTTTATTTACTTGTTATTCATTTTAGAATGTTAATTAATTTTATGATATTTTTTATCAAAATTATTTAGTAATTACATTATGAAAAAAGTTTTTAACATTTTTAGTATTCCATTATGCTATCGGATAATTGTATATTTAAAATTTTAACCACTTAAGTATTATTATAATGTGAAGTTTTACTAAATTAAGATATTTAAAAATATTTTTGTTAATCTATTATGTAAATATACAAAATAATTTATACAAGTTCATTATATTGGTGCCACGATTTTTCTTATTCTTTTAAACTATTTATATGCACGTAATGTAATTGCTCTTAACTTAATTATTCAAATATGTCTAAATATTTCAGATCTTTCTTGATAACTTTATCTATTTTTATTCTTTATGCTACTTTCCTTGTACTTGCATATTTTGTTAATATATTAATATAATAAATATTTATTATAGCATTTTATTAAATTTTTTAATTTGTATTATGGAAAGTTACAAGTGTTGGTCAACATTCTAAAAAATTCCTAAATTAACCACAATTTTGAAAGAAAATTCATTAATTAAATAAATATCATTTACCTAGAGTAAGATGTATATCTTTTAAATTAACAAATTATTATATACTAGAGAACCAAAAATTATTTCATAATTTCATATTGAGTATTTTTTATAAAATATTTATATGGCATGATAAAAAAAAGTTGTGCTATTCCAAACTTGGAAACAAGCAAACATAAAGGAAAAAGTGAAGTAAAAGTATATGAAATAATACAATTTTAAAGCATTAAAAATATTCAAAATATTACATTGATAAGAAATGATAAGAAGAAATGTTTTATACAATAGTAATAGTATAAAATTTTTGAAAGGAAAAAAATGAAAAAAATATTATAGAATACATATAATTTTTAAACAATGTTGACAAATTTAAATTAAAAAATAAAAACCTTAGAATAATAAATAAAATTAAAAATACTAAAAAAATTGCAAAATATTAGTAACAATATCTCTCCAATTAAAATAATACAAATGTATTTTTGTAAATAAAAATGCCAGGTTCTTTTATTACGCAATGGATAAAAAATATATAACAATAAAAGGAAACATTGTCAAAGTCAACATACATGATGGATCAAATGTAACATATTACTAATAATACAAAAAAAAATTTAATCTACAAAACAAAACTTGTTGTCCAAATTCTCTAATTGGAAATGTTCATTATGATTCAGTAAGAGTAAAGAAAAAAATATGCTCACAAGCACATAAGTTGTCCATATATCCACCATTAGTTTTATAGTTCTTTAGAAGAAGTGTTGTACCAATATAATGCATGCCCACACAACAAACTCATTATGCACTTGAGAACATTACATTATGAAAACATTTTCCAATAAATATTTTTTGCACATAGCTTTAAATATGTTGAGCATTCCCTTATGTTATTTAATTTTATTATTCTTATAAATTTTAATTTTTTTTAATTTCTTATGCAATGTTTTTACCATTATTATGAAATTCTAGTTATGCTTTGTGAATAGTTTAAATATTTTAAGTAGTTTATAACAATAATAATGTCTTTTATTTAGGTTTCAAAAATTTCTACTACGCTCACCATTCTAATACTTTTGTGGTTGATTGTCAAAAAAATTAACTATACTTTTTTTGAAGAATTGACTTTTTTACTTACAATAACTCATTTATGGTATTTTTTATTATATTTAAACTCTTCAATGGCACACCTTATCTTTGTTTTGTAGGTCTATAATTGTGGTTGCCTTGCTTTTACAAATTTGTTATTAAAAAAATTCAAATGTTATATTCTTTGATTTCTCCTTATGTGGAAAACCTATCTATGACAATAAGATCTAATAGGTCTAATTAAATGATAAATCAAAGTCAAGAATTAGTTCAAAATCAAAGACAAAATATAAATTAAGATCCTAAGTTTGCAATGTTCCACTCAATAATACAACTCATCAACATGGTTAGACAAATCCTCTAAAATAAACAATATGAACAAAATCTTAGATGAAAAAAGGATAATAGGAGAAGAAGAGATATACTAATGATTTAAAAGAAAAAACTTAGAAGACATAGGAACAACGAAAGACATGATAATCCTTCTAATAAATTTGACTATGATATCCATAAGAGATAATAGGATAATATAAGAAAAAATGAACCTTCTAATGAGTTAGATTAAAATAATGATTAAGATATATTTAGTAAAGAAGAAAGACCTAAGAGACATCAAAATTAGAGCATAGCCCTAACGTGGAACTATATATCCTAACTTTTGATGGTAATTTTGATCTTAAGGATTATATTAATTGATAGACTGATATTAATAATTAGTTTGACTAGCATCAATTGTGTGAGCAAAAAATATAAATTTATTAATTCTAACTTAATGTATTGCCCATAAGTTCCTTAGAAATTAAGAGCAATAATATACTAAAAATGATGAAGGGGTACCCTAAACTTGAAGAAATCTTAAGGTTAGGTCGTATAATTAGTTTATTCAAATAATCTATATATCAAAATGAAAGATAAATAACAAAGGTTATTCTTATATGATAGATAAATTAGAGGAAGACAATCGCATAGTTTGAAATTTTGAAAAATTTAGACTTTATATTTTAAGAAATATGACAACCCAGTTTCTTAGAAGTCTCAGACCCCTATTTCTCAACCACTCACTCTCGCACTTCATCTACCCCATCTACCATAGTTTCTAAAGCTCACAAACCTACATTACCATCCACTTTTCTACACACTTCTTTAACTTAACCAACATAATTTGGAATAGCCTATTTTAAGTGCCACGAAACATGACATAGAGCTGCAAACAATCCAAAGAGATCTATGACTATGAACCTAGAAGGTGCTAATTAATATGAAGATTTAAAACAGGAAGAAAAAATAATAACTAAAGAGAAACCTAAAAAAGAGTTAGAAAACATGAAAAATTTCATATGATATGCACCTTTATAGCCCCATAATCGCAACACGACTGAAAGTTCACCAATATCTTTAACACCAGCACAAAAATTAAAGAACAACCATTTTGGATTATTATCAATAGTGGCAATTGTAATAATGTTATATTTCTTATTACTATTAAAAAAAGAGCTTCTTTAATGAAACATTCAAACCCCTACTTTGTGTCATTAATAGATAAAATCCCTATCCTATTAAGCAACAATTTATGTGTCATTTGACTTTTGCTCAGCGTGCATTGAGCTGTTACCCATTAATCCCCGCAAAGACCCACACTAACCAACAAGTCCCATCAACCCATTCTATTCTACCTAACTCGTGCCTGCCTAAAAATTGCGCCAACTTCTCTATCATGTGTCGCTCGTCTTACCATAGTGCCACCCACCATTTCATCGCTCACTGTTGCCATCACTCAAAATGCATAGTTAGTTTTGGAATTTTCTAAGTTAATTGATTTTTTAACTTTTGTTTTTTAATTTTTTTTAAAAAATTTTATTGATTAAATTTTGAGATCTTTATAAATTGAGACATTCACAAAACTATAAGGGCATAAAATTATGAAATAAAAATAATTTTTCTTATATTCTTCAACTTTAATGAACAAATTGTGTGTACCCAATTATTTAAAGAGATTCAAACTTCACTTGTGAGAGACAATGATCAATGGTGAGAGACTTTCCATCGAGGGAGTTGGTAGCCAAATCACTTGTGAGAGACATGGATCGAAATTAACAAACCTTCTACTAGGACATTCAATAACTAAGGAAATTCTTGCTTTCAGTAATACTCCAAGCTTTATTATTATGTCAAATCACCACTAAGTCACCCTTTTACCACTTTGGTACTCGAAATGCTAATACCTACAAAATTAAAAGACATCATCACCAAAATGATGTGCCTTTTTATGACTTTTTATATTCTTGGTAATAATCTATAGTTAGGGTTATTTTTTTATTAAAGTCCTTCACAAAGATTTTTTAATTAAAATCTATATTTAATATATATGAAATTAAATATCAAAAAAATTACTTTACAGGAGATAATACTTAATGCTTATGATGTTACCATGTACTCACTTTAAAAATCTACACAATTTTGAAATGCTAATCTTTTAATAATTCTAAAATAACACACATGGTACTTAACTCAAATTAATACATACTTTCTTTTGGTATTCCTTAACAACCTATTAAGTATCTTCAATATTGTAGATCACAATTTAGATCCTAGTAGAAGTTTAAATCTATAGTACATCAATAATATAAAATACTTATAATTCCATCATTTAATTATAGTTTATATTTTTTTAATTATTTTGCACAATAATTCTTGTGTAAAAATATCTTCTGTTTTTTAGTAGAAAAATTAAAATTTTTTTTATTAATTCTCATATTTCTTTATCAATAAATATTAAATACGTTGCCATCCTGATCTTTTCCTAAAGATAAGACTTCTTAAAAAAGTGTGGTGGTCTATTAGAAGATGCACATTCACCAAAACTTATTAAAATATTAATTTGAGTTATCAATCAATTAAAAAATTTCTTCTTCCAAGAAATAAATTTTTTTCTAACACTAATTTTATTGTCTTTCGCAAGAAGTGGACAAATTATTAAGAATAAAAGTTTTGGATCCAAATAGAACATTTAAAGAAAACGCTTTGAAGTAATATTTTAATAAATTAAAGCACATTTTTAAAAGTGATTTTGAGCAAATTTTAATTTTATTTTTCAACCCATTGAGCTTCTTTTAATAATAAAGTTTTAAAAAACTTGTGAAAAAGAAAAATTAACAGAAATATAAAATGTACACAAGCACTTTTTTGGTAACTCGACCTAAAATCAATTCGATGTCTTCCCTTCATAAAAATTAGGCAAAACCACAACTTATATAATTCATTTTACCAAAAAATGAGAAGACCAAATCTTATAACTAAATAATAAAAATTTGTTACTACAACATTTAAATGAAAAAAAGTAGCAATAAAATAAAATTATTTTGTAACACAAAAATTAAATTTTATATAAATAAAAATCTTATGATTGATGAATGCCTAAAGAGGCATAACTATTTTTTTTAAGTCAATTAAAAATAAAGACAATGTAAAACTTAGTGTATTTTAGAAGAAAGTAGAGATTATTAGTTTAATGAGTAAAGAACGCAACATAATAAAGAAACAAAGAAAAATAACTATAAATGGCATGTATGTCCTGATTTGAAATGTTTGTTTCAGATATTGTAAAACTTTTCTTAGTCAAGTGTGTTCAATAATTCGCATATTTATAGGCATTATTTAAACAACACTTGCTAAACTATCCAATTTATTGTCATTAATTTAAGCAAAAAGTCCATCATGTAATATTAGTTAATTAGAAAATTCCCAATGGCTTGAACTAATTGTTAAAAGAGCTATTGCATTAGAGCTTGCTGATTGAAAGGCTCCTTGAACATTGGATCTTCAAAACTTCTCGATTTAATAAACATGATTGGATAAAGGCTTTTTTGAAATTAGGATTTGATTTGGACCATTTGATGGAATTGATATTTGACATCATGATTTAGTTCATACGTGCAAACAAAACATCGACTTGGACATCACAAAATTATGTGATTAGATGGTGGACTAAAATAAGTGTTTCAAAAAGGCAAATGGCATTGGGATTATTTGACCATGGTATTGTTCAATTTGATTATAGAAATAAATTTATCAATTTTGATTACATTTTTGTGAAATTGGTATAAATTTTAGGGCCACATTAAATGAATGATGGATTATTATGCCTTTATGTGAGTTATCCTACACTACGAATTTTGTATATTTTTTGGGGATGCCTATCCCATGCTTTGCTTCAAAATTAGATCTATTCAAATTCTTGTGTTATGAATCAACCGAAAAGTGTTCAATAATTTTTGGAGTTATTTTCTTGGCACTTTAAGTGTAGTTATGCAAATTTTGGCATTATGTTTTAACCAAAGACTTTTTGTTCTTATTAAAAATAAGTTTTTCTAATTCACTATTTTAATTAAATTATTATTTTTTACTAGTTAATTATCATAATTAAAATGTACTTATTTTCAATAACTTATTGAAAAGGGTTTTCCAAATATATGATCAAGAATAAAACAATTATTTCAACAATCAAGATAACATCTTGACTTTTAGAATCCTAAAAATTTTCTAAAAAAATTATTTTAAATACATATAATTTTTGCACCTTTTATGAATGATTTTAGTTAAGTTTAACAATCTAATTAAAATAAAATTGAGATATCTAAAATGAAATTTAAAATATAATCTTTTGCTATTTATAACTCTAATCGAGATAATTTTGATGATATTTTATCTCATTTTTTTCTTTTTTAAATTCCCTCTATGACATTAACATCAATTATTTAAAATCTAAAAATTCATTCTAACAATTTTACTAATAATTCATTGAGTTTGTTATCATCATACAACGCACCAAGATTAAGGGGCAATAATATAATAAACTATCCAATACTCTGTGAAATAATTATCAAACTATCAACTATCATTTGATAATGATATTTTCTCTTTATTTCTTTTTTTTCATAAAGAATTGTCGAAACTATGTTGACAAATACAAGAATTTACGAGATTTTTGTGTGAATATGGGATAAGATTTGATCAAGTTTTTAGTAGTCATTGCCTTCCTTATCTCTTTTTCCCAAATGTATCCAAAAATTGATGTCTTGCTTGAAAATTATTTAGTGTGGAGTAAAAGATGTATCTTTCTTCAAAAACATAATAAGTATTTTTTTTATCTTAATCATTATGAAAGGAAAATGGCACTATGGTTTATTTCTATATACCTTTTGTTAATGTCCACAAATGACTTGTTTTTTATAATGAATAAACATTACTATATTGATATACTAGCACATGTTACACATTAGTTAGCCTATACATAAAGGATTTGGTTTTTATTCTACATATTGGTCACTTTGTACTAAAATCAGACTCATATTAGAATATTCACATTATGTAGAGTATTTTAACTCTCTAGTTAATAATAGTCTACAAATATATAAACATAAGGTCTCCAAAACATGTACGCATGGATTAACAAATTACTCATCAAATTTGAATTTTCCATTAAAGCGATTTGTAAATTTTTTATAGTACCACTTGTGAATATTCTACTTTTTTGAAAAGTTCTTGATGTTATCTGCATACATGGTTCCCCAATTGAATAAGCCACAATAATGCTTACAACTTCTCCTAACTCAACAAAGTCCCCATGAATGGGGCTCCAATCGAATCAAAATTGACTGATCTAACACATATCTTTTGCATGTAAAAGGGGTCATAAAATGTATTAGATGTATTCAAAATGTTATTGATTAATTGACAACCTCAATTCCAATATTTTCATTTTAGGCAGTAGTTCATCAAGAACTGATATATGTTTTATCTCCTAACACATAGCCCATTAGTGTTTGAACAAAAATTTGCTCTTTCATCCAATTTTAAGGACTCATGGATATACTTTGAATAGTACAATTCATTCTATGTAAATAACATATTAAAGTACTTCAAAAGTCTACGTTTGAGATATCGATCATATAAAGTTCATATCATGGTTTATACAATTCCTTTATAAGCTCTACAACAAGAAATTATATATTCTATCAAGGATAGCCCATCATGTAAATTTGTTTAATGGGAAAACAAATCATTTGTAGTTGAGGATCTAACATTAATCCTTATATACCTATCAATTTATGTACTTAAGATGCATTTGCTCTAACTCTTGAAAAGGATATTAAGTGGACTATCTTAAAGGGATCAATAATAAAAAAGTAAGGATTCATTTTTGTTCTCTAATATTCACATATAACATACAACTTCTCAATATATTGACATAAGTATTTAACAACTTGTACAATCTCATAATGATATTTTTCTATCAAATAAAACATTTTTGTTCAGTATTTTGAACTAACCAAATCTTTGTAAGGATAGTCAAATGAACATCAATTCCTAATTGATTAGATGTAGCAGTAGCTCATTAGAAACCTAAAGTTATCAATTGAACAAAGATAGGTTATGTATATTCCATTATAAAATGATATTTTAATCTACTAACAAATCTTTTCGTAGTAGTTTAATATGTGACCCTATTTTGGAAGGCCAAATGTGCCATTCTACCATAATGACTTCCCTATTCTGCTAAGTCAATCTTTGTTCCCTCAAAACTTAAATGGAAATTTAAATTCCAACAAGTATGGGCATCATGAATAGAAATTCATTTATAAATGCTTTGTAGTTTTTTATTTTTAAGTTAGATAGATTATAAGTAGACCGAGCAAAAACCGTATACCCTATATCGCTTTGTCTACCTCTGAATAGAATGGGTGACCAATAGTCATTTATATGTATATAAAACTAGATTCGCCCTTATACTTCTTACTATTTGATTATGCATATAAATCTTATTAGGATGACAAAAGATTCATATTCAAGTTCATTGGCCCTTTTCTCAAGCTAACTATGCATTGATCTTGTATCCACTAGAGCCAAAAATGACTATTCAAATGGATTTCAATTTTATTGATAAACTCCAAGTGCACCATAAGAACTAGAAAAGTACGGCTCTTTCTGCCTTGTATATAGATTGTCTTTATTATCAACTGTGCCCCTCGTATCACTTGTACAGCACTCATTATATTGATTATAACAATTTGGACTTATACCTTAAGGATTCCCAATCAATAATATATAGAGTCAAAAAGCATATATTTAGTTGGTACACAAAAAAAATCCCCAATAGTTGGAAAATAGGGATTCATCTTAGATAATATAGGCAAATGATCTTCTAATTGAGCTTCTAAAGGTAAAGGTACATATAGATCCATTTGATCCCCATTAAAGTCTACATTGAAGCCAATACAAACTAATTGGTGTAAACAAATAGCATGTGTCTCCACTAAAACTGGTTGCAATGCCCATATGTCAAATATATGTTGGGTGCTCTATTCAACAAAACAGGACACATCTACAAAACTTCATATGGTATTTCCCACTCAATGTTCTTTTTCTTGAATTTTTCTTTTTGCAATAGCAATGTGAGAATCGATGTCTGATTAAACCATGAATTAGAAATATTTGGAAGAGCACTATTGCTATTTCTTAGAGTAGCTCAAATTAATGAATCTACCAATTTACCAAGCAATATCATGAAATCTTTCATCTTTAGCTTTAATTATTTCAGAAAATGACTTGTAAAGCCTATTAAGACAATCCCTCATTGGTTTTCCATGGATCTTATTATCAAGAAGTGCATCCATGGCTGCTTATACCAATCTCCCCCAACACATTACTAAGTCCCCAGAAGGAATTCTACATGTAACAAATAGCTCAACAAGAGTATTGTTTCGATAGATGACACTTCTATATAGTTCCTTAAGATTCAAACTCATTGATTTACCCCTATCTATTTGAATGATTTGCTTTGACTTAGAAGGGGAAATTGTTAAAGGGAACAAAACCTTCTATTTTAGTTCTATATTATTTTGAAAAACATATTGAACTAAATCAAGGCAACTAGCCAAAAAATCATGTCTTCTTCTTTTTTTCTTCCTATTCATATTCACTTCTAGCATGTTCTTTGTTTATTAATTACTTCCATTTTACCAATGAATTATTTATAACAATTTGCTAATCAAAATTGGTTGATTGCTATCCAATAACATTAGACCCCATTATGATTTCTTAATTTTAAAATTTCTTAAAATCTTGAGTTATGACAGGGATGGTGTAATTCCAAAATTGTATTTCATATTGGAATGAATATGATAATCATAAGAAAGTAGGTTTTTTAGTTATGGGGCTAGCGAAACAAATTGGGATAGGTTCCTATTAGATTCCTATCATAGAACACAAACACACACACACACACAATCATATGTGAAAGTTTCTTCCCATTAGGCTCACGATGTTACACTAAATAAATAAAAGGATTATTCTTGTTTCTCAACTTTTTTATGAGACATGCAAAAAGCTACACCTGACAAAAGTTATGAGCAAAGGCCATCCTTTCGTTGACTCATTGTTGTTTTTTTCCTTTTTTCTCTACTTCTTTAATTTTTTACTCTTTTATGGTTCTTACATTTTTACCAAAAAATGGGAATGTGAAATTATGAGTAGTCTACATCGAATGAAATGATTAATTGCATCAAAGAGATATCTTGTAAATGATTTCTTTATTAATATTTTCTTGTTATGCTTGACATTTTTTGGCCCAAATTAACTCTGATCATTATGTGATAGTGTTGCTTGAATCATGTTTGTGGTATATAGGATAACAACCTCACCAATGTGGAATTTATAAATCCACAAAAAATTATATTTTTTTCATGAGCTTCTTGTTTCTCCTTTCAAGACCATGGATCAAATATTCATTTGATGTATTTAATGGATAATTCTGAGCTTCGTGTTTCTCCTTCCCAAACTCATGTTAGAGCTACAATATCGTAAGTAAGTTGAAAAGGATGATAGTTTCTTAGTCGGAGTCTATCAAATCATACATCGCAATATACAAGATTTTCAAATCCATAGATTCATAATATAACTAGGAAGACATTTCTAGTGGCACACATGAGTCATTAAGGATGTGAGTTTTATTTATCCATTTGTGCCTTCTTATCTGAGAATAAACAAAGTGCACCCTTATTCTTAACAAGATTTTCGTTCTCTTGTTTTACCCTCAATTGCTTGTTAATTACTGAAAGAACAAATCCCAATTTTTATGAGTCTAAAAACTTATTTAACAAAATACTCTTTCTTTCTCTGGTTTTTTGGACTCATAATGAGATGTATATGACTTTTTCACCTATCAAGCTATCTATTTAATAGGTAGAACTTTACTTACCTAAGCCCTAATTTATTGAAGGGAAATTTATCCAATTAGAAGTTGTTGATGTTGATATTAATTTATCATAGAAAATAGAATAGAAATTTTTATTAATGTATTAATTTAGATCAATGTTGAATCCTTTTTGTCTTGATGTTATTTTAAGATATTGTTAAATTATTTAGTTAGAAGGCAAAAAATCAATGTTCTTAAATTAGTAATCAAAAGATTTCTAGAGCACCCTTTGGTTTAGGTTCTATTCCTCCCATTATCATAGAACTAAATACTTCTTTATGAGCTCTAATATGACTTGGTTTATAAGTAAGAATCTTTTATAAAATATGAGGAAAAAAAATCCTTATAAAGCCTAAACTCCTGCTCACTACTTAAGTCCCTCTAATGGTTTGTTGTGTAATAAATTAGTCAACTATTTTTTAAAGTAATTGTTTGGTTATTACTTCAATATAAGAATTAATTAAACGTGTCATATAATAAAAAAAATATTGTTCATATATAGAGAATTAATTAGCATGATTTCTATCATTCACAAAAATTGGTAAATGTCATATTGATTTGTCTATCAATTCATGCCAATATAAACAATCTACATTTTTTAGCTAAACTTTTGTTGTTATATAGCCTTGATACAAATGTAGAAATAAATTATCAAACTATTAGGGGAGAAGAATGACATCAAGAGTCTAGTATTCAAGAATACATAATGTAGCAAAAAAATGGTGATCAAAATTAATTTAGAGGTACATTATAGCTATGTAAAACAAAAGTCTTGATTATAAGAAAAGAAACAATAAAAATTAATGTGCATTCCAGCTATCATTATAATACTTAATAACATTCGATGCTTTTTTTCATTGTAATTGTTTTAATGAAAACAAAGGGCAATATAATAGTTGTTACAAGTCTTTATTAATATTAATTGAAACATTTTGTGTTAGACCTAGCACTATTAGAAATATTATTAATATTTAGTTCATTAAGTATATGCTTCTTTTTTAAATGAAATTTGAAATTTGAATACAAGAAAGTTTAATATTTAATTTTTAATTTTTAAGTCTGAAGTTCTAAAATTGGAAGAATGGTAGAATGATAAGACATTAGTTGCATCAAATGAGTCTGAATTATGCTTAGCGATTAAAATGAGTTTGTAATTTTATTTACAATTTTGATTTTTCTCTAATCCTTGTTCCTGGGAAACCATGAATGCATTATAACATATGGATTAGATTCCTAAAAAATAGGATTCAATAGTAATAGATAAGATGATTAAAAGAGTATGTGCACACACACACACACACACAAACACCCACATATATATATATGTGAGTTCTTAACAAGTGTTTGTAATTGTTTAAGAAAATCTAACCATAAAAGTGGAATTTTAGGAAGTCAATTAAGAAGATGAAAAGTAGAAAAGTAAGTTAAACGATAAAGAAGAAGGAGAGTTCAAGCTTTGATGCAAGAAAAGATATAAGGAGAAGTCACAATATACATATTCTAGATACGATGATCTTTGAGTTAATACAATATAATTAGCTAAGATATGAGCTAATACAAAAAGGAATTACTTTGTTAAAATGCATATGAAACCATGAAAAGTTGATTATGATAAAAACTAGTTATTCTTCTTCAAGTAACTTGCCTAAGAATGAGAAAATTCCATCTAACCATGAAAAATGGTGTTTTTTTGTAGATAAATTTGTCAATTTTCATTGTCTCTTTTATAATTTTTATAGTGGAACCATGCCAAAAATGCATATTAGCATTTTTCTTATGTTGCATGTTTTGATTTGTTTATAAATATATGTTGAAGATCAATTTAGAATGAAACATTGTTGATGCAAAGAACTCCTTAACATAGACATTATCATTTGGAATAAATTAAAATCATGCTACTTTTATAGCCTTTTTCATTGTTTAAGAATGTATGCATTAAGCATGGATTATCACGACAATTGCTAGAAAAATAGAAAGTCATGGAGAAGAAATTTTTTTTATTATAATCAATAACCTCCAAAATATAGTCTTGTTTTGTTGTTATATCTTGCTAGAAGTTATGATCCCCTTTAAAGATCTTCTTCTTTCATAATAAAATTCATGTTTGATAATATGGATTTATTATAATATTCACTTCTTTATTATTGCATGCATAAATAAAGAGTTTCAGGGCATAACAATCCAAGGAATGTGTAAAATTGAAACTTGATTCTATGTTAATTAATATATATATATATATATATATATATATATATATATATATATATATATATATATATATATATATATATATATATATATATATATATATATATATATATATATATATATTTGAAATGTATATTTTATTTGCGTCTTTATGCTTATATTTGAAATTACTTACAATCCTAGTTGATAACATTAGAAGGTAAAAATGTGCTTTTTTATCCAAAATTTAGGATAATAAATATTTGAAAATCAAAGTGACATAGTTTCCACCATAGCTTAATTACTATTTGATTTATTTGTGTGTGGAAATAAAACCCAAAATTTTAAAAAATGTTGTAGCTAAGTATCCCTTCTCTTGGGCTTGCTTGGGAAGTATGGAACCCTTTCATGGCTAAGTCATTGGAGGCATGGGCTCAACCCATACGAGAACTCATAATTCTTCTAAGGTGTGTGTAGGCCTTGGTTCCTTATTCGAAAGCCTTAGAGAGCTTTGTTTAAAGCTTTAGAATAAGTGTTAATGATGAGGTTAGAAATTAAAGCAAATGTTTTATGGATAATTAACAATTCTTAGTAAAGTTAAATTGAAAGTTTAAGGTCTTTGGATATGTTTATGTTTGTAGGCATAGGCTTTGGAATCAAGCTCAAATGCATAAAAATAATCTATAGAAAGGAAGTAATATCAAAAAGCCCTTTTGATCTGTTAAGGAAACACCATCGATGAGCCTTTATACACATTGTAATAAGACATTGGAAAGTGCTAGGTTCTATCAAAGAAGCAATAAGACAATGTGTTGGCCACCCTTAAGTTCAGTAGGTCCTCTGGGCAACATCACAAATGCTTTTATTTATGTTCTTCAGCAATAAGATGATACCTTAGTTTGTGATCTAAGGAATTCATAGTAACTCTAGATGGGGCTTCGGATGTGTACGATGACTAAAAGTTACTTTAGAGTTATAAAGTTCACTAATGATACTTGTGTAAACCTAGACTTAGTTGTAATGGTAGCCAACTAAATATTTAATTAACTTATTGGTAAAAATTATGACAATGTAAACATTATGTTTGGTTTGATTGGCAAGGTCGAAGGCATAATCTGTATGAAAAAATGGCTTAAACATTTTTAGCTAGTACGTTCAAGATTTTGTGAAAATTATAATAGATTTAGACATAATAAGCCCTTAATTATCCATACTCACTTAAGAGATAAATAGTTTAGTTCCCCTACTTCTTTGACCTATAGTAGTTATGCATAAATCCTTAAGGCTATAATAGGAGTGTCAGATTATAGGGTAAAACTCTCTAGAATTGGTAGGAAGACATTATATAAGTAGTTCAAGGATAAAATACTTACACATTTAGTCCATTAAGGAATTAAATAATGTGCTATGGCTTTTAGGGGAGTACTTATATTTGCTACGGACCCCAAGAACCTTAAGGCCATGACCCATGTGACCAGCATCTTCTCGTAGAATATTAGATTACATAATGTGAAATAAGTGTACGTCTTGTCATGCTTATGTTGGATAAAAAAGTGTGTTCCATCAATAACTGACAATAAGCATCCAATTAGTCATAGTATAAGAAAATATATATTGACTTTCGAGTAGAAGATGATGTTATTATAGTAGTCAAAATTTGATGCTATTAGTTCACAAAATTTACTTCATTATTTCATTCATATTTTTTTCGCTACTACACGTTAGTTTAGCAGCACAGCTCAAAGATTCCCCATTGAGTCTCCTAGGTCACCCCTTTATATCGTTGTAGGATCTAGGTGTTAAAACATTTGAGAAGGAAAATTGGAAATTGTTAGGGTCAGTGCATTAGTTACATGAATCATTTTCTTTATTTAGCCTTTAATAGTTGTAGATTTGATACTTATTTATCATCAATTATATTTTATTAGAAGTGGACTATATCAGATAGTGTTATTAGACTTAATAGTTACATATTATATTTTCATCAGACATAGTGATGAATGGCACTGTCATGGACTAGACTAGCTTTGAATGGTTTATTAATTTTTGGGATATTATTTTTATTCTTTGTTATTGTGATTGAGAAAATTTGTTTGATTCTTAGTATGATATATTTTGTATGTTATCTTATTAGCAATTATAGGTATTTTTTGATAAAATGATTCATTTAATTTTTGCAACACTCATTACTAAAGAAAAAGTTAGAAGCTGCTATAAGATTATTTGACAATAAGCTAAGGCACAAAAATAATTATTATATGTATATATATATATATATATATATATATATATATATATATATATATATATATATATATATATATATATATATATATATATATATATATATATATATATATAAAGAGAGGGAGAGAGAGATTTAAATACACATAAATAAATAGTAGCAATATAGGACTTGCATATGATAAATCTAGATTGAAATGGAATGTAAAAGCTAAGAAAAATAGCATTTTATTAATATGCTCTTTTTCTTTAGCCATATGTAAATGATACCATTAACATTCTTAAGGTTGAGAATGGTGGAAATCATAGTGAAGCAAGTGTATTTTTCAAATTTAGTGCAAGTAGGACGAAATCAAAAATGAGATGTCATGGTTTTTCTTTTGTTGGTATGCTCCTCTCCCTTACTAAGTAGATTTCATGTGTCTATTGGAGTCATGGCATTTCTTTTATGGTGAATCTAGTGAGTTCTCCAACCTCTCCAATAAAGATAACTCTAATGTCATTTTTAAAGTGTGTACCAGATGTCATGTTCAATGATGATGATATCTCCAAAAAGGCTACACCCTTCAAACTCACTATAATTGGAATTGTTCTCACTTTCAAGACCCAACATTGTGTTCATAAGAGTTGAAATCTAAACAAATTGGCTACTTTGGATCTGTTGTGATAAAAAAAACATATGCTCCTAAAAAAGCCATATTGTACTATGAATCATCACTTCGATAACTATATTAACAAATTCAATGAGCAACTAATCTATCTATGTGGTTTTCTCACCTTAAGCTTTCACTAGTAAATCTTATTCTCCAAGTCAAAACAGTGAAATTTGAAGTTTGAAAATGGTGAGAAACTAAGCAATAATGAGAAGAGAATAAAGCTTTTGTCACAAGAAAATTGAATAATACAATAAATTCTTCTTCTTTCATCATTTTTGCATCTATATATTGGAATACTTTTTTACAAAAGGCATAATATTTTAATTTCTAAAAGACATTTTTGTCCTTTGATCAAAAGTTTGTAGTTGAAAAACTTTTGCATCATTGGCTCCACACTTGCATGTCAAAGCCAAGATGCACTTCAATTTGGTGAACCACTTAGAACTACATAAGCTAAGGTAAGGCATAGTGGATGGTACTTATCATGCACATGACCCACATAGCTACCCGCCTAAAGCATGCTCATACATGTGTGGGAATTTCTTGATCTCCTATTTTTATGTTGTGAACATAAACAAAACTATACATGGAGTGAAGCATATGTGGTGCTTGAAGTCATGCATACATAGGGCAACTGTTCATTCCCACGTGAGTCAGAGCACTTGTATCTTTTTTACAACTCTTCACTTTGGTATAGGGTTATTTTTGAGTTGAATTGAATCAAATTGACTGGATCTTATTGTCCTCCCATTTTCATTATTTTTTGAAATGAACATGATGGATTATTGATTAACATTTCTCCAAGGTGTACATTTTCTAATAGTATGTCCTTTTCCATTCTTCACAATTTGATATGAAGTCCAAGCTTTGCTCCTTATAATAATAATCCCTTTTCCATTCATTGGCAGTCGGTGCTTTTGATGTTCTTCATCAAGCATAAATGGCTCATAAGCCTTCAAGTTAACCACATTCACTATTAAGACATTTTTGTATATCTTGGTTGCTCAACTACCTAGGTATTATAATTAATTACTTATATTATCTTGAAAATATTATATCGTATTTGTTTTATCTTCTTTTTAGGCATTTTAAATCTTTTCTTCCTAATATGAAGCCAAATAAGATAGTCCTTTGTGAACAACTTTTTAACTCTATGTTAGTCATGTCTTCTCTTATATAGCTTCTATGTTTTAATTTGTTGTCTTTGGCATTGAAATATATTTCTTGTACTTTATCTAGAAATTTTGAACTTTTTATTGAATATCACTCTAAATTCTCCTATTTCTTGTAAGTTGAAATTCAAGTGTTGCAAGCTTTGGGGTAAGAATAACAATCAAGCATTGAAAGAGTGCTTATTTATCAATCCATGCACCATATGATTATGTGCTTGCTATACATATATAGTACTCTCATTCCATGTTTTAGGATGATGCATGTAATAAACTACAAGTATGCTTCACTAAAATTGGCATCCATCATTTCCTACATTGCTCACTACACAATAATACTCTCATTCCATGCAATTTCTCTTCTTCATATAAGTGGTATCAATCATTTCTCACAAGTCTCACTAAACTTTATTCAATAATCAATATTTTGATATGACATGATTATGGATCGACAATTTCCATTCTTCTTCCTGTCCTTTTCCCTTTACTCCTAGTCCTTTTTTCATCATCTTCTTCTTCTTCTTCTTCTCCTCCTTCTACTTCTTTTACTTCTTCCTTATCTTCTTCTTCCTCTTCTTCTTCATCTTCTTCTTCTTTGTCCAATACTTCCTCTTCTTCTTCTTCTACGTCTTCCTTTTCATCTTTTTCTTCTTTTTATTCTTTTTCTTCTACTTCTTCATCTTGTCCTTCTTCTTCTTCATCTTTTCTCCCTTATTCTTCTCCTTCTTCTTCATCATCATCATCATCTTCTTCTTCTTCTTCTTATTCTACTTCTCCTTCTCTTTTTTCTTCATTATTTCTTTCTTCATCTTCTTCTTCTTATTCTACTTCTCCTTCTTCTCTTTTTCATTCATTCTTTCTTTTTTTCTTTCTTTCTTTCTTTCTTCTTCTTCTTTCATTCTTCTTCTTCCACCCTTCTTCTTCTTGCTCTTCTTCTTCCAGTTTTGCTACTTCTTCTTTTTCTTTCTCTTCCTCTTCTTCTTCATCTTCTTCTTCTTCTTCTGCTTCATTCTTTATTTATTTATTTTTCCCTTTAATTCTTTCTGTCTTTGATCTTCATATTCCCTTTCTTCTACTTCATCTTCTTTTTCTTCTTCTTTCGCCCTTTCGTTCTCTCTTTCTTCTTCTTCTCCTTCCTCTTCTTTATTATTTCCTCATTTCATTCTCTCTTTCTTCTTCTTCTTCTTCTTATTCTACTTACATTCTTTCTTTTTTCTTTTTTCTCCTTCTTCTTCTTCTTATTCATCTATTACTTCTTCATTTTCTTCTTCATCTTCTTTCTCCTTCTTCTTCTCTCTCTTTCTTTGTTTCTTTCTTTCTTTAAATCATTCACTCTTTCTTTCTTTTTTCTCCTTCTTTTCATTCTTCTTCTTTTTCAATATCTTTCCTTCTTCATCTTCCTCTTCTCCTTCTTCTATTTCTATTACTACTTCTGTTTCTGTCTTTCTTTTTTTCTCTCTTTTGTTTATTTCCTCTTCTTCTAATTCTTTTTCTTCTTTCTTCCTTACTTTCTTTCCTCTTCTTCTCCTCCTTCTTGTTCTTCATCATTTTCTTCTTCTTCTATCTTCCTTTCTTCTTTCTTCTTCTTCTTCTTCTTATTCTTGTTCTATCTTTCTTTCTTTTGTTCTTTCTCTTCTTCTTCTTCTTTCTCCTTCTTCTTCTTCTTGTTCTTCTTCTTCTTTCTCTTCTACTTCCTTTCTATCTTTCATTCTTACTTACTTTTTTTCTTTCTTCTACCTCTTCTCTTTCTACTTTTTCTTATACTTCTTCTTTTGTCATCCATTCTTTCTTTCTAATTCTTCTTCTAGATCTTCTTCTTCTTCTTCTACTACTTATTCTTCATTCTTTTATTCTTTCTTTCTTTCTTCATCTTCGTCTTCTTCTTCATCTTTTCTTCTTTTTCTTCTTCTTCTTTCTTACTTTCTTTCTTCTACTTCTTTTTCTTCTTCTTCTTTTCCTTCATGTTCTTCTTCTTTTTTTCTTCTTCCTCTTCTTCTCCTCCTCCTTCTTGATGTTCTTTTTATTCTTCTTGTTCTTCTTCTTCTTCCTTGCCTTCTACTTACTTCCTTTCTTTCTTTCTTGCTTTCTTTCTTTCTTCTTTCTTTCCTTCAAGTTGTGACTTGAACAAGGTTTTTTGCTGGATGAAGATAGTGCTTTCTTATTCAGTTGATTGATGCACTATGGCAGTTTAATTTTTTTTGCAAAACTAGTTTGGCCATGTATGCATCTTTTACTATTTCTTTCTCTCTTTTTCCTAAGGTTTGTGCTCAATTATGCTTTGTTCAACTTTCTAAAAAAATGACTCATTTTTTCATTGCATGATGCATTATCGAGTTCTATTTGTTTCAAATATTTTTGATGAAAAATTATTAGGTGAGTGAGATTGAAACATGTGATCAAATAAACTTTGATACATGTATGAAGATAAAAGTAAAATAGTAATATAAAGATAGAAATTATTTTCTTAACTTCTTGAGTCAAGCATAAACAAATGTATAATAATTTTTCAAGATTAGTCGATTTTTTTATTTCAAAACTAATTAATTGATTTTAAGACATAATTGTTTCTTATTTTCTAAGTTTTTTATAAAACAAATGTATAAAAAAGTTTCTTTTTTTCAATATTTCATTAAAGGCATGTGTATAATTATTTTTTCTTGATAATATATAATTATTCATTTCTTGATTTATTTTCCATCTTGAAAGCCTAAAACAATAGCTTAATCAAAACTACAATATGACATTACTATAACCATCATGGTACACATGGTTTTTGGATGAATAAGATAATTACTTGTTCACTTGAAATTCCTTATTTGTTTGATATTACTGTAACCATCAATGGTACACATACTTTTTTGATGAAAATAATAATTACTTGTTCACTTGTAATTCCTTATTTGGATGACATTACTCTAACCATCTTGGAAATTCTATTTACCAGTACAAATAGGTAATTATGTTCTCATGAAGTCATTGATAGACCATTAATAAAATCCATTGAGATATTATTGCAAAGTCTTGTCAGTACTATTAGAAGTATATATAATTCTTATTTATGATCCAATGGTTTTGATGCTACAAAAAGCAATCTCCTGTCAATAATTTTCTTAAAATATAAATTCAATTGCGATCAATAAGAATACCTTTGAAAAATTGAGAGTGGTCTTTGAAACTCCAATTTGTCTCAAGACCATGGTAATGTGAGCTACACTTATGCATTATTGTTTATCACCATCTTGATTTACAACACTTTATTTTATCAAAATACTCTAAAAATTTGCCTCCTTTATTCTCTTGATAAATTTTGCAAAAGTTGGGGTAAACTTTATACTTCGTAGTTGACTCCATAAAGTGTACTGATTATATTTGTGTAATAGTCGTTAAACATTATAAGATTGAAGGATGTCAAGAAAGTATTTTTAAAAGTTTGTTCAAAACACCTCTCTTATATTTAATAATCAGACTGAATTATTGTACGTATGATGAGCACTTGAAGTGTCATACATGTTGTAGCTTTGATTGAGTGTACAAATATTGGAGTGGCTAATGATCTGAATGTGTTATGAATTATTTTCTAGTGGTGTATGGCCTTTAATATTCTATGGATTGATGTAAACAAATCAGCTCATTATCATTGATTAGATTTTTTTTATTCTCCTATTAGTAATAAATGCCAGTGGTTTGCCCTATTCCATTAAATCTACACTATGCATCTACTTGAATCTCAAATAGATGTTGTAGATTGGTAGAGCTAGAACTGGTGCTTCACAAATTACCTCTTTTAATTATTGATATTTCTTTTGATGTAGCTCAATCTACTAAAATGTTTTATGTCAGCAAGTTAGTAGACAAAATGGTGCTATTCTTTCAAAGAATCTTTTGATGAATTTGTAAGGTATTAACAAGCTCTATGAAAACCCCTGACATTTGTAACATCATGAGGTTTAGACCATTTCTCAATTGGATTAATCTTCTCTTTAACAATGTTTATTTCACCCTTTGCAACTTAATATCAAAAATATGAAATTGTTTCCTTTGCATACTCACACTTCCTCTCATTCAACTATAAAAGACGGGATTGTAATATATCTATCACATTCCATAAATTCTTTATATATTTTTCTATGTGTATTACTATCAATGATAATGTCATCAAGGTAGACTAGCATAACATCATCTAGGTAAGGGAAAAGAAGGCCATTCATTAGTCACATGACAATTGTTTGAGAATTGCACAACCTAAACAACAACACTAACCACCCATAAAATCTTTGTAGAGTTTCAAAATTTTTTTTTTTCAAAGTTTCTCCTTCACTAATATGTACATGATGATACCTTACTTAGACATCAAATTTTGTGAATGCTCATGAATGCTTTAGTTGGTCTAATAGATGATTAATTTGTCATAGTGGATACTTATTGATACAAGTAATTTTGTTAAGACCTCAGCAAACCACACACATGTGCCAACTTCCATCATTTTATGCATTAATTGAATTGGAGAGCCAAATGGTGAATTAGTAGGCTTGAGTACTCCATTCTTCAATAACTTAATGACTTGCTTATTAATCACTTCATTTTTTTGCTACTAAGTTGTGATCCATATCTATGTTTATAAGTGCCCATTTGATAAAAGATAATATAATGCTTCAAAACACAATTTGGCAGTTGCATTTTTTAGCTTAATAAATAGTGCTGAATATTCTCTTTGTATCTTCTTAACTTGTTTAGGTAGATTACTATATTTTTTGGAACTAATATTCAGCTTCTCGAGTCTAATTAACAATAACACATAATTTAAACTTTTATTTCCTAATCTGTTTGCTTAGCTAGTAGTAATAATATTTATTATTAACTTTCCTTTGTTTCATATTATATTAAAATTCTATCCATGTTTTGTGAATCAATACTATTGGGCTTAACAATGGTATATATCATCTTGATTCCAGAAGTATGATTAGCCAAATAAGACAGGGAAAATATCTAATGGAATTGCTTCATGGACAACTTCATCAATATTTTCCTAAATGATTTAATAGTTTACATTATATTATTTATAAACACTTGTTTTAGAGGCTTTTTGACTCTACCAAGGAGAACAGGGCTTGGATAAGTATCACTTTCTAAGTAGAACTTCTCCAAAATGCTTTTATAGATTTTTTTTTTCAAACAACTAGTGTCTATGATAGCATTGACAAACTCATCTCCACAAATACAGGTTGAAAAGAGTTCCACACTTTCTAGTATAATTTCATTAAGCATAAGCTCTGTTGGCCTTACCAAAAGAGATAGTCTTATCTTTTAATTGTCAAGCATCAACAATTGTCTCAATTTTAGTTGCTACAAAGAACTTCTTTCCATATTTTACTTAAACACATCTAAGAAAAGATTAGTGAAAAAGATCAAACATTTTTCTCATATATGGCCTTGCTTTTTGTAGTTGGTACAATTTTTATAACTTGCACTAGTAAATGGTGGTATTATTATTGTAGCTAACATTCACTTTATGTGATATTGATCTCTCCTCTTTCGTCAGTTCATTATATTACTGCTAATCCACCCGAAGTGTGAAATCCTATCTTTGGTACCATATTTTAATTCCTCTTTTTAATGGCCATTATATCAATGGGCATTGAAAATCTGCTTGCTTGTACCAAAGATTGTATAGGGAATAATGTTATTTATGTAGCAATAAGATATTAAAAATGTTACTAGTACAAAGATAAAGTCTAAATCTTTGCTATAGATATCCTTAATACTGTAGCTTTTCTTTCAAATTTAATAATGTAATTTTAGAGTGTTTGAACTTGCCAATATTAAAGATAATGCCACTCTTTCATACACATACTATGGGATAAAAATTTTTCTCAAATTAATTTCTTAAATAGATTGCATATTAGATCTATATCTGAACAAGTTCTTAAATTTACATTCAACTAGGCTAATGCATAGCTCAACATTTTCAATCAAGCATATACTACTTTGTTAAATGAAAAGTAGTTGCACAGGGAGAAACTTTTTTAGTGTTGATTTAATTAGGCAACTAATGTTTTTGTATTCACAATACCATTATTAATAGAATATATATAAGCTGAACAGACCAAATCGATTCTCAAGAATTGAATAGGAACATTAATGATGCTATCCTTAAATGTATCCCCAAGTCTGCTTGATTTAGAAAACTTTTCTTGGCAAGGTGATTTTTATTCCTAATTTATGATGGAGAATACCGAGTTTTTAACGCCATCCCTATTAACACTTCAATTTATTATTTTATCGAAGTAACTCGTGCTTCAATAAGAAGATTGATCCCTCTAAAAACTTTTCCCTCTTTCATTCATCATTCTTACCTCCTTATGTTAGCATTGGATAAACATTTTAATGCAAAACGTATAATATTTTTATTTTGAAGAGATATTTAACGATTGACCCAAAGAATACAACTTGCAGATCTTGTGTCATTCGAACCCTTAATAGAACGTTCATGGATTTCACAAGCCACAAAGCACAACATGATTATAGAAAAGGCACGATAAGTGGTAACAAATAGACATTCAATTACTCAAAAGCTTTGGTGAGGATCTCTAGGAAAAACCAAAGGGAATTCACCTTTTTTAGATGGATTAAGATGGCTTTATAAATGCTATCAGTCACATGTTAAGATGAAAAGCTACTAAATCAAATGCAAAAGGGTAATTTTCCTTACAATGGACTAAAAAGGACTTTAGGTGCCTCAAAATGCTAACTTTATAGTTTGTAATGAATTATATCCTAACTTTGAACATCAATGATGTAGTTATTTCTACAAATGATTCATGACTTAAGAACATGATAAAATTTCACAAAATTAAGTTAGCTTTAACTTTGAAACCTTTTGAAGCTAACAAACAAATTGATATCATTCAATGGAGCTAAAGATTTTCTATTGTGAGAACATCTCTAACAAAATATGGGTGTTTTTTAGTTGTATGACTTCCAAGACCAAATAATTAAAATGAAGAACAATGTCTTCACATGATTATAAAGCATGCTACATAAATGAGGTGTTACCCTTTTGTGTATGCCAAGAACTATTTGATTAACAGAAGAGACCTTTAGTGAGATTTAATATTGATGATGGTGGCTAGATGTCTTCCTTGGATGGTAGGGAGAATTATATCATTAGTAAGGTTCAAAAATTTAAATATCAGTCCTCTCGATAGAATCGTAATGAATCATGATTAGCTCAAAACATTTCCAATATATTTGTTTAACATATGAAAAAATGCCATTCGACTACTCAATTTTTTGTTCCTTCCATCAACAATTAAATCTATTCCATGAGAATTAAAATTCAAAAGAACAAGGACTAAAAGCATAGAATTCCATCTAGTTTTTGCTCAAAACTAGAGTACTTTAATTATTGATTTAGGAATGAGGGCCCTAGCTTACAAAATAGGGAGACAAAAAACTCACCATGAAGAAATCTTAATTTTGTAATATATTCTAGATGATTCAAGAAATAGAAGAACCACTTTTGGAGAAAGAAAAAGACCATAAAAAGCTTTAAAAGAATTATAAAATTTTGAATTGATCGAATAAAAGATTAGTTGACCATTGGAACTAAAATGGTGGAGATGTATTAAAATCTTGAAGGAAAGTACTATGTGGCTCAAGGATGGTAACAAAAACAAAACATTCTTCCACATAACAGCCCAAAAAAGACAAAGTAAGCTTAATATATAATTAATTAAAGATGCAAGTGGGAGTTAGCTCCTAGAGGAGGATTTAATTACCAAATATGCTATGCATTGCTTCACTTCTCACTTATCTATTGTCCATGCCAAGCAAAATGGGAAGAGCTTTGCCATATTATCCTTAGACTCATTGATCAGAAATATGATACTAATTTAGCTAATTTGTATGGGAGAAATACAAAAAAATTCTTTGAGGGTTTTTTCAAGTGATTTTAAATTGGATTGGTTTAATAGTTTCTTTTACAAGTGTTGCCAAACAAGATGAAAATTATGAAGCTATCAATGATTTTCTTGTTTGTAACCTATTACTTAGATAATTCTTTTGTGCTAATATAATCTTCCTTCCAAGGGCTTATTATATTACATCTGTTAAAGATTTTAGACTAATTTGCACTTATAGTTTCTTAAAAAAAATTTGAAGTCATTTGTTGTTAGCCTGCAATCTTTCTTGTCCACACACTCATCTTAATAGAGCGATCAACTTTAACAAAGGGGAAATTACAAAAAATTTCTTCACTGCACAAGAACTACTTTGATGTTTGAAATTGCAAGGCCAAAGTTAATAACACTATTATCAAACTGTACTTTATAAAAGCTTTCCAATGTATATCATGCAATTTTCTTGAAAAGTACTACACAAGCTTAAGTTTAATAACTAATTTATTAACCTTGTTGCAAGTATCTATAATAAAAAAAACTACTAGTCATTACTTTCAGAGACAATGGCCCTCTTAATCATCCTGTGGCTAAAGTAAGGTAACCATCTATCCTTATTTCATTTCCTTGGTATAACAATAGCATTAAGAAGGGATTTAAACAATCTACATATATAAGGTGTGGTGAAGCACTATGCAACATCATGACATTATAAACTGGATTCCTATTAGGACCTAATAGTTGAATTTTATCCTTTTCTCAAGAGGTGAAAAACATGTCATTCAAAATATCAATATATTCTTCTTTGAGGTCTATGAAACTTCACATTTGGAAATTATTGTACAAATGATTTTGTTTATTTAGAGTAAATAAATGAAACACAAGTAGGAGAACAACATCAAGAAGTTCTTAAGATTTAAAAGATATTACCATCAAATCCCTTTTCTTGAAAGCACCTTATTCAAATGTAAGAAGTAGGTTGTTCACTTTCAAAACTTCATTAATAAAATATGCATGAAGATAATTGGATAGTGGAAGAAATTAATCTTAATGGTAGGTTTTGACCAAGTCCTCTAATTAATTCCAATCAGTAATCTAACAATGCTCTATCCTTCAAATAATATTGCTAATAAAGTAGAAAGTGCGATAAATGAGTTCATTTCGAGGAATAGTCATCTACCTTCCAAAATTTCGTTACTAATATAGAGGCTCTTATAAATGTATTACATTTTTTAAATAATTGGAGGAAGTTGATTCTTTAATTTGAAGACAAATGGACTTTCTATGCATATAAGGACTCTAAAATTGTTACCTTTATGGATATTCCAAGGTGAGCAAACTTCTTGAACCATTTTTCTATGATCCATGGCATTAAACAAAACAAAGGTGAAATTGTTCATCAAATTCTTCTACACTAGTAGAATTGTAGTCGCAAAAACTCTATAGCTATTAATGTATCATGAGTTCTTCCATTTCACATATGTTGCAATATCTAGAAGTCAAAAATTTAAAAGTAATGAATAGCAAAAAATCTTATTTAATTCTATGATAAATAGAGTTTAACATAATATCTATGCCATTTTCAACTATAGTCTAGTCATGCAGAGAAGCTCAATAAATCTTCAATTGGAAAATATTCATTACTTCCTCTGCTTTCTACGGGCAAATGAAAAACAATTAAAGTAGTTCAATGGATTCCCCTAACACTAACTTTTATCAAATTATATATTATTTGATGGACTCGAGGGAACCAATGCATTGTAGGTTGTGGCCATGTGATTAGAGACCACTTGGGCAAAGTAGTCAATCAATTCTCAATTCCTAAAGGGTCTAAAATAAATAAAGAAGACAAGGCATGATACTACAATTTGGTTTAAACCTTAGTGACAACTTAAGCTTATAAAGCATTATTATAAAATCAAATAATAAATCAATCACTATAATCTTTTGCTAAAGAAATGGAATCCTTGTTGTTTGTTAATCCTTTTGAGCAAAATGAGTTAATTTCAATGTAAAGCAATTCTATTCAAGCATATATTTAGAGAAGGTTATGTAATAGTAAACTAGTTAGCTAAATTCACTAGCAATCATATTCATTTAGACATTCTAGATCCATAAAATATTCTAAAAAGTTTCAAATATTTAATTAGAAATGATAAGGAGAGTTGTCCATATATTAATTGAGTGACCAGATAGAAAGTAATCCAATAAATCCTTCCACAATGAAACACAAGAAATTCCTTATTAGGTTCATTAGGGTCATCCTAGACTTGTTTTTATAGAAATCATTAGGTAATTTGGGTTGAAAAATAAGAAGCAAAATCTTGGAAAACAAACCACAAAAATTTATCATATTTTTTTAACATTTTCAAAGCAATTCAATTACCATAAACTACCTGTGGCTTCGTAGCTCAAGCCAAACTGGTCATATGTTTAGCTAATGGAATGAACATATTTGATATGGCTCATTTTAGTCAAGGGAAACCCTTTTCCAGAATCTCTCAATTCTAATACATGATATCTATTCTTCTTATATTAAAGATAATGATTTTTCCTTCTCCAAAAGAATACCAATCCAACCCATTTCAAGATTTTTTTTGTTAAAATTGAACTTGGTTCTAAAAAAATACAAAAGCCAGACATAAAATTTTGACCACTTTTGGCTATGTAAATTGGGTATAAATTGTATTAAAATTGCACTGCAAGTTTTTTTATTATTAACACAATGGTTAATTTGTGAGTTAGGAAGCTACCTATGAAATTTATTTTTCTCTTTAGAAATTGGATGGGTAAAGAATGAGGAAAAAACCATCTCTTTCTTAATAATGTCATAATTATTTGATCCAATAGTAAATGGAACTATTTATTAATTCAATCACATGGCATGTTTCTAGGAGCTCATCACTATTATATTTCGATTCTTTGGCCATTTCATTCTTTCAGTCAACCCAATGTAAGGATTAGTTCAATGGCATCACTTAGGTACAATGGTTTTATTAAACAAAATGTCAAACTTGGGACCTAATTTGGATGATTTGGTGATCTTTTGAATTCATTACACATTCTTAGTGGCATTCTATCTCACTAAAATGGTCACAAAAGTTTAAACAAATATGATGACACTAATCATTCTTTTTAAAACGTATGGTTATTGAGTTAATCATCTTATTGTTTGACAACTTCAAAGAAATACTATCATCAGCTTAGAAGATAAAAAAACAAGGATGATTTAGATTGCTATAAAATCTTTTTGGTTGGTGTTAGAGCGATTTTGTTATCACAATACTTCAAAAAATAATTTAGATTACTTTGATGATGAACATTTTCTTATTAAGTGCAACACGATTCCTCAACCATTCTAGCCTAACATTTCAAGTCAAGACTACCAAGCTTTATACATAATTCTCAATGCTAGTAGACCAATTTTTACTTTTATTCCTCCACGTGGTGTCAGGATCATTTTCATATAGTCACTAATTACAAAGGATTAGACAAATCCGTTGACTATTTGTATTTCTTATTTTTATAGCAATGAAATCCATTAATGTAGAACGTGATATTTTGCTTCATCATAAGATGGTTATTATCTAAATATGTGGCATGGCACATAGCACTTTGATATGTATAGAATGCCTCTAATTTTTGTCGAGGTTGTTCAACTATGACAATACATGAATACACTAGTCAAACTTATCTGTTTAGACACATAATCTTAGTTGCAGCAGCTCATTTATCTAATTAGAAACGTTTTCACTTCACCAATATTTTTAGAGTGTTTGCTATGATGATTCTATACTTATACTAATTGAATTCATTGTGCTCTTATATTTGCTTTTATCATTTCAATACAAAAGTTAAGTGGAATCAACCATGGTTACTATGGATACCTCTATGCATTGCATCTATTCAAAATAATACATTGTATGGGTCATGCACAAACTTCAGTGAGACACTCCAAATCGTTGAATGGTAACCAACAAGCTTGCAAGATTATTGCAAATTAGCACATTGAAAGCACAAGGATGCTCATACTCTTTCTCACATATGAACTTTAACCTTTAGAAGACTTTATTATAACACTAATGCATTTAACCTACTAAACTCTATCTATAATATTCTCCATATACAACAATATTCATTTTTTGAAAGAGAAGGCAGGGCAATTGTTTGTATGCCTTGTATTGTTGAAAAATTAGATTAAATGATTTCAGAGGATGTTAACCACATAAAAATAACATAAATAGAATTTGAGTAAATCTTTGCTATTCATTTTGCTCAAATTTCTATTTTGTTTTAAAATAAATTAATTTTACTTAAAATTTACAAAAAACTTTCAAAATAATAAATTTGAAAATCATTATAATGTAAACCAACACTTTAAGAAAGTTAAACCTAATTCCAAGCCTACATCTACTCCAAATAAAAGACAAATAAAACAAAACCAATTAGTGTAGGCCCTTCACAAAAATAACCCTTGCAAAAATTAAATAAATCAAAGGGTCAATTACAACTTTTCAAACAAATAAAACTAATAGAAAAAGAAAGATTACAATGACACAAATCAAATTTGATTTTTATAGTAATCTTATGTTTGACAAAAATATTCATCAAAGAATAAATGTATTATGGTTTAGTTGAATAGATTAAGAAATAAAAGAATATAGGCTTTGTTGATACAAGTAAAAAAGGAATTTTGGAGCTCAATGACTAAAGGCTAAAATGAATGAAAATATGACTTTAATTTTCTAGCTTGAAAAAAATCATAAAAATTTCACCAATCTTCTTATGTTAAAAATTGTACAAATTATAAACATATTACGTCAACTAAAAGTTGTAACAAAACTTCCCAATTTGCTATTATGGGTCGAACGACACTAATTTAATAACAACTATTCACATGTAGTCCATTAAGCAAAATAATGAGTTGGCTAGTTCAATAGTGATTACAAAAATGACATTGTCAATCATCAGACATCATTACTACCTTTAGAGTCTAGAATATATAATAATAAATGAAAGTCACTTTATTGATTTTAAAGATCCAAAATGACATGATAGAATCAAAGTAAATGATAGGGACATGATCGATTTTATTTTTGACATCTAAATAAGAACAATGCATGATCAAATAATGGTAAATATGAGCTACATGATTTTTTTAACTTGGACCATTAGATCATAAAAATTTCATAATCAAATAAATAAATTTAAAGTTTATGCATACTAGAATGGTGGAAGTAATTTAGACCATCTGATCATGAAAATTATGTGATCGAAAGATTTGAAATAAAGCAATGGCTTAGAAAGAAGGATGAGTTTTCAAACATTTAATCATGAAGATAACGAGATTGAACCACTAGGTTTAGATCTACATTTTTTCGATAGATAGATAAATTTTCAACTATTTGATTTACCACTAGATTAAGAACCACACATACTTTCTCATATTTGAAGTGATGTATGAAAAAAGAATTTGGAATTTTTGTCTAATAATGCTTATTTAAACATAAGACAGCTTTACATCAGGGTTTATAGGTATACATATAATTAGTCAAACATATGGGGCTCCTTAATTCAATTAAGAGATTACCACCATTGCTTAATACTTAGTAAATAACAAGTTGAACAGTGATTTTGTGATTTGATACCTTAGCTTAAAAGGCCAACAGCAATTTCTTGATATGACAATGTGATTCCTTAGATTTTTGTTACACACATTGCTTTTATAGAAAAACATTTGGCACAATTGTGCAAGATCATTAAGAGTTAAGATAACACAAAATCATAATATATATATATATATATATATATATATATATATATAATTATGAGTGTGTGTGTAATTAAATCTCTTTATTAAGAAAATGTTGTTAACATTAATTATTGAATATTTAGTATTTTTATTTTTTGAAGGTTTAATTTTTCCTCATTAGGAAATGATGAACATTTCTATCCCCATGAGCTTATGGAGGATCAAAGCTATTTTTATGATAATAGCCCAAATAACTAAAGTTTAACATGGTCATAAAGCATGAATATATCTAAATAAGTGATGAAAAGGAGCTTAAATGAGACATTAAGAACTTTTGCAAGTATGATGTTATGCTATTGAAAAATAGCAATGGTGCTTAGTTTGATGATGAAAAACTTGATATATTAATAACAGGTTTGGTTCAATAAATTTTTAGATGTTAAAGTTTTTATATGACTTCTCATGAAAGACATTAAATAAGAAGAGAAAATATCAAATCTCATGAAGATCATCTTAATTTCAATAGTAAACATAAAACGAGACATTTTGAATTTAATTTTATTTTTTATTAAAATGATAAGATTAATTCAACCATTCAAGCAACCTACAATAATGGATTTAAAATTTAATTTATTTATGTCAAAAAAATATTTTAGTTTTTAACATCTTTTATGATCATATGTTGATCATCATAAGAATCATTTTTCTTACCACTCAAAATTTAACGAATGATGTGAGCTGTCTTATCATACAATTTAGTAATCAAATAGTTGCCAACTCATTTACCTTTTCTATGTAAAAATTTGATCAGCAATTCGATCACTCAATTTTGTGATTGCGTGGGCGACATTTAATCTACAAGCAAAATTAAATCCAACTGTTAGATCATAATTTAGATTTAATGGTCGAGATGAAATAATAATTTAAAAAGTACTCAAATTTATTCAAAACTATCACTTTATGCTATTTTCATTATCGAATGGTTCAGAATGCTTCTCATTATGTGGCTCTTACAAAACTATTATTTATTAGCAATTATAAATTTTATTCAAATAATATTATGTTTGTAATCAAAAAACATCCTTAAAATCCTAATGGTTAATGGGTCAGTTTCGTAAGTGCTATTAGTCAATATAAAATGTTTATAAAAAAATAATTTCTAAACCAAATAGATTGACGAAATGTTTACAAGAATATAAAGAAAATGCTTCTCGTAATGATATTAAAGCAATTAGCACCTAATGCTCATCATCACCTCCACTTGTTGTTCCGTTATTATTAAACTCAAATTCTTAAAATCAGTTAAGTTCTCATTTTCTAATTGATTAAATTATAATATTTGCACCTTATTTTGTATTTCATTAAGCATAAGGATTATACTTTATAAATTCTTATTGTTGCTTTCCTTTCATCATTTTATAAATACTTTTTTATTGTAAGGCATTTATGTGATGCCTTTTTCTATTTAATTATTCTAAGAGTTTAGCCTATCAAATTTTTTGTAAGATTTTATAAGTGTTTTTGAATTCCTTGGCTTTTCCATGAGTAAACAAAGCCTTTATTTTATGTAAGACCACTAAAAAATATACTTCTGTACACTTTAAAATTATTATTGTCTTTTGTTTTCATAATTTCCCTAAAAATTGATTAATAAATAAAAATTAATATATTTTAAAAGAAAATTCAAATAGTATAAAATTACTTTTGGGGATTTGCTCAAGCTTGTTAAAAATACTTTTATATATATTTTTGAATATTTTTATAGAAAAGTAAAATTTTTTAAAGTAATTCATCATCACTTTTGCTAAACAACACTTCACATGATGCAAAAAGCCCATTTGCTTAAGATTAATGTTGAAACCTCAAATGAATTGTAAGTAGTAAATTGAAAGAAAGGAGCATAGTGAAGCATAAGAAGCTAGTTGGTATTTGAAATGAAGAGTTGCTAGCATAAGGGACATCTGACCAAACTTAAGGAGTACATAAAGAAAATGAACCATTTTGAGAAAATCTTCTATTTAATAAGTTTTTCAAATTGATAACTCATAGATATTGCTTCCATTACTTTAAGCGTTATTGCTATTCAAATTAATAAAAATCATGCATTTTGACATGGCATTTCAAAAGAACATAAAAGATAAATATATAAGTGAGAATGATGTGATAACATTTTTCACTTTCGATGTGAGCATGATGAAATTTGCAACATGATTTCGGGGTCATTCCATTATTTTAGGCATTATGAGTGTATTTTACTTGGGGCCTTATTTTTATTAGTGAATCTAGATAGGTTCTTCATCCTTACCAGACATGACAATGCTAACTTCTTTGAAAAACATGTCATGTTTGACAATGACTTTGCCTCCAAAAAGGATTCTCCCATTAACTCACTCTAATAGGTTATGTTTTCACTTCGATGATCCAACACGGAAATACTAAGACTAAGATTCCAAAAAAATTGGCTACTTAAGATCGGCGATGATGGGTTGGATTCGTTCTCTTAAGATTTTCACTAGAATTGGACAACATTTGTTACTAGATGTACATTATTTGGAAAATCATGATCTTTAAGATGGCAAACTTAAAATGTTTCCCAATATTTTGACTAATTATTGAACCCTTGAAAGCTTTAGTATGGATCATATTGGAGAACCTTTCAATCCACAAACTCACCAAGTAGTACCTATTCTCAATCATGTCAATAGTCAACAACACATTAAAAGAAGATTCTACACAGATAAACTCAATAAGGGCCCAAGGGACTCCAACTCATTTATTATTGAATCTTGTTAAAGATATTCTTTTAGATATTTGAGTTTTTAAAAATATTGTGAGCAATAATTGATTTTTGAACAAAAATTAAGTATTTAATTTTTTTTCAAATACTATCTATGCAATTTTAAACATGGATGCTCAATGGTCCAATGTAAGCAAGAAAAGTTATAGTCCCTTATTTGTAAGAAATGGTGAAGATGAGAAATTCCAATTAGTTAAGCTGTAAGAAATGTGAAACGTCTGACTTCATTAGTCTTCAATGTAGACACCTAAAGGTTGGATAATAAATGAAAATCATTGAAGAAAAGTAAGGTATACAAATCTAGAAGGGTATGATAGGAACTTAACATGCTTGAAATACCCTTGGCTCTATAATAGAAAGAAATAACTGCCCCACTACATCACAGAACATTAAAACTTAATAAAAGACCCTAATTGTATATGAATAATATATTTGTTCATTTTTATGATCAACTTTAATGACAAACTCTAAAGTAAGAGTAAAACATTTAAATTAACTTGAAGCAAAGGAAGGATATGTAACTTATACAATAAGTGGAGATTCAATCCCTCAAAAGGCTTAATAACAATCTCTAAGAAAAAGCAAAAGTTCTTAATCATTTTGAGATAGACTATAACTACATTATAGTGGTTACCAAGCACAATTCAATGAGAAATGCTACTAAATGGAATGTAAATAATTGATTTGCTAGAAAAAGGCAAAAAGAAGCATTTAGGAATATCATAATGCAAATATCACATATTATAACTAATAACTCTCTAGATTTTGAGCATTAAGGGTTTAGTTTGTTCTATAATGTCTTGATGTCTTAATAACATGATAAAAATGCACAAGATTAAGTCAATTGTAATGTGGGAAGCCTTTGCAAGTGATAGACAAATGGACATTATTAAAGGATAAAAACTTTTCACTTTTTTGAGGCCAACATTTCTAACAAAATATGGGTGTTGTTGTTGTAGTATTTATAATGCTAAATAATGAAAAAGAAGAAAAGTGCCTTCACATGGTTATAGTGCATGATATGTAAGTGATGTGTTACCTAATTAATACTAACTGGTTCATAGAATTTCCTACCATATTGGTTGAACATGCGAACAATATCTCATTTTACCACTCCTCATATCGATCATTTCTCAATCAATAATTAAATATAAAACTAGAAAACTTAGATTCAAAAGAACCTGGGTTGAAGACATAGAATTCTATGTAGTGGTTTCTCGGAACTTGGGTCTTCCAATTGCTAGATCAAGAATGAGGGCCCTAGCTTAAAGCTAATGAGATTTAAAGATCCCTTTAAAGAATGAACTAGAACTTAATTTAGTAATATATTTTATAAGATTGAATTTTCAGAATAACATGTTACGAAGAAGGAAAACTAATTCAAAGAGTTATAGATGAGTTATCAAGGTTGGAACTAATAGAGCTTTGGAGCAACTAATCGTGGTTGCTAAAATAGAGGAGATGTATTAGAGTCGAAAGACATTTATTGTTTGACTCAAGGATGATGATAAAAGCACAAATTTTTCCACACAATGGTCCATAATGGGAAGAGGGACCTTAATACATAAAGAATTAAAGATTCAAGTGGGAGTTGAGTCTTAAAAGAGGATTTAGTTCTGAAATATGTCATGCATTGCTTCTGCTCTAACTAGTCCCTACTAAAGAGGTGCTTTGCTTTGTTAAGCTTACACTCACTAAATATACTATGATGTTGATCCAGCATACTAGCAAAGAGAAAATTTAACAAATTACTTTTTGAATGGATTCTTTAAGTTCTTGTGGATTGGATGGGTTTAATGGTTTCAATTACAAGCATTGTTTGACCATAATTTAAGATAACATTTTTTATGCTTTCATTATTTTTTTTGTTGGTTGCACATCTCCTAAAGAATTCATTAGTACTAATATAACTTCCTTCCAAAGATTTTTTGTAGTACAATTTTTGAAGATTTTTGAATATTTTTTTTCTATAGTTTCTTCTAAAAAATTATATGTTTTAGTA
The DNA here is from genome assembly GCA_023846275.1 of Vanilla planifolia. Classification (NCBI taxonomy): domain Eukaryota; kingdom Viridiplantae; phylum Streptophyta; class Magnoliopsida; order Asparagales; family Orchidaceae; genus Vanilla; species Vanilla planifolia. The sequence goes on along the minus strand of JAIUJO010000026.1, from coordinate 2,651,364 downwards.
GTTAGCTTATAGTGGTTCCTACTCACAATCATGTCGATGGAGCAATCAGCTTTTACAAAGGGAAATTCACTAAAAATATCTAACTTGAATAAGAAAGACCTAATGATTGAAATCACAAGATCCAAGGTAATAACTCTATCATTAAGCTAAACTTTAGAAAAATATTCAGTAGCATATCTTAGGGTTTTGTTAAACACCTACTACACAAGTTTAACTTCAATAGTTAATTTATTAATCTAATTATGAGTATTTATGATATATTTATTTCTTGTCATTATAATGAGAAACAAAATGAAACCTTCCAATTGTCTTGCTGGCGAAAGCAAGGTAATCCTTAACCCCACTTCTTTTTCACATAATTATTGAAGTGCTAAGAAGAGGGTTAAACAATCTACTTATACAAAGAAAAGAGAATCATGAGGCCCCCACCAAAGGGTTTGTCAACTAAACTCCCATTTTTGCTTTGTAGATGGCTTTATCCTCTTCTAAAGAGGTGACAAATAGTCCATTAAATCTATCAAGTTATTGTTCTCTAAGCTCGAGAGCACATGAAGTTTATATAATGTTGTACAAAAGGAAATCTTTATTAGATTTAAGTACAACAAACACAAGCTCGAGAACATCATCTAGAACTCCTAGGATTCAAAAGATGTTTTCCTCCAATCCTTTAACTTGAAAGTACAATATTTAAAGCGAAGAAGTGAGTGGTTTACTTCCAATACTAGATTATTAATATTTTTAAGATGAAATTATTGTTAATGGTAGTTTGTAATAATTAGTTGAGTCCTCTTTTTAATACCACTTTATACTCTATTGACACCTTATCTTCCTAACAAAATTATCAATATAGTAGAGAGTGTGACAAATGGTTTCCTATAGGCTAATAATGAATAGGTGAGTAAGCAAAGTTTGGCCAACTAGAAATAAATTAGGTTCCCTTTGGAAAACTATGGATAAGTAGTTAGGAAATTGAAATATTTCATGGATGCATGTAATGCAATGCTTTGTAAGAAGGACTACACCTCAATGACTATCTGAGCTAGAAACATAAGTGGTAATTACTTCAATAAAATTTGTTATGGACCATGCTCCTAACTTGGAATGATATAAACAAAATCATTCTCACTATTTTCATACATGGAACCAAATAGACATGGATGGATATATTTCACTATCAATTCAATATGATATAAGCTTACAAGTAATTCCCTTATTCATAAGTCAGAAAAAATAATGAGGATTACTTACTAAACTTCCAAAAATTACATACTAATGTGAAGGCACCTAAATAATTAATTTCCATTTTCTATCTACTTGAGGAAATTAAATTTTAAATTTATAAACAAATAGCCTTACTATACATATAGAGATTTTCAAAGTCATGCTTTTATGGAGTGTCTTAGTTGCATAAACTTATGAAACCACTTTGCCTCAAAGTTTAACAATAAACACATCCAACATGATACTTCTATAATGGTGGAATTATAATCACACTCATCAAGAATTTATATAGTGATTGCCTAGATCTAGGTCATACTTATCATGAAGTTAATACTTTATCCAATAATGTTTTTAATGCCACACACATCTCATAAGGATTTGTTTATCTAACAAATGCTGGATGTCTCACTAGACATTTTGGTCAAGTCAAAATAATAAGAGGTGTGGCTTATTAATTTAATGGGCAAAGAATACCCAAGAAACATTTGCATTGATATATTCTAAATGTTGAACATTTGTGACAACTAAATTAGGTCATTATTATCAAGGGGTATATGCACCATTACTTATAACACAATGACCATGGAAACATGTAAGTTTGGACTTAGTATTAGGAGTTTTCAAAATTAATAGAAATATTGATTCTATATTCAGATTGATAAGCTTTTTAAATTGCTCATTTATACCTTACCAATCGATGTCAAATACCTCCAATATTATGAAGTGATTTCTGGATGAAATTTTGAAAACTACATGGCTTACCTCAAATAATTGCTTTAAATCATGATGTGAGTTTTACTAGATACTTTTGAAAAATACTTTGGTTCCAAAAGCACACAAAACTTAAGTTTTTATGGACTTATTATCCAAAAAACAGTGAGGAAAATAAAAGTAGTTAATAGAAGTTTAGGTCATCATTTTTGTAGCCTAGTTATTGAACATGTTGAAACCTGGAATCTTTGATAGCATTTGACTTCTTTCATTTATAATGATTCCATTAATGGAGGATGTATGTTGATAATCAGGAATAAAATAAAATCACAACAAAATATAGGTTTCTTACATTTTTTAGATGACCTCTTACATCATATCGTAAGTGCCACCATATACTCTAAAACAAAAATAAAAAGTTGTTATACTTAATTAAGGATTATAATGGGAGATGAATGAGAGATAGTATTTAAGAGTAATGTTAGTTTGTATGAATATTAAGTGATGCGATTTAGTTATAACACACAAAATGTAAATTCGTGAGATTGATGACCTAGGTTTTAAAACCATACTTAAGGTAATTTGTCATACTTTATTTTGATGACATTTTGGCCTATAACTACTCTATTTGCACAAATTGTGTTGCACTTTATAAAAGAAATACTTGTTTGTCAATCTAAATAAATATGAATTCTTCACAACAGAGGTTGAGTTCTTATGATACATAGTTTTTTCTAAAGAGTTGTCTAGTGACCTTAACAAAATCAAGACATTATGAGTGACCCACTAAAACAATAATTTATGACCTTAAAAGCTTTAAAACTCTAGCAACCTTTTATCGCTGATTTTCAAGACTTAAGTACTATTATTGCATTGATTACTAATTGTTTTAAGTATGTTTAGCTTACTTTGACAAAATCTATAGAGCTAACTTTTAAAAAGTTGAACGAGACTATAATTAAGGCACACATTCAAGCACTACTTGATTTTTTTGCTGTTTTAAGGTAGTATGCAATGGACTAGAAGTAAGGATAGGTGATGTTGTTTATCAAGATAAATATCTTATTGCCTTCTTTAATGAAAAACTTAATGATGTTAAAAGGATGTGTTCTATATATGAAAAGAAAACTATATGCCATTGTTTAATCTTTAAGTCGTTAAAAATATTACTTTTTTTTTTAAAAAATTGTTTTTTACTCTAACCACAAGGTGCAAAGGTGCCTAAATACATAGCGAGAACATAGTTATACATATTGTTGTCAAACACAAGGTTAGCTAAAAAATTATAGTTAATGCATTTAATTTATATGTTCACTTATTAACTATTTTTTAATATAGTCCCTAAATTTTGCCAAATTAAAAACAAATATCTTGATTATTTTAACTTTGAACCAATTTATCAAAAAGTAAAATTAGCTCCAAACCTTGATTCTAGAGATTTTAGCTTAAAAGATGGGTTACATATATAAGAATAAATGGTTACATATTCCAAATTCCTCATGTAAACATTTCTTTGTTTGGGAAATACATTTCAGAGGATTATCTGATCATTTTTAAAGAGATAAAACTCTTTGAGATATTTCAGACAAATTTTATTAGCCTAAGATGAACATTATTTACATCTATTGTAGCCCAATGTCACATATGCCCAACAACAAAATCTTCAAATATAGGCCAAGGACTTTACCTTCAACTACCCATACATGATAAGCCATGGCGATACATAACTATGGATTTGATATTTGGATTACCTAATACATCATTAAGGCAAGACTTCATCCTCATGGTCACTCATTGTTTCTCTAAAATGACTTAATTTATCATTTGTTATAATACCCCAAATTCAACCCATGTAGCTAAGATTTTGTTCAATGAAATAATTATATTACCTGGTGTTCTAATGACCATAATATCTAAATGAGATGCAAGAATTACTAGTTATTTTTTGAACATCTTATGGAATTTACTAGGAACTAAGCTAAAACTATTTTTAGCCTACAAAACTTAAATAGATGTACAAATAGAAGTACTAAATCAAAGATTGAAAAATCTTCTTTGTAGCTTAATAGGGAAATAACTATGCTTTGGAGCAACTACTACTATGAGCAAAATTTGCATACAAAAATTCTATTAATCATAGTATTGGTCTTATGCTCTTCGAAATTTGTCTTAGTAATAAGCAAAGGTCTTTGATTGATATTATTGCCTTACTAGTAGACTTTCATACTTCTACTTCTACTTCATTCTTTGCTTCTAATATGTTTTTATTGTATAAAGTAATATATAAAGAAACGAATAAATAATGATAAGGAAAATTTAAAAATTTTGTTAACAAAATTATGTTATAATTAGTGTTAGGCTAGAATGGTTCCCTTTTGGAGCTTACAAAAAATTAAAAGCACATAGAGCTAGACCTTTTAAATTGCCAAAAACTCGGAACTAATGTGCATGTACTAGGTTTGTTAGAAGAATATAGGATTAATGTGACCATTAATGTTAAGGATTTAGTCTAACATAAGGTGCAACATCTAATACCTGCTAAGTCAATTGAGTTTAATTCTCTTATATTAAGTGAAATCATTCTTAGCACCACGTTTGACCTAATAGTAAGTATGGAAAATTTGAAAACATTTTAGATCATATGAAAATTCTAACCAAAGATTATATACTTAGAAAATTTTTAGTTTATTGCAAAGGAATTTCTCTGATCGAGAATGCTTGGCTTATTTTTATGATTATATTATATCTTGCCATACTTATTGGAGTACATCTATACCTATCACCCTGATAATATAATGCCAAGCTTTCTCCTACATAGGGAGGATGATGTAGGAGCATCTTGTCTTAGCTCACAAACACATGCTCAATGGAATCATGCTAAACCCATTCAAACTCAACATTGTAATTGAACAAAATCATATTTCGATTAGTCATCTTTGTCTACTATATGTGTCAACTATAGTACTCTAGTTTTTCCAAATATTTTTTCTATTATTTTTTCTCTATTTGTCCAAGCATATTTTGTATTAATATATGTCATCATCAATGTCACTTCTTGTACATGTATTGCTTGCTATAATTAGTCATTTGCCATTTCCTGATCATTAGTCACTTCGAACTCTAATACCTAATTGCCCAACATCACTTGGGTGCCCATCATTACCAAATTGCCTTCTATTTTTATAGCTGCCTGCCATTGACTTGTTTCCAATCAACTAGCACCCTCTAGTGGTTGTCAATCATTGTCATCTATCTTGTCCAGAATTGACATCTGCATGATATCATCATTAACATCTAATCATCATGTTACACAATTGCATAATTTTTTGTCTAAATTTTTTCATGTTATTTTATATTTTATATTTAATGTGGTTTAACCACTTGTAGTTAATGTCATAAAATTCTAAAGATCTTTTTAGATTCTCAAGTGATTTAATTATAAAATTCTTTTCACATATATTTCATATTTAATATAGTAAATCTATTTAGAGTTAATGTCATGATATTCTAAAGATTTCTTTTTAGATTCTTAGGTGATTTATCTTCAAAATTATCTTTTCTTTTTTTCCATGTTTATGATATTTTCCAAAAGGTGCATTTTACATTTTTTATTTTTTTCATTTATTGGGCTCTCTTTCATTTATAAATAAGATAATTTCCTTTATTATATTGTTGATATTGATGAATAAAATTTCTATTACTTCAATGCTTCCACCTTTTTAAGAAAAAGTGCATGCCCAACTCTAGTTGGAGTGATTCCAACATTCCCTCGCTTGGCAGAGACAAGGATTGAAGCAGAGAAACCATCGACCAAATGAGCAAGCAACAAAACAAATTTTTAGTTTTGCGAATACCTGTAAGTGTTCACCCACCTTTTTAACACTCTTGATCTAATTGCTAAACCATCACCATCTTTAATGAGGCCCCATGTATTAACCTACCATTTTGTTATCCTTTTAACTAGGCTTCCTCACTAACCCAAACCTCAACCTTGTTACTTTCTAACTTTACTGCTCCATATGTTAACTCCAATGGAAACTATAAGCCACCATTACTAAAAGGGTATGCTCTTTCTAAAATTTTTATTTTCTAAGTAATAATATAATATTATAATTGCTCTTTCTTTTATTAAACTACTCTATATAAGTTTTTCATAAAGTTTTATTTTAATTATGTTAAATTGGTTGTGATAAAACTGCCTAGTAGAACTTTATGCTTAACTCTTAATGTATTGTCACTTACTCGGTTTAATAACTCATGCTATAAATTTGGAGGCTAATCTTTGAATAATCATAAGATGTTACATATGCAACCTATCCCTGATTAGTCAATGATATCGTTTAACATTCCTTTATTATTTATGAAGAATCTTTAGTATTATAGGCTGTAAGTTAGATTCTGGTAAAAGTTTAATTCCTCAAACATTAATGGATTACCTCATAAGGTTAATAGACAAATATAGAGGTATAACATTTAGCTTAATAATTAGTTTAGAAATTATTTCATTGTGGCAAACTTTTTATGTAAACACTATGGAAACAAAAACGTAAGATTTTGATTCTAAGGGTTCACTATACTTGCTACAATAATGAATATTGCTTAAGCTAAACTAAAATTTTTATAGCTTAATAATATACCTAAACATTTTATTTTAGTTGTTAAAATTTTAAAAAACAAAAATTTTTTCTTTCCCTATTATGTTCTGTTTTTGGCCTCTAGCATTACGTCACTTAAATTTTTTTTGGAAGAGCTTTGATGTGCATTTTGGAAGGGCTTAGAAGAGCTATTTCACAACATTCAACATAAAGTAATTATTAAACATTCTTTGGTAATAGTGATTCAATGATTATTTTATGACTTATTATTTTATATCTCAAAAAGGATACACTAAATTTTATTACTTCCCCTTATTTTAGGATTATAATTCTTATGTTTTTTCCTCTTAGCATGTATTAAGAGACCAATCTAGTGCTTTGTTTTAGGAAAGGAAGAACACTCTTAGACCTTAATTTTATCGTTCATGAGAGTTATGTTAAACTGCAAAGAAATGTAATGATGGTAAGTTCTTGCAGCCAAAAAGTAATGAGGGTAATACTTGGGCTCATGAAAATTGATAGAGGACTTTATTCTTTAGCCTACATAATTAGTAATTGCAAAAATTTCTCTATTTATGAAGGATTGGTGAGGTAGTCATAGGCTTAAGCATTGTAAATCAAGGACCAATGAAGTCCATAGTTTTATTGAGAATACCATGTAATATTTTGTTAGTGTCTTTCCTTAGTGCATATTTATCTTTCTTATTTCTTGATTCTTTTCAAATGTTTCAATCTTTAAATGCAAAAATTTGATGATCCATTATAATTCTTTAAAAATGATTTAAAAACTCTAATAACTAAAAATTCACCCCCATCACAAGTTTAGTTATAAGGCATCTAGTGAGTGGAACTCTAAACCTTGTGATAAGTACCATAATAACCTAAAAATGCTAATAGTCATTATGAAAGAATCCCATGAGACCAAAAGGGGTCTACGATAACTACTGTATAAATTCTTATCTTATAAAAATTAATAGCTTAACATCATTATAAGTATTTTAAAATTTTTATGCATGTAATTGAATGGGCATTATATTTAAATGCATGTATCAATATCAAAAAATTTTTGTAGGACAACCCTAGGTCTATAAATTATATTTTTAAATGACCTCATTCATGGACTGAATAAGGAAAAAAAATAATTATATCATTACTATTTATCATATCACTTATGAAGTTATTTTGATAAATGATTCATGTTAATATTAGATGATGCTTTTCAAAGTTTCACTTTAGTTCACTTATGCATGACATTTGTAACAGAATTCAAAAAAACATTACTATATCACAATAAAAACATATCATGTAGTAATTAGCACTTGGTTGATTTTGAGACATTTTTTAGCTGACTAAAAGTTTGCTAAAAAGACCACTAACATTAACACAAAAAATTACATCCATTGCAACTTTTTTATCATAATGTTATGAAATATACATGCTTGGAAAGAACATAATACTTAGTGTCAAACCTTAAATTTAATGGTGTTGGGTACCAACTTCGAATATGTGGGTTAACTCATTCATGTAGGAAAGCAATGTGCAAGTGAGTACTATTACTTGAAGGAGCATTGTGTGATGCGAACTTGCATAGGACCTCTGTGATGAGTGATCTCATATGTTAGTGGCATTGGAGTGCTAAATATTTTTCTAAATTTAACTTCTATCGGTTAAGTTAATATTCATTTCTTGTAACTCTTAGTTATGTAAGGTATGCTTATGTTGTGCAATAATATGCTTAGAATAGGAAATCTATGAAGACGTTTATGAATTATGAGGGAAAATGTGTCTTTTCTTAGTTGCAATATAACAATTAGTACGAAATTATGAGTTCTCAATTTCCTATAAGTAGGCCTTATTTTCTCCCATAATGTGGTTAATAAAAAAGTGACAGATTCGAATCATATTCAGTCATCTAGCATCATTTTATTTAAATGCTTTTCTTTTGTTGGACATTTTTTTGAAATAACATTTTTGGATAATGTTCAAGTACATTCCATTGCTACTATAATATAGTACTTTCATACATTCGTAATCATACAAATCTCATGATTTTTTTAAAACTTCTAATCTTAATGAATTAGTGATATTTATATCTTATCCATGAAATTGAAATAGGGCTAATTTTTCTCAATTTTATTGTAACAACATTCTTAAACACTCCCTTGGCTCAACTTGTAAGTAAAGATCCTAAATCAAGTCCTTTAATGAGGGGAACACTGGTAACCTTACATTGAGGCATTGTATTGGCATAGCAATGAGTGCCAAAGCGAGGCCTTTTGTTGGTGGAGACTTGAAAGACTTGCTCCAAGGATTGGAGTAAAGTGTAATATAAAGGAAAATACATCATGTATGTTTTATATTAAAGATTAGGCATAAATTGTTTTAATAAAAGAATGTTTGTGTGATGCCTTTTCTTTATGCTTTAGTTATGTAAAGGAGTGATTATATACCCAGGTCTATAAAATTCTATGGGGGTGTATAATACAGCCCAGTGGTTGAATATCTTTAAAAGTTTAGTGTGGTTTACTTTCTTACATTTTTCTTCATATTTTTTTTATGAACCAAAATGAAAAATTCAAAATCAACTATGATTTTGAATTATAAAAAAATTTGATTCATCAAAAGTCTCAACCTAGGTTATTCTAAAGGGCAAACAAGTTTTATGAAAGTAGGTTGTCACTTAATAGAGAGAAGTTATTTATTCCATAGGCTTAACATTGCAGAGTAGATCTGCTTTAAGGATAATGCATAATTTCCTTAAAATTTGCAAAATCTCATTTAGGAGCATGCTCAACAAATAGAAAAGCAAGACATAAGGTAATAAGAAGAAAGAGAAGAAAAGGAAGAGAAAGTGGAGCCCCAAATGTACATTGTTCCTTTCTTGGAAAATCGCTCATGATCAAGGTGAAGGTTCTTCATATAATAAAGTTAATTCAAATGCTTAATTTTCTGATGAATCATCTTTCTCAATGGTTGAATGGCATTTCGACTTTGGAAAACATAGGAAGAAATATTTTTTTGTAAAGGAATATTGTGCATTTCATGATAATAGCATTAATGGTCTAGAAATGAAATATAACTAGCTTAAGTAAAACATGAACCATTATCATTGAAGTTTATTAGAACATTTCTTTCACTAGTGAATTATATTAAAAAAGAATGACTGACATTTTTTTTCTAGAACAAGATTCAATTTTCAATTATTTGATAATAGAAAATAACTTGCTCAGAAATAAATATGTCAATTAGAAGAATAAAAAACGTCTACTATTTGAGTTGCATGAAATATATTCTTAGGAGGAAATATTTTTAGTTTATACATCATATGTGCATATGCGTGCATCATCATAAACTCTTGCTATCATTGAAACTAAAGAAAGATTATCAATGTGAATGCCTTATCATTTAAGACCAATTTGCATGCCTTTCATTTGTAGCATCTAATGTAATTCAAAATTATTGCTATATACTAAATCATATTTTATTAAACTAACCTTTAAGCAAAACTATATTTTCAATTACATGTAAATATGTTTGGTTTTCCTAGGTGACATTGTTTTTTATGTGACTTGAAATTCTTCACACATTACACACTTCTACTTATAATGAATCCCCAGTTTGTTTGGATTCCAAAATTCAAAGCTCAGGTAATTGTGTAGGTCTCCTTTATGCACTTATAAAGATAAACCTTAACTTTGTTTCCTTTAGCATGCCAAACCTTATTCCTTATTAAGAATAAACATCTTAAAGTATTTGATTTTTGAATTATTCAGGATGAGTAGATAATTCAAAAATCTTTTTTAAATAGTGGTTCTATTTCAATATTTATTCACAATTTTTTTATCTATCATAAACTTAGTGAAACAATGTTCATAATGATTAGCATCAAGAATAAATCAATTATGCAACTCCTAACATCAAAGAATAAATATTTAAACATAAGATAATGCTTTATGATTTTAAGATCAAAATCAGTAGTAATAAATATTTTTTGAATATAATTCAATTTTCTATTAATTTTGATTCACTAGGAATTAAGCTACCCAAAATTGATAAGGATTCAACCTTTGTGAATAAACCTAAGTTAAATATGGAACCTAGATGAACTAGTATTCTAAATCCTTTAAAGCATATGTTAAATAACACCTTCAAATTGTTAATATTATTAATTCATATGTATTTATGGCAACCTTAAATTTTTATATATCAAACCATTATTAGTTATGGAACTACAATTATATAAGAATTAATGTCTAGTCTCATGATAAGTTCTTATGTAATAAGGCTTGATTATTTTACGTTGTATGGTGGCTAACAATATTAACTTATGATTCAACAAATGGTTCGGCTAATAAGGGATTATTACTAAATATGTAATATCACAAATCATATTTGTTTATATTTACATTAAATACATGAATAACAATATTATATTACCAAAAATTAAATGATCAACTGTTATGATAAGTATGTAGAAATAGTATAAATGAATAATCATAATTTGTAGCTAGATTTGGAGCATTTAAGTCTCTTTTAGGTGAGCACAAGACCATATTTTAATTATGCCAAGCCAATTGGCAAGTAAGTGTTCATAGTAGGTTTGATGGGCCTCACCTTTAACAACTATTGATTTGTTGATGTTGTTGCTTAGATATCTAACCTTTCACTTGTCTATATTAATGAAGGAGAACAGCAAATGGTCAACTAAATATTACTTTTGAAGAAGAAGAAATTATTAAAATGGCCATGCCAATCAAGCTTGAATTGATTAGGAAATATTAACACAAATTCCCAAATATGGAAATATTCCTTGTGGCATTTGAGAATATCATAGTTTTAAAAAATTTTAAGGTTGGATCGCTTGATAGCTGACATGCACGAATTACGTTAGCTAGATTTTTTGTGACGTTAGGTTCACTAGGCATGGAACATCAATGAGTTTAAGGAAGAAATCTTTAAGTGGCATCCTAAGTTTCGGTCAAATAGTGAATCATCATTAGCTCTTGTTTGGGTTTCATTTGAGTATCTATTGACACTTTTTTTAGTAAGGTAGCATTGTACTACTTAGTTTTGGTATTAAAAAAATCTTTTACTGGTGGAACTAACTAATATAAGCCTAACAAGATCAAGCATAACAAGAATGTGTGTTTATATGGATCTAGTAATGGAAATAGCTAGTTTCATCTACATAAGAAAAAAGGGTGAAAACTCAAATGGATAATGCAATAAATTAAATAAGATAATTTTTTTAAGTGACTTCTATGTTCAAGGTCGCACCTCTCTTCAATGTTAAAAAAATAAAATATCATCTAATATTCTATTTGTAATTGAGACTTCCAAAGCACCAACAAGTGGGGATAAATCTATGAATTTGGCTAATATGGTAAATTAAAAGTAATTTCAATCTAATAATTTAATGTTAGTTAAGGATGCTTATGAAAAAATAGTGGGGCAACCACATTATTACACCCCAATGAAAGAGTATATAAAAGTCAGAAATGATTGTGCTAATAAATTGGGCAAAACAATTAGCACATTGTAAAGGAAAACAAAGCATGCCAATTAATTGACATGAAACAACATGAAATTTTAATCCAGATTACCAATAATTAAATTTCTTTTAAAAAATCCAAAGCTAAATTTAATAACTGTGCTTGTTTTTTGATTTACTAGTATCTTAGCATAAAGTTTATTTGCAGTATCATTTAACAATCATTTAAAGATTTCAGCAATGACTAACTTAAATGAAATACAAATTCTTGTCCAATGTAATTGAAAGAGAAAGATGTTATCCTATCTTAGAATAGACAAATAAAGTGAGACTAGAAATTATTAAAAGAAGTATCGCAATTTGAGCAACATAGAAGTTCTTAATTCTCCCAAATTGCATAATAAATAGCTTTTTTGGATAACATCTTAGTCTAAAATGTAAGAGTGACAACAAATAAGAGCACTATAAGTTCTTTCATATACTCAACATAAAAAAAAACTCTAATTGTTATCATGGAACATTTCAATTGATAATAACAAATTTTATAAACTATCTAAGAGATTAGAATTTAAGAACAAGTTTGGAATACATCAAATAAGATTAAGGTATTGTGATTGAAAAGCATCCATTGTCTAATCTTAAATGAGGAAGAGTAGTCAATTCACATGCTCATTTTTAATCCAAAGGAGTTGTGTGGTGCCTATTGAACCTTTATGTATGCTAAATTCAATGGCTAAGGAAAATGGAATTTTGTACAGGTTAACTCAAATTATAGAGAAAACTAAAGCACTGTTATTAGTAATAAGTGAATCTAATATAAACACTACATTTGATTAATACAAGGGTTCCTCCAATCCTGCATAAGTAGTTTTGAATGAATTTAATGATTAAATTAGTCAATGGTACATAAGAGAACACCCATTCATAAGGCCTTTAATGACATCGACAAATAAAGGAAAAGGGCAAATGGGTTTAGAAAATATTTGATTGATAGTTAAAGAATCAAGGTTTGATTAATAGCTTCTCACAAGTAGTAATGAAACATTTATGTAGAACTAGATCAAATCATGCACATCTTCTTCAGTCTATAAAGAATCGTAGTACTTTGCCAAAGTTGTTAAAATTTCAAAATGTGTCATTGAAGCATATAACATTCACCCAAAATACAAAATATTTTATAAAATAATGTCGTCATTAAGACATTTAATAAATTTCTCACTTGAAAATTCACTTTTTTTATCACTTCTAATGGTAAGTTTTGACCCAAATCCTTTTGTTATTTAGTTATTAAAATATTAAATAATTAATAAAGAATATTCTTAACATAAAAATTTCTTACATTAAAAAAAGGGATATTACTTTCTAAAAATCTTGACAATGTGCACCTCATTATAGTCCATTATATAGAGCATTTAAAATAATAAAAATTAGACATAATTATTATTAAATATTTAAATAGTTTAATTTGTAAATATAAAAGTTTTTTCTTAAAATTGATATTTGATTCCAAACATTGAAAACATGGAAATATAAATTAAAAATTTAAAGGAGATAAATGATAATTGTATTGACAAATAACATAAAAAAATTAACATTATTTGCCACATTCTATCAATATACATTTACAGAGATATGTTGGTTTTTTTCAAGCAAATATCACAAAATAAATGTTTTTTGGATTGAGAAAAAATGATTCACAACAAAAAATATTAAAATAACTAAGAAGAACATTCCTTTTCTTAAAATGCACTTAAATGTGTTAAATATTTAATATTACAAGATAATATCGACAACATTCCAATCCTAATTCATATTTACATAAAGTTTGATTTGACTTGTTAACATTATTTCAAAAAACTCACTAATAATATAAAATACGATCAATACAAAAGTAAAATATTAATCAGCAAAATCAAGAATCTTCCCCTTTTACATCACACATATCACTGAACATTTGTATCAGATAATGACCTTTAATTTGTTATATTATTTACTTTTTTATGAACATTTTCTTTCTTGTTTTAGATGTTTTAATTAAATATATATTTATCTTTACTAAAAGTTTTGTACACTTTTGACAATCAACATATTTAGTATCTTAATTAATTATAACTTTTTGGAAACTTTTTAATTTTTAACATGTTTTACATGTATTGTGAGTGTCTTTAGGTTGGACAATGAAATGGTTTATTATTCATTAATTTTGTAAATTATTCTTTATTTTTAGTGTATTAATAGTTAGTTATATTGTTGATAATATTTTAAGTTTTGATATATTTTTAATAATCATATCTATACTTTAAATTTAATTATTTATCAAAATTATTATTTTATAAGTTATGATTTTTATTAATGAAAAATCACTTTTTTTAAAAAATTACATTAAAATTTAAATTTTTTTGATGTTACAAAGTATTTAATGTTTTTATTAGGCTAAAATTTTAATGAATAAAAATTTTCAAAATAAGAAATATTTTTTATTAATGTAAAAGATTTTTATATTTTGATTACTTGTGCTGCTTTATTTGGCAATGACATTTCTTTATAATACTACAAGCCATTTTTATAATAAATTTTTTTTTTCATTCTAAATATTACAACATTTCTTTTATGTTGAATCCAATATTTGACATAATATAACATATTTTTTAAATAATTTAATCAAACAAAATGTTGGTAACCAGTACAAAACATTATCATGTGATATTTGACATAATTCATCATTTAGATGAGATATAGTTAAAGGCAAATATCACAAATGTTATGCTCACATTATGCATATGACGAACGCCGAAGCAATGGGCATTGTCATGGTATGAATATTTCCAATTATGAATAATAAAGACATCAATAAGCATATTTGAGTGATGTGTTTAACGTGCCGTATATATAATGCATTTATCTTATATATTATTTAGAGAGTATCACAACTAGTTGATGAAATGAAATTAGTGTACGTCTTAATTATTTTATAATTTGAAGAGTTGCATAAGAGCGATATAATTATTTAATTTTTTAAAATTTTTTTAAGTTAGGTTTTCATTTAAATAAATGTCATATATAATTTTAATATTCAACTTCATTTTTAATAAATTTATTTTAATAAAAAATTTAATTATCTATTATGGAGATCACTTTTAATTTTTAATATTATGAATCCATAATCAAATTATGCTTTCTAAATTTTGTATATATAATTAATATTTTAAATAAATCTTCAATATCACAAATTTATTTTCTATTTAATAGTTTGTAGTTTTCATATATATTTAATCTCATTGTTTTTTTATGCATTTTGGATTCATTTGCAATATCAAGTTCAACATAAAACATACGTAATGAAATCTCTTTTTTTAGTGAATAAAATTAAGAATATTTTAAGACTTTAATATCAATATTTGTTTTTTAGTTTTATTGATAGCTATAATTGATTTAATTAAATTGTGGTGTAAAACTTATTTGTCATCATTATAAATGTAAAAAAACATATATTGATGGTTCATATAATTTTAATTATTAGTTGTTTCTTGTTTGCTATAGAAAAATAATTATATTCAGTCTACATATTATGGAACAATTATATGCAATAGTCTATTCAATAAGTTTCGTTTTAGTTTTATATTTTGTTTATATTTATATGTCAACTATGCTTGTTTTTTTACATACAATAATGTTTTATAATCTTTAATTTTTTTTATATATTTGTTTACTTTTCGTTTAACAAGAATAATTTGCAATAATTTTGAACAATTTTTTCTTATGCTTTACCAAATTTTATTATGTGTAAATATTCATTATTGTTTACTACTTTAAAAAAAATTATTTATTTATAATTTTTCCAAAAAAATTTATAAATAAGTAAATTATTCCAAAATAGTTTATTAATATGTTTATTAAAAACTTAAAACTATAGTTTTATTGATTGTATTCTATTTATGATTGATTAATTTATCAACTCTAGTATTTTTGCATAGTAAAAAACTTAAAAATTATGAATATATTTAAAAATTTCTAGTAACGTAATACGCTATGCTTTTAAATTTTAAACTTTTTATGAATATGTTTAGTAGGTTAGCATAAATATTTCTGTAACATAAAAAAATAATTTTTATAAATTTGAATACTATTTTTATCATTTATTTGTCATATGATTTTTTTCAATATTATTTATATAATTTTGAGTATGTTTTAACTTTTTAATTGTTATTTCACTTAAGTTATTATTTATTCTTTTGTAGTTGTTTAATATTACTTAAATTATAAAGCACAAAATTTTCTATATAAGAAAAATAACAAATTTAAATTTCTAAAATGTTTTTTCATAACTTGTTAACAAAAAATCTAGAAAATATATTAAGTGTTCTTCTTAGATAAAAAATATTACAAAACATATAATAACATTTAAGTAAATAAAAAATATTAATATTCAATCTACATACATAAATTGTTTTAGACAATTTTAAATAAGGCACCGCACATTTCAACGAAAATGTTTCACTGCATGATCTCATAACCTTTGAAATGTTTATATTTTTTATTCAATAGATGACTTTTAGCATTGTTTTCTTATGCTTTTTATTAACTTTACTTTTTATATTTTGATTAGTATTGCTATTTATAATTAAAATAAAACAGTTTGATTAAAACTTTAGTAGTCGAATTATTTCTTAGTTATTTAAAATATTCAAATTTTGAACTAAATATTTCTCAATAATTATATAATACAAAATATAAAAACATTTATATTGTAACAAAGAATCTGAGAAATAAGCTATACTTTTTTATATTATATTCATTTTAAAATTTTTCATTTTTTTATACCTACGTTACTTGATACATGTGTAGTTGGACTGTTATTTATAAATTTTAACTTTCTATTTTTTTATTTTTATTTTTCTTTTTGTTTGACTGCTGCATTTTGAATGTTGTGATTTTTAAACTAAGGTTGCATTAAAAATAATTATTTTAAATTGTTAAACTCTTTCATTTTTTTTTGTGAAATTTATTTTACTTTAAATGACGTTAGGTTTTTGAAATGACGTGCATATAATTAAAACTTTTGTAGTTTCCTTATTTGTTTATTTTTTATTTTATTTAAAGAACCTCCTTTGATAGGGTTTCAAATTATTTGAAAAATTTTGTTGTTTTATAATTGAATATTACAGATAATTTAGTGCCATATAGTTCTGCTTACACAATTTAATTAGTCATATGAATTTTTTAATAATTACATTATTAGAAAAATACATCTTCAAATATTATAAAATAATACGTTTTGTTATATGTCTATGTACATATATGCACACACACACAAATACAAACAGATAAATTGTTATTATGTGCATAACATTTCATAAAGGAATTTGAATAACATTTTAGTCTAAAAATATCAACAAAAAATTTTTTTAGTTTAAAGTAAATTAATATGAAAACCAAACTGAACATAAAATATTAAAAATTAAAAACGTTATATATATATATATATATACTCTCTTAAAGATAATGTAAAAAAAATTTATATATAGTTAAAATGAGAAAATAATTCATTTTTTAAAAATCTAAATTTCTTCGAACATTTTGCTTAATTTTTAGTAATGTAAGGCTCAAGTGTTTACAAAAGTTACAACGCATAAAGTAGAAGAAATAAACTTACAATAAAGTAGAGTATTTAAATTTTAGAATATAAGAATAATTTTATTTTATATTAAAAAAATTATAATAATAAATGAATAAAAAATATGTTATTAAAAATAAAATCGATAGAAACAAAACAGTTTTATACCTTAATGACCTTTTATATGTTTTTAAATTTTAATGTTTTTGTTACTTATTATCTTTTTGTGATACATTATTTAAAAAAAAACATTTATGGAAAGACCTTAAATGGTTTTAATGTTATTCTTGATTAATATCTTGTCTTTTCTTTGTTCATTATTATTTTTTTTATGCAAACTTATTACAAAATTTCTTTGTAGCCAATTTTGTTAAATTGACAACATATATTTAAGTATCTAACACTTTCTTAATTACACTTTTACAATACCAACATTAAGTTTTTTTTTTGAAATATCTTTAAAAAATTAAACATTTTACTCTCATGCTTTCTTAATTTACATTCATGTTATCACAAGCCTAAAATCCCATTTACATTATTATAATATAATAGTTCTCTTATTCAAGTATATTAATATCCTTAGTTTTGTTCTTTTTATTATTCAACATTTCACATACCTAGTTTTTCATATGCAATTTAATATTATTAAAGTTTTTCTTTGAACTTATTGAACATCAATTTTCTATAATTTCAAAAATCCTATTATGCTGATATTTTTTTTAAAACAACTTTTGCTTTTGTTAAAATATTCTCACTATTTATATTATTCAAATAATTTTTAATAAAAGTAGTTGTCATATAACACAAAATCATAGTTATTTTAGTCATATTTTCTTTGAACTTTACATACATAATTTGTAATTATACAATATTTTAAAAACATTAGAATCCTAATTATTGTTATTTGGATTTTCATAGAGCCTTATAATTATTTTTGATATTTTAAATTTTTTAAAAACATATTATTTAAGAATTAGTTTTTTATTATTATTAATACTCTATTATCAAAATTATCTACTTGTTTTTCAAACTTGTTTATTTTTACATAAATTTTGATATTTTAAAGTTTATTTTTAATGATGAACTAAAAGTTAAAAGCTTCCACAGCATTATTTATAATTTGCAAAAGAAATTCCTCTATAAAATTTTAATAATATTGGAACAAAAATAATAACTTATCATAAGCATAAATATAACTAAATGTTTAACATGTTTAAGAATTTCTACAACTATAACTAAGCACATAAATTGCGAAATAAATTGAGTTATCTATGATTTACATTAAAACAAATATATTAGAAATTATTATAATGATGAAATAATAGATTTTTTTATAATGTATAATTTAAAATAAAAAAATAAGGAAAAAAGATCAATTATATTTTTTTCAATAATATAAAATGTTGGACATTTGAAATGTTAAAATTGTTTGTGTAATATATCAAGGCAATTGGTATCATGAAAATATAATATAAAAAAATAAAAAATTAAAAATTAAACATAACAAAACAAGTATCATAACTAAAAATATATAGTATTTCAAAATTTTGATGAACATAACTTTGATAAATTTTTAAAACAAAACAAATTGTGTTAAAGAATTTCAAGATAAGATAACTAGATTAAAATAAAATATAACTAAAACAATATGTAAAGTCTTAAAAATAATACGCAAATTTTTCTAATGCAAGTTTTATGAGCTGACAAAAAAATAAATAAATGAAAAAATTTTAAATAAATATAGAATTTTTAAAACAAAACATACAAAATAAGAATAATGTTTTTTATAAGAAAAAAAATTTCACTACTAAAATATTATGTAAATTATATTCTTATAAATAAAAAGTTAAAAAAATATTTTTGAACTTCGAATAAAAATATTCCATAGAAGAGACCTTTCTACAATGATGCATACAAAAGAGCAAACATTTGTTAACAAATTATGAAAGCTATTCACTAAGCAATGAAAAACATTTCATATTACCAAAATAGATGTATGACAAAGAAGAGGAAATACCAATTAATATTGTCATAAACCTTCTACAAGTCCACCGAAACATCATTAATTATGAGATATTATTTCCTTTTACTTTCTTGTTTATACCATCTATTTACTACTTAATTATTTTAGGATATTATAATTTAATGAATTTTTCATATAAAAAATTTTATTTAATCCACAACAAATATATTTTCTTAGTAATTAACCTACGAGTTCTTTTTAACACTTTTATCATTAGATTATTTTACCTGATATTCGTATTTTAAAATCATTATTTTTTAAATTTTTATTGTAATGTGTAGTTTTGTTAAATTATATTATTTAGAAATATTTTTTTTAATCTTTGCATTGATGTGCAAGAAAATTTACATGCTCATTGTATTGATGTTACTATTTTTTTCTTGTACTTTTGTGTATTTTCTATGCACATAAAATAATTGTTCTTAAGTTAATTGTTGCATATGTCATAATTTCTATAAAATTTCTATGTTTTTAATTATAATAACTCATTTATGATGCTTAGATTACATTATAAAATATAATTTTTAAGTATTGTATTACTTAAATAAAAAACAACTTTAAGAAATATTATTCAAATAAATGTACATATTTTAGATTTTTTTTTTGTGAAAAGTTTATATATTTTAATTCCTTACATTTTATATCATTTGCTTGTACTCACATATTTTTGTTAATATATTAATATTTTTAAATTTAGTTATAACATTTTTCACTTTTTTAGTTTTTTAGAATTTTTACACACACAACAAAGAATCGATGCTTTAATTCCTATGAGCTTTTTTACTACATAATTTAAAAAAATCATATTTTTAATAAAAGATTTTATTGAGCATTTTAATGTCATTTGCGGAAGAATATTTTAAAATTTTGCTTATGTAGTTGGAATGAAATATGTAAAATACTAAACATTATTTACAATATATTGAAAAAATAATGTTTAAATCATTTTTTATTGATTTTTGTGTGAATTATTCTTGCACATGTTATCATTAATCTTTATTTTGTGTTGATTTTTTGAAATCTATTGCACAATCTAATCATAACACATCTCAAAAAATGAAATATTTTACAAGATAGACCATAAGAACAGCTAATCTATGTAATCACATGATTTCTCTATATTTGTCATAAGAATGGTTAAAGACGAGCCAGATGTCCATATTCTTTTGGGAATATTTCATAACTTGTTTTATCTTTTCTTGTAATCTAACTTCAACCTTTTACGTTTCTACTCAATTGTAAATTTGTTTTCATAACTTTTTTAAATTCTTATTAAGAGAATATTTTGCTTTATGAATTGTGCAATTAATTTTTAGGAGTTTGAGTATGTGGTACCGTAATCATTTTCTTTTATATTTGTATTTTGTTGGAAGTTTCTACATATTAATTGAAGTTTGTTTATCTTGATTATTAACAAAGTGTTTTGTTGGTAGACCATATAAGTTCTTTTAGTATTATCATATTTTAATGATTTTTCTATCTTAATGATTATTTTAAATTATTGTTTAATATTTATTATTCATTTTAATCATTTGAAATTTTAAATTATAATGAAAAAAATTGTGAAACTCTTTTAAAATTAAAAAATATTTCCTAAAAAATTACTTTGAATAATCCATATATTTTATAGAAGTATAACTTGATGTGTTATCCAATTAATTTAAAATGTTAAGGATTTCTTATTATCTTATAAATTTGATGCATTTTTATATTTCTTGTATTGTTTTTAAGCAACAAATTTTTTAATATTTCCTGAATATTTAAATACTTATTCAAATTATTTATTTCATTGTTTAATTATTTTTTGCAATATTTCTTTACAACATAATATCATTCAATCAAACTGATATATTATGTGAAAAGATTTTCTAATATAATACTTTATTATAATATTACGCTAACTCATTTGAACATTTAAAATTCTTTTTCGACAGAGAATTTTATTTTAATTATTTTTACGTACATTTTATTTAAAAAATGTCAAAATAAGTTTTTCCCATAAGTGTTTCCTTAACTTGTCACCCAATTTATTTTAAATATTTAAATATTTTTACTGTCTAACTAACATATTTTTTATATATTTTTCTATTTTATTGCTATTATTATGGTTACATGCATAATGTTTTAATTTTATTAATATATAAAGTATTTGTAATTTTATACTTTGTTGTTTTTGTTGGGTATTATATTGTTTTTTGATGATCATACTACTTAAACCTTAAATTGTGTAATTGTCTTAATAGTTGTATTTCATTACATTGCTCTAAACATTATATATCTATATGAACATGTTCACTATGATTATTGTTTAAAAATGACCTTTTTAACAACATATTTGAAACATTTCTTAATGTTAAAAGTTTTTTGTCTTAATCATTTTCTTGTTTTAAAGCATTTTTTTAATAAATTAATGTTAATAATATAATTACTAAAAAAATACAATAGGTTATGTGTATGAGCCTTAATAACTTTAGTTTATTTTTCTTTAGATCATATTTCATTCTTTGCTCTTTTCATAATTTTTATTCTTATGAACACATTTATTAAGCACTTTTTGGTACATATTTTAGCAATGATGATATCAGATTTTAAATCATTTTTTATCCTTCTTTATTTTCTTAATTAGTATTTTTTTATTATTCATTACTAATATTACTTTTGGCATCTTCCATTATGCAAAGTTTTTAACACATTTAATATTAAATATTACTATTTTTATGTCTCTTATTGATAAATTTTCCCTTGAAAAACACATTTTGTTTACAATAATGAAATCGATTAGTGAAAATGAACCAAAACATGTTTATGTTTTTTTAAATTATATTTATTTTGAAATTAAAAATTAAAAAAATATTTAATGCTTAAATATAAGCCTTAAAATATATTTAGCATAATTAAAATTTTTTGATGTCAAAGTTATGTGTTTTCTTGTGAAAATTATCTTTTGGTGTAATCCAAGCTTAATGAACAAACCAAAATTAATCATATTCTTTTAGTATAGAAATAATAATATATTTCATGGTTAAATATTTAAATTATCAAAATAATAAAAAAATAAATAAAAAATAGTTTCATTGAAGGAAATAAGAACTATATCAATGAAATTAGGAAGGTAACATTAAAAAGTAAAAATATCTTTTTTGGACATTTCAAATGATAAACGTATATGAATGAACTATGTAAAATAAATTGAAGTGTCAAAATCTTAATACAAAATATCAAATTTAAATAAAAAAAGGTATTTTAAAGTTAATAAATTAAAATAAATGTCAAGACACAACAAATATGACAAGAAGGTCCATAAATTTCTATCATAATTAAGAAAAAGAAATCATATTTGTTAAATAATGTAATTAAAATTTTTAAGGAATAAGAAAGGACATAGTGAGATTTTTTAAATGTAAATGAACTTTAAATTACTTCAAATAAATTTTTAAAATGCAAAGAAAAATGTTTTAAAAAAACAAAATGTTTAGACCAGTTAAAGTATAAAGAATCATTATTTAGCAAATTCTTAAATAATAAAAAATTTCAAATTATTTAAAAAAAAATTATAAAACAAATATAAAGAATATGCTGTTTTAAATAAGAAAGTTAGAAACATGTTTTGAATAGAGTATAAAGGACTAGCGTAAAACATGATTTCTGTAGATTAAGAATCTTGTATCACATATTACAGCTAATCTAAATTACTATTAGCACGAAAGGTTATCTCTTCCTAAGTGCAAAAACAATAATATTATTTAAACATCAAATGTTCATTTTATTATGTTAAAAATTTTTCTCCTTTATATTGATAAAACTATCGTAATCAATGTAAATCTTATACTTGCTCATTTAGGTAATAACTACTAGCATATAAATTTATTTTGAAGTAGGAAAGAAAAAGCTTCCCAAAAAATCAATGATATTATTTTTTAATAACAAATTCTATTCAAAATGAATCATAATATAGAATTATAATCAAAACAAAACTAGATAATATTACTATGTTCACGACTATACTACAAAAAACTTTATTGCATTTTTCTAGTTGTCAAAACATATTAAATGAAGCAATGTTTTGAAAACAAGAGCATTTTCTACTTATTCTTTTTATAATGGTTATTCCTTTCAGCTATTATTCTAACTCAAAAGAGTTTGTGGTCTAAGATAGCCTAACAAAAATATCCCTTAAATAATAATTTGATATAAGAAAATAAATGTTTATTTTCATTACACTTTTCAATTCTACATAAAATAAAAAAATTCCTACTTTTGTGTGCCTTGAACTAAATGAATAAGCAGTTACTTCATTACAAGTTCCATGAATTAGTCTATTCTCCTTGACTATATTGTAAATAAATTTTAAATTATATCTTAGTATTATTTTATTGACTTATGCAAAAAAATATTAGAATTATAATAATTAATTAGTAAAAAGTAATACTAATTTTTATTAATAGCAACCATAATTTTCGACTGTGCCGAAAACATGTTGGTTGCCATTAAAGGGTTGGGAGCACATGTCCATTATTTGATTCCTTGATCAGGTTATTACTATTGTATCATCATAAATAGTGTATAGTTCATCACTAGAATCATGGGTGATAACTTCTCGACCAAGCTGGAGAGTAGCATACACAAAATTGGTTGATTTAGAGGATAATTCAAAGCATTGCAAACCAAATAATTTGTTCACCTTCACAATATAAAAAAATCGAAGCAATATTTTCAAGCATTACGCTTTAGAATCGTAGCAGTAACCAAAATAGTTTGGTGGCATAGTGTCTTGATTGAATGATACCACCACCTCTACATTTTTACAAAGATAGATGATATCCTCTATTCGATCATGCAAGTTCACATTCACATTGTCTATGGTTGTTTTACAGATAGGATCAAAATCTATTCGTTTGATTATGATTCAAATCTAGTGATCCCAATCAAATCGTTTTCCTAAATAGCACCAATCAAATCTCATCCATCGATCATGTAGTTTTTATAATCAAATATTCTAAATCATTTTGATCAAGTAGCAAATGCAAAATACCTCTTTTAGTTGTTGTTTTAGGTAGCTAGAACATTTTAATTACAAGATTATTGTTTATTCAAAATAAAAAAATACAATGAATAATAACGTCATTTTGCCCATTTAGTAAGTACTTTTTGTTGATAGAAAATGTCTATGAGTAACATAATTTTTTAAAAATATGGATTAGTGAATCTTTTTATAAACTTACCAAACTTTAAATCCATGACGTTGAAGACATTTGCACTGTATGATCATTTTCACTTCTATATACTACTAATTGATAGAATCATAAATTTTTTTTATTTTGTTTTGAATACTACTAAATTTAATAGAATTATGAGTTGAAAAATAACCTATAAAATTTTGTATAAGGATCACATGAGAAGAATGAAATAAAATGTGTCGTAAAAAAAGAAGGCATTAAAAATATTTTTGAATGAGGCAAAGGTAATCATCACAAGTTGAAAGAAAGAAAATAAAGGACTCTTATGTGTGATGGCTAGTGAAGAAAAATAAGAGAGTATATCTTTAAGTGAGGAAGAAAAATACTTTGAAGAAAATTAAGATAAGCATTTACTTTATGTTTGCTAAGGGTATGAAACATTTAGAGCAAAATAAAGGTATTTAGAAAAGAATATAATGACGATGTAATTCATTATAAAAAAATTAGAGAAAGGGCCAACATATTTAAAGAGTATGGAAAGGCTTGTGATTTAAAATAAAAAGGCTAATAAGAATGTATCATAAGTTAAGGAATGAAGCAACTTCAAATACTTATAGTCCATGTGCTCATTTTAAAAAAAAACTAATTAGTAGAGAAGTTTTTGTTGGAAGATCTTATATACATAATTATGTTGACATTTTATATGCTATCATCATAAGTTTACATGGCACTACTACATACAACCCAATTATTTTTACCTGCATGTAAGATAAAACCTAATATACATTTGAAATTCCCGACATTTGCATGGATAGTGAAAGAAAATAGTAACATAGTTACACATAAATACATTGAACCCAAAATATTTTAGATTCTAAAACCTAATAATAAAAATCATGTATTATGCATATAAAATTTGGTTAATAAATTTTAACTAAACAAATATGTATTAACCTAAATGAAGAAAAAATACAATTTGGGAAATAAAATTAAAAATATTCAAAAGAAATAAATACGAAAAAAGGATGTTATTGAAAAAAACTATAACTTTAAAACTTATTTAGGCTTATCATAAAGAACAAGTTAAATATGAAATTTTGATTGATTTTAGAATTACTTTTAACATAACAATTAATTGTTTTTGAAAATTTTGAATACAAAATAATAAAATATATGTTAAACAATATTTTTTGGTAGTTGCTATAAAAAAGAACTAAAACAATTTAAAAGGAATTGTGTAAGTTGACCACTAAACTATCTAATAAATTATAATTATAACAAAGTTGTTTTCTTAAAAAATAAACTAGTTCATTAATTACTTGGAAAATTCATAGAAAGTTAAGTTCATTAAAAATTTACAAAAATTAGACTAAGTCATTTAGAGTGATAATAGAAAATGAGAGTAAAAATTGAAAGAAATCAGTATAAATTAAGAAGGAGCACTAATCTAGTCATGACATATATGTAAGTAGAGTTTACCATCAATTATTTTAGATATTCCCTTTTACAAATAATTTATCTTTTTTGTTAATTTAATTAAAAGTTTTGTTATCATCAAAATTAAGAAATTATTCTGCTATTATCCTCTACACATGGTGTTTTATTTGTTAATAATAAATCCAAGAATTTTTAATAAGTCTATTGAAGCAATTGACAGATTTTAGAAAATCGGAACTTGTGCTCATGAGAAAACTTGAAGAAGTGGAGGAATGGTGAAATCCAACGAAGATTATCTTAGTTAGAGTGACAAAACACTAAACGATATATTTCAAAATAAAATTTCATCAAAATTAATATTCTAAAAAAATGTTAGGCTCTTAAAAACTTAATCTATTCTCTTTTGCTATCATGCAAATCTTTTTATTTATTTATCAAATCTTAGTATTTATTCAAAAATCTTTTGTAACATATACATTATAATTATAATAAATAAATAATACTAATTAAAATAATGCTAATTATTGGCAACAAAAAGCCAAAAGTCTTTGCAGTGCTGAAAACACTTTGGTTGTCATTAAGAGGTTTGAAATGCAAGTCCCTAAACTTATCTGCCCATTGCTGTACTAAGTATAACTGCAAACACAGTTTAGTTGGGCCTTAGAATGGGTTAGTACTTTCATATTAACATATACAACATATAAAGTAATACTAACAACATAGGTAATGAATTCTCGAGCAAATCAGGGGGCAACAACCTTAGAATAATTTTACTTTGAGGAACACATAATGCTTTATATTTTAAACATCTTTGTTCACCTTCGCGATATAGGACTAAAATAAAGCCTTCTTTTCACGCAACAGTTTTCTAAATTGTAGGGCTAACTATAACGGTCTGTTGTGCAATTTCATGATCGAATAACCTATAGCTAATGCATCTTTTTATAAAGCATGAAACCATTTAACAATCACGTGATCAATTTTTGTTCCATGTGTAAGATGTAAATTTAGCCATCAGAGCAAGATTTAGATCCAACGATTTTGATTGAATACTTTTTTTAAACATCCCTATCAAATCTCATTTGTTCAATCATACAATTTTCCCAAACAATTAGTCTTGGTTCATTCTGTTCAAGTGATTCATGCATAACAACTTTTTTAGCTTCTTTTCTTAGCCATTAAATATTTTCTTTAAATAATAATTTTTCAGCAAAAAATAAAAAATAAGGCAAAACAATAATGATTATTTTGCTTATTTTGTAAGTACTTTAAGTCATAAATGTTTTTTTATAAATAAGAGAATTTTTTTAGAAAAATGGATTGGTAAATTTTCATACAATTTAAATAAAATTTTGAAGGCACAATATTCAAGCCATTACTAGCACAAAATAATTGTTGCTATTGTATCTATTCCCTTCACTTGCCAAACTCCTAATTGTAACTTTCTTCTTAATTTAGTTAATTTATTAATTTTTTTAATTATAATTTGTTTAATTGAGATACTTTTTCTTCATTAATTATTTCATCAAGGATAAGATTTTTTTATTAATATCGATTATGGGGCTATATTAACTAGTTTCTTTCATTTTTTGTTATTGTTGTGAGTTTAACATATCTACCTTTTGGTGAATGTTTTATATTAAGTGTTTTTCCCATATTTTGTCAAGGTTGAATGCTGCCTTTCTTTAAGCTGAGCCACCAAACTATCATTTTTTTAATATTTTTCTTCTTATTGAGTTTTTATTTTATGTTATTTTATAATTTTTTATTTAGAAAAATAATGGATTTTAAATTGAATTTAAATTTTTTATAAAATAGTTTTAAACTATTTATTTTAATTATTTTTTGTGAGAAACTTAAATTTTTATTCCTAATAATTGAACCCATTTTTGTAGATCCAAAATTCATCATATTCATATTATGAAGTGCTATTTAGTAAGAGAGGTGTGAATTGCGGAGAATAAAAATTATTTTTCTACAGAATATTTTACAAAAATAATTTAGCATATTTTTTAATAAACATGAGTATATTTTTAAAAGTGAACTTCATTAAATATTAATTGTATTTTAAAATAAGTTAAATCTTTCAAAAATGTTGGCTTTCTTTTGATAAAATTGTTTTAAGAAAATTATTAAAAAATGAACAAAAATAGAAATGGTGGATGAATTTTTTAGGTGGATCAGCTTAAAATCAATAATACAACTATCCTCACCAAAAACTAACAAAAATTAACTAATATAAGTATTTTGCCAAATGATAGGTAGGTTAAAGTATTACAATAACAAAACAATAAAAATTTACAATTATAGCCTCATAACAAATTAAACTTAGAAGCAAAATAAAATAATTAAATGTTAAAATAAAAATTATTGCAAGGAAAAAATAATATTCTTAAAAAATGTTTAGTGAGGTACGATTATTTTAAATGAATCAATCAGAAATAAAAAATTAAGAACTTCACTAATTTTTCAAGAAAGTAGAGATTATGAGTTTATATGTGATGGGCAAAGCATAAGAATATGATGATGAGCAATAGGTGCTAATGGCTTCAATGTTGTCACTTGAAATTTTTCCTTTAAATTTTAAAAGCCTTTTATCAATAAATTATTTTCAACAATTCATCTATTTATAGACATTTTTCAAATTGCTAATAGTACTTATAAAACAAATCAATTAGTCCTTACTAATAAATTATAAAATTCCCAATGTGTTGAAATAATGGCTAAAAGAGATATTATGCAAGAACTACCAGATCAAAAGGCTCTTAGACCATTTGGTCATGAAAAATGAAAGATAAGATGGCCTCGATTAAGCAAGCACTATTGATCTCGACCAATAGATATAAATTGTTATCTAATAGCAAGATTTAGATCTTATGCATGGACAAAACATGAAATGTGCGACCACAAAATTTCTTTATGGAACGAGTCTATTTAGGAGTTTTTAAAATTATAATGAGAATATGATCATTTGATTAAAGAATTGCATGATGAAATCACAAAACCATTCCAACAATTTTGATTATAGTCATGCAAAATGGATAGGGTTTTTAGTTACATATTGCATGAATGATGGATGGTCATTACTTTATTAGAATTTTCCTATGCCACCAAATAAGTTGATTGTTTGTCTATTCCTTGGTTTTCCCTAAAGTGATTTCCCATATTATTTGATAAGTTTTGTGTTGAACCAAAATTATCTGATGAATTATGGTGTTATTTTATCAATCATGTAAGCCCAACTAACCACGTTTAGGAGCTATGTTCTAACTTTGCATTTTCCATATTATTTGTAATAGGTTCTCCTTTTTTATTATTTTAATTATGTTATTAGTTTTACTAATTAATTATTATAGTTATAATGCTTTTTGAAAAAAGTTATTAATATAATATTTCCAAAGACATGATTAATAATAAAGAACTTTTATAGATGGTTGACATATAATAATGATTTTAGAATCTTAATATTTTTTATAAAATAATTAACTTAAATAAAGTTTAGTTTTTGTGCCTTGAAAGATTGATTTTAAATAAGCTTATATTTTAATGAAAATATAAATGTAATAACTAAAACTAAATTAAAAACATCTCTCTCAGTTATTTGTCACTCCAAGCAAAATAATTATCATAGAATTTCACATTTGCTTTTTTTTATTTTTAAATTTTCCCATGAACACAAGTATCATCTATCTAAAATTTTAAAATTTACATAAATGGATTCATTAGTAAAGCTTAGGGTTTATGATCATCAAACAAAATGCCATGATGGGTGGTCAACACAACAACTCTCCCACTTGATGCTAAAAAAATTTTTTTAGAAATTGATCAAAATATAAACTATTTTTTAATGTAATGTGCATGACGACTAATGCTACACCTTTATGTACATCATGACTAGAGTAACGCTCCAACTTAAGTTATGCCTAATTTAATCTTTTAATTTCTATTCTTCCTCTCTTTAAGATCACATAAATTAAGTTAATTTACATTTATTAAATTGTTCACAGATTTAGAATTTTTTTAAATTATCAAACAACTCATTTTCTTTCAAGTTGATTTTGTTGAAATTATTTCTCTATCTTGTGGTTTAGTACACAATTCCTTTTAAATTGATTTAATTCTTTCTTTATAACTATTACCAAAAGTTATTATTTATATTATCCTATGTATTGGATGACTTTAAATTTATTGCAAAGGCTTAATGTTTATGATAAGATTAAATTTTAATAAAAATCATAATTTTATCTATAACTTATTC
Organism: Vanilla planifolia; assembly: GCA_023846275.1. Classification (NCBI taxonomy): domain Eukaryota; kingdom Viridiplantae; phylum Streptophyta; class Magnoliopsida; order Asparagales; family Orchidaceae; genus Vanilla; species Vanilla planifolia. The sequence continues at coordinate 2,620,837 of JAIUJO010000026.1, read as the reverse complement.
TTTGGAAAGCTCATTATTAAATTTTAAAGTTTGAAGATTTTCTTCAACTATTTCCTTTTTTCTTACTAACTTTATTTGAATGTTCTAAACTTAATTTCTAAAATCCTTTTTATACACCATATATATTTATATATACATATAATGTTTTTAATTTGAAATAATTCATCAAATTTGTAATGTACAAAACTTGATTTTAATTATGAGGTTTAAGAACATAGACCATTTTAGCTCCAACATATTTAGCATAATTGAGGTAATATTTTCATTCATATAATATTTTTTTTCAAAGAAGATAACTCCTCACAATGAAATAATGGAAAAGGCTATTATGACCTTACAATGAAATAAAGTTGGCAATAGAATAAAATAATTTGATAACACAAAATCCAAATTACTACACATAAAAGTTTGACACTTAAATTAAAGATTAATGAAGCACAAGTGTTTTAATTAAATGTATTATAATTAAATAAAATTTAAAACTTAGCATAATTGAGAAGAAAGTTGAGATCATTAATGTGACATTTGAAACAAGTACCATAAAAAAGAGTTAATGAGCATCGAGCACTAAATGTTTCAATATGATGACTGGAAAAATTTTCTTCACATTTTATAAAAAAACTTTATTAGATTATCTTATTCAAGAATTCTCCTATTTATAAAAAAATTTCTAATGGCTAAAAATACTTGTAAAATTGACCAACTAGTTAGTAATATTTTATTAAAAAAATCCACAATAAATTAATAAATTATAAAATCACAATAACGAAAGGACTCACTACATTGGAGATACTCAATCAAAAGCCTCTTGGACCTTTCGATAATGAAAAGTTCTAAATTATATGGATTAAAAAAATTAAATTTAGAAATTATGATTTGATCTAGACCGTTGCATCTGAATAATAGTCTAATGGTTAGATTTTGCTTTTACATGTGGATAAATCATGGATTATGAGATCACAAAATTTAGTGATTGGATAGAAGACCAACATAAGTGTCCTTAAAAGGTGGATGAGAATAGAATCATCCAATCACAAAATTTCCCAAATGGATGGCAAAAATCACTCCCATAGTTTCCAATACAATCATGTGAAATGGATCAAAGTTTTAATCCCACATTGAATAAATGATGGATTATAATTGCTTTATTATAGCTCTCATATGTTACACATTTTGCATATTCTTTAAGGCTTCCTATACCTTGCATTGCTCGAGATTGAAGTTATGTTTTAATTCTTAAGATATGAATTGAACAAAAATGGTTTGACAGATTTGAGAGTTATTTTATCAACATTATAAGCACTACTAGTCGTATTCAAACATTATGCTCTAATTGGTACTTATGGCTCCTTTTAGTAACATGTCTTTTTTTTTTAATTATATTCTTATGTTTTTAAAAATTATTTTTTATAATTAAGCTACACATTTTGCAATAGGTTTTTGAAAGAGGATTTTCAAATGTAAGATAAGAATTGAATGGTTATTTAGAAGGCAAAGATAAGATTAAGATTTTAGAATCCTAATACTTTTCTAAGATGATTAATTTAAAAAGAATTCAACTTTTGTTCCTTGTATGTGTGATTTCAATCAAACTTATTATCTAACAAAAAAATGAAACTACAAAAATTAAATTTAAAATAAATCTCTTTGCTCAATTCAAACCACACCTCTTCTTCTTTTTTTAAATTCTCCCATGAACATGAATATCAATTTTATAAAATCCACAAATTCACTCAAAAAAATATATTAGTCATTCATATGGTTTGTTGTAATAAAAAAACTATCATGACTAAATGTTAACAACATGACATAATAAATAATCTAATACTCTATGAAATGATCATAAAACTATTGATTATCTTTTGATAGTGGCATTATCTCCTTTCTACAATAGTTTTGGACCATTCTAACCATTTATGGCACAATTTAGTACACACATGAAATAATCTCTCATTTGCCTCAAGGCTTTACCATTCAAAAATTCCCCGTAGTATGTGCTCTACTAATGGAAGTACTTTTAAGGATATTAAATCTCTTGCATGAAAAACATGTTGACTTTGAACAATATTAATTTTTTGAGAAAGTTAAATCCACCATTAAGCGGTGACTGACCTTTCTTCATGAAAAAAAGCATCATATAGTCACTTCATCAAACTTGTTCCTTCTCTTACTTTAAAGGCACTTTCATAATTATCTAATTTGTCTCCCACTTCCTAACTTTTATAAATAATTTCCATTTCACTTTCTACTATAATATCTATGTTATTAGTTGCCTTCCTCTCACAATTCTTCCCATTTGTTGCATAATTTTTAGTTTGTTAGATATCCCTTGAGACATAATCTTTATAAAGACAACATTTTCTTGCACATTCTATTGCAAATGACTTTTGAAAGTTTTTTTTTGAAAAATTTCATAAAAACACTACTTCAAGTGTTATTAATTTAATTAAATTATTCATATATTTCTAACATCTTATGGCACTTTTGTTCTTCTTCTTTAAAAAGTCACTCAAAGAGTCGAATCAATATTATTTTCAATAAGTGTTGGTATTCTTTTATGACATATCTACTTAATTTGAAGCATAATTATTGTTTAGGGTTTCTTTTCATTTGTTCTACGACATTTGGCTTCTCATCTATATTATTAGTTCTTTGAAATTTTAGCCTTTCTGACCTTTTACAAAAAGATCCATATGCAAAATTTCATTTCATCACATTCAAAATAAATCTTATAATGCACTTGGATTTATTCAAAAAATACGAAATAAATTTCAAAGCTTTTTGAATATTTTTCAAACTTCTCAACAAATAAGAATTTAATCATTAAAATTATAAAAATGTTGGGATGCCTATAAAGAGTCTTTTCCTGTACTCTCCAAATAGCTACTACTTAGTATGATTTGTCCTTTGTACATTCAACATGGCAAAGAAGCCCATTGGCCTTGCCTCATGAAACAATCTTTGATGTACCACCATGCTATATATGTGTTATTAGGTGCAACCTTTATTAAAATTGAATTACAAAATACATGATGTCCTCTGGCTAACGATAATGGCAAAACTATCTTGTAGGTAATGTTAGAATTTATTTCAATAATCTATAAAGGAACAAAATTTTGTCTTTAACTATCCTCATTTTCCAAACATTATAATGCATTTCATTAGACATACCTTTATGAATACATGATCCTCTTCTAAAACATCCACTTTCTTAATTTTCTTTTCAAAATTTTCATGCAAAAAATCTATTCTTTATTAATTCATGTTTTAATTGTGTGGATATCCTTAATAGTTTCTAAAATCATATCTATATCAAGAAGAGTACTCATTATTTGTTTATATTAGTGTAAGGATAATTAATATAGAATTTTATAAAACACAATGTAAAGTGTCATCTCTAGGCAAGACTAATAATTATTATTGTATTAGAAAATTACTTAAAAGTCAAATAATTATCCTAGCTACATTAGAAACCTAAGTTTCATAACCTTAACATATTCTTTAGCCTTTTAAATATTTTACTTCATTGATTTCTATTTTTAGCCTAGAATGCTTTGTTGAAGATTAGTTGACTATAATATGCATCATGCAACCTTTTAGAAAAGTATGATATAACTCTGGAATCCTTTTGTATTATCATTGTTTTTGCTATGCCACATAAGCCTTACTATTTTGTCAACGTATATTTGTCATATTATTTTGCAAAACAAAATGTACCATAATTTGGCAACACATTAATTGTTTTGGTGGATAACCTCATTCTATGTTAATTTTAATTTAACATCTCTACATACAAATATTTTACTTTTAATTTAAAAGGTTTGCATGAGAACTGGCATTTTTGCAAACACAATTTTATCATTGTGTTAGTAAAAGAATTCTATTGATATATAATGCATATTCTATATATTTTTAAAAAAATATTTTATTACCATAATAATTTAGTTTTTTTATTATTTTTAAAAAATTACTTATTTTTTCATGATTAATTTAATAAAAAAATATTTAGCATGCTATGTAACTAGTTTTTAACAACACGAACTTATTTATCGTTAAATGCCTTTTAATGTTTTATATTAATTTAATTCTTTTTGTTCCATCTTATTAAATTTATATTCTATTTTCTATTATTTTTTATTTGGACTATTCCATGAAGGTATTGAACACCCTTATTCATTCATTATTTTTTAAATGCTTTTTCTTTCACTAAAACATATCAATAATTAATTTTGTGTGATAATTGTTTGAAATATTTTTATAAAATTTAAATTTTTAATTATCTTTGCCAAATATTATATTTAATGAATATTGTTTTGGAACAATTGTTTTTCTACTTACATATTATCTACGTAATTTTAATACATAATATTATAGAAGGTATAATATCTTATCTTCTTTTTATATCTCAAGATATTTTCATTTTCCTAAAACGTATTTGTATTTATGGTATTATTGACAAAACATTTCTTTTGTCATTATATGATAAGTGTAAATTAATTTTTAAGCAAACAAAAATTTTGAACTCTTTTAAAGAAATGTTTTTCATAAAACCAAAAAAAGGAAATCAACGAAATTATAAAAAGAGAAAAAAAATCCAAAAAACGCAATAAACAATTTTAAAAATTAACTTTTTTTATAAATGTTGTCAAAAATAAATTTTTGTACCCCTCAAGCATACAAAATATGTCATTGTTATGGAAAGGTCAAATTTTAAAATATTGTAAAATCATTTAAAATGATAAAAAGCTTATTGTATTACAGAAAATGCTTGCAAAGTTTTTTGGAGGTGTCATAATTGAAACTATAGCCATCAAATTAGTGTAATTGAAAGTCATTAAGGAATTAAAAAAATAGCGAATAATATAACATGTCATAAATAAAGAAATATTAGTTCTCCAAAAAAAATAATATTGTATAATTATTAGTAATAAATACTTGAAAATTAAAAATAATTTAAATTTTTAATAAAATAATATACTAAGAGTCATAATATCGTAATACTAAAAAATTTAATAGAAGACAAAACTGTGCAACAAAGTTAGCACCTTAGCTCAACACTGTGAAAACAATGATCAATCTTAATAAGTATTATTATCTAGATCAAATACTAGAGGCAAAACATATGCTCCGCAATTTTTTTACACCACCTTTATTTAAACCAAGAGTGATTAAATATTGATGTGAAAGGCATTTTAAGAAGGTTTTATATCTTCTTTATATGGACCTAAAGCATCATTGCAGATGAGCTGGTTGTACCTATTTGTTGTATGAGCACACTAATTATTTAAGCATTACATTCCTTTTCTTTTAGCAATTTCGTGAAAAATAAATTATTTTCTTAAAAATATTTCCCTTTTCATGACGACAATTTTGTTAACTAAGTTATGGATAGCTTTAGATATATTAAATATTCAATTATCATAACTATTTTTATATGTTTCAATATTATTATTTTTTAATTGCAATAACAAAATGTTTCTATGCAACTGTTATTATGCAACTTTCTTAAGTATTGTTTAAATTTACCAAATATTCTAAATGTATTTTCTATATTTATCATTTCATTTTTTTAATTTTTTTACCGTTTTAATTTAATGCTAGCACGTCTTGTTTAACCAATTATTATTTTAAATTAAACATTTGTTTCAATTTTTTAAATATTTTTAATAATGATTAGCTATTTATTATATTATATCAATTAGAAAACACTTTGTTGATACATTATTTTTAATCATTATATTATTTATATACAAAATAGTTAAGTTTTTATAAGCTTTTCATATTAAGTAAATTCTTTCAATATTTTGTACCAATAATTTAAATATTGAATAACATTTATGATGTTTCTGTTCTAATTGAAAGGATTTCAAATAACTTGTATTTATTTAATTTATATTATATCATTTATGTTCCACATGTTCAATTTCTTCTTTTGCTTCGTTTACATCACATAATCTAAATGTTTTGAATCATTAAAACTTTCTTATTTAAATATTTTAAATTAATTTTTTTTAGATATTTTTAAAATTAGAAAAACATTTTCTAAAATTGAATATTTTTTAGTTAATTTTCTATTTTAAATTTTCGTATTCTTATTTAAAAATAGTTTTATTTTATATTTGAAGATTATTTTGTATTAAATGTTTTAGTGAAACTTTTTTCAGAAAGTATTACAAATATTTTCATATTTCAAAATTTGCTAACAATCAATATGGGAAATATTTGTTACAAAAATACTATACATATATATTATTTGTTGCAAAGTTTTTTCCTGAATTATTGATTTTTATATATTTATCAACTCTTTGATTTTTTTATTTGCAAAGAGAAAATTTTGTTACTTTTTTCTTTAGGAATTGTTTTACTATGTTTGTAAATATTATAATTACATATAGTACTTTTATAGGATAATGGTACATTTTTATGTTTTTGTATTTTTACAACCATATCAAAGGTATATTTTTAACTAATTATTTTTCATGTGATAATTTTTTAAAAATCTATCACTTTCTTATTTTTGAAAAGATGTTCATGAAAAATGCCTTAATTTTCAATATTTAATGTCTAACTACAAAGAAAAAAATTTGCCTTTTGGAATGTATATAAATATTGTGTAATATATTATATTTCACTTTATTTAAAACTAGAAATTATTAAAAATAAAATTAAAATTTTTATTATAAAAAATTTATATTTTACTATATCATTATCTTTAGATATTTTCAATATTTTTTTAAATACAGGAAATTTACTTGCTAAGATTTTCTTTCTTTTTTCTTTTTAATCTCATAAAATGGAAAGTAATTTTTATTTAATTTCAAAATTTTTATTACACTTTACTGACAATAGTTGTGTATATTTTAAATATTTTATATTTATCAATAATATTCAATTATAACTTAAAATATTTATTTATTAAAATATTTTCAAATTATAATTTGTTGAATTTTTTTTGTCACTACGTGATATATTTTGAACATAACAATCAAATATTAAATCATTTAATTAATTTAATAGTCATGTTTTAGTCAATTATTTAAAAATTTTAATAGTAACATATTTCTATTTACTAAGAAAATTTGTGTTCATTTTAAAGCTTCTAGCAATAATTATTTAAATCACTTTTAATGGTTTCATTGTTTTGTAGCACTTTTATTTTTTTAAATTGACATATTTGTCATGATTCAATTATGTAAAAATAATTTTAATATATAATTCACATTGTTAAAATAGGTGTACTTATTTCGTAATGATTTACCTTTTTTACTTCACAAAAATTTTATTGAAATGTTATTTAATTTATTTTTTTTTATTATGGTATTTAAATTATGGTGTTCTACACATTTGTATTGTTTAATATTTTTGATATATGTTTTTCATAGAATAATTTTTTTTAATTATTTAGCCAAATTTTCACTTTTTCTTTCATGCAATATTTTTAATTTTAAAAATATTTTATTTTGCTTATTTATTTTTCCCTCTATGGTAGTATAACATTTTAAAATTGTAGACATTAGCAACAACAAAATTTTCAAAGTATGATAGATTTACAAAAAAGTATTATCCTCATAATATTTTGATAACTATATTTACTTTCACATATATTTTAGGAAATTTATAATACCAAAATGTTTTCTGTCATGAATTTGTGCATATATGAAAATATTACAAATATCATCATAACTTATTCATTTAATTTTCCTAAATATATTATGTACATCTTTGATTGCATTAGCGTATTTTCCTCGAATTTTTTATTAATAAAATAATTTTTTTGTTATTAGGAATTAATTTTAATATTTTAAAAATAGATTAATAATAATTTCTTAACAATTTTATTTTTTATTAAAATTGAAATATTTTTTTTGTTGTAAAATATAATTCAATACTTCAAATACTAAATTAATTATTTATAATTTATTAATTAATATTTTTTTTAAAGCAAAGAAATATGTTAATGAAATGAAAATATAATTTAAATAAAATTAATAGAGTATCATTCAGATAATAAAGTAACTCTAGCATTTAATCTATTTAATTTTTTTATTTTGAAAGTTAGGAAAGCCACTAATTGTCCCAATATAAAGAGATTTGCAAAGTGGAGAGTAAAATTATTGCAATACCAAAATTTCTAAACTAATCAAAATTATAAACAAATGGTAAAAATGTTTTTACATAAAACTAGGAAAAAGAAATTTGTTATTAAAATTATGAAAATTTAAAATAGTTAAACCATAAAAAAATAAAAATTATATAGGTTATCAAACATATATAGCATTCAAATTATAAAACAAATTAAAAAAAATGATATGTAATTGCAAACATAAGAAATAAGAAAAGTTAAAAAAGGAAACAAATTATAAGAACTAAAAGAAAATATGAACAAAAATATATAATATTACAAACATATTCATTGCACAACATATATATAATGCGACAAGAAAACACCTCTTATAAAAAAAAAGGTGTGACTAATGCTTACTAGAAGTAAAAAAAATTAGAATAGTACATGCTACAAAATATCTAAAAATAAAAAATATATGACTTAAAATTTATCATAAAATATAACACATATGTTGAGAAAAATAAAAAAAATAAAAAATACAATAAAAATAATTGTAAAAAACATTTACGTTATTAATAATAATTTAATATCATATTGTTTATAAAAAATTATACGATACATAAAAAAATGATAAATATTTTATTGCTAATAAAAAATAGAACAAGATAGATGAAACAAGAAAGTAGATGGAAATTCAACAACAAGATTTTGGTGTTTCCTTTATGCTAGAAAGATAAAGAAACATGGACAAAGAGTAAAGGAAATGGAAGCAAAGCCAACAAATGCTTTCCACTATAATTGCATGCTTCTGTAAAAAATCTCAATGATGGTGAAACCAAATATTATAATGCCAATTTCATATTTCCATTCTTAAAACTATTTTAATTGTTCATAATAGAATTCATCTATCAAAAGATTAATTTCCATTTATAAAAAAACTTTCCTTATACGTAAACATTGCAAACAAATAAATTATATAGTTGCAATTATGAAAAAATTATCACTATATGATCATTAGTAAGTCTCTGATTACAACTTTTCTTATATTAGTTAAAGAAACAAAGAGGTGACATAAGCTAGATATTTATACTCTTAGAGTATTCATTGAGTTAAACATTTATTTTAAAAGTGTGACTAATCATTTTGTCCAAAAAGATAATATATATATATATATATATGCAAACAAACTTTTATGCTTAGGTTTATATTCCAAATTAAGGGTAAGAAAATTTTTGGAAGAACACAAATTCAACTTCTTTATCTTTCGACACCCTATTTTTGAATAATCTTAAGCTAGAGAAACTCAGGTTAATGTATTTCAGAAAGGTAATGCTCTAAACTTTCTCTACTATAATAAGAAGTAAAATGAGGAGGACATTATTAAGTTGTTGATAAGTTTCATTTAGAGTTGATATAAGTTGTTGAAAGTTTCGAAGTTTTTCACATTTGCATTTGCATGAAAGAAAGTCAAACCTTCACTTAGTTGATTTTCAATGATGAAATGTAAACATGAAGTGTTTAACAGTAAGATCGATATTTTAAGTCATAGAGATTACTTGATCAGAGTGTCAAGCACCTACCAACACAACTATGTTCTTCCAAGAATAATATAAATACTACCATATAAATTTGTCTCACGAAATATTAAGAAATTTCCAAAGTTGATAACAATATTGTATGTTGGAGCATCTTTAAGTTGAATAGATTTATCAAAGTTCATTAAAGTGTGTAAAAGAGGGACAATATGATTAATGTTGTACATGTAAGTAACAATGATAATCCCTAATAAATAAAAACATTCTCATTAATAAAAATTATAGCTACTAAAACAACTTTTAATATTAAAGAAACTAAGAGAATTCATGCAATAATCAAATAGATTCTGATAGTGGATTAAGTAATATAATACAATAAATGTATAACACAATTCATATTATGTTTTAGTGTAATTGAAATATATGTAACTAAAACATAATTATAGATGAACATGTTTACGATATTGAACGGAAGGGAATGTTTTTCAAGAATAATAACTTTCATAAAATAACACTAAAATTAATAAGAATTTTGTAGCCTATTTTGATAAATACAAATAAAAAAAATTCTTAAAAAATATACATAAAGAAAAATGAAAAGCAAGTCACTAGTAGCATAAGAATTACATCAAAACATTGTAAAATTTCAATGATAAATTATTTTAAAACTTGCTTCCAAACTAAGCTAGAAATAATCTAGAAAGAGGATTTGACCTATGATAAGCCATTTTTAATTTCAATTTATGTTAAAGTAGTCAAATGTAATTACTTAGCAAAGTTACTAATTAGTTTGAGGTTAAAGGATTAAAGTCACTTGCAACTATTGCTCACCTATAAGCTACTTGGTCAATATGATGCATAATAAGATTATGCCACATAGGCAAAATAGCAAGGTCATGATTGTGGTTGCTGAAGTACTGTTGATCAAGAATAATTTGAAGAAAGCACATAACAATGTGTTGGCATCATGTATGTAATTCGAAAAGCAATGACTTAGTGCCATGATGAGGGTCGAAAAAATTTGCTAACAAACAGGAAAGTACGACAAACTGTGACAATACAAAATGTAGTTGTTGTGGATAATCATTGTCATTTGAATAACACAAAATTGACTTTGCCAAGAAAATAATTAATAGTGAAGATACATATGATAGGAATCTTATAGTTAGAATTGAATTTAGCTCTAATTCCATAATCAATAAGAATAATGAAGGAAGAAAAAGATAAGACAAGGAAGTGTAGCATATGTCCTCCACTATTTAAGTCTAAGTGCAAACTAGAACTCGACAATGTTGATATCAAATGTCAATTGTAACAAAGAAAGATCCTTCACAATGTCAAAGAATTAAGACTAATTTGGAGAAGACTTTTACAAGTGGACATTTGCCAAAAGTGATCTCATATGATTAAATTTGCGTGTATTATGTTTCTAAAATTATGGTAAAAGACGTTATTTGAATGTATCCTCACTCACTCATAAAATGGTTTGAAAATTTTTTAAAAATGCAACTATTATAACGGCTGAATGCATAGACTTGAAGAAAATTTGCAACACACACATCTAAGTGGCTTCAAGTTTTTGTGAAATAAGCCAAATCTAAAGTATGTCCAATAGATGTTTGTAGACCCTGTGTAGAATAAAACAACACTTGGCCTAACAAAGCTACTCACCTAAAACACAAAAAAAAATTGATACAACATTGCTTGATATGTGTGGAATGTCAAGGACAATGCACGAAAACAAGACATGCATATAGAAAATATTCCTAACACAAAGTACATCTAGTTCACTAGAAATTACTAATAATTAGTCAATATAATCAATTATGCTAATGATAAATTTGCATAGGTATTACTTATCATTTATTGATGTTCATAGGGTACTCTTGACCATATCTCTAAGAAAGTTTAATAGTAAATTCACATTTGGAAAGCATTAAATCAACTTCATGAATGCAAAATATTCTAAAGTTTTCATAAGTATTGTTAAATAAGGAAATTTTTGAAATAATGCTACCTAACATTCCTTAATGCAGTCAAAATATATTGTGGCTTTAGTAAATCTATTTAATAATATTAAACAATTTTAAAACCTTTGCAAACTTCAAAAGCTTACATCTACTTATTGGAAGTCTTATTGAAGAAGAAATGCCCATTGTTCTACATAATTGCCTCATCAACCTCAGGCATCAGCAAGATTGTGGGAATGCTTTCTTATTTTTTTGAAGTTCTACACATATGTCACATTTTATAGGATTAAGCTAGGAGAGTTATTTTTTGAGAATTATAACTTGATTAGGTTTTAGTTACAAAAGAAGCCACCTTTGTTAAGGTCAAGTTTAATGCACAAAGACCCAACAAAGTTTGGCTTTAGCATAATAAAACACAACTTGAATTATGTTCCAATCAGTAAAAAGTACAAGGGGCTATGGACTAGCGATAGGGCAAAAATACTCGAAGTGAGGCTGTGTGTTTACTTAGAAAAAGGTCCTATGATGTTTTCTAAACTTGATGTTGCAATGGTTCGCTTGGGTAGAAACTAATCCAACTAAAATGCTCTAGGTGTGATTTTAATACTACTATTATTCTTTTCTTTTTTTCACTTACCAAGAATGTGATTACTAGTACTATTACAAGTTGGGTCATTTGGGACCAACAATTATTATCATAAACAATTTACTAAGCTTTTAAAATTTGCAAACTAGGATCTTTAGAACATTGAACACAAAAATTTTCTAAGAGCTATAGTTCTTGTCACGCAACCCAAGCAAACAATCTTTTGTAGGATTCTTAATGGGGACATCAATTAGAATTTTTGATGCCAAGATACTAATCAAACATTTGTCAAACTTTTAGACAATCAATATTTTTATTCTTCTTATACAAAACTAAGATAGACCCTAAATATTTATAAAATGCTCAAAATTAATATGAAGAAGGAGAAAGGACCCAAAAGATGGCGTATTGAGCCCATTTTTGTCAATGCCTTGCTATGTTGCTCACCATCAGCGTGATTACACCTTCGAGATTACATAGACCATGTTTGCCTAAAATAGATCAATGAATAGAGTTTCTTGGTCTGATAAAAAACACAAGTTCATATGACCAACAAACACAACTAAAGTTGCTACATAAAGTTTACTAATACAAACCAATATAAGGCAACATAGTCTATAAAACCCTCAAACAAACTCAGATCTACCAAACTATGCTAACCTACCATCCCTTTCCACCATGCATTGAGCTAGATCTGATCCACAGCACTATTGATGTCATGTCCACCCATTGAAATGATCTATGACACACTAACTCAGATATAACACAGGAACCACAAACATTACATCGACCACATGACTTGATCCACAACACACAAACATAGGTCTAACTTACAACACTAGATTTGGCATGCCATCTTACTAACCAGATCAATTAAAATCTAATTTGAATATCACTTCCAACCCTCATGCAAACTTACCTAATAATGAACTAATAATATAGTTGCTTAGAAAGCTATTTCGTAACTATTTGAAACAAAGAAAGTTTTGGCACAGGAAAACAACTTTTTGACCAAAACTTCGGCAATCACTTTTTAGAAAAAAGATATTCAAAACTAAAATGTTCTCTATTCAAATTAAATTTTGGTAAAAGCTTTTTAAGATAAATTTTGTATTTTTATATTCTTTTTTTCTTAGACACTATAAAATTTGATGTGTACTGTTGAAGGAGCTCCTAAAATTAGCTCACAGAAACACATTTGCCTTTGTCACACTAGTTCCACAAGTCCACTAGTCCAAAATTTATTGGAAAATTATTTTAAAAAATAGCTAAAAGAAATCATTTATGTATTTCACCACTTCCACCATCCTCCAACGTTTTGCTATGGTCAGCATTTCCATCAGTTAACTCAAGGACACCGATTGACGAACATTCGACTAGCATTGACTCATTTTGCACTGACCTACGATGACACACAAAAACTCGCCAGTCCGACAAATTCTATCAACCCTTTCTTTCTGCCAGACCCATGCCTACCCTAAACGAGTAATGAACACATTAAGACCTCAATCTACGCTGCATCAACTTCACATAGATATTTTTCTCACCCATCTTTTCGCCACCCACTGTTATCGACAATCGAAACTTAGAAGTTATTTTCAAACTACTTAATTAAATTAATTTTTTTAGTTTTTTTGAATTATTTTCATTTTTTTAAAATTAGTTATGTATATTTTAAAATATTTATACATAAGGATGTTTGCCATAACAGAAAAAATAATGTAATAAAATTTATTTCATTTATGTGCTTTCACCTTTGGGAATAAATTGTATATACCCAACCCCTAGTTAGAGAGCCTTCAACTTTACTTGTGAGAGGTAAAGATTGAATATGAAAGTCCTTCCACCAATAAAGCCCACAGCCAAACTCCTTGTGATAAAAAAGGATCAAAGGTGAGAAACCATCTAACGAGGGGTCGATAACAAAACAAATTGTCACTTCTCCTAACATTCACATAAACATGAAAAGGTTTAATTTTTCAACAACTTTTATTTTCTAGGTAATAATCTAATGGTAAGTTACTCTTTTTAATTATAATATTTTAGATATAGTTTGTCTAAATTCTTTGTTTTATATATCTAAAGTTGGATGTATAAAAATTATTTTTTTTTATTTTATGCTTAATGCTTAAGGAGTAATTTACTCAACTTAATAATTTACACTACAATTTTGAAATGCCAATCTTTGAATAGTTCTTAAATACCACTTATGTCTTGTTATCCTAAATATTACATAATATCTTTTTTATATTCAATAATAATCTTTTGAGCATCTTCAATATTATAGGATCCAATTTAGACCTTAATAAAAATTTAAATGTGCCATGAATCAACTTTGGTATCAAAGACTATGATTTTCTACTAAAAAACATTTTTCTTTTATTTAGTGTATTCAACTTTGGCATTAGACATAAGTTTTTCTGCTAAAAAAAAAGATCTTTTTAATGCATCAACGTTGGTTTTTCAGCTATTTTTTTAATATTAAAAACATTATTATTTTTATTTAAAAATATTTCTTTATTTTTTACTTAAAAAAAATTTAATTTTTTTCAACAAAAAACAATTTCTACTGAATTAGTTTTTCTGTTTTACTTAATTTATCCACTAAGAAACTCTTAACTTGTTTTAGGTATACTTATTTTTGCAAGGTGGTATAAAAGTAGTCATACGACTCTCCATTATCTTTCTTGGGACTTATTTAGTTCTACCTAAGAGGTGGTCCGGCAAAAGCAGGGACCTTGGTCATTTGCCATTTTCCAAGAAGCATATCCCATCACAAGTTTGCTAGTTTATAGCAGTGATTAGCTGGCTTTCAAAATTTTTTATTTAAAAAAAGAAAAGAAGGATATCCAAAATTAATTTCTTTTCTTAATATCCTTTGTATGAAAAATCTTTTAATGATGATGAGATTTAGTAGGTCTTATGAAATAGTAAATCAAATAAAGAATTAGTTAAAAACCAATGACAATTTAAACCAAGATCCTATACTAGAAATATCAAAATGAATAACCCAACTTACACGAATAGTTTATCAAATTCTCCTAAACCAACAACATGACTAAAATCCTAAAAGGGAAAGGGATAACAAAAGAAGTGTCACACATAATGATTTAGAAGAAAGAAATCCTAGGAGATGTAGAAACTATAAATAACATGAAGATCCATTTGATGACTATGATCAAGATATCCATTGAAGAGATCATTATCAGAGAAGAAGAAATTAGCTTTCAGATGAGTCAAACAAAAATGATGATCTAGATGTATCTAGTAAGGAGGAAAGTCCAAAGAGGAATCAAGATAAGGAGCACATCCTTGATATGAAATTGGATGCCCTAACATTTTATGGTAGCTATGATTCTAAAGATTACATTGACTGATAGGCTAGTGTGGATGATTACCATAATTGACAACAATTGAGTATGAAAAAAATATAAACTCATATGTACTACTAATAGATTCTTTAGAAACTTAGAATCATAATATATTATTAATGATGAATAAGTACACAAAACTTGCAAAACACGTTTGTTTTAATAGCCTATAATGCTGAAATATTAGATAAATGACAAAAATTTCGCAAAGTGGTAGATCTATTGAGAAGTACATTAATGAATTTTAGAATTATAACAAAAATGTGATATAGATTAACCCAAGAATGTTGAATTATCACATTTTAGGATAGGTTTAAAGTAGTACATAAATGTTAAGCTTAACTTGAAAAATATTACTATTTTATCGAAAGCATATCACATAACCAAAAATGTGAAAAAAAGTAGAGCTTCTTCCTTTAATAGAAATAATGAGCCAAACTCTTTAAAGGCTTGCACTATGATTTCTCAATACACTCATACTCGCACTTCATCTACTTCATCTATCAAAGTTTGTAAACCTCCCAAACAAATATTGTCACCCACTTCTTCACCACTTTCTTTAAGCCAACTCATCTAACCTAGAATTGCCTATTTTATTCCTAGTGAAATGGGCTTATTGCTAAAAACTACTTAAATCCATGACTATGAACCTAGAAAGTGTTAATGAAAAAGAAAAGTCAGAATAAGAGAAATACATAACGCATGATGAGAAAATTCAGTAAGAATTAGAAAACATAGAAAATTTAATAGTAAAATGCACCCCTAGACCTCCATAATCATATGATGATTGTAAGTGCACCAGTATCTTTAGCAACAACATAAAAAATAAGAAACATTTATGTATGATGATCATAGATAATTACAGTTAATTAATATAATATCCCCTCATTCCACTAAGCAAATAAAAGCCACTTTACTAAAACACCAAAACCTTTACTCTATATCATGGATGGATAAAACCTTAATATGATTTTATGCACTCTTAAAATTCGGTTGATATAATGACTGAGTGATGCGGACATCAAAGCTTGGCGTTGCACGAACAACGGGGGATCAATTTTTATTTAAATTTTCAAAATATTTTTTGAAATATTATGAGGTAAAAAATGATGCAGTGACGTATGCGTCGAAACATGGATTCTAGAACATCTTTCGGAATCGAATTCGGAGTTCAAATGGACTCCCAGGAGCCAAAACTGCGCGAAAAACACTTTTCCTACCACCGGCTCCTTTCGCCGCCTATGGCTGCCGCCTGCCGCGCCGTCCACCGCCGGAGCCGCCACCGAACCAGACCCGGGTTCGACCGACGAGCCAGACCCGCGCCCGAGTCCCGCCCGGGCTCGTCAACCCACACCAACCCGCCAACCCGCGCCGACCCGCGCCAACCCGCGCCGACCCGCACCAACCTGCGCCGACCCACGCCCGCGCCCACCAGAGCCAACCCACGCCGACCCGCGCCCGCGCCCACCAGTGCCAACCCACGCCGACCCGCGCCAACCCGCGCTGACCCGCGCCGCCGCCGCAGCCGTCGCCACGCCTCCAACCGTTTGAAATTAGGAGTCTTTTTGTATTCCCATGAATGAACTTAATTTTCATTATTTTTAGGTGACTTTTGGTTTACCCATGTGTCCTTTAGTATTCCCATGTAATGAGTCAAATGTCTTTTGTACCCTTACGGATTCCTATATAAGGGGGAGTCCTCTTCTGTTGTAAGGGATTGAATAGTTAATGCAAGCTTTTGAGTTTGTTTGCTTCCATTCTAAGCGTGAGTGCTCTGAGTGTCTTTGACGTGCTGACTCGTCAAAGCTCTGATACTGGGAGGAGAGACGTGAGGTCCAAGTGGTGAGACGCCACTCCAGTTTTGGCATGCTGATTCGCTGAAGCTCTGGTACTGGGAGGAGGGGTGCAAGGCCCAGGTGGTGAGATGCCACACCAGTAAGTTATCCCCGATACTGGTTCTACTATCCATCTTCCTACCCCTCCACCAAAATCCTAAAATCTAAAGCTTTTACAATTTCCCTTTCCTTTTCTATCTACACACACAATCTTGTATCTTTTCGTGTCGCCATACCCCTTTTTGTCCTACATCACTGAGTTTCATGTGATGTCATACCAATGCTATTAGCTCATCTCATCCTTTAATGACCATGACTCTTTTGTAGGGATGTGACTTTGTAAGATGAGACTAACATGTGTTCTTTTGTTTTTGAAGAAACGATAATCACATGACACCCTTTCTATCATAAAAGAGACCTAAATCCCTTAAGTGTAGCAAAATTTATTGAAAATTCTTTGCCTATGTATAAGGAAAAGGGAAAGATAGAATTTAAAATAGACCACATCACCCAAGTTAGAAAGATCAATGATCAAACAGACTTATTTTTGTTTGTTGTAGTTAATGAATTAGCCACCACCTTACGAAGCCGATCACTTGTTAGACAGGTTTATGTTAATAAGCTAATATCTTTCATTAATCTTATTCCTTTACTAGTAGACTTTCAAACTTCTATTTTTATATTTTCTTTTATCTCTAACAAAGTAATATCTAAAAAGATTAATCAAAATAATAAAAGATATGAGAAACTGGCAAATGCTCAAGGAAATAGAAAAAGTGTTCATGAAAGAGACTACGTTATAATGAGAGTTAGGTCAGAACAATTTAGTCTTGGAGTTTATAAGAATTACAAGCACGTGGAGTTGGACCTTTTAAGATTATTCAAAAATTGAGAACTATGCATATGTGCTAGATATGTTTGAAGAGTATGGGATTTATGCAAACTTTAACATTAACGATTTAGTTTCTTATAAAGTACCACATCCAATACATAGTGAGACATTTTAGTTTGATTCAACCATGTTTATTAAACTTGTTCCTACAACTACACTAGCCTTCACAATAAGTATGAATAATATAGAGAAAATTATAGATCACAAAATAATTTTTGCCAAAGATTTTATAGTTAAAAAATTTTTAATTTTTTTGAATGGCAAACCTCTATTCAAGAACACTTAGCTTACCTATGATATCCTACACCATATCACTCATCTCCTATAAGAATAGTATTGTACCCCTCACCCAGATATGATCGAGCAAGCTTTCTTTCAGTTAGGGAGGATAATCAAGGAGTGCCTTAAAATAGTTTGTGAATATGCTTTTGCTTGTGTCACAAAAGTTTTATTGTTTCATTTAAGAAAATTTTGGTTGAAATTTATTTTAAAAATGCTTAAAATTAAAGTTTTTTTATTAAATTCTCTGTCAACTATCTTTCGTCACCATTTGTTGTCGTCAACGCTATCGTCTGCCACTATTAGCATAGACTTTCACCAGCCCCCCGAGCTGACCCATCCTCCCATATGACTTGAATTTAAATGAGAACAATGATTTACCAATATTCGACCTACACAATCCCATAACGACCTCCAGTTCCAACAATCTATTATTTCTACATGAATCGTGCCTACTTAACACTCAAAATGATCGTGTCGAGAGCTCTGCCCGCACAGCACTAATTTCACCCAAACATTTTGCCACCTACCACGACCGTCACCTTGGACTTACAATCTATTTAAGAAATGTTTAATTCAATTAATTTCATAGTTTTCTTTATTAGTTTTAATTTTTTAAAACTAGTGATGAATATTTAAAAATCTTAATAAATAGATTAGTTTGCTATATTAGAAAAAATGATAAAATAAAATTTATTTTATTTATGTGCTTCCACCTTGGTGAACAAAGTGTGTATGCTCAAACATAGCTGGAGAGATTCCAACTTCATTTGTAAGAGAAAAGGATTAAAGTTGAAAGGCTTTCTATCATGATTAGTAATCAAATCTCTAATGAGAAAAAATGATGTAAGGTGAGAGAACTCCCATCAAGAGAGTTGATAACCAAACCAATTCTTGCAATTGCTAATATCCATATCATTATCCCAAGGTTTAATCATTTAGGAACTTTTATTTTTCAGTAATAATCTAAAGTTAAAGTGAATTTTTTATTAACATACTTCACATAATGTTTTTTAAATTCTCTATTTTATATATGTGAAATTAGATGTGACAAAAACCACTTTTGTAGGATTATGTGCTTAATTTTTAGAAATATTCTTCTTACTCAACATAATAATCCATGTTACAATTTTGGATTGTCAATATCTGAAGAGTTCTAAAATATCACAAACCTCACCTAATCCTGATTATTACATAGTACATTTTTTATATTATCTAATAATCTATTGAGCATCTTTAGTGTTGTAGGCTCTAATTAAGAAATTAGTAAAACTCTAAATCTACTTTGTATTATATACCCTTTGAAAAGGATGATCTTTGCATGTCTAAAATTAAATTTTTTCCATTTTATCTTATTGAGGTCTAAAATTAATCATAATGAGAACTACAATGTATTCAATCATTATCCTCCAATAGTTGTTACCCACAACTCTATTATAATTCCTTCTTATCGTCACTAAATAATGTTTCCTTTTACTTTGATATTTCTTTTACTTCATTGATTCCTTTTTATTCTGTTATTCCCTACACTATGTTTCTCCTTCCACGTAATCACGTGAAGGTTTCTTCGATTGCCACTTCTGTCTATTATTGCCTTACTTCTTAATCTTATTGTATTTTCTAAAGTATTTGAACAAGCTTTGGGTGTAGGTTAATTCATTACTCTTGGTTTTCCATAATTCTTATTAATATTTTCAATGCATTTTTGTTTCTTTATCACAAAATTAGTTTTATCAAACACTATTCCAAATAGCCTTTCATTGTTCTATTAACATGGTCATAAGCCTGGCATATGGTATGTCCCCTATGTTGTTCTTTGTTTCCTCTTCATTAAAGTTTCCTCAAATAGTTATCTTGTGTGTGCTTTCCTTCTAGGTTTTTTGACAAGCATCAAAACAAGCTTTAGAGCTTGATTATGCCAATGTTTGTAATGTGGATTAAAAAGCAAAGCAAAACTAAGCCTTCTTTTGAATTTTCTTTTGTTGGCACCAAATTTGAAAAAATGTGAGAGAGCTTAAGGGGGCTTTCTCTTCTTTTTTCTAATGGGTACAATATATGGACATGATATCTTGTATAACTTACAATAAGGAGCACCCACATAACAATCAATCGCAATGACCCCAATGATGTCCTAATTAGAATATAATATATTAAAGTCAAGTAAGAGGAATATGGTTTTGGGATAGCCTTAGAACAAGTTCAAAATGGGCCTATCTTTTTCAAATGTAATATTGCCAACCAACATAATAAAATACTTGTTATAGTCAACAACATTTTCTAGGGTTGATTCTCAGAAAATAATGATGTAAAACTCATGAAGTTCGTAAAATATGACACTCTCATCTTTGAATGTAGAATAAACCCTAAAGACTGCATAGAGTGGAGTGTTTTCTTAGATCGTTACTTCTAATGGTTTAGGCTTTTTGAAAATCGAAGGTGTGATTTTCTCAAATGAAGCTTGCTAATGAAACTGAGTTATAAAAAGAAACCATAGACACCCACTATTAGGAAGGGGATTGTCACTCATAGAAGTACATATGAATTTGATAAAAAAATCAATTACCTGACCAACAACTTTCGTAACATATAGAGAAAATATGTCAAAGAGTACAATAGTCATTCTGATGAGTATCATTTATGTTCTGCTATTAATGAAGACCCTTTTGGTCACCTTTCCTTATTTTGAAATAGGCATAGTGAGTATTTGTAGAAGGAGCTCTTTAAGCATGTAATTCATAGCTTGGAATAGGTTAATAGTGATTTTGGCAACTACAAAAGCTTTATCTAGCAAAAAGAGTTGAACTATCAACTATGCTAAACATCTAAACCACCTATGTTAGATAATGCAGAAGTCGTATACCAACACTTCCCATGCCAATCCCAATCTTTAAACTCATGTTAAAAACCTGCCAACCTATTCATTAATTTCCTACTGTAACTTGTTCTCTATGTAAAAGATGAGGTCTTATAATAGTGCAATCACAAGCACAATAAGATGTAACACAAATAAGAACTTTGGGCAATTTAACACTAGGGAAGAAAAAGAAATCTAAATATACTCTTTCTATTCCTAGTCACAGAATGATTATTCCAATGATGTCATTGATGATACTAGGCCATTATAGTTACGAGACATACCTTCACCCAACCTAAGAGAAGTGAGGATTGTAGACATGCCATCGCTCTCATTACCTTTGTCGACTTTAGAGAAAACTTTTGTAAGTTCATTATAAATAGTAGCATTATAATTAATGGTACATTTATAAATTGTTTAGCATGCAAAAAAATTTAGACCATTGATCACCCAAACCAATACATTATTTTTTTACTTTAAAAATGTACATTTATGTCACTAAACAAAGAACTATACCACTTAAATTTGCCAATACTTTCAAAGAGATTTTGTGTGATGTTTTTCTATGCCAAAAGAAAATATTATCTTATGATGAACCTTGTTATATGAAAAAGTTGTCCTTCTTGCCAATAATGCATACACTTGAAAATTAACACATCATTGGCAAAAAGTTTAGCTGCACCCATCAACATCTGTAGAAAATATTCAGCCTATTAAAAGAAACCACCCAGCACTCCAAATAAGAAAATCTTATATGTGTCTTATAATGAAATAGATCGAGAATTTATTGATAGAACTTTTATTTGAGATATAGTAGTATCTGATATTACAATAAATTGATCAGTAGACTAGAATTTATTTAGCTTCCATGAAATTTTTACAATGGAACCCCAAGGTCTGCTACCTTTTTATGGCATCAAACATGTTGTAGACCTATACTTAATTTGTCGAATCATCGGATGAAATCTTCTAAGCATAAAGAATACACCTAATAAGACTTCTTAGACAAAGCATTCGTAAGTGAAAGATGTGTTCCACGTGTCACTCCAACTCCTCAAAGCATTTCATGGACAATTTGTCACATTATTTTTCATATTTTAAAATTTCTAAAAATATATTAGTCAAGAATTAGTTTTTTATTTTTATCAATATTTTAGTATAAAAAATATCTACTTGTTTTTGTTAGTTATATAATTTTACATAAATTTAAAAATTTTAAAGTTTATTTTCAAAAATAAAATAAATAATTAAAGTTCTCAAAGCATTCTTCATAATTTTTTAAAGAAATTATTCTATAAATTCTAAATCAAACCTATGTGTACTCTCAAAAAAAGAAGGCATAAAAAATTTATATAAGTATTTTCCTAAAGAATGAGTATGCTAAACTATCAGAACAATTAAATAGAAAAAAAGCAGACTATAATGGCCTTATAATGAAGTAAGATTTACAAAAAGAGGAAAGGAAAGTAGCAATTAAAATCTGTACAAAGTAATTCCTACACTAGAGAAATGCTCAATGAAGCACAAGTATTTTAATTTATTAAAATATAAAAAGAGGAACTGAAAGCTTTGTAGATTTTAAGAAAGAATATTGAGTTGGTAAAGGACACAACGTATAATAGTAATGATAAGCACTAGCTACTAATGGTTCAGTGTCATTACTTCAAATGTATTTTTAGAATTTTTTAAAAATTTCATCAATTTATTTTGATCAATAATTACCAAATTTATAAATAGTTTATTATGGCTAAAGTATTTATGAAACCAACAATTTCATGTTTTTAATTGACAGATATTTTTTTAATTAAAACATAATATTATTTAAATAAAATTCACAGCAACTAATAAATATTGGTTAAAATAGTTGTTGCATTAAGAGCTACATGATTAAAAGAACCTTAGAATGCTTGATTATGAAAATTACACAAATGATCAGGTAGAAATAAACTAGAGTAGTTTAGACATTTGGATTTGATATGAACTATAAAATCTAAATTATGATCTAATGAGTAGATTTGATTTTACATATTGATTATTTGCATACAATGTGATCATTTAATGGAGCAATTAGACAGTTAGTAGAATTATAGCTTAAAAAAGATGATTGTGGCAGTGATCGTTTGATTGTAAAATTGCATGATTAGACAACTAACATCACTATCGTAATTTAGAATTTACCTATGAGGAAAAAGCTTTAAATTTATCTCTTACACAGTGTATTTGCTATTATTTTTTCTCCTTATAAGACAATTTTTTGCTTTAGAAGTTATTTATTTCACAGTTAGTACCACCATGTTTGTTTAAGACATAGTCATAACATCTCCAATAACATGATTAATTGATCTATGAATGTGGGGAGTGGTGCCTTAATTGAAAATAATTCCTGCTATGTTTAGGATTGATACCTCGATTCAATTATTGTAGCAAACTGGTTTGATATTAATACTATATGCCTAAAAATAGTTGCATAGGTTAAAGTTAGTTAATTTGAGTGGAATTAATTTATTTTTTATTTTTTTAAATTTATTTAGTTATCATGGAAAAACCAATAAAAGATAAAAAATGATTCTTAGATGATCATGGTATGATTTCAAAGATATTAAAAACTAAAATATTTATTTTATAAGTTGATTAATTTAAATGTTAATTTAATTTTATTGCTTGCTTAGATTTTTTAAATTAAGTTTATATTTTGAAAAATTAAAAATACTTCAAATTTAACTGAAAATTTATTTCTTTGAGGTCTACCACCCTAAGGATATGATATTTACTACTCTTCTTCTTTAAAGGCCAACAACACAAAATTATACTTTTAGATGTTCTTAACATCTCCTTAAAGTTCCTCTTCATCACTTTTCTAAAAAAAATATATCCAAGCTTTAAGATTATTTTAAAATCTCACATAATTGGTTTATTATCATCAAAATCTCTTTGATCCTCCTCTTGGTCATTCGGATAACTCCATTAACCATTACATAATATTGCAAAAGTAAACCTTAAACTTCCAACACACACACATATATGTTTTTTTCGTACCCTAACACTCAAATGAGCTTACACTATCAAACTTAAGTTTTAAAAAAAAACCATGAGGGTAACCAAATTCTAAAAAAATCATATTATCATATTGTACTTGCAAGTTTCAAGAAAAATATTATCATGCTAGGAATTTAAAAATTTTTCTCATTCACATGACCAAAAAAATGAATAGAATATCTACAAAATAAATAAAACCACTTAATTCTATTCCAATCTAAGGAAGTATTATGAATAACTACCAAAGTTTGATAGAAAAAAATAACTAGTATGCACCAAGTCTAATAAGACAATTTGATGCAATCCTATATCCAATAAAATATAATTGATGAGAGATAAATATCAAATATATTATTATTGATGATGAAATAAATAAAATGAATTATCTAACCAATTCACTTGCTCTAACAATCTTTAACTCAATTCCTACCCAAATTTTAACAACTTGATCTTGCTATAAATAGGAGAGCAAGGTGGCTCAACAAGTAATACGAAATATGAATGTAATAATGGAATAAATCTTATAAATGAACAACATCAGTTTCTAACTAACAAAATTATATAATCATCTAGTAAATTTTTAAATATATATTTCTTTTGACTATGACTAACCAGATAGTTAGCATTCACTTCATGATATAATATAATTTCCTATGCATAAGGATTATGATAGGCCCTATCACTTTTTCAAATAATGTAATTTTGCATTTGACATGGTAATGATAATCACATGGGCATCCATGTGGGATTCTAAGAGTCTTCAAGAACCACAAGTGGGCCCTAATAGAAGGAGGCACAATATTGAATCTTATGAGAGTAAATGTGTAATTGTTTCCTTCTGAGACTATTCACATAATGGTTCCTACAAATTCTAGTGGTTCTTATCATGAAATGTGGTACTCCAACAATAGGCTTGACTATTCAAAATTAACACCAAGCCAAGGGAGTAAGGTAGCTAACATGTCTATGTCCTTAATGAGTGTCGATAATTTAGAGTCCACTATATCTAAATGCCTTAAGGTTCCCACTAAATCGTAATTCAACTATCTATAATTTCTTAGCCCATTTTTCTTATATTTAATCTTGCCCACATTTTGTTTTGGACCTTTCCTATCTAAGATAACCACAGAGTCCATAATGGCTTCGCTTTTAACCTTAGATTCTTTATTTAACTTATTACTAGTACAACTAAGTCTCGATTCACATAAGTATCATGAGAGACCCTTATGATCCCAAGGCAATCCATTGTCATCATAACATTAATAAGGCCTCTTCTAAGCCTCCACATATTTCTCAGATCACAAATAAGAGTGTCATCATGTGACTTAAGAGCATAAGTAGAATTACTTGTGCTGTTACCCAAATAACATATTCAACTCAAGGTTTAGCTAACATCTTTACCATACTACTTACATGGAAAAACTTAGCACAACCCTATGTCATTTTCCAACCTCTTCCACCTTCTTGCAAGGTCTTGGTAGATAGCCTAGCTAACAAAAGCTTAATTTTCATTGTTCATAAAGGTTCACAAATGGTATTTCATGAGCCTATAATAAATATCTATTAAATAGCTTCCTTTTCTATTAGGTTTTTTTGTATGCCTTTGAGCATGGTTCTAAACCAATGCTTATTTTACATATTCATGTAGAAGAACCTTAAATTCATAATTTTACTACACTATGGTTAATGAGTTATCTCTAAAACCTTCACCATAATGTCTAACTTTAACCTTAGTAGTTTTAGCCATAACAAAACTCTTTGGTTGCTAATCATATACCTACTTAATTTAGCCTTCTTCTAAGGCCTTAAACTGAGCCCTTCAAGACTTTCTAGCACTAACCAAGAACCACACTTATCTTAAAATCCATTTAGGTTTCTAGAGGGTTGATCCAATGCCTCTGATAACTTAACCAAGCACATGGTTCTATGCGTCACAAAGAGACCCTACACAAAAGAATGGTAGGCCGTAACATTTTTTAGAGTTTTTTTATTTATTTTCAAGTGTATTTAAATTGCTTATTACATAATCTATGGAATAACCTATATCACGTTACATTTTGTATATTTTTATCCATGATTTTAGCAATAAAGTATCCATTTATACCATGTAATGCTATGTACCAAACTTGTGAGTAATTTTAAACATAAACATAGTGCCTCACATCAAAAATAAATTTCAAACTATAAGTTTATATAAAAAATATAAAATAAAATCTCAATTTTATAACTTCTTTATTTGTAATGGAACGAAACTCTTCGTCTATTCATGCAATAATCAAGAAGTAAGTATTACATTCAATCTATATTGCCAAATATCAGTTATACTTAGAAAGAAGAAGAATTATACTATGGATCCTAACTCTTAACAATATATAATAAAAAAAAGGTTATTATGTCAAGGGTATGGGGTAATACTCAAAAAAGTTTTTGTTCTCCATGAGTTTCCAATTTTTTAACAATTTTCATGATACACTATGCTTAATACATAAATAATTAGATAACCAACATAAATAACCAAATAAGCATAACATTTAGCATAATTTTCACTTATTTCACATGGTAATGTCTATGTTTGAGAAGTTTCATCAAAAAATTGCTATTCAAAAATTATCTTCCACATCTATTTATAACCAAACCCAAACATGAAATATGTGATCATGTAGTCTGCTTTACATTCATAGGAAAAAATGTAATACACATTTTTTATCACTCAACTAGAAACACTACATATGAAAGTGTGAAAATTGAACCATTCAATTACTAAAATAAATCTTCCTTATTTTTGGTGAGAAAGAATTCCCTCCTTTAAGAACAAGTTTCATGAAAAAGATGGACTAATTTTTGTCACAATCAATTTCCACGGTTTCATAAACGTTTTTACGAAGCAATTCCTTTTTATCTTGGTTTACATCTAAGCTAAATATATTATATGAACTCGAGTGTTATTCTATGTTTAAAAGACATGTAGAGGAGTTATCTTTTGTAAGATATTTCCTTCCTTGAAAGCTCTAATCCACCTTATTCTTCCTCATAGCTTATCTCAAATTTTTTACTTAGTATCCACTAAGTTGGCTCCTCCAAAATTCGCTTTTAAGGTTGAGTTTTCTTAAATTACAAGCACATCTTAATAGCTTATATAGCCTTGACCATACCACCTTAAACCAAGAATTTAATTTAAGATAAACTACTCTTGTGTTGGAGTTGCCACAATTCATTTTTTTAAATTAACCTTCTTCTAATTACACCTCTTTTGGTCTTCTATATGAAGTTCCTTAAATTTAAGAGTCAAAGTAAGATATGGTAATTAATTCTTCTTTCTATTATATTCATCTTTTCTTATGATATTCAAAAATTCATCATATATAAAAGTTTTTCTTTTAATCCTCCAATCTTCAACCACCAAGCCCTAATATTTAAGAATCATATCCATATCTTATCAAGAATTCATGGTTGATAGAAGTAAGGATGTGAGAAAAAGTTAATAATATAATAAATTTATAAGCTCTTGTTCACATATTCAACGTATTTATGGTTAATGTTTTACAATTTAATCTTACAATTTTTAAATGCTTCCAATTTTAGAATTTAAAATTTTAAATTTAAAAAATAAATTTATCTGTATTGTATGTTAAAATATATTTAAATTTGAAATTTAATTTGGAAGAAATTGTGTACATTAATTAAATATATAGTAATTATTTGGATAACAATATTATGTATAGCACACACTTTATCAAATTAATAAACAAGTATAATTGTTATAGCTACATATCATTTTAGATGGTTTAGTTTCCTCCCATATGAACCCTTGCATAGCAAGTTGAGAAGGCATCACATGCCATTTTCAAAAGGTAAGAATACAACCTCACCTTGAGTGTTTTCTTCCTTGTGCTAGTGCACAATCCCATGCATACATAATCTTTTTTGGTCTCTTACCATGTTAAAGCAAAACTTTCTTGAGACTTTGTGGGTTAGACTAAACCTTTACAAAACTGGCTACTTTTGTGACTACAACCTAATCAGGTAATAATTCTAAAATACAAATCCCTTTTCTTAAATCATAATACATAAGATTCTATAAAATGTGGGTCATGTGTAGAACATATGAAAATAAAACAAACATTCCCGCAAAGTTTTTTGATGATGTTGGTTGATGAGGAAATGATGTACAACAATGTACTTTGCTTCAACAAATCTTCCAATAAGTAGTTGTAAGCTTTTGTTGTTGGCAAGGGTTTCAAAATAGTTAAATGTCAAAAATTAATTTAATGAAGGAATAAATACTGTTTGATTGCATTAAGAAATGTTATGTGGCTCGAATTCAAAAAAAATTTTATTGATCTCTACTTATAAAAACTTTAGAATAGTCTTCATTTCTTAGAATTAATTTAATGTCTTCCAATTATGAGCTTAACATTACACTTTCATAGATGGGCTTAAAACTAACTTAAGATCATGTGCTAGCTATGCAAATTTATTGTTTACCTAAACAGTCATATTTACTTGTGATCAATAATTTCTAATGAGTTAGGTATACTTTATGTTAGTAATATATTGTGCCTATATGCATTGTCTTATTTATGTGCATTTATCTTGACTTTCCAGAAACATATACAACAATGTAGTATAAATTGTTTATTGGTATAGGTTTATAAAATTATTTGAGCAAATGTTTCTTTATTCTATACAAGGTTCATAGACATCTGTTGGATGCACCCTAGAATTATGCTTGCATAAGAAAAACTCACAGTACTTTAGATCTTTATCTGTGTGTGTGTGTAATAAAGTTTGCCTAATATATGCATGCTACCATTTCATTACTTAGATTTTTAAGTCATTTTAAGAATATTTTATGAGTGAAGTGTGAAAGCATTCAAATGATGCCTTTTGACGTTTTTAAAAAACATGATGCTCGGAATTTGAATCATATAAGAGAAAATTTGGAAACTAACCACACAAAGTTTTCCAAAAATTGTTCTTGATTTTTTGGCATTGCAAAGGAGCTTATTTTCTTTCAAGCCTCCACGGTTCTTTCTATCTTTAATTTGAATTTCTTTTGCAAATTGAAAGTTATTCTAGCTACCTTTAATGACCACGATCTGTTGTTGAGTAATCGCTTTGAGAACACCTTTTGCTTCAATTATAATTTTAATTAGCCTAAAATTAGGTTCATTTGGACTTCATTTTAAGCTTACTAAATTAATCTTTAATTTCCTAAATTTTTGTCTATAGGTCACATATCTTTAATATAATACAATCGAGTAGAAAAACATGTTAGTGGCTTACTTCATTAATATTTTTATCAACTATACTTAAACTTGAGTCACGAGGCTTAGGAGGCAAATAACATAGGTATTATGTGATCAATATAAAAAATTAAATATTAAAAGATAAAACAATTATTATAAAATAATTTAAAATTTTCATAAATAAGTAAAAAGTTGTTATTGCAAATAAGAATAATAAGAAAAGCAAACATAAATAATGTTATGAAGATAATGAAAAATTGAAGATCCTTAAAACTATATCAATAAGATGTTAAATACTAATTTTTTGTAGATAGGCATCGAACATATACAAATTTTCTTATTATGAAAGAGTTTTCTAATTATTAGAAGTATCATAAATAGGTTATTACCACAAAAGAAACAAACTTTTAAAAACAATTTAATTTTAGCAAATAGTTAGTAATGATATATGTGTGATAACCATAAAACCATATGAAAAATAGATGCCACTAATATAAAATATGTTTTACAATAAATACTTGAAAAATGTTTCTTGACAATACTTGCTAAAACAAAATTCTTATTGAAAAAAATTAAACATTTCATAACATAGAAAAAATCATGAAGAAAATGGCGCACTTAAAATGATAAAGACCATGTACAAAACATTTTTAAAAAAATATTCTATATATAAAAGTGAAGACTTATTTGTAACATAAAAAGATAATTGTGATTCGATTTAAGCAATTGGAATCTTTAAAAGTAACTCGATAAAAATTGAATAAACAATGTCAATATGTAATATTGGTCTGTACAACAAAATCATGTTGAATAAGGCTCATCGTTGAGATGGAAGAAGCCTTTTAACTTTGTTGGCTACATTTTCCTTTTCTCAATGAAATGTCACTTTCAATTTTAGGTGATGTGGTGTGACTATTTTGAAGCTGTGTATTTATGTGGCTACAAAGCTTCATTTTTATTTATGTGAATTGGAGATATTAAATTGTTGTTTTATTCAATGGATTCATATTATTACCTAAAAATTCTTTTATGTAATTAGGATATGGAGATTAATAGTTAGATGTGCGATTTCTTAGTCATGAAGGTAATTTTTTTCATGCTTATGCTCACTAGGAAGGGAGTAGTTTCGTCTTCTATTACATTCCATTTTTCTCAAACTTTTGCTTTTTTCTCTATACTTTCATATAAGAGTTTTCTTTGATCATAAGCAATATTTTATCAAGCTCCATTTCTTTGTACACCACTATGTGTGTACTGATCTTAAATTTGATTAACTTTTATTATACTTTTCTTCCTTAGCTTAGAACATTTTCAATGCAAGATAAGATGTAGTATAATGTTAGCTAAGGACCATACTAGTATTTTTAATTGTTATTTAAAAATTTAAGTTTAAATTATATTATAACAAGTCATGTATAAGGCCAATTTCATCAAAAATATTTGAATGTTTGCATCAATTATTTATGAAGTAAAACTTTTTTGATTATTTTTAGTATTAAGATTGATTCAATAAGAAATTTAATGGAATTTATGTAGTAAAAATACAAAACTTTAATTTTGACATTTAATATAGTTAATGTCACTATGGTAGTCTAGTTTGCATATAGACTGAAATAGTGGATGGAATATTCTATGCTTTCTTTCCTTGCCTTTTCCTTTTTTCATTAACCTTCTTATTTATGGAATTAGAGCAAAATTAGATTTCAACTATAAGATTCCTATCTTACGTACCTTCACTATCAAATTTGTTTCATATCAAGGTATAATTTGTGTTATTCAATGGAACATGATGATCCACAACCATTAGTTGTTGCATTTTCACACTTTATTGGAGTTTCCTCATTTTTAGTAATTTTTTCAACCCTTATTATGGCTTACAATCATTGCATGTTTATTACATACATCATGTAAACACATTGCTATAAGCTTTCTTCAAATAATTCTTTAGTAGTACTTCAGCAACAACACCGATGGCATTGTTATCTTGTTTATGTGGCACAACTTTATCATGCATCATATTGACCAAGTAGCTCACAAGAGAGTAATAGTCGTAAGTGACTTTTTTCTTTATTATGTATCATTATGGGGAAGTTATATTTTTATGAGAATATTTTCATTTAAAGTTCAAAATATTTTTTTAATTTTATATTCATAAAAATATGTTTTACATACAAGTGAATTTTTTTCATTTATTAAAATTATTCTCATTTTGAATGATTTTTTACAAATTTATTTTAGTTGAATAATTTATTTTCTGTGAGCTTATAACCTATCCATTAGCAAAATTTACGTATTATTTTTAAGATTTTACAAATTTTTTACTTCTATTTTTAATTTATAGTTGTAATTCAGTTATTTTGTTTTCAAAAACTACCAAAGTGACGTTAATGGCAATTTTAAAATAATATAAATTTTTTTTTATGTTATTCATTTTCTTACTTTAAATTTTTAATTTTATTTTTAATATATATTTTCATTGTCTGTAGTTGTATACCAATTTATTTTGTAAGTTATGCAAAAAATTTTAACATTTCAAATGTTCAATATTTTAAATTATTTAAAATAAATAACTTATTTTGTTTCATTATTTTCATTAATTTAAATAGTATATTATAAAAAAATCTCTTATTTTTTCATTATATAGTTTTCTTATATATTTGTTTCTAGATAAATCTTAGCTCAGTTTGTTTCATAATTTATGTGCAAAATAATAAATCTAGAAATTCATAAACTCGTTAAACATTTTGTTATATTTATGCTCATAGTATCTTCTTATTTTGATTTCAATATTAATATCATTTATAGAATAATTTCTTTAGAAAATTAAAAAGAATGCTTTAGGAACTTTAATTCTTTATTTCTTTTTTAAAATAAACTTAAAAATTTACAAATTTATGTAAAACTAAATAAGCAAGAAATAAAAGTGGATAATTTGGATAATAGAATGTTGATAATAATAAAAACTATTTCTTGACTAATATATTTTTTGAAATTTAAAAATATGAAATATAATGTGACAACTTCTCTAAGAACTTGTCAAAAGAATACTTGATTCTTAGAAGAATTCAGCCAACAATGTGACAAATTTTTTATAGGTCTACAACATGTTTGATATCATGAAGGGGTAGCAAATCGTGGGGTTCCAATGTAAAAATTTTGGGGAAGCTAAATAAAGTCGATTCTATTATGGGAGCTATTCTAATATCAGTTACTATTATGGCTGAAATAGAAGTTCTGTCAATAAACTTTTGATCTATTGTTGTCATAAGACATAAATGAGATTTTTTATAATAGGAGTGGTGGGTGGTTTCTTTTAATAGACTGGATATTGTCTATAGATGTTGATGGGTTTAGCTTAAAGTTTTGCCAATGATGTGTTAAATTACAGATGTATGCAATGCTGGCAAAAACGACATTATGGTCACACAACAAGGGTTATAGTAAGATAATAATTTCTTTTGCAATAGAAACAACATCACATAAAATCTCTTTGAATGTGGTATAATACTTTATTTAGTGGCTTAAATGGATTTTTTACTAAGAAAATAAACTATGGGTTTGGGCTATCAATGGTCTCAAGTTTGTTGCATGCTAAACCATTTATAAAAGTACCATTGATTATAATGCTACTATTAATAATGAACATACAAACCTTTTCTCCAAACTTTACAAAGGCATGGAAAGCGATGACACGTCTAAAATCCTAACTTCTCTTAGGTTGGGTAAAGGTATGTCTCATAAATATAATGGCCTATTGTAATCAATGGCCTCATTGGAGTAGTGATCCTCTAGGTAGGAATAAGCAGCATATTCTTTTATTTCTTATTATGCCCTTGTGTTAAATTACCTAAAACTCTCTTTTGTAATATAACTTTTTGTGTGTGTTACTGCACTACTATACGACCTCGCCCTTTACATTGGGAACAAGTTACCATATGTAATTAATGAATAGGTTGGTTGGTTTTAACAATGATTTTAAGGACAGGGATTGGTATGGGGGATGTGTAGGCACATGACTTTTAGATTATCTAACATAGGTGGATTGGAAGTTTAACTTAGTTGATGGTTAAACTCTTTTGGTTAAATAAAGCTTTTGTAAGTGCCAAACTCATTAACAATCCTATCGACTTCTTCTATGCTATGAATTATATGACTATAGGGCTCCTTTTGCATATATTCTCTATGCTAGCTCAAAATTAGGAAAAGGTGACAAAAGGGTCTTCATTAAAACCACAACATAAATGGTACCCATTAGAATTACTAAGGTTCTCATTGACATATTTTTCATCTTACCTTAGGCAAGTCGTTGGACATATAACTAATTCTTTTATTAGAGTCATATGTATTTTTATGAGCGGTGATCTCCTTGTTAATTGTGGGTGTTTATGGTTCCAATTTATACCTAAATTTTGTTAGAAAGCTTCATTCGAGAAACTACACCTTTGTTTTTCATCAAGTCTAAACAATTAAAAGCAAAGGACAAAGGAAATGTTGCACTCTATGTAGTCTTTAGGGTTTATGCTACATTCAAAGATGGGAGTGTCATATTTTATGGACTTCATAAGTTTTACATCATCATTTTCTTAATGTCAACCCAAGAAAGGGTTTTTTATTATAAAAAGTATTTATTAAGGTGGTTGGCAATATTAGGGTTGAAAAATGTAGTCTCATTGTGAGCTTGCTTTAAGGTAGTCCAAAAACCATATTTCTCTTACATTGCTTCAATAAATTATATTCTAATTAAGAGATCATGGAGGGTCATTTGTGACTTGTTTTTATGTGGATGTTCCTTGTTGCAAGTTCTACAAGATATCGTGTGTGTATGATATACCAATATTGGTCCCAAAAAAAGAAGACTAAGTTTTGCTTTGCTTTTTTATCCACATTGTAAACTTTGGCATAATCAAGCTTTAAAGTAAGGTTTGATGCTTATCAAGAAACCTTGAAAGGCAAGACATACAAGATAGATCTAGGGAAACTTTAGTGAAGAGGGAACTAAGAACAACATAGGGGGCATTCCATATGTTAAGCTTCTAACCACTTTAACAGAACAAACAAAGGCTATTTGGAATATTGTTTGATAAAACTAATTTTGTGATAAAGAAATAAAAAAGCATTTAAATATTAGTAAGCATTATGGAAAATCGAGAGTAATGAATTAACTTACACACAAAGCCTATTCAAACACTTAAAAAAATACAATTAAGAATGTGAAGGAAAGCAACAATAGATTGAAGTGGTAATCCAAGAAAACTTCATGTGATAAAGTGAAAGGAGAAGCATAGTGTAGGGAAATAGCATAATAAAAATGACAAAACAAAGTGAAAGATACATCAAAGTAAAAGGAACCATTATTCAGTGGTGCTAAGAAGGCGATGTAATGGAGTTGTAGGTAACAACTTTTGGAGGACGAAGATTCAAAACATTGTAGTTCTCATTATGATTAATCTAGACCTCAATAAGACAAAATGGAGAAAATTGACTTTTAGACATGGAAAGATAATCCTTTTTAAAGGGTACATGATACAAGGTAGAAAAGGATTTCTACTAAGATCAAAATTAATGCCTACGATTCTAAATATGCTTAATAGATTATTAGAGAATATAAAAAGGGTATTATGTAATAATTAAGATTAGGTGAGGCGTGCGATATTTTAGAACATTTCAAACATTGATGTTCCAAAATAGTAGCATGGATTATTAAGTTGCATAAGTAGCAATTCCATAAAAATTAAGCACAAAATCTTACAAAAGTGGTTTTTGTAACATCTAATTTAACACAGAAAATAGAGAATTTAGACAAACACTATGTGAAGTACTATAATAAATAAAGTGACTACAACTTAGATTATTACCTAAAAAATAAAAGACTAAACCTTTAGACACTAATGTGGATATTGGTAGGAGTGAGAGTTTTGTTGGTTATTAATTGTCTTGATGGACGGTCTGTCACCTTTTACTATTATCTCTCACAAGAGATTTGATTACTAGTTCTACTCGCAGAAAGCCTATCAACTTTAATCCTTATCACTTATGAATGAAGTTAGAATCTCTCCAACTATGATTGAGCATACTCACTTTGTTCACAAAGGTGGAAGTATATAAATAAAATAAATTTTATTTTATCACTTTTTTAATAGAGTGAACAACTCTATTTATAAAGATTTTTAAATATTCATCACTAATTTAAAAAATAAATAATAAAAAACAAACTAAGAAAGTAATTAAATTAAACATTACTTAAATAGATTCTGATTCTTATGCGATAATAATGGTAGGTGGAGAAATTGTTCAACAAAATATATGTAATGCTGGTAGAGGTTTTGACAAATTCATTTTGAGTATTCGGTAGGCACGGGTCATGTGAAATGAATAGGTTGGTCGGGCTGGAGGGTTGGCATGGTTCATTATAGGTTGGTGCAGGTCGAACATTGGTCAACTAGTGTTCTCATTTAAATTCAAGTCACACAGAAGCACGAGTTAGCTTGGGGCTGAAAGTGGGCTCTAATAAGGGTAGATGACATCGTTAACGATAGCAAATGGTGACGAATGATGATAGGAAACAAAATTAATAAAAAAAATTTAATTTTAAGCATTTTTTAATATTCTTTTCAATAAAACTTTTCATTAGTGAACTTGTGGAACTAGTCTAACACTAGCAAATACATATTTTTGAACTATTTTTAGACACTCATAAATCATCCTCCCTTGGTGAAAGAGATCTTATTGGATCATATCAGGGTGATGGGTGTAATAGTATTATAATTGGTGTTGCATGATATGGTTTAGGATATCATAGGTAGCTAAGAGTTCTTGATCAGAGGTTTGCCCTTCCATAAAATTAAAAATTTCTTAAATTAATTGTTTTTTACAAACATTATCTCATGATCTATAATTTTTTCCATATTATCCATACATATTGTGAAGGCTAATGTAGTTGTAGGAATGTGTTTATTCACTCTACTTGAACCAAACTCAAATGACTCACTAAGTATTGGATGTGGTGCTTTGTGAGAAACTAAATCCTTAATGTTAAAGGTTGCACTAATCCTATACTCTACTAACAAATCCAACACATAAGCATTAGTTCCCAATTTTTTAATAATCTTAAAAAGTCCAGCTTCATGTGCTTATAATTCTTGTAAACTTCGAGAGGAAATTATTCTGACCTAACTCTAATTATTTAGTAGTCTCTTCCATGAAAGATTTTAATATTTCTTTGAGGATTTACTAGTTTCTCATATCTTTTATTATTTAGATTAATTTTCATAGTTATTTTTTTATGAGACATTAAAAAAATTAAAGATAGAAGTTTGAATGTCTATTAGCAAAGAAATAATATCAATAAAAGATATTGACTTATTAACATGACCTTATATAATAGGTGATGGGTTTGGTTTGCTTATAGCTAACTCCGTAATTCCAAGGAACCAAAATAAGTCTCTTTTATCGAGGATCACTCTCACTTGAGTAATGTGGCCAAGCTTAAATTATAACTTTTCCTTTCCTTTATTCATGGGCCAAGAACTTTCTATAAATTTGCTATGTTTAAGTGATTAAGTTCTCTTTTAAGATAGAAAATGTGTACTATGATGAAATTATTTTTATAAATAAAAGAACACATGTTAAACTTATCCTTCAAAGTCACATTCCAATAAAAGAGCCATTATCTTCCACGGATAAGATGACTTACTTGCATTAGTTCGACATCACATAAAACTTAGTCTTATGTCTACCTAATTTTAAGAGTGAGTAGCATTATTTCTTAATAAGTATAAAGGTTTTATCTATCCAAGATACAGAGTAAGAGTTTTGGTGTTTCAATAAAGAGACTCTTGTTTGCCCAATGAAATTAGGGGATATAAAATTAATGTGACTACTATTATCTATGATCATCATATATGATTGTTCCTTTGTTTTTACGTTGATGCTAAAGATATTAGTGCACTTCTAGTTATCTTAAGATTATGGAGTTGTAGGGGTGCATTTTATAGTTAAAATTTATATGTTATCTAATTATTACTCAATTTTCTAAACATGCATTATGTTTTCCTCTTATTGTGACATTTCATTTTCTTTAACACTTTCTAGGTTCACATTCATGGATATCTTTAGGTAGTTTACAGCTACACATCCCTTTTCATGTCACATAAAATAGGCAATTCTAGATTATGTGAGTTGGTTTAAAGAAGGTTATGATGGAGTGGGTAGCAATATGAGTTTGGGAGCTCTACAAACTGCAATGGATAAGGTCGATGATGTGTAAGTATGAGTATAGCATATTAAGACATTCTGGTGTGGGCCTTTAAAGAGTTTGGCTCGTCGTTTCTTTTCAAATAAGAAGTTTTACTTTTTTTGACATTTTTAGTTATGCGATAAGCTTTCTTTAAAGTAGTAACATTTTTTAATTAAGCTCAGCATGCATGTATTGCTTTAAACCTACCACAAAATGGGATAGTCTTCCACTGTTGGGGTCATTTATATCACATTTAGGTTATAATCATAAAATTGGTTAAGGTACTCCTCAATAGATCTACCACCTTAGAAAATCTTTATCATTTATCTAATATTTTTACATTATAGGCTATTGGAAACAACCAGTTGTACACCTAACTTTAAAATTTCTCCAAGTTTGGGGTACTTATTCATCATTGATAGTATATTATCATTCTAAATTTCAAAAGAATCTACAAGTAGTATCAATGAGTTTAATCTAATAAATTGATATTTTTTACTCACTCATTTGATGTTAGTTAAATTAATCATCCACATTAGTCTATCAGTCAATATAATCTTCAGAATCTAGCTACCATAAAATGTTAGAGCGTCTAATTTCACATTAAGGATGTTATCTTTATCTTTATGCCATTTAAGTCTTTCTTACTAGATCTATCTAAATCATCATTTTTGTTTGACTCATCTAATTCTTTATTTCTTTTTCTTTGGTCATGATCTCTTCTATGGATATCTTGATCAAAGTCATCAAAAGTGTTATGCCTTTTACACTTCCTACATCTCTTAGGATTTCCTTCTTCTAAATAATTATGTTTGACACTTCTTCTATTATCCCTTTCTCATTTAGAATTCAATCATGTTGTAGGTTTAGGAGGATTTGACCAACCTTTTGGGTGAGTTTTACTATTCATTGGGATATTTCTTGTATGGGATCTTTGTTTAAACTTTGTCTTTGGTTTTGAACTAATTCTTGATTTTGATTTACTATTTGATGACACCTACTACATCTCATGGTCATTCAAAGATTTGTCGTACAAGAGATGTCAAGAAAAGAAAATATTTTGGGATATCTTTCTTTTCCTTTTCTTTTCATAAAAAATACAAAAGCAGAGTAATCACTTTTATAAACTAGCAAAGCTGAGATGGCATATGCTTCTAGGAAATGACAAATGATCAAGGTCCTTACTTTTGCCAAATCAGCTCTTAGATAGAACTAGATAGTTCCCAAGAAAGATGGTAGTGAGTCATATCACTATTTTTCTACCATCCTCTAGAACTTAGTTTACCCAAAACTAGCTAAGAGTTTTTCAATGGAAAAACTAAGTAAAAAGGAAAAAAAACTTCTAGTAGAAAGTTTTTTTATGTAGAAAAATATTTAAAATTTGTTAACTAGAAAATGAAGAAAATTTTTTAATATAATAATAATAATTTTTTAATATTAAAAAATTAATTGGAAGCCAAAGTTAATGTATTAAGTAGAAGAATTTGTTTTAAAAAAACTTATCTCTAATGCCAAAGTTGAATGCACTAACGAAAAAAAAACTTTTTTAGTAAAAAAAACACAGTCTTTAATACCATATAATAATCTTGGTAAGATGACATATGTGGTATTTAAGAAATATTCAAAGATTGGCATTCTATAATTGTAATATAGATTATGAAGTTGAGTATACTACTTCTTAAGCATTAAGCATAAAATTCAACAAAAATAATTTTTGTTATATCAAATTTTAGACATATAAAAAATTTAGAAAAATTGTATATTAGATATTATAATAGAAAAAAGTAACTTTACAATTAGATTACTGCATAGAAAGTACAAGTTACTAGATTATTAAACTTTTGGATGTTTATGTGAATGTTATAAAAAATGAGAATTTATTTGGTTACCAGCTCTCTTGTTGGATGGTTTCTCACCTATCATCCTTGTTCCTCAAAAGGGATTTGGCTATGGGCCATACTAATGGAAGGACTGTCACCTTCAATCCTTGTCCTTCACAAGAAAAATTAGAGTCTCTACAAATAGGGTAGGGCACACGCACATTGTTCATCATGATAAAAGCACATAAATAAAATAAATTTGATTCCATTTATTTTTTCTAATATAGCAAACTCCATATTTATAAGGATTTTCAAATATACATCACTAATTTAAAAAAAATATAAAATAATAAAAAAATACTAAATTAAATGAATTAAGTAGTTTGCAAGTAAATTCTATGTTTCGAGTGGCAAAATGGTAGGTGGAAAAAAGCTATGTGAAATCAATGCAATGTAGATAGAGGAATCAACTTGTCTTTTCCAAGTTTAGAGTAGGCATGGGTTTAGCAGAATGAAAGGGTTGACAGGATTTGTGGGACTAGCGAGTTTGTGCGGGCCATTATAGGTTAGAGCAAGATGAGTCAACACTAGTCAAATGATGGTCAATTAGTGTTCCCAAGTTAACGAATGATAATGATAATGATTGCAAACATTTGTGGATAGTGGAAGTGGTGAAATGCTTAAAGAAATCTTAATTAATTTTTAAAGTAATTTTTGAATAAATTTTTACTAGTGCACTTGTGAAACTAATGCGACACTGGCAAATTTCTATTTGGGAGCTAAGTTTAGACGCTTTTACATCAGTATACCTTCAATTTTGTATAGTGCCTAAGAAGAAAACAGAGTAAAAATTACAAGATTTATCTTAAAAAGCTTTTACCAAAAAGCAATTTGAAAATCCATTATTTTAGTTTTGAATATCCATTTTCTAAAAAGTGGTTGCCAAAACCTCGGTAAAAAATTCGTTTTTTGGGTTCAAAATTTCTTTGGCCTAAATAATTATGAAATAGCTTTCTCAGAAGCATTATTTTTAGTTCATTATTAGGTGAGTTTCCACAATGGTTGCATGTGATATTTAGATTAGATTTTGATGGATCTGGTTAGCAAGATTACAGGCCAACACCAGTGTTGTAACTTTGACCTAAGTTTTTTTAGTGGATCGAGTCATGGGGTCAATGCAATGTCTATGGTGCTTATGTTATATATGCATTTGTGTGTCATAGATCATGTCAATTGGTTAACATGACAACAATAGTGTCATGGATAAAGTCTAGCTCAATTCATGGTGGAATGGGTTCTAGGTCAGCATAGTTTGGTAGATCTAAGTTTGTTTAAGGGTTCTATAGACTATGTTGCTTTATATTTGTTGGCACTAGTAAACTTGATGTAGCAAATCTAGATGTCTCAGTATGTCATATGAACTTGTCATCTAGATTAGATCTTAAAGCCCTATTCATTGATTTATTTCAAGAAATTTGGTCCATGTAACCCCTAAGGTGTAGCAAGGCTGATGGTTAGCGACAGCAAAAATTGGCTCAATAGGCCATTTGTTGATCTTTTTTCCTTCTTGGTAATAATTTTGAGCCTATTGTAAATGTTTAGGGTCAACCTTAACTTTGTATTAGAAGAATTGAAATATTGATTATTTTTTATATGCATTTGCCATGTTTTTGTTCATTTTTCTTGACATTCTACACATATCTAGCAATGTTCTAGCAATTTTTTTTGTTTTGTACGTGTATAGCATTATTAGACAAAATGTTGTTTTATTCTACGCAAGGTCTATAGACATCTATTGGATATACCTTCGATTTGTGGTTATTTATCAAATACTACAAGTACCTTTGATGTGTGTGTTATAAATTTTCTTTTGAGTCTATGCATGTTGCCATTGTACTAGTTATATTTTTAAAACATTTTCAAACCATTTTATGAGTGAGGTGTGATGCATTCAAATGACAACTTTTCACATATTTCTAAAAACATAAGGGAAGCAAATTTAATCTCATGAGATCAATTTCGGTAAATATCCACATGTAAAAGTTTTCCCCAAATTGTCTTAATTCTTTGACAATGCGAAGTATCTTTCCTTGTGGCATGCCTTCATGGTTCTTCTTAACTTCATTTTGCATTTGACATTTGACGTCAACATTGAGGACCTCTAGTTTGCATGTAGACATAAATAGTGTAGGCCCTATGCTACACTTCCTTTCCTTATCTTTTTTTTCTTTCTTCATTATTCTTCTTGTTTATGGAATTAGAACTAAATTCAATTCTAACTATAGGATTCTTATCATATGTCTTCACTATTAATTGGTCCCTTATCAAAGCGAATTTTTTTTCTTACAATGACCATGATTATCCACAACCACTACTTTTTGCATTGTCACACTTAGCCACACTTTCCTCATTTTTAGCAATTTTTTTTACCCTCCTCATGGCTCTCAATCATTGCATTTCGCATTACATTCATGATGTCAACACATTGTTATGAGCTTTCCTCAAATTGTTCTTGATCAATAGTACTTCAGCAATCACACTCATGGCCTTGCTATCTTGTTTGTGGCACAATCTTATTATGCATCATGTTGACGAAGTAGCTTACAAGAGAGTAATGTTGCAAGTGACTTGTATCCTTTACCCACAAACAAATGAATAACTTTGCTAAGTAGTTACATTTAACCACTTTAACATAAATTTATATGAAAAATTTCTTATAAATAGTCAATTCCTCCTAGATTATTTCTAGCTTAGTTTGAAAGCAAGTTTTCAAACAATTTATTATTGAAATTTTACCATATTTTGACGTAATTCTTATGCCACTAGTGGCTTACTTTTTATTTTGCATAAGGTATATTTTGTTAAGATAAGATTTATACTTATATTTATCAAATTCATTTACGAAATCCCAATCCATGTTATTGTTATCTTATGAAAACTAGTCATTCTTGAAA
This sequence comes from Vanilla planifolia, assembly GCA_023846275.1. Classification (NCBI taxonomy): domain Eukaryota; kingdom Viridiplantae; phylum Streptophyta; class Magnoliopsida; order Asparagales; family Orchidaceae; genus Vanilla; species Vanilla planifolia. Next base: position 2,578,155 of record JAIUJO010000026.1, on the reverse strand, counting down.
AAAAACAATCCCTTCCATTCAATATCGTGAACATGAGCATCTATAATTATGTTTTAGTTACATGCATTTCAATTACACTCAAACCATAAAATGAATTATATTACACATTTAATGTATAAAAATACTTAATCCACTGTAAGAATCCATTTGATTATTATGCTAAATCTCTTAATATGTTTAATATTAAAAGTTTTTTGAAAAGCTATATTTTTTATTAATGAGAATATTATTATTTATTAGGAATTATCATGGTTACTTATAACTAAAATATTAATCATATTACCCTTCTTTTACTTACAACTAAAAGAAGTGTTTAATAGTAAGAATCCATTTTAATCAACTTTGAAAATTTCTTACTTCATATTTCATGTGTCTGATCTATATGGCCACATTTATAATACACTTGGAAGAACATAGTTGTGTTAGTAGTGCTTGACACCTTGATCAAGTAATTTCAATGACTTAAAATATCAATCTTACTATTAAACACTTCATGTTTACTTTTAATTGATGATAACCAATTAAGTGAAGGTTTGACTTTCTTTGATGCAAATGCAAAATTTAAAGACTTTCAAAAATTCAAACATTTAAATCAACTCTAAATGAAACTTATGAATATCTTAATATTGTCCTCCTAATTTTACTTCTTATTGTAGTAATAGAACATTAAAGCATTACCTTTCTAAAACACATCCACCTTAGTTTATCTATCTTAAGGTTATTCTAAATAGGGTGTTGAAAGATAAATAATTTTAATTTGTGTTACTTCCAAAAATTTTCTTATTCTTAATTTAGAATATAAAACTAAGCATGAAAGTTTCTTTGTATATATATAATATCATTTTGGATAAAATGATTATTCATATTTTTAAAATAAATGTTGAGCTCAATGAATACTCTAAGAGTATAAACATATAGAGTATGTAACCTCTTTGTTTGCTTAACTAATATAAGACAAGTTGTAATAGGAGACTTACTAATAATCATATAAGGATATTTTTTTCATGATTGCAACTGTATAATTTATTAGTTTGCAATGGTTTATATATAAGGATGGTTTTTTATACGTGGCAATTAATCTTTTGATAGATGGATTCCTATTATAAAAAACTCAAATACCTTTATGAATGTAAGTATGAAATTGGCAATATAATGTTTGGTTTCTGCATCATTGAGTTTTTGGACCCAAGCAAGCTATTATAGTAGAGGGCATATATTGGCCTTGCTTCTTTTTCTTTTCCACTTCGTCCACCTTTTTTTATCTTTGTGGCATAATGGAAAGACCTAAATCTAGTTGTTAGAATCCTATCCTTGTTTCTTCTTCCATCATTCTTGTTCTATTTTTTATGCGTAATAAAATATTTACCATATTGTTATGAAATGCATATTTTTCTAACTAATATAATACTAAATTATTTTTGATACATAAATGTTTTGTTTTGTCATTTATTTTTATTATTTTTATATTTTTTTAATTTTTTAAATATATTCATTAAATTTTATGGCAAATTCTAAAATTATTTTTTGATTAATTTTAGATATTTTGTAGCAACTACTATTTTAATTTTTTGACTCCAAGAAAGCATTAGTCGCACCTATTTTTTGATAAAAGATATTTTCTTGTCACATTATTTGTATATTGTGCTATGAACATTTTTGTAATATTATCTATTTTGTGTTCTTATTTACTTTCATTTACTTTCATTTTTTTTGTTTTTTTAACTTTGCTTATCTCTTATGTTTACAATTATTTGTCAATTTTTTTATATGTTGTATAAATTTATTGCTATATATATTTAATAACCTATATAACTTTTAGTTTTTATAGTTTAATAAATTTCCTTTTCCTAGATTTATGTAAAAAAATTTTACAGTTTGTTTACACATTTTGTTTACAATAATTTTATTCTTTCCTTGAAAAATCTATTTATAATGTGACAATCGATGGCTTGCCTAAATTGCAAAATAAATAATAAAAAAATTTATGAGATGAAATTCTAGAATCATTTTATTATCTTAAGGACATTCTATTAATTTTCTTTAAGCTATATTTTCATTTCCATTGCATATTTCTTACCTTTGAAATACAAAATTTTGATTAATCATTACGTATTTTAAATAAAGAATTTTGTTTTACAATAAAAATAAATAATATTTCAATTATAATAACAACATAAAATTGTGGAAAATTATAATTGAACAATTTTGAAAATATTACAAATAATTCCTAATAGCTAAATAAAATGATTTTCTAAAAATAAATTTGAAGTGAATATGCTAAAGCAATAAAAATGTATGTAATATATTTAAGAAAATTAAATGAATAAGTTATCATAATATTTGTAATATTTGCTTATAAGTACAAATTAATGACAAAAAAAAATTGGTGTTATATATTTGTTAAAATATTGGTGTATGTAAAATAGTTTTCGAAATTTTATGAAGATAATACTATTTTATAAATCCATCATGCTTTAAAAATTATGTTGCTAATGTCTACAATTTTAAAATGTTAAGAAAAACATTAAATGAAATAAGCGAAATAGAATATTCTTAAAATTAAAAAATATTGCATGAAAGAACAAGTCAAAACTTAGCTAAATAATAAAAGAAGATTGTTCTATGAAGAAAAATAATGCTAAATATCGTAAATGACTGAAATTTGCAGAAGATAGCAAATTTAATATCATAATAAAACAATATATATTAAATACCATTTCAATAAAAATTTGTGATGCAAGAAATGGCAAACCATTATGAAATAAGTCCACTTATATTTTTTAAACAATGTAAATTATATATTAAAAAAGTTATTTACATAATTAAATCATGAAAACTTTTTCAATATAAAAAAATAAAAGAGTTGCAAAATAATGAAACATTAAAAACGATTAAAGTAACTACCACTGTTTGCTTTGAAATGAATACAAATTTTCAAAATAATGTAAAGGCTGCAAGCATGTTAATGAAAACATTTTGAAATAATTAAATGAAATATAATTATTAAATTAACTGAATAATTTAATATTCGATCGTTATGTTCACAATATCATAGAGTGATAAAAAAAATTCAATAAAATATAGTCCAAAAATATCATAAATAAATAAATAAAATTATAATTTTCAAAACTTTAGGAAAAATGTTTAGTAGAAATTTCTAAAAAGATTGAAAGATTTCAATTGAATAGTTTGGTAAATAAAAAATATTAAAAATATACAATACTATTATCAATAATGTGTAATAAAAATTATCGAATTAAGTACAAATTACATATCATTTTATGAGATCAAAAGGATAAAGAAAAAATCTTAGCAAGCAATTTTCACGTATTAGAAACAATATTGGCAATATCTAAAAAAATGATATACTAAAATATAACTTTCTATAATAAATATTAAAATTTATTTTAATAATTTCCAGTTTTAGAAAAGTGAAATATAAAATATTTCATAATATTTATCTACGTTCAAGAGGTGTAATTTTTTCTTTAAAATTAAATATTAAATATTGAAGAATTAATGCATTTTTTTGGAATACCTTTTTACAAATAAGAAATTCATAGATTTTTAAAAAAATCATCACATAGAAAATAATTAGCTCAAATTGTAACTTTCATAAGCTTGTAAAAATTTAAAAACATAAAAATGTACCAATAACCTATAAAAGCACTATTAGTAATTCTAATATTTGAATACATAGTAAAACAAATCCTCAAGGGGCAAGCAACAAAAACATCTCATTGCAAACAAAAAAAAATCAAAGAATTGATAAATATATAAAAAACCATAATTTAGCAAAACCACATATAATCTATATGTATAATACTTTTTTGCAAAATATATTTTTCGTATTTTTTGCTTTCAAATTTTTTATATACAAAAATTACCTATACTTTCTAAGAAAAGTTTTCCTAATAGAAAAATATGTGAAAATATTCAATTTTAGAAATGTTTTCCTTAATTTGTTAAAAAAATATTAAAATAATTTTTTTAATTTTAAATACTTAAATAAGAAAATCTTAATGATTCAAAATATTTAGATTGTGTGATAGAAGCTAAGTAATATAAGAAATTGAACATGTAAACATAAATGTGATTGTATAAGTAAATAATTAGAAGTTATTTGAAATCATTTCTGTTAAAACAAAAACATATAGATGTAAAACAATATTTAAATTATTGGTGCAAAATATTGAAAGAAATTATATCATATGAAAAAATTATAGAGTCATAACTATTTTCTATATAATTATTATAATAAATAAGAATAAACACAACGAATAGTTTTCTAATTGATACAATATAATAAATGGCCTATCATTATTAAAATTATTTAAATATTGAAAGGAATGTTTAATTGGAAATAGTAGTTGCTTAAATAAGATAAGCTAAAATTAAGTAAAAAAAGTGTTAAAAACACAAAAAAGAGTAACAATTATAAAAATTATGTTTAAAATATTTGGGAAATTTATACATTACATTACAAAGTTTCATAATAACATAAGTAAAGAAACATCTTGTTATTGTAATTAAAAAAAATAATATTGGAAAATATAAAAATAATTATGATAATTGAATATTTCATATACAAAAAATATCCATAACTAAGTTATCAAAATTATCCCCATGAATAGTGAGATAAGTTTAAAAAAAATATTTATAATGAAATTGTTAAAAGCAAAGGTATATAAAACTTAAATAATTAGTGTACTCTTGAAATAAATAGGTACAACCAGCTCATCTGTAACGATACTTAAGGTCAATATAAAGACGCAATAAGACCTTAAAATGCCTTCATACATCGATATTTAATGACTTTCGGTTTAGATAAAGAAGTTATAAAAAGATCGCAGAGCATATATTTTGCCTCTAGTGTTTTATCTAGATAATAATAATTATTAAGATTGATCATTGTTTTGATAATGTTGAGTTATGGTGCTAACTTTTGTTGCACACTTTTATCTTCTATTATTTTTTTTGGCATTATGATATTATGATTCTAAGTTTATTATTTTATTAAAAATTTAAATTTATTAAAAATTTCAAGTATTTATTACTATTTATTATATAATATTTTTCATTTTTTAAAGCTCATATTACTTGATTTATGACATGTTATGTTACTAATTATTTTTTTAATTCCATAATTATTTTTAATTACACTACTTTGTTGGTTATATTTTCAGTTATGCCACCTCAAAACAATTTGCAAGAATTGTCTATAATATCATAAGCTTTTCAACATTTTAAATGATTTTACAATATTTTAAACTTTAGACTATCCTTTACAATAATATATTTTGTACGCTTGAGTGGTGCAACACTTTATTTTGGATAGAATCTATAAATAAATTTAATTTCTCAAATTGTTTAATAATTTTTTTCACTTTTAATAATTTCATTGATTTCAATTTTTAACTTTTATGATAAATTTTTCTTTCAAATAGTTAAAAATTTTATTTTCTTAGATACTTTATAATTATCATTTAATGAAAAAGGAAATGTTTTGTCAATAATACCATAATTACCAATATGTTTGACGAAAACAAAAAGATGTAGAAAAATAAAAAGAATATAAGATATTATACCTCATATAATATGATCTATAAAAATTAAATACATAATATGTAACTAGGAAAATAGGAGTTGCAAAAAAAACTCATAAAATATAAGATTTCATCAACATAATTAAAATTTTAAATAAATTAAAATATCTCACAAAAATTAATTATTGATAATGTTTTATTGAAAGAAATAACTTATAAAAAATTAATTAATGAATAAAGGGTATCTAACAACTTCAAGTAATAGTCCACATAAAAAATCTCAAAAAATAAAATACAAATTTAATATGCTGGAGCAAAGAAGAATTAAATTAATATAAAACATTAAAAGGCATTCAATGATAAGTTTATGTTGTTAAAAACTAGGTGCATAGTATGCTAAACAATTTTTTGTTAATTTAATCATGAAAAGAAAACTATTTTTTAAAACATAATAAAAAACTAAGTTATTAAGGTACTAAAATATTTTTTTAAAAATAATATATTGTATATGCATTATATATCAATATTCATTTAGTGAAACAATGATGAAATTTTTTTTGTAAAAATGTTAGTTCTTATGCAAATAGTTCAAGCAAAATTTATAATAATAATTTAGATTTCAATAAATAAGCTAACATGAATACTATGATTTGAAAATGTATAACATACAAAGCAGAAAGTTGAGAGGTAAAGCTTCAAAAGTATTATCAATTGAACATTTTTCAAAATCATAAAAATTTCATGATTAGTAGTTCTAGATTAAGAAAATAATTAAAAAACCTTTATTAAGTAGAAAAAAAAAATTTAGTTATTGAAAGATATGGTTAACACATATAAAAGACAAATATCTATCATTTATTTAAAATTATAAACAAAGCAAGAAACTGAAGTTAATGATTTAATGAGTTATTTAAAAGTCTTAACTATATTTCTACTTAGGGTCAATTACAAATTTTTTTAACAAAATAAGCTTGCAATAATAGGATAAGAGAAATAATAAAATATGATTAAAGGAATTCATTAACATAAAAAATTTTACACTATAAAAATGATAATTATAACACATTAAAAAACATCAAAATAATGAAATAATGATTACTATCTTTTTTGTAAAAGAAAATTACAAGTAAGAAGAAAGAACTATACAATTTTAAGATGTTAGTACAACTAAAATGTGGTAAAAGATTCACTAATTATGAAATTTTTGAGATAATAGAAAAACTAACACTTGAAACGAAATGTATGTAATTAAAATAAAAGAAAATGGTAAGGAAACCATAATAGTAATCTTTAATATATGGATAGCATGATAATAAGTCCTCTCTATTATACCAATTTGTATGGTAAGGAAGTCTCATACACAAAAAGAAACACTTTGATGCTTGACCATACAAAAAGAACTTTTAATTCTTATTCCAAGCATGGTTATATCAATATATTTAGGTAATTGACATACTCTTCCAAAATTAATCTCCTTCCAGTGCTCATCACTATCATATTTACAAGAAAAGCTACATAATCAATTAGTATGCTATTTAATTAGATTATTGACATCAAAATATCTTAGAGTATTTCTCTTGGTACTAATAACCTCTTTTTTTATGATTACTTGCCATCAAAGCTTTTGATAATGTAATTGAATGCAGTGCAACAAAATATTTTCTAGATATTATCAAGTGAAGTTATATTTCAAAGTAATTGGAGCAAATAGATAAGCTCCCCTTAAATCAAGGATCTTCTGTAAAAATCAAGCTTAATTTCTCCCTATTTTTTCATTGTAAGAGCGTCATCTAGTTCTATGGAATAAATCTTTATTAAGAAGTTTTATTAAGGTTCTAACATGCTTGTTGTTAACAATAAATTGAATGTCTACCATATTTCATTTTACATGGTCTCTAATGAAATGGTACAAAAAATTAATTTGATTAGAATTATAGTACTTTATTGGGTTTTGAGTAAGACAAATCACATTCAAATTGAAATATTTTTTTGTGAAATTTTTGTAATTGTAATCCCATATAATCTAATTGCCTTTTCAAACCAAAAGAATTTACTAAAATACTTCCAACGTAATATATTGTGGTTCATTTGTTGCTAAAGTAGTAATTCTTTTTCTTTTTTTGCTAGATCATGAGTTTAAGAGGTGTCAAAAAGTTATTAATTAAAATGCTTCTCTGATATATTTGAGAACCTACATAATCTTTATAGCGACATCTTATTAAGTCAACACTTAATTGAAATTTAGGATACAAAAACCTTAATCACTTTATGTCAAATAAGCACCAAAAGCATTCTTTTTATAGCTTCAATTTTAGGTCATCTTATAATTAAGTAAAGAACATATCATCCCTTGGTATACATAGAAATTTATTTGTTTTCCTTTCCTATGTTTATTTCATAGTATGTAATGGACTCTTGAAAGTGAAAATGCATTTGAGTTTCTTAAAATCAAGTTATTTTAACATCTCATTTATATATTTTATTTAAAATAAAAGGATACATTTCTTGTCCTACTCAACTTGCAATCTGAGTAATTAGATGACATAACCCATGTGTTCATCTCTAATCCAATACCCATAAGCATACTAAATCTTTCACATGAGTCAAAGTTGGTTGATCCTAATATGATATTGTCTACATAATCTTTGATTAGAAGGAGTTCATCAACATAGTTCATGGTGAACAAAGTTACATCTACATTCCTATCCTAAAATAATGTTTGAGTAGATATCTACTAAGTATGTCATACCAGGATCTTTGTTCATGCTACAATTCACACAATTCTTTCAATAGCTTATGTATAAGATTTTGATGAAGATAATGTTGAATGAAATTCGATTATTCTACATACACTTTTTCTTAAATAACAAAATTTAAGGAGGTCTTCATCACATCCATTTGGTATTTAACTCACTTGTAATAGGAACAAGTTAAAAATGACCTTGCTGTCATCAACCTTTTTGCTCAAGTATTCCTTCAATGTTTAATCCTTCCACTTAATTATAACCATTTTCTACTAGCATTCCTTTATTTTGAATGAAACCTACAAGATCGTTTACTTTTTATTTTTGAGTACCCACTTTTTTGCCGCAATAATGTGGTCACTTAACCTATCATTTAATTTCAAAACATTCACTCCCACAAACAATTTGAAACCATCTTGTATGGACAAATTAAAAAATTCTTTCCTCAAAGCTTCACTTGTGTTTTATGGTACAAATTTTAACATAGATGCAACATATAAAATTTCTATTTAAAAAAAAAGACATTGGTTTTTACTCCAGAAGAGATGTCTCTTAAGATTAAAGCTTTGATGCTACCATTTTTTTATTTTTAAAGCTTTAACATCACATTTATGTACTTTATTTAAGATCAGAGATGCCTTTCTTACCCTAGTTAACTTGCAATTTTAGAAAATAAAACACATCAATAATTATGTTCATCTCAAATACTTCACCCACATTCATACCAAATCATTTACAAAAGTCATAGTCTATTGAAAAAATACTAGAATAAAAGTTAATCAGTATAATCCTTGAGCAAAATCTAGTCTACATCCTCATACTAAAATAATGTTTATGTAGAAATCTACAAAGTTTGTCATACCAAAATTTTTATTTTTCATTCAAATTTAGTTTTCCAAAGCCATCCATATCTTCTAAATCTACTTGATGCATAATTTGATCAAACACCACTTTCATAGATTCCATTAAAACTAAGTTTTCTTAACAAATTGCTAATTGGTTTATCTATTTGATGAATAATGTGTTGAGACAGCTTCCATTAACTTTGTTTTTAATCTTGAATTCCTATGTACTTACTGATGTAATTTTACAATCAAAATATGGTTAAGTTTTCATATTTGGGCTTCATATTATTGAAACATATGTAATCTTTTAATCAAAATTGGTTTGATAATAAATAAATTTAGACATTGAGATTATTAGAATGGCTTCAATTGTTATGGCATTCCAGTTTTGAGATCTTATATCACATATAGAAAAGTAAAAGTAGGTTTTGTAGTTTTAAGGAGAGAAACAATGAATGATGTATAACATAAAGGATGCTAAATTAACTATTTAGATAAATAATTTAATAATATATGATATATCCATAACAAAAAGGAGTGATGTTAGGTATATTAAATGAAAAATATTTTTATGTAGAGATTTTAAATTAAACTTAATTGAAAGTTAGGTTATCCACCATAAAACTCCTCATGTTGCCTAATAAGGAAACATTTGTTTTTCCAAATAATAACTAAAATATATGTGAAAAAAGTAGTAAGAAATGTGTCATCGCAAAAAAATTAATATTACATAAGCATTCCAAAGTTACATCATACTTTTATGAAAGGTTGCTTAATGCATATTATAGTCAACTAATGTTTAGCACAAGGTTCCAAGCTAAAAAAAGAAATCTATGAAATAGAAAATTTAAAAGACTTAAGAACATGTTAAGGTTATTAAAATTTTGCTTCTGTGTGGCTAAGATAACTATTTGACTCCTAATTAATTTTCTTATACAATAATAATTATTAATCTAACATAGAGATGACACTTCACATATGATTATATAATATTTAATGATAATTATGGTTATACTGATATGAAAAAATGAAGAGTACTCTTCTTGATATAGATGTGAGTTTAGAAACAATTGAGAATGTCCACATAGTGAAAACATGAATTAATAAAGAATAGGTTTACTCCACGAAAAGTTTGAAAAGATAGTTAAGAAAGTGGACTTTTAAGAAGAGGATCATGTATTCACGATGGTATGTCTAATGAAATGCATTATAACATTTAGAAAATGATGATATTTAAAGACAAAGATTTTTGGTCCTTTGTAGTTTATTGAAATAAATTATTAAATTGCTTACAACATATTTTTTCCATGATCATTAGAAAGAACACATCATGTATTTTGTCTCTCAATTTTAATAAACTTTGTTCCTAATACTACATATATAGCATGGTGGTGCATCAAAGATTGTTTCATGATGAAAGGATAATGGGCTTCTTAACATGAGAAATGAAGAAAATAAGGAAGAAGAGCATCCCATGTTGAATGTACAATGGACAAGTTATACTAACTAGTAACTATTTAGGATGTAGAGGAAAAGACTCTTTATATAAATCCCAACATTTTTTGAATTTGAATGATTAAATTCTTATATGTGGAAAATTTTAAAAAATGTTGAAAAGACTTTAAAATCTATTTAATATTTGTTGAATAAATGTAAGTGCATTTTAATATTTATTTTCAATGTGATGAAATGAAATTTGCATATGGATTTTTTTGTATAAGATCACAAAAACTATAATTATGAAGAACTAATAATGAAGATGAGAAGTCAAATATGGTAGAACAAATGAAAAGAATCCCTAAACAATAATTCTATTTCAACTTGAACTAGACATGTCATAAAAATACCAACTTGAAAATAATATTAATTTAATTCAAAGTGAATTTTTAAGTAAAAATAACAAAAGGGCTAAATAATGTTAGAAATATATGAATTGTTTAATTAAATAAGTAACACTTATAGTAATGTTTTTATTAAATTTCTTAAAAAACTTTCAAAAGTCATTAGCAATAGAATGTGTAAGTAAACGTAGTCTTTATACGGTTTTTGCCACAAGAGATACATAACAAAATATGTACCAAATGGGGAGAATTATGATAGAAAAGCCACTATTAACATAGATATTGTAGTTGGGAGCGAAATGGAAATTTGTTATAAGGTTAAGAAGAGGGAGACAATTCAGAAAAAACTGTGTTTAAAGAAGGGGAAGAAACAAGTTTAATGAAGTTATTGTATGATGCTTTTTTAAGGAAGAAAGGTTAGTCGCCTCTTAATGGTGGATTTAATTTTCTCAAAAAGTTAATATTGTTTAGGGTCAATATCTTTGTCACATGAGAAATTTAATATTCTTAAAAATACTTACATTAATAGAGAACAACCTAAGGGGAATTTTGGTAAAGCCCAGAGGTAAATGAGATTATTTCAAGTGGGTACTACATGGTCCCATAAATCGTTGTAATCGTCCAAGACTATTGTAGAAAGGAGATAATGTGACTATCAAATGATAGTTAATAGTTTTATGATCATTTCCCTCACTAAATATTAGATTGTTTAATATGTTATGTTTTTGACATTCACTCATGAAATTTTTTTTAATAACAACAAAACCTAAGAATTACTAACATATTTATTTGAATGAATTTTTAGGTTTTTGAAAACTTATATTTGTATTCATGGGAGAATTAAAAGAAAAGATGTGGCTTGAATTTAACAAAGAGATTTATTTTAAATTAATAATCTTAGAAATGTATTAGGATTCTAAAATTTTAATATTATTTTTCCCATCCAAATAACCATTCTAATCTTATCATAACTTTTAAAATTCTCCTCCAAAAACCTATTGCAAAGTGTATTTTAATTATAAAACTATTTAGTAACAATATAATAATAAAATTAAACAAATAAAAAAATATATTACTAAAAATAACCAAAACCATCAATAAGATCATAGTGGCTAAATACAGCTTGTAATGCTTATCATAACCATCAATTAGAGCATAGTGCCTGAATACGGCTATTAGTGCTTATCCTGTTGGTAAAATAACTCTTAAACTCATCAAACAACTTTGGTTTGATTCAAAAAATTAAGAGTACAAATATCACTTAAATCTGGAGCAAAGTAGGGGATAGGCAACCTTAAAAGATTTGCAAATTATGTGATGTAGGAAAGCTCTAATAAAGCAACGATAATCCATTATTTATTTAATATGGCACTAAAACTTATATCCATTTCACATGATTGAACTAAAAATTGTGTCAGCAATTTTTGCTATCCATTTGGACAATTATGTGATTGAATGATTCTAATTTCATTCACCTTTTAAGGGCAATTATTTTGATCTTCTATGTAATCAAGTAATTCTGCTATCTCATAATCCATGATTTATCCACACGTAAGAGCATGTTCTAACCATTAGCTTATGATTCAGATGTAACGGTCTAGATCAAACCATATTTTACAAATAGCACTTTTTGTTCTAATCCATAATTGAGAAGTCTTTATTATGGAATGGTCCAAGAGCCTTCCAATCGAGTAGCACCGGCTTAGTGTGTCTTTTAGTTATTGTGATTCTTATAATTAATTACTTCAAAAGTATGGTAGATTTTTTTAATTAAAGTATCATTGAAGAATTCGTCAATTTCGAAAGTGTTTTTAGTAATTAGAAAAAATTTATAAATAGGTAAATTCTTGAACATGATGAACTAACAAGTTTTTTTATAAAATCTTAAGAAAATTTTCAAGCCATTATATTGAAGCATTTACTGCTTGGAGTTCATTAACTCTTTTTATGGACCACATTTTAGTTATCACATTAATTATCTCAACATTCTTCTCAAATATGCTATGTTCTTAATTTTCTTTAATTGTAATTCATGTAATTAAAACACTTGTGCTTCATTAAGCTTTCATTTAAGTATAATACTTTTGTGTGTAGTGCCTTACATTTTGTTTTATCAAATTATTTTATTCTATTGCCAAGTTTATTTTCTTGTAAGTTCATAATAGCCTCTTTCTATTATTTCATTTTAAGGATTTATCTCGTTCAGAAAAATACTTTATATGAATGAAAATAATACCACAATTATCCTAAATATGTTGGAGTTAAAATTGGTTTTGCTCTTTTTAAAATCAAGTATTGCACATTATAAAAAAGAATTGAGAAATTAAGTTTGGAAAATTCAAAAGAAAAAGTAAGAAAAAAGAAAAAAATTGAAGAAAATCTTAAAACTTTAAAATTTAATAAAGATCTTTCAAATAAATAAGTTATAGATAAAATTATGATTTGTGTTAAACCTTAACCTCAAAATAAACATTAAGCTTTTGCAATAAATTTGAATTCATTCATAACACAAGATAGTATAAATAGTAAATGTTGGTAATAGTTATAAAGAAAGAATTAAATTAATTTAAAAGTTGTATACAAAACCATGGGATAAAAGTATAATTTGAACAAAATAAACGTAATCAAAAAATTGATTTTGTTGATAATTTATATTTTTATCAATTCCTTTAAAAGTTTTGTTATCATTAAGTAGGAGAGATTTTTGTGATGACCTCTCGTCATGGTGTTTTGTTTTATGATCATAAACACAAAGAATTACTAATGAATCCATTTAAGTGAATTTTAAGATTTTAGATAGTTGATACTTGTATTCATGGGAAAATTTAAAAAGAAAAAGAAGAGAAGGTGAAATTTTATGATAATCATCTTGGTTGGAGTGATAAATAACTAAGATAAATATTTTGAATTTAGCTTTAGTTATTGCAATAATATTTTTATTAAAATCTTAAGCTGGATTAAAATCATTCTTTGAAGGCACAAAAACAAATTTTTTTTTTTAAATATAATTATTTTTGAAAAATTATTAAGATTCTAAAATCTTTCCCATATGCCCACCATCTAAAAAAGTACTTTATTCTTGATCGTATCTTTGGAAATATTATATCAATAACTTATTTAAAAAAACTATTACAATTATAATAAATAACTAGTAAAACTAATAATATAATTAAACTTTTAAAAAAGGAGAACCTATTACTAATAATATGGAAAATGCAAAGTTAGAACATAGCTCCAAAATATGGTGAGTTGGGATTGTGAGATTAATAAACTAACTCCATAATTCATTAAATAATATTGGTTCAATACATAACTCATCAAATAATTGGAGAAATCACTTTAGAGAAGACTAGGGTATTACTAACACCAAACAATGATAATCCATCATTCATACAGCATGTAACAAAAATGTCCAACCACTTTGCATGACTATTCTCAAAATTATATGAGTGATCTCATCATTTGATCTTGCAATTTTTCAATCAAATGATCTTATTCTCATTAGCCTTTTAAAAACAACTAAATAGATTCATTATATGAATATGAAATTTTGTGATTGTACATTTCATGTTTTGACCATATATAAGATTTAAATCTAGGTATTAGATGACAATTTAGATTTATTGGTCTAGGTCAAATAATGCTTGTTTAATCCAAGCCATCTCATCTTCCATTTTTCATAATAAAATGGTCTATGAGACTTTTGATCAAGCAGTTCTTGGGAATATCTCTTTTACACATTATTTCAAAACATTGGGATTTTAATAATTTATTAGTAATGACTAATTGAGTAGTTTTATAAGTACTTTTAGCAATTAGAAAAATGTTTATAAATATGTGAATTCATGAAAAACATTGATTTATAAAATGTAAAGAAAAATTTTCAAGTGATGTCGTTCAAGCCATTAGCACCTAATGCTCATCATCACATCCTTATGCTTTGTCCTTCATGCATAAAACTCATAATGTTTAATTTCTTCAAAAATTAATGAAGTTCTCAATGTTTTTAATTCCAATTGATTAATTTAAAATAGTTGTACCTCACTAAACATTTTTCAAGCATTTTTTTTTGTTTTCATTAATTTTTATTTTAACATAATTTAATTATTTTATTTTGTTTCTATGTTTGTTTCGTTACAAGGCTATAGTAGTAAAGTTTTATTGTATTCTTGTTGTAATACCTTAACTTACCTATAATTTTGCAAAATACGTATATTAGTTATCTGTGTTGCTAGTTTTTATCGAGGGTACTTGTACACTTGAAAAATATTCATTTACCATTTTTTTGTTTATATTTTTTCATAATTTTCTTAAAAATTTACTATGAAAAGAAAATCAACATATTTTAAAAGAGTTAACATATTTTAAAATAAAATTAATATTTACTAAACTTCACTTTTAAAGATATACTCAAGTTTAATAAAAAATAATGTTAAGGTTTTTTGTAAAATATTCATAAAAAATAAATTTTAATTCCTAATAATTCAGCTCTCTATCTCTCTCTCTCATAGTAAATTGTACTTTATAATATGCATATGGTAAAGTTTAGATCTACAAAAAGGAGTTTAATTATTAGGAATAAAAATTTATGTTTCTTACAAAAAATAATTTTAAAAAAATATTTTAAAAGCATTTTATAAAAATTTAAAATTCAATTCAAAATAATTTCATTTTTTTAATAAAAATAATTTATAAAATAATGTAAACTAAAAAATCAATAAGAACTAAAATATATAGAAATGATATTTAGGTGATTCAGCCTAAAATAGGCCTCCATTCACCCCTAACAAAATTTAAGAAAAAACACTCAACATAAAACATTCACTAAAAGAGACAAAGGCTAAACTCTCACAATAAAAAAACCAATAAAATAAGTTACTATGGTCTCATGATCAAAATTAATACAACAAAAATCTTATGCTTAATGAAATAATTAATGAGGCAAAAGTATCTTAATTAAACTAATTATGAATAGAAAAAATTAATAACTTAATTGACTTAAGAAGAAAGTTATAATTATGAGTTTGGTGAGTGAAGCAAGTAGTTATAGTAGCAACAATTATTTTGGGGTTGTAACAACTTGAATATTGTGGCTTGAAAAATTTACTTAAATTGTGTAAAAATTCATTAACCTATTTTGTTAAAAATTTCTCTTATTTATAATAATTTTTTTAAGACTAAATGTACTTACCAAAGATGTGGACAAATCACTTGAACGTAATGAATTGAGACTAATTTTTTTTGAAAACTATACCATCAAACAAATGGGATTTGATGGGGATGTTTAAAAAAGTGTTTGATCAAAATCATTAGATCTAAATCTTTTTCTAATATCTAAATTTTGATCTTACACATGGAACAAAAATTGATAATGCTATTATTAAATGGTATCAGACTTTATAAAAAAGACCAATAAGATGAAGTTTGTTTGATCTTGAAATTGCACACAATTTAGAAACATGTTGCGTGAAAAGAAGGCTTTGACTTGGTCTTATATTACTAAAGTGAACGAAGATGTTTTGCATATAAAGCTTTACATGTTCATCAAAGTGAACTTATTCGGCGTTTGTTGCCCCATGATTTGCTCGAGAAGTCATTACCAATGCTGTCAGTATTTCTTTATACATTGTATATGTGAAAACGAGAGTGCTAACCCATTCTAAGACCCAACAAAACAACATTCATAGTTGTACTTAGTACTGCAACTGCTAGATGAGTCTAGGGACATGCATTTCAGAGCTCTTAACGGTAGCCAATATGTTTTAAGCATTGTAGAGACTTTTGGTTTTTATTGCTAATAATTAGCATTAGCTTAGTTAGTATTATTATGTATTTAATTAATATAATTATAATGTATAATTTACAAAAGTTATTGAATAAATATTAAGATTTGACAAAAAAAATAAAAAGATTTACAAGATAACAAAGGGGAATAGATTAAGTTTTTGAGAACCTAATATTTTTCTAAGAATATTAATTTTGATAAAATTAAATTTTTGTGTCTTGTAATAAGTATTTTAATGAAACTTAATATTTTTAAAATAAAATTATAATACCTAAAATTAAAGTTAAAGTATATCTTTTTGTGGTTTATCACTCCAAATAATATGATCTTCCTACAATTTAACCATTGCTCCACTTCTTCAAGGTTTCTCCTGAACACAAGCATCAATTTTTTAAACTCTAAAAATTAACTTCCACAAATTTATTCAAAATACTTAGGATTTGTTATCAACAAACAAAACACCACGTTTAGAAGTGAATATCAAAATAATTTCTCAATTTTGATGATAAAAAAATATTTAATAAAATAAATAAAAAATAAATTATTTATTAAAATAATTAAAGATAAACTCTACTTACATGTATGACATAATTTGATAAATGCTTTTTAATTTATACTTATATCTTTCAATTTTAATTGTCTTTATTTTTTATTATCATTCGTAATGGCTCAGTCTAATTTTTGTAAATTTTTAAAAACTTTATTTTTTTTATGTATTTTTCAAGTACTTAATGAACTTGTTTATTTTTTTAAGAAAACCACATCCTTCTAATTACACTTTGCTGGATAGTTTAGGGTCAACTCATACAATTCCTTTCAAATTCTTTTAGCTCTTTTTTATAACAATTACCATAAAATATTATGTAACGTATATCTTATCATTTTTTATTTAAAATGTTTAAAAATAATTAATTATTATTATAAAAGTAATTCTAAAATCGATCAAAATTTCAAATTTAATTTGTTCGTTATGATAATCCTAAATAAGTTTTAAAGTTTTCGATTTTTTTCAACTTCATTATATTTCCCCATTTATTTCATTTGAATATTTTAAATTTTATTTGTTCTTTATTTATGTCTAAACTAACATTTTTAATTAAATTTTATTAATAAAAGTTTATGTGCATAATAATTGATTTTTATTATTAGATTTGAGAAGCTATGCCATTTTGGGTTCAATGTATTTATGTGTAGCAATGTTACTATTTTCTTTTACTCTCCATGCAAAAGTTGAAATTTTCAAATATATATTAGCTCTAATCTTACATGTAGGTAAATTATTATTTGGTTATATGAAATAATGCCATATAAAATTATGATTATAGCATATAAAATGTCAACATACTTATGTATATAAGATCTTCAAACAAAAACTTCTCTACTAATTAGTTTTGTTTTTTGAAGATGAGCAAGTAGACTGTAAGTATTTGAAGTAACACAATTCCTTAACTAATCACACATTCTTATTAACTTTTTCCTTTAAATCATGAGCCCTTCCATACTCTTTAAATATGTTGGTCCTCTCTATAATTATTTTGTAATAAATTACATATTCCTTACATTCTTTTTTAGAATCCTTTTATTTTTTATTAAACATTTCATATTTTGGCAAACATAAAGTAAATTCTTATCTTAATTTTCTTTAATGTAATTCCTTCCTCACTTCAAGATATACTCTTTTCATTTTCATTTCTGGCCATCATATAGAAGAGTCCATTGTTTTCTTTCTTTTCACTTGTGATGATTACTTTTGACTCATTCAAAAATATTTTCAATGCCTTCTTTATCTTACAAAACTTATTTTTTCATTCTTCTCAAATGGTCCTTCATAAGTAATCACTAACTTATGCCAAATTTTATAAGCTATTTTTAAACTTATAATTAAATTAAACTTAGTAGTATTAAAAATATAATGAAAAACATTAATGATTAAATCATTTAATTATACTTTATACTCACTTTTTTATTTGTTTCACAAAATTATTTATGTAAAAAAAATATTATGAGATTTTTTTGTGAGAATGTTAAAAAAAGTTTATATTATTTCCCATATTTCTTTATAAATAGATTTTAAATAATTAGTTATTCTAGTTTTCAATAGAGATAAAAATTATCACAAAAGAGCAGAGGCCTATTGTTAGAACCATCTTTGCTTAAACTTGTTGAAAAAGTAATTTGAGCCATGGATCTATTGAAAAATTTCTCCTCACAAAAAGAGATTTTTGTTATGATGTCAAATAAAGTTTGGTTCAGTAAGGTATGGGTGAATAATTAGAAATACAAATTTCTATTTCTGACAAAAATATATTAAAACATAGTTTAAAAGTATTTTTAAAATGTTTAAATAAACATCTAACAATGATTTTGTATAAATTTCAAATTTAATTTAAAAGAAATATTTTTTTATAAAAAATTTTGATAAAAATTATGAAGTAAAAAAAATCAATAAGAATTAAAATGTCTACAAATGATTTTTAGGTGACATAACATAAAAAAAAATTTCAACCACCCATGGTAAAAACAAGTAATAACAAATACACAAAATAAGCATTTTGCTAAAATAATTATAAGCTGAACCATTACAACAACGAAATAAAAAAACATGATACTTCAACTTACAACGATATAAAATTGCAATAGAAGAAACATAGCAGGAAACATAAAATTAAAAATGATTAATAAGGCATATGTGTCTTAATTAAAACATATAGGAATAATTAAAATATTACTTTGTTGATTTGAAAAGAAAACAAATTTTAGGAGTTTGAAGACTAAGAGTAGTGTATAAAAATCAAAATTATCATAGGCCACAAATGCCTTCAATGTCATGGCTTAAAAATTTTGGTAAGATCATAAAAAGATTCATTAATCCATAATTTTCAAAAATTCTGTTATTCATAGACATTTTTTATCAACTAAAAGTACTCGCTTAATGGGTAAAATGACCTTGTTATTCATACTATTTTTGTATTTTAATAAAAAATATTCATTTAAATAAAAGATTCTAGTCACTAGAAAAAAATGACTATGGGAGCTATTTTGCATGTGCTTCTTGATCAAAATGATTTAGACTATTTGATTATGAAAGCTACATGATCAATGGATAAGATTTGATTGATACTATTTTGAAATGGGATTTGATTGGATCACTAGATTTGAATGATAATCAATTGACTAGATTTCGATCCTACTTGTAGAACAAGCATAGATAGTGTGAACGTGAACATGCATGATCAAATGAAGGATATTATCTATCTTTATAAAAATATTGAGGAGATGGGATAATTAAATCATGAAATTATGCAACCACAAAATTTTTGTTATCACTATAATTTAAAAGCATAATGCATTAAAATATAGCTTTGATTTTCTAGATTTGTAAAAGAAACAAACTGTTTTGTTTGCAATGTTTTGCGTTATCATCTAATCATCCTATTCAGGGTAGGCTACCCTCCAGTTCAGTTGAAAAGTCATCACCCATGATGCTAGTGATGAACTATAGACTATATATGAGGATACAAAGTAATAACTTGATGTAGGCACCATAAAAACTATTTTCACAATCCTACCTAGTACTATAGCTAGTTCAAAGGTTTATGGACATGCATTCCAAACTTTTAATGGCGTCAAACATGTTTTAGGCAATGTTGACATGAATGGTTCCTATTACTAAACATTAGCATTATTTTTTACAAATTAATTATTAAAATTCCAATATATTTTTAGTAAAAGCCATTGAAACAATACTAAGATATAATTAAAAAATGCTTTTCAGGATAGTCAAGGAAAATCAATTAATTCATGAAACACGTAATGTATGTGGCTACTTATTCCTTTAGTTCAAGAAACAACAAAGTATGATATTTTTTTTACTTTACTTAAAACTAAAATGTTTCATGAAAATAAACTTTATTTTCTTATATGAAATAATTATTTTAGTCCTATTTCTGTTAAGCTATCGTAGACCACAAACTATTTTGACTAAGAATAATAGTTAAAAGAAATAGCCATTATCAAAAAAATAAGTAGCACAAACTATTCTTTTAAAAACATTACTTTATTTAATATATTTAGATAACAAGAATCATGTGATACCCATTTTTGTAGTATAGTCATCAACATAGTAATCTTATCTAGCTTTGTTTTTACTATAGTTCTATACTATGACGCATTTTGAATAGAATTTCTTATTCAAAAGTAATATCATTAAATTTTTTTTTCAATAAGCTTTTTCTTTCCTACTTTGAAAAAAATTTATATGCTTGTAGTTATTATTTAAATGAGCATGTATAAGATTTACATTGAATGTGATAGTGTTATCAAAACAAAAGAGAAAATTTTTTCCACATATTAAACTAAAAATTCGATGTTTATATAATACTATGGTTTGTCACACTTAGGACGAGATAATCTATCATCCTTGTAGTAATTTAGGATAACTGTAATATGTCATGCAAGATTCTTAATATACTAAAACCATGTTTTACTTTAGTCTTTTATGCTCAATGCAAAATGTTTTTCTAACTTTCTTATTTTTAATAGCATATTTTTATACCTATATTCTGATTTGTTTCTAAATTCAACATTCTTTATGCTTTGACAATTCTAAATGGTTTATTTGGGAAAAAAGTTTTCTTTGCATTTTTAAAAATTATGTTAAATAATTTAAAGTTCATGCATATTTGGTAAAATTCACAATGACCTTTTTTATTTCCTAAAAAGTTTTATTACATTATGTGATAGAATATTATTTTTTTCTTTGTTTTGATAGAAATCAATGGACCTTCTTGTCATATTTGATGTTCCCTAACGTTTTTTGTAACTTTTTTACAATAACATTTATTTTTAATTTAATTTTGATATTTTCTATAAACTTCATGGCACTTCAATTTATTTTTGATAATTCATTAATCTCAGTTTATCATTTGAATGTCAAAAAAATTAGATATTTTTTTCTTTTTAATGTTGACTTTCTAATTTCATTGTGATTTTTGTTATTTTTTCCTTTATTGAAACAATTTTTGTTGATTTTATTTACTGTTTTGATTGATTTAAATATTTAGCCTTGAAATATAATTTTTTGTCTATACTAAAAGAATTTTATTAAAATTGTTTTCTTCATCAATCTAGATTACACCAAAAGATATTTTTCACAAGAAAATGCATACCTTCAATATTAAATGATTTTAATTATATTAAATATATTTTTAAGGCTTATAATTATACATTAAATATTTGTTAAATTTTAATTGAAAAAAAAATATTGTTTAACAAACCATACGACGTTTGCATGCATTTTCACTGATTGATTTCATTATTGGAAACAAAATATTTTTTTTGAAGGGAAAACTTTATCGCTAAGAGATATAAAATAAAATAATAATATACAATATTAAATAGTTTAAAGATTTTGCACAAAGCAAGGTACAAAAAAAAATACTAATAATTAATAATAAATGAAAAGTACTCTATAAAAAAAAGACAGAAATAAAAGGAATGAAAAACTAAGATTATCATCGCTAAATTATTGTACAAAAAAGTTCTTAATAAATATGTTAAGTCATCTTAAAAATATGTTATCCTATGTCAAATATAAGATGTAACAAACAATAAATGTTGTAAAATTTAATATGAAATTAATTTTATTTAATAATATATGGCATCTAGTATTGCGGAGAAATATCTTTGTCAAATAAAATGGCACATGTGATCAAAATATAAAAAGCTTTACATTAATAAAAAAATATTTCTTATTATTAAAAGTTTTGAATCTTAAAAAAATAATTTAATATAAATATTAAAAATATTAAATATTGTGCAACATCAAAGAACTTTAGGTGTTAATGCTATTTGCAAAATAAGTAACTTTCGTAAATAAAAATTATAACTTAGAAAATTATAATTTTGACACATAATTAAATTTAAAATATAGATATGATAAGTAAAAACATATTAAAACAAAAAATAATATCATCAATATATGTCAATATTAATACACTAAAAATAATAATAATTTACAAAATGAATGAATAACAAATCTTTGCTTAGTCCAAGCTAAAAACACTCACAATACAAATAAAAGATGTTAAAAATTAAAAATTATACAAAAAATTGTAATTATTTAAGATGTAAACGTTTTGATTATTAAAAGTGTACAAAACTTTTATTGAAGAAAAATAAAAATATTAACTTGATAAGAAATCTATAATAACAAAGAAAATTTCCATTAAAAAGATAATATAACAAATTAAAGGTGGTTGCCAAATACAAACATTCAATGATACATTTTATGGATAAGGAAAAGATTCTTGATTATGTTAATTAGTATTTTCTCTTTATATTGTCTATATTTTATATTATTATTGACTATTTTGAAATAATGTTAACGAGTCAAATTAGACTCTATGTTATTATGATTTAAGATTGGCATGTCATTTCTATCATATGTTTTAATCATTCATAAAAAGTACATTTTATCTAATTTGTACTTGAAATGCCATATTGTCATTCTTGATAATTATTTATGTTTTTGTTAATATAAAAAAGCTTATTCATTATACTTCAAATATTTGAGTTTGTTTGTTATTGCAATTTTTTTTATTACCTTGTAATATTTAATATTTAATAAATCTAAGTTCATTTTATGGAAAGGCATGTTCTTTTAAGTAGTTCTAATACTTTGTATTGTTAAATTTTTTTCTCAGGCCTAAAAACATTTTTTGTAATATTTGCTTGAACAAAAAAACATGTATATCTGTAATTGTTTATCAATGAAATGCGGTAGATTATTTTAAATATTTTTATGTTATTTTTAAGTACAATTATCAGTTATTTCCTTTAAATTTTTAATTTATATTTCAATATTTTCATTATTTGGAACCATAGATAAATATTTTTAAAAAAGCTTTTATATTTACAATTTAGACTATTTATGCATTTGTTAATAATGATGTCAAATTTTTTATTTTTTTTCTTTTTAAATGATCTATATAATGGAATGTAGTGAACAGCCAATTCTTAAGATTGTTAGCAAGTAATGTAACTATATTTAATGTAAGAATTTTTATGTTAAGAATTTTCTTTGATGATGATTTAATATCTTCATAACTAAATTAAAAATGGAGTTGGGTTGCAGCTGACTTAACATTATATGTGATAAAAAAACTGAATTTTGAAGTTATAAATTTAATAAATATTTTGTTGACAACATAAGTTTATATAATGTTTTTCATTTTGTGTGACTATTAGATAGTTCACTGACACATTTTAAAATTTTAACAACTATGGATAAGAATAGGATCCTTTATAGATTGAAGAAGATGCACATGATTTGATCTTGTTCTACACATTTTAAAAGCTTTATTCTCTAAGTATCAATCCAATATTTCCTAAACCCATTTGCCCTTTCCTTTCTTTTTTCATGTCATTAAAGGTCGTATGAGT